>PVKZ01000395.1:57500-657500 GCA_004027375.1 Macroglossus sobrinus
AAATGTTCATATATATGCTTTTCATATGATTTTTGATCCATTGACCTGAATCTTTGGTGAAATAAAAGTGATAACAGTGTGACCATTTTAAGATAAATATCTCTAAGAATAATTCCTAAGAAGAATTTTTGTAATTACAAATATGAGACTGGAATGAGTTTCTTTTTCTTCTTCACATATTTCAAATATTATTAAAGCCAATAGAATTTTAGTAAAATAATAGCAAACAATTTCAAAAGTCCTTGGAGTTTTTTAAAGTGAGGAAACTGCATGGCTCCAGTGTATATATTTTACTGGTTGAACTTGTATTTGCTTATGGCTTGTTTGGAGTGTATATACTTTGATCTAAGGATACTCATAGAGCATGTGCACTATTATGCCTAACTTGATAATTTGGTATGTGTGTGTGTGTGTGTGTGTGTGTGTGTGTGTATGTATATATGTATATGTAAATATGTATATATATGTATACATGTATATATAAATATGTATAAGTATATTTAATTCCTACTTTTAATGCTTCTGTGATGACCCTTTGTTTGCTTTTGTTGATCACAATGAAAAACAAGGGATGAATAATGTAAATGTAAAAATTATTCTTCTATTAGTAAATAGGTGAGAACTGAGAATAAATTATAGCCCTTAACATTTTAGCTAAAATTTTTATCTCAGTGTTAACTCACCAAATGGATTCAGTTATATAAGCCTATGTCATATAATCAGAGAATGGCAAGATTCTCTTTGAGAATCATGGTTATAAATTTTTAAATGCCAAAAATGAAGATATATTTTAGCACATCAATCTGTGAACATTATACTCTTGGGCAGCAACTACAGTGGTCATTTGTAATGAAAATTAAACAAAGTTACATACTCCGTGACAACCCATTTGAATGTACCCTGAAGAATGTCGATCGTCTTTATCCATAACTGCATTTCAATCTTTAGTTAATTGGTTCCTATAACAGCTTCAACATACATCTAACTAGTATTCTTTTAGAGGCTGGAACTTTCTTCTACCAAGTGTCAATTACTTTAAAAATTATATCCCCTCTATCTCATAGAAATAGTTAAAATAAAATAGAAAAATATATAAATGAAATTAGGGTCAGGAAAAAATACAACTTAAAATAGAAGGTCAAAACTAGGAGAGGAATTAGAAGGCATATTCTGAGAACTAGGACCTTGCACAGATACTAAATCTAAGCCACTAATTTGGTTCTGAACTTCTAAAGAGCTAAAATAGAAAAACTAATGCTATCATTTAGCTATTTATCTAACCACTTGGAGAAAGAAAAGTTTTCCTGACCCCTGATTCAAATGAAATTTCTTATCTAGTATTTCTTTTTCTTTTTTCTCTTTTTTAACACATATAGCACCTGGTATTCCTAGGTGGTCTCCCATCCAAGTACTAACCAGGCCCCACACTGCTTAGCTTCCAAGATCAGACAGGATCAGGCACATTCAGAATAGCATGGCTGTAGACATCACTTAGTATTTCTAATGAGGCCCATTGAATATTGTAGTGGGCGTACCATCCCCTCAGAAAATATAATGCCGCATTATTAGTATAATAAAAACCTCACCTCCACTGTTATGTTGTCCTAGAGAAAGTTGAGGACTTTTATTTCAAAGTGCTTATCAATGAAAGCAATTCCACAGGGGCCCAAGAAATATGGTCCAGTATGTAACTTTCTAATGGCATAGTTTAGCCCAAGAATAAGGCTTATGATGTCTATGATAAATGGATGTTCTGTATATTAGATATTCTCTAAATTATTCCTTACAAGCAATTCTTTTTTTTTTCAACAGGAATTTTGCTAAGAGCCAGGCTGCAGAAACGCAGGTTATATTCTTTGTCAGGGGCTTATGGTTTACAAATGCCTGAGAGAAATATTCAGCATACACTACTATGCAAATCTAGCTTTTCGCTAAGACAGTTAGAAGGCATGAATTCAGAATTATATATAATCGTATCTGTCTTTATATGCTGTACCTTTTCTTTTGAGTGACGTGTCACCTTTCTTCCCTTTTCCTTCCTGAAGAGATTCTTTCTTACCATGCGGGGATTCTAAACAAAATTTAACATATAATTATTATTGGTGATTTTCTCAATAATCTGGGCTATATGATTTGTAAGCAATCAAATACTATTTCTCACAGATAAACAGCTATATCTGTGAACCACATAAAATGACTCAGGCTTTCACTGTGAGTTAAAATTCATCTGAAGACAGACTATGGTTAGGAATTTCTTGAATGATAGCCTTGATAGTACTATTCTATTCTGTCACAGTAAGTTTAATAGCAACATTTCATGGTGGATTTGATTACAAACTCTTTAATGCAACATAGCTGCAGAATTTTAAAAGTTAATCATCAGACCATTTGAAGCATGTGGCTTTATTTGGATTTATTTCAACTGAATGATCCTTGTACAATAAGACAACTGGATCTGTAACAAAGATGATGCCAAAACACCTTGAAGAAGGGTTAAATAACCACATTACTTTGATATTGTGCATCCTTGAACTTCTTTTGACCACACATTTGGTTGCCTCCTGACTTTACATATCCATTTTGCGTTGAATGTAACTTACAATGCAGAGGATAGACTGGGAATCTTTATCTTGGATTCTCTGAATTCTAGTTCAAAAATATATTTGAAGGGTGAAAATGGAGGTCAATAAGATGTCCCAAATAATAATCCGGTTCCTTGAAAAATTTCACTACTTCTTACATTATTCACTAAACAATTTCAATCATTTTCCTTCCTTTATCCTGAAATAGTTTTTTTTGTTGTTGTTGTTTAGTAGATGGATGAATATATGAGACAATATAAATGCCTGTGATGAACAGACCCTATTTGAACCATTCTTGTATTTAAAATTGATAATTATAAGAAAGTGTAAAAGATGCATAGTACATAGAAATAACATAAGTGCAAGACATAGAGGATTAACCTTAAAACTAACTTCTATAAAAGGAATATCCAAATAGTTGACCACCAAACACATAAATAAATAACCAAACATCTGAATTTATTGCTTTAAAAAATAAACTTAATAATAATAATATTAAAAGTCTAGATAAGCTGCTAGTTCCTTTCATAACAATACGCTGGGTAATCAATAACTTAACTAGCTCTGAACTTAAGCACAAGGCAACAAAGAAAAAGATAAAAAAAAGAGATATCTAAGATACTAAATTTGTAATGTATTGAGGGCAAGTCAAATTTCTGCTGGGAGCAGCAAGTACTTGGCTGGCTTTTATTTATAATCAGTTACATTTGGCAGTGGATTTGATCATGACTTCTTTAATATAACATAACTGTGAAGTTTTTCAGATTTAATCCTAAGTACATTTGAAACAGATATAAAATGCAGCATCATATACAATGTAGAACTATATTTGAACAAAATGACTGCTAATACTCAATGTACTATGCCTCCTTTTTTACCCCATTTCCACCGTGATTAATTTTTTTTCTAGTGAATAATTTCTTTTTTCTTTTCCTCTAAAGGAGAGTGTAATTGGGTGTTTAAGTTGGACATGTTCAAGGGCCTCGGGCTTTCAGTTCTAAAATGTTCTTTTTAAAAATTTGTAAATACTTATATACAAATAAACAATTGTGCTGGAAACTGCCCTTCCTAAAATCATTTATCGAAGCTTCCCTGAACAGTAGAGGCAGTACAGCCTGTTTCAATGCTCCATCAATGCTCCAAAGAAAGCACTGAGATCTTCCAATATGCAACCTTGTCGGAAAGCAGTAATCAGGCCTCTGGAGATTAACCCTGCCATGCATTCTTTCCACTCGAAATTATTTATTTATTTATTTATTTATTTATTTATTTATTTATTAATATGTCATATGTATATGGAATTGTGTGTTCACCACCCAAAGTTAAATTTTCATCTGTCACCAAAAATTTGACCCCCTTTGCCCTTACCCAACTCCCTCTTCTCCCTTTTCCTCTGGCAACCACTAACCCACTGTTCGTGTCCATGAATCTCTGTTTATCTGTCATTTTTTTGTTGCTTTCAATTTTATATCCCACATATGAGTGAAATCATATGGTTCTCAACTTTTTCTGTCTGGCTTATTTCGCTTAGCATGATTATCTCGAGGTCCATCCATATTGTCACAAATGACAGTATTTCATCTTTTCTCATGGCTGAGTAATATTCCATTGTATAGATGTACCACAGCTTCTTCATCCAATCATCTATTGAAGGACATTTTGGTTATTTACATGTTTTGGCCACTGTGAATAATGCTGCTATGAACATCAGGTGCATATTATCTTTGTGGATGTTTTCAAGTTTTTTGGATAAATACCCAGAAGAGGAATTCCTGGGTCATATGGTAATTCTTTCTTAGTTTTTTGAAAAACCTCCGTACTGTTTTCCATAGTAGCTATACCACAACCTCTCCAATACTTATTATTATTTGTCCTGTTGGTGATAGCCTTTCTAACAGGTGGGAGGTGGTACCTCATTGTAGTTTTGATCTGAGCTTTCCTAATAGCTAGTGAGGTTGAGCATCTTTTCATATGTCTGTTGTCTGTGTGTATGTCTTCTTAGGAGAAGTGTCTATTCAGATCCTCCACTTGTTTTTTAATTGGCTTGCTTGTTTTTTTGTTGTTGAATTGTATGAGTTTCTTATATATTTTGGGTATTAGGCCCTTATTGAAAGTGTTGTTTGCAAATATCTTCTCCCATTTGGATGGTTGCATCCTTGTCTGTTGATGATTTCTTTTGCTGTGCAGAAGCTTTAAAATTTGATATAGTCCCCTTCCACATTTTTAAAAATCAGGCACTAGCCTTGCCCTTGGTGGAAAAAAAGAGACAGATACAACCACTCTTTGAAGCAACAATAGCTTTATTATTCCTCCAGTGCACAGTATTCAAAAATACAATTTTAAACTCACAAGAAAACTTCAGAAACTTAAAGACTGAACTGTGTTACAACCAGAAACACCAGAGATTGGTTTGAAGGGATGGCTTGTGTACAAAGATGCCTCTGATTGAGAGCAGGTGAGGGGAAGAAGTGAGGAGAGAGCCGTGGTCACAGGTTAAAGGCCTGTTTTGGATAATGGCGGGCTCACTTGATATAAAATGCAGTATCATGTACAATGTACTACTGTATTGGGACAAAATGACTGTTAATACTCAGTCTTTCCCAGCTCTAAAAGTCATTTTAAAGACTTTCATTTTTTCTCCAGACCTCTGAATTGTTTTTTTTTTTTTTAACTCCTAGCAAGGTCATGGGAAAGGGTGTATATTTAATTCGTGCCTTTGTGCTCTATTGGTCACCTGATGAGACAAGTTTTCCTTTAGAGTTTGTGTATTTTGCCTTTTGATGAGCCCCATTTTATTGGATGGAATACAATGGTCTTTAATAGACCATAATATATGTTACTAACAAATTTATTTGCCTAATATAAATAAATAAATTTTCAAATATTCAGACCCATCTCAAATCTCCATGAAGCAAGAAGATAATGAAGTTTAGAAATAGGACCTTGACACAATACCAAGAATACCTGGGTAGACTCGTGTAACTGCACAGCCAGCCTCTTATTAAGCTGAAATAAGAAACTAGAGCCACGTTCGTTTCATATACACAGCACCAAACCTGAAAATGACATTCTACCAACATCACACATTTCAACAATTAAGCACTTTACTTTGTCTTTACTTTCACTTCTACTGCTTAACTTAATGGTCCTCAGTGGTTAAGAATCTAGAAAGAACTTTAGCTAAAAAATATTCTTTATACAAGCTCTTTATCCACACATAGTATATATTATATATACATGGTTACTGGGATGTCGGGTTTCTATCTGTGTATAATAACACAGCACTAAAGTTTAGTTACATGTGCATTCTAGTCTCTGATGAGTGCTGTTGATTTGTTCCTTTTTCATGGAGACAACTGGTTATGCTAACTCTCATTTTCTTAAGATGTTCTCACTCTATGTAAAGCTCTACAGTCCAGCAAACAGATGTCTGTTCTCTTGATCTGCTCTACACATTTTTTTCTGGTTATTCCCTGTGTCTTTCCTCTTCTCATCTGTGGTCTTATTCTAACCAGTAGATCTGAGTGTGAGGACTTCACAGATTCCCCCTACACAGTAAAGTACCTGGGCTTTGTGACAGCCATGCTCTTAGCTACTAAGGACTTTTCTACTTCCACCTGAATGAAGACCTTGGTTTCATATGACTGAGGCTGCTCAAAGTCTGAATCTAGATACGTGGACTGCTACTACAATTTCTAATGACTTTCTGAGTGAAAATAAGAAACTGACAAACAGGATTATAAATTATTCTGTCAATCACCTGCTGGTGGTTTTCCTTTTGCAGTAGGAGATTTTGAATGTTCACGCTGAGGATGGGTTTCCTTCTCTTTTTCTGGTTCAGGAAGGGGAGGGGTAGGGGGTGGATGCTCAGCCAAGGAAACTTCTTCTTTTTTCTCAGCTTCCTTTTCTTCTAATTTCTTTTTAACTTTAAAAGGATGATAAGAATGAGTTTTTATTAAGGACTCCACACACCATTTCACTGGAGCTAAAATAAACTACCTAAATTAATATAAATTGCTTTTATTAATTTAAGGCTAAATTCATGTTTTAGGGCTCTATTTTAAGTTATCCAATTCTTAAGAGTTTGAGACTCTCTGTTTAGTAAGAAATGCCATTTCCCTTGCTTCTGATGGTGTTGGTGGTGGGGATGGTGATGGGCATGGTATATGTGTGAGTCTGTGTGTGTATGTGTGTGAGTCTGTGTGTGTGTGTGTGTGTCCATGTGTGCATGTAGCACATAGACAAGCTTGTGAAAGCAACAACTTAGAAACAGCTAATATAGTGGAATAGAAAAACAAAGGATTATTTCAAAATTCCCAATGGAAAAACAAGGTGAAACAATGTAAAGAAAAGGTGAAGAGCAATGTGATAGAAGAGGTAGGGGCGGTGCCGAAATATTAGGGGAGAGAAATGTACATCACCAATTTGAATGAGTAATTAGATGTAAAGTACTTAGACTAGTACACAGTTAAGTTTTAACCATTCATTCATGCCACAACTGTTTATTGATCCTGAATTGTGCCTTGAAAGAAAGGAAGACCCATAACAATGAACTAAAACTATTACTAATATTAGTACTTCATTGTACTACCATTACTACTACTAATAATGATACAAACAACACCAGGCACAATTCTGGTTGCCAGAGATACAACAGTAAAACAAAAAAGAGAAAAAACATTGAAGCTTGTAGTGCAATGGTGGGAGGCAAACCACTGATGTGATGAATTAAATTAATTTAAAAAGGTGTTGGAAGATGGTACGTGTTATAGAGAAAATAAACAGAACAGAGAACAGGGGATCAGGAGTGCCGTGTGGCGACTGAGTAGGATAGGATCACAGAGGAGGTAGTATTTGAGCAAAGACGTGAAGAGAGTTAAGGAGTGATCCTTGTGGATAGCTGATGGAAAAGTGTTCCAGGCAGAAGAGACAGTTAGCCCAGGGCCCTGAAGGACAAGGCATGGCCAGTTTGTATTTTTCCAGGTTTCTGTTATTGTTAAGACCCCTTGCCTCTCATGATTTAAGTTCACCTTTCCTAGCACACTGCCCCTGCCCTCCCTGATCTTCAAGCCCTCCAGGCTGGAGATGTCTACGCCTTTCCTGAGTGAACCCCTGGCAATGAATCCCTACACTCTTCTATGGCTATTTTTTTTTATACATATTTCTTTTGCCCTTAGGTTATTCTTTTCAATTCAGTAGAGGTGTCATTCTAGTAGATGTTTCTCAAAGTAGAAATTAACTTTTTGGGGGATTATAAAGTAATACATAATTATTGTTTTCAAAAATCCAACAATTTAGACAAATAAGTAGAATGAGAAATTGTCTGTTAAGTCTACTTGCCCTTCTCTTTCCTCCATCATCAAGTACTGAACATACTGCCAGACTCTTTTCTGTGAGTGTGTGTGTATTTCACATATAGTTAAAAGTATGTCTACGCTTTTAAAAACAAAAATAGACTATTTTATATATAGCTTACTTTTACCTACTTAACGTCATATTATGGTCATTTTTTTTTCACATCAGAGTATACATAAACATACCACGTTCTTTTTTTTTATCATTATTATTTAAGTTAGGGTCTTAGTTAATACAGAGTACTGAGCAGTTAAGTGTTTATTATTTTAATGTTGAAATATTTGTTAAGTAATGAACTGACTGGATATAACTCTAAGTGACAGCTGAGTCTGTTAATGTGATCAGTGATTAGAATGTAAAGATCTTTAGGAAAATGTTTAAAGGAGCCCGAGAGCTGGGAAAAACACATTGATTCTAACCGATAGATGTTAGAAGCTACAGTTTAGAATCCGTTTGGTGTTGCCTCCCAACCAAGACTGTAGGATTCCTGTGGGTGCTTCCTTCTGCCTCTCAGCCTAATTTTATAACAGTGAAGTAACACGTTAAGCATCTTAAATAATATATGGATTGGTTTTTATTTTGTTTTTGAAAAGTAGACACTTAGATTTAGGAGCTTATCTTTCTAAATATGATCTCCTAGATCCTCATGACTTGTGACTTATACCTATGTGTTATTTTGGTGTCACTTAACTGATACATTATGTCAGTTAGGTCACAAATTTAGTGATGGGAGAGAGATTGCTGTGAAGGCAATTTTAGAATCCTTGTGATCGTCGACCATTTTTTCTTATACTAAGAAACTGCAGTTGCCCATATAATTAGGGGCGATTGATTTTAAAAAGGGGGGAAATACTTATTTCTAGAATCATTTCTCAAAGGCAAAATTACAGTTGCAATCAGGCATTGGCAGAGTATGAGCTTCAGACCTCTTTCACTAGGAAATCCCAACAATACTGTGAAAAGTTAATAGGCAACGACTATTGGTTAGATGAAGAAGGAAGGAGGTCAAGATGGTTCAATTTGAGCAGGACATATCCCAGAAGGAGGCTTGCAAATAACTAGTGAATAATCAGTAGATTGATACCAATGCAGGAAAACTGGGGGAAATACACAGCCTAGCATTTCCATTCTAAAAGGAGAATTCACTCGCTGTTTGCTTATAAGGCTGAGATTCACAGATCGAAATCTTTACCCTTCTCTATAACATCCTTGATTTTAACTCTGCTATTTTTTTTTCACATGAAAATAATGCTTTCAGCTAGACCTCTTTTGATTATGTTAAATTAAAACAAAGACAAATCTTTTATTTAGAAACATTTGCAGCAGAAAGCTAAAATCAGTAGTAGAAGACACTTGTAGATACTATGACCCAAATAGAAGAGAGAACTTTGCAAAAACACTTTCACTTCCTCCTAAATTCATTAAATCTGCACATTTTAGTTATATAAGCTCAACATCATAAAGAAATGTAATTACCTTTATTTTCCTTTTTCATTATTTCAGTCATAAATATTTCTTTTACTTTCTTGCATAAAGACTCTTGATCTACTTCAGCATTGATTTTTATCAAAATATCTTCTGGTTCTGTAAACCATTTTTCCAATAAAGGCCAGTTGTCCAAGAAACCTATAATTCTACAATATCAAAATATTATATAAATATCACATACTGATATAAATATTTGAGTAATATTAAGCATGATTTATCTGACAATGAAAATATATGCTGCCAATTAGGTTAAATCTGTAAGAGTAACATTAAAGAATCTATAGGCAATGGAAGAATATTTGCCTTCAGAAAAATAATAATGCCATCAAGCCATATTTTTTAAGATATATGAAAGAGTAAAAGAAGATTCGAAAATATCATCATTTCAGAAAACTTTTAGAATAGATTTAGTTCTCTAAGTGAAAATCTAAGGAAACATCACCTATGCTCAAAGAAGAACTAAAAACATTTTTGATGGCAGCTGCAGCCTAAGCCGCCCAGATCATCTACCTTTTTCTTAGAGATAGAAACTAAAGAGATCTTTGAATAGGTGCAAATGGTTCAGGATTAATTGCTTTACTCAAATATATTCTTGGAATGATTCTTAAAACTTTCCTGTCTTCCCTAAGAGATGACAGGCTTAATGTAGCTCAAATATCTCTTCCCTGGCTTCCTTCAGATTTTTAGACTAATCAAGGTTTTTTATAAAATGTCCAACTTTTCTTTTCCAATGAGCAAACTGCACACAACCAAAAGAATAGTTTTTTTAAGCTTAACTTCATTTTAGCAAAACAGAAGTTGTTTTAGAACTATACTTTGTAGAATGATACCTAGCTCTTTGAAATTCCATTATCTTCATTGGCATTTGCAGGAGGAGGGCTGAATTGGGATTTCACATAATGAAACTGTAAACTCATGTAACCAGAGAGGGAAGTGTTGCCTGATTTAATTCTTTTCTTCCCAGATTATGATGACCTATGCTATGAAAGCAGGCACATAAATATTTTACTTTATACCAAAGCTGGTCAGTTTTGTCATACTTGTAAAAAAAAAAAAAACTGAATGTAACTAAACATTAGGAAATACATCTTTTTCCTAGATCTGATAATTCCAAAGTGATTGTCAGTCTGTTCAAAGGACAAGACACAAGAAGCAGGACATTGAATTTTAAACTGACCTATGCTGTATCTGGTCTCTTAAATTCTGGTCCTCATCCACATCTTGGTTTGTAGCGGCTACACGCTGACAGACAGCTTTATGAGGAGTTTCCGTTGAAAATGCATCAGCTATAATATGAAAATTACTTAATTAGATAATTCGCAAAACCAGCCAAAGTTGCAGAAGCAGTGTTAAAATGCACTGATGCAAGAAACTCAAAGAGATATGGTTCAGCCTTTGGTCCCAAATTACTTGAAATATTTATTAAAATATTGATAAAGCATAGTTTGGGGATCAAAATTTAAATTTTCCTTGGAAATTGGACAAAATGAGGTAAAATACAACATTAAATAGAAGTTGAAGTTTCAATGTAGAGGACCTCAGGATTAACTATGAATAGATGAGAATTAAAAAATAATAGATCATCATGAATAAGAAACTAGGAAATAACTAGAAATCACTACCATGATGCAAAAATTAAGAATGAAATAACAGGGTGAACATAAAGTCAAATATGCATAAAATTATTTGTCAATATTATGTTACAATACAATAAAGTCATTTATCTTCCTTTCTAGACTTCATTATTTGACCTTTCTCTGTAATAAATAAAAAGAAATAGACCACAAGAAACCAAAAACAATAACCAAAACAATTTCAGCAGCTCTGACTAAATCTTATTCCAGATTAGTAGTATGAAGTCCAGAATACTCATGAACTTAGAATAAATGGAAAATCATAAAGAGAAAAAATATCTAAAACTAGATTTTAAAACATTAGAATTACTTAGTCAATGAAAAAAGAACATTGAAGAGTAAATTACTAGCGTTCAAGAAAATGAAAGACCTTCACAGGATATAGCAAACAATTGTTCTTCTACATTCATGTCAAAAAAAAAAAAAAAGGAAATGGATTTAGAATACAGAATAATGCTTTTAGGCTATTTATAGAACTCAGAGATAACTGACATCAGTAATGGGTGATTGAAGTTTGTGAGAGCTCTTCTCAGGAGATGCACCATCTCACAGTCACTTTCTCCTATTTGCCAAGGACTTCGGCGCATGGATAAGCATTCCTCTCTTCCTGACCTGCCCAGGCATTGGTCCCTTCCCTTTCTCTCACCTTCCAGCACTCACTACTGTGGCCACATCCTGGATTTTGTGGTCACCTTGAATGGCTCCATCCTGCAAACTAAGTGACTTATACTCCTATTCTTTGTCTATCCAGCACTCCTATATAGCTGATAAATCTCAATTTCTTTGACTTAGACAATATTCATCTCTCTTTCCAAGGCTTACACTTCCACTGGTAGACATCTTTGAAGAGAAATACACAACCCTGTGACTTGCAACCTCACCAGTGGAGAGCGAGAGTGAGAGTAAATGCTGAACAAATAAATAACCTGTTGCCATGGCTCTTCCCTTTCTTCCAGAGACAAACCTCTTGAGAGTTACCTCCACCCACACTCTCTGCCTCCCTACCTCCCATTCATGCCTGAAGCCTGGGTAATCCATTCTTCCCAGCTCCTCTAAAATAACTCTCATCCTGGCCACCAAAATGCCAAGGCCAATGAATGTGTTTCAGTCCTTACCTTATTCCATTTCTCTGCTGCATTTATAGGTAAAATCTGGCACACAATTCTTAAATACTTTTATTATGTTATTTTTATATTCACACACAAAAAAAGAAACTTGGGAGATAAGATTGAAATTCTATAATAGGTCCCAAATTGCAGAGTTCATAAATGGCAGAGATTTTATTCCAGCCAATCTGACTCCAGGCTCTGGATTTTTTAATTTTTAAGATGTTTATTAAATTATACCTTCTAAAAAGAATGCATATACAAATATACAGCTCAAAGACCTCACAAACTAAAAAATAGCACCCAGATCAAGAAATAAACATTATCAAACCTGGAAGCTTCCTCCTCTTTCTTTCTAGTCACTATTAGACACCAAGGTTAAGTATCCAGGGCTTGCACTCAAAATTTATTTGTACCTCTCACTATACTATGAATAGAGTTGCTCTTTCTCATGCTGACTGATGGCCTGAGGCACAGGCTTGGAACCCAGGTGCCCCCTACTCTTCCGTTCTGAAATGTTCTTACTCCCATATTGGCTATTCCTTTCCTTAGGTCTCCCTAGTCTCCTGCCTGTTGGCTTTGAGTCTGGTCCAGTCCTCTCTGCCCAGCCCTGGCTGTTCAGCCTTCGAGCCCAAGTGGCTTTGGCTGTATGTAGGCTGCTTCTCTGCAATGCTGTCTTCAGGTTCCTCCAAGGACCCCGAGCACTGAAGGACAGCTTGCTACCCCTGACCCTAGGAACTGGGCTCCCCCACCATAACCCTGGCCTTAGGACCCCAGACCCCACTGGTCAGGGAGAAGTTAGTATGACACTCTCATTTTGAAAATCTCTCCTCCCTTTGCTTATAAGATGCTACTCTCCCTGGCTTTCTTTATTTTTCTAGCTGCTGCTTCTAAACACTTTCTTCCTTTGCTCTCTGCATTAAATTCTCATGTTTTCTTGGGCGTTATCCTGTATTTCTTTTAAAATATAATTTTCTTTCTAGATGATTTCTACCCTCGAATCCTTAACTTTAGGGCATGCTTCCTTCATGACACCTAGACCTATTTATATTATTGTTCTCTAATATCTTAGTTTAAAAGTCCCATGGGCACTTTGAGCTAAGTCTGTCCCTAAAGGACTCTATGTGTTTCTTTCCATATTCTCTAAGTGAATGGTATCAACTCCACTATGTGAGGACTTCAGCCAACTGATACCTGCTTCTCAGAGTTAACACACAATTCAAGGGAATAATGGTACCAGATCCTTGCTTGCAGCACAGATATGGTTTATGACCTTCACTAGGTGACCCATCAAGATGTACCAGACAGCTTAAAGAATTGCACCCCCTTGCATGCAAGTCTCATAAAGTGCAGCACTGTGCCAGGGGAGCTGCACACCTGATGGGAAGGCTCAGTGAGATGTTTGCAGTTGGCCTGGACGTTTCCACTTGTTCCAGTGTTGGCCTGCAGTGCTGAGCACTGGCAGTCAAAGCTGGAGGCCACTGTGCTCTGCCAGATAATTCTTTGGAAGGCCAAAAAGGAGTCTTTATTATCTCCTTATAATAGGGAAAATTCGCAGATTCAATCAAGGAACAAACAAACAAAGGGCTTTGACTTGTAAACAAGAATATCAAAACGAAAAAGAGAAAAGAGGTGTCCAGCTTACCCATGGTGTCAATCACGCGACTCAGTGAAGAATTATCTGAAATATCTAATAACATGACGAAATCAAACACAGCAGGAGGAAGAGACGGTGCTTTGGCAGTCGAAGGATCAACAGCCAACGTGGATATCTGTGCTTTCTTTTCCTCCAGTTCTGTGGAGCTTCTGTCGCAGCCTGTGAGGGCTTCCTCCAGAAGCTTTGCTTGGTTTAAAGTCATTGGAAAGCCATCAAGGACCCAGCCTTGATCCACAGGTATCTGACTGAGTTGAAAATGGACAAACCATTAACGTTTTAATAGACACAAGTAGTTTTGGAAATAATGCAATGAATCCTGCCTTTATCTTTTTTTTGATTCCACAGTAATCTCTTTCCACATAAATTTTATTACTTTCGAGCTAAAATTAGGTTGACTAATGCACCACAATTATACCTTTTGCTACAATCCTTCTGTGGCTGTTTCCTTCCCCCCAAGTCTACTCAGGTGGCCACAGCATGCTGTTTTAAACTAACTGGACACAACTTATTTACCTATATCTTCTCTCTCATGACTTTGAACCACTTACTTTCAAACAAACTGATCTTTGAACTCTTCAGTGAGCATGAATTGCATTTTCTAGCTTGTGTGTTCATAGGCAGTTTCTCTTTTGGATCCATTTCTTCATCTATACTCTACATATCGTGGGATAACATACCTTACAGGGTGGTTGTGAGGAGGAACTGCAATGATGCATTTTAAAAACCCAGCACAGAGCTTAGTACGTGGTCGATATTCACATCGCTACCCTGGAGAATCCTCCTTATGCACCCAGCACAGCACGAAGCATAACTGCCTGAATGCCTCTGGCTCTCACTCACTTCACCAGACAACTGCTAATTACTTTATTTCTCAACTTAGAAAAAATTCAAGTGAGTCTTATTTATCTCAATTAAATTCTGATTTGCTGTAAGGGTAAGAACCATTTCTTGGGGTTTTCGCCCTCACTGCAGCATCCCCTACAGAGAATGGGTGCTGTGAGAATTATTATTTTAGTTCTTTAAATTGTAAAACAATGTAAAAAAGGCATACACTTCAGCTTTGCTCGTCGGAACCCCTAAATGACGCAAAATTGAGATTCTGGTGTTTGGATTAAAAGTTGAGATTTTGTTTCTTTCTCTATTAGAATTCTTATTAAACAAAAGAATCCCCTTTCTAAAGGGTCACAAGGCTGCTGTGGTGTCTGTATGTGATCCTTCCGACATGTGGCACAGAAGCGGGGGAAATCTGAAGTTCAGAGAGGTTTCATTACTTGTTGCAAAACTGCAAATGACCCCAAATCCAGAGATGCTTGCACAGTTTGGGGCTGTATTCATGTCACTGCCTCTGCTTCCCCCATTGAGCTGTAAAGAGCAGGACAAGACTACATTTTTTGCCTTTATTCATTTTCCAGAGCTTGGGAAAGTGCTCTGCATTAAAAAGGATGTGTTGGTTCACAGGCCTAAGATGGAGAAGTTTCTGGAGCACCTCGCCAGGTCTGGGTGACCTCTTCTCCCATCACAGTCAGAGAAGCTACAGAGCAAGGAGGAAATCAGGGTTATACTTGTTCAGCTGTGGTGTGAGGACAACAGGTGACGGGAGTGACGATTCCTGGGCTGTGGCTCTGGCTACACCACGAACGTGGCTGGATTGCTGTACTGAACTCCCATGGGCCTTTCTTTCCTCATTGAAAAAGGATGGATTTGGATTTGATGAAGGATCCTGCACTGATGACAGCCCTCTGAAGGTGTTTGGGGGTAATGGGATGGTGGTGGGAGGGTAGTGAGGTTCTGAGGTGATGAGTAGACTCCAGCTCCAGTGATACTACAGCTGAAATCTGTCGTATAGCTGATTTTTTTTTCATATCCAATCTTTTTTTGAGCAAGAAGCCCCATGGGTAAAACATATGTTGTGCCAATTCTGAGAAATGTTACAATGAGATCAAGATCCCTTCCAGCTCAGCGTTGTGTTCAAGGAGCAAACATTCCAAGACACATCACAACTGAGAGACAACTTAAATCTTTAATGAGGTCTCAAGAAAACACTAAAGGATAAGTCCATTCTAGATGCATCGTGAAATTTCCTTAAAACCTCCTCTCCTCCCCTCTTTGGCCTCACTGTTTCGATACCACAGAACACAGTTGCCCTAATCCTATTCCTTACCCACTCCCATCCCAAGCTCCCCAAAACTCCCACTGCAGCCTTGACTCTTATTCCCATTCTGTCAAGCCTCATCTCTTCATTATATAGAACAACTGAGAATCTAATAGCTTCTTTTAATTTCTCATTTTTCTGTATTATAAAGGAGGGCCAAGGAGAATCCTTCATCCTCAGAAAGGAAGTAGAGAGAGATTACGAATAGCCTATTTTGACATTTTCTTTATTTCCTATCACTTATTACCTCAGTGCTATGCACATAAATTACTTCTTGCCTATGCAACTCTACTTTCTCACTGACTTTAGACCCATCACTGTCCATCCTTTGCATCCCCGGGTTCACTCCCTCTTCCTGAAACACAAAACGAGAAAGTACATTGGCCTGTGAACACACAGTTAGGGTCTCTCCCACCATAACCTGCCCCTTGGCTTTTCTAAGCAGGATCTGATTTCTCCTTGAATTCCCCACATGGAATAGAAATTGACATGCATTCACAGCTGAGTGAAAAAAATCATGGTTGGTAAAGAGGGAAGTCAAATATAGGCATGTAAATCACAAAATATATCTTGATCATGCTGTATGTTTTCTTATATAGGTAAGTAGTATTCATTAGACATTAAAAATAAAAATATTCCTATGTTATTCTTTATATATCTCTATCTGATAGAGGATATAGTAAATAGATTAAAAAGAAAAGAACACATACTTAATAGCATTCACCATGATGCTAACTAGCAGCATGTCAGGAATGCTCTTTCCTTTCTTCAGCAACTTTTCTGATTTTGCACCAAGCCGAGCACGCACAGTGAGCTGCGAAAATAAGCAATGAATAGTAGAGTACAGATAATTTAAAAGTCAGGTTCTAAATATTTGGAGAGGAAAAAATAAAATGGTCATGCTCTCTGGTGAAATTAAAAAAATTAAAAAAATTAAATGGTCATGCTCTCTGGTGAAGATACTGATCGTTTGTCACAATTCTGGAGTCAGCCAAGCATTTAAGAAAATTGTGTATGCAGATTTTGAGGTTCCTTCTCTGTGGGCTCCCCTTCTTCCGAGATCCTTAATTTTCAGCTGTCCTGGCATCCTCTAATATCTTAAATAAAAAAGATGGAGGCTTTCTGCTTGAGATCTAGCAACTCACACCATGCAGATGGGGCATGCTTCGGGGACAACCTGTAAAAGCATGGCTCCTGCCCAGTGACGCTCTCTTCATTCAAGTCACTCACATCCCATAGATTTTCTGCCTGGTTTTTGTGGCTTACTTGTTTGCTGCTTTGCTTTTTTTGCCCCCTACTTTTGGTCCCCAGATAGTAAGCTTTTCTGTTTTGTCCAGTGTTGAAATGTTCTCCATAAAAGGGCTAGTCCAACAAAGCTACTCTCCCTACATGGACAGGAACTTCTCTAGTCCCTATTCTTAACTCAGCTACCGGAGCCGAGCGTTTTATAAGTTAAATTACATTATATCGCGACTCAAAACTCTGCAAAGACTTCCCCTTTTACTCCAAATGTCCCACTCATTGCCTCTCAGACCCTGGCTGAATGGCTCTTTTCCCTTCCTGTGCTCCTCGCTAAGCGTACCCCTTACTCCTCCGTCCCCCGCGGTGGCCAAGCGCCTTTCTGCCTCGTGGTTGTCATCCGGCTCTTCTCACCGCCTGAAATGTTTCCTCATATCCAGATGGCAGACTCTCTCGATCTTCTTTCAATCTTCTTAAAATTATCTCGCTTTCTCAAGAAGGCCTACTCCACGTAAGACACCAAACTTCTCTCTTTCCCATGGCCTGAGCCCCTGAACCCCCTTATTCTGGTCTAAGGCACTTTTTCTATTCTCCTGGCATCATCATCATCTAATAGATTATTTAATTTATTTAATTATGTGATTATGGTTTATTATCTGTCATCCTCTTTTAAAACATAAACTTCATAAGGTCCAGGAACTCTGTCTTTTTTATTCGGTAATATATCTCAACTCATTACAACAGTGTATGGAACAAAGTATGCCCTTTGAATTGAAATGAATTTGAAATGTGGGCATTTGGTAACTCAATATATATAAATATAAAAAATAAACTTAGCCTTCCTGCTAATTTGTATTTCAAATATACAGACTAAAAATTATAAGGCCGTCTTCATCACTTTCTCTAAACCCATTTCCCTTCTCCATCAGTCATTATGTTTATAATTTGGTATATATCTCTCCAAATGTTTTTCTATCTCTAAACAGTTTTGAAATCTTAAATATTACAAAATTGTTTGTCATGATAAAATGCATAATATAAGTAATCAAATGTAATAAAAATAAAGTAAATAAAATGCCACTTGGTTAATATGGCCATTCTATTTGATGACAAAAATTTTTTTCCATTTATAGTAAAGCACCACTGCATATGGATATGTTAGTTTCCACTGAAATGACAATGATAAATATACAGAATATTCTGTAGAGTCACCAAAGGGCTAAGAATTAAGTCTGGGAAAATTCTTTAAAGAGTGAGTGTGAAAGAAAATAAAAGGCATAAATTAAGTGGTAAAAAAACACACACACACAAATATAAATTTGGCTTAACTCTGAAATAAACTAAAAAAACAATGTGTTTACTTTTTTACTTGGCAAAACTAAATAGCAATTCCCATTGCTTTAGATGTAAAGAATGTTAAGAATATAAAGAATATTAAGTTAAATCAGATTTAGCTATTATTTTACCATTAGATTTACTTTAAACCAAAGAGGAGCTCATTATTATTTCATTCCACTTGAAGACCCACCAGAAAGCTAGGAATCATGATACATTTCAGTATCGTAGTAGCCAAAATTAGATTAGAGTACTTACTTTAGAGAAATCATCATTTGATTTGCCGTTTTCGGCTTTTGGTGTTTCATTGGTATCAGTACCTAGCAACAGGAAAAGTGGTGAAAACAAACGCAATATACACATCTAATGACCATTTAGCATTTGACCGTCTATGGTTGTGGACAGCTGGGTTATCGGATCCAGCTATGTCTGAGCTACTCAGTGGAAGGAAGTAATAGAATCACCACAGCATGGCTTTTACCCTCATTCCACAACGTCAAGATCCTGGTCACCGTGTGGCTTGGTGTTTTCCACTTCCTCCCAGTGTGACTCACTTATATAATATTATCATTAGAATTGCTTTAACACAGTTTGGGTTTTTCTTTTCAGAAAAGTAACCAAGTTCTCAAGAGATGTTAAAAGGTTAATTCTTGACATTTTTATTTTCCTGTATTATCTAGTTATAAGTAACAAACAAGTCTAAAAGTAGAGAACTACAAGTCAGAGAGGTTTTTGGATAAATTCTATGGAAAAAATAAGTTTTCAAAGTCCACTTATAATTAACTGTACTTTTGTAATAAAACAGGTTATACAGGACTTAGTTTAAAAATCAATTAAAAATATTTGATAAGAAACAAATCATGAATACAAGAGACAGATTGTGTCCTTTTAAAAGAAGAAAAACCTGACCACTCTAGGTGTTGCATGCTCATAATAAATCTACACATTGTCCAGCAATAATGGTCCTAATGATAGCGGCACAGAAGGATTTGAACTTTATTCTAGAATACGAGAAAACTATCGAACATGGCAAAGCCTTCACTAGCACAAATAGAAAATACATTTGAGACTTAAAATTGTTTTCCATAAATGGTTCTACAAAGTATCTGAGGGACTGAAGCCCAAATCTCCAAGGAGATAATTCTTCATTAGGTTTGGGAAATTTGGTTTTATTTGCCTTGCCCAAAGTTGAGAATAAACTGAGTTTTATCTAAGGAAGCATGGTTCAGAACCTTCAGCCTCCCTCGACACTGTGAATAAAGCTGTATGTAACACGCAGGAAGAGCCCCAACAGTACTAACTCATGCAGACCTGCATAGGTGAGAAGAAACAATAAAATGCTGTTTCCCCGCAAAGCGAAGAAGAGGAAAGATGAGTTATCCTAGTGGTTTTCATAACCATAACAAAACAAATCAACTATTTTTGCCATTTTGTCTTTTATCTCCAGTTATAGACAAAGGTTAGGGACTTCTGGGTTTACCTTGTCCTGCCTGTCAAATGTCCACGTAGACAACTATGCAAAACTCACTCTCTCTCCTTTCTTTCTCTAAAAGCATGTTTATGCTTGCACACATGTGCTCTTAACTGTTTGTCTGTCTGTACCTCTAATGTAAATGATGGAGTTGTTGTTTCTTACTTACTAAGTATAGCTTTATCTTCTGATTCTGGTAATGCTTCATTTAAAACTGAGTCAGATGAAACTTTACTTTGCACATCCTTTGGGGAGAAAACACACACAGGAGTTTTTAATATTGTCATATTTTAATGGCATTCTTAATTTTATTTTTATAAGCAAGGTTTGAGAAAAATGTACTATTTTATCTAAAACATTAATAATATTAAGAGTGACTGAATAGGTTCCAGAAACAAACAAAATTTGATGATATTTATACTTGTGGAAACCTGTAGTGTAATATGTCTTTCAATTGGTCTTCAATTACTATGTCAAGTACAGCAACAGCCTTTTTGAAAATACAGTGGAGTCTGAGAAAAAGGTAGAATTTACAGAAAACCATCTTAGAAAGAATAATCAAAGATTGGCCATAGCCATCAAGGAAATAAAAAAAAGATGTGTGCATTATCTGACCCTACTGATTAGAATATAAAGAGTACCACAACATGGAAGTTGAGGCAGTCCACAATGAAAACACTCTCAGTTATTTTCAGAATTCATGGTTAAATAATACCTTCTTGGCAGCTCATGCAAATGATCTGGATTAGATTCTCTGCTAATTTATTCAAATGCAGAGACAGTACAAGAGTATTGGATTTAGAATCTGGGATCCCAATCATGGCCTAGACATTAAGAAGCCTTCTGACCCCAAGCAAACCAATTCATGCTTAGGGCCTCTACTCTCTCCCAGTTAAAATCACCGCATCATGTTTCTTAAGTGGAGTACCATCCTCCTGTTTCCTGCCCTAGAATCTTCATGCAATAATATAGCCAGATGCATTCAATACTGATGGGAATGTGATGCAGGTAAATCATGGGAATATGGTAAATAATATGGAGACCTCCCTACCACCCACCACTGTCCCAAGCTGAGATCTACAAGTTTAGAACAGAGGTCTGCAAACTATGGCTCTAGGACCAAATTTGGTGGGGCCAAATTATTTTTTATATGGTCCCTGGGCACATAAAACTCCATGGGACAGCACTGTGAGCCTGGGGACTAAAATGGGCATCCTCCTTCACCTCCTGTTCATGCTCACCTTCAGTGCTTGCTCTGGCCACTGCCCACGGCTGGCCTTGGTCTCCAACTACGCGATGGGGACTCTGCTGTTGGCTGCTGCCAGGCTCTCAGTAATAGAATTTCACTCTGGAAACTAGTGACTTGGTGAAGTCCTCCACAGCTCTCATGCCCTCCTTCCCTCCACCCCTTCACCAGCAAGTAGCTCTTTCTTCAGGAGAATGTCTCCAGCTGAAGGTAACTAGGCACAAAGCTGGACTATCACCCTGGGCAGCCCACCCAGGGAAACCAGGGGTAGTGGGGGAAGTTTTCTCTCTTGTTATATAAATACCCCCACAATATACTTCATTTTTCCCACTTGGCTCACAAAACCTAAAATAATTATCCTTGAGATCTTTATAGGAAAGTTTGCCAACCTCTGGTTTAGAAGATCTCTTAGATTCCATCCAGTTTCAAATCTCTAATATACTAAGCACAAGAAAGAAAACTAAAATCACACTTGCCTGGCTTTCTTTACTATATTCCTGCAGAACTGGGAAAGTCCTTTCTTCAGCTTCATACGGAGTTGGTAGGGTCTCGCTGACATTTTCATTGTTATGAAATGCTTGAATAGCTTCTTGGACAAGAGTATCGATAGAAAGTATCTGAATAGGAAAGTCTAAAGTATAAACAGCAGTATTATCAATAACTTTTTATTTAGGAAATTGCCACTATTGTCCTTCCATGCTGGCTTCACCCTCTAACACTGTTTTTAAAGACTAAGCTGCTTTTTTTTTTTGGTATTATTGTATTAAAATTCATATAAGATAAAACTAACCATTTTAACCATTCTAAAAGACACATTTCAGTGGTATTTAGGTTATCCCCAATGTTGTCTGATCATCACTACTATCTTTCTCCAGAAAATTTTCATCATCTCAGAAGGAAATCCTGCACCCATTGATAGTCAGTTCCTATCATCCTACTCCTCACCCCTTCCCACCACCGGCAACAACTAATTTGCTCTCTATCTCTATGGATTTGCCTAGTCTTGATATTTCCAATCAATGAAATCATATAATATGTGGCGTTTTGTATCTGATTTCTTTCATTTTGCACCATGTTTTCAAAGTTCATCCATGTTATAGCATGTATCAGTACTTCATCCCTTTTTATGGATGAATAATATTCCATTGTATGGATATACCATATTTTGTTATCCATTCATCAGGTGATGAACATCTGAATTAGTTCCAACTATTGGCTATTATTAATAGTGTTGCTATGAATATTCCTATACAAGTTTTTTTTCCCTTAGACACCTGTTTTCAAGGTGTTTGGGTATATACACAGCAGTGGAATTGCTGGGCTCATATAGTAATTCTTTATCTTACTGAAGATTCATCACTGCTTTCTATAACAGCTATACCATTTTACATTCTCACCAACAACATATTCCAATTTCTCTACATCTTTACCAACACTTGTTATTTTCCATTTTTTTATTATACCCATTCTAGTGGATATGATGTGGCATCTCATTGTGATTTTGTCAAGTTGCTATCCAAGGAGGTCTTTTTAACATGTCAATAATGGCCTACCCTTCCTCTGTCTTGGAATGTTACAAGATGGACGGGCTTGAGAGCAAATTTTGAGTGTTCCAGTGAAAAGAGTAATGGTATTGTATTATTGAACAAAAACTAATTGAACAGATGGAAATCTGTGATTTTGCTTTTAACTGTAAAAGCCAAAGGCTCATTAAAGAGAGGTTGAGAATTCAACAAATGTGAAGAATTAAACTGTTTACAATTTAAATGGATTTCTCTTCTTTGTAACAAGTTATTAAATTCCTGCTTCATCTATTGGTAAGGTAAGCAAAATCTATGAGGAAAGTTTAAAACTTGTTATTCTAGTCATACTATCCATCATCATTAGATAACATTCCAATAAATCCAAGTTTGCCCGGGATAGTCACAGTTTATGACTCTATACTCCTAAGTGTCTGCCCTGGACAATAAATCATGTGACAGTTTCCTAATATATCACCACATCCTCATGTATGTTTTCTACAGATATGGCCATTTATAGCTACAGCCAATGTAAATAGAATCAGGTAAGTACAAATAAAAAAATTCTACCTTTTTGTAGAAACTTTAGAGCAGTAGTTTTTCCACTAAATGTTTTCCCCAATAAGCATCCTTTAATAGCAAATGAAAGTGATTCGGGTACTGTTGACTCAGTTTGAGGGGGAAGAGATTTTTCAATTAGTCTGTGAATCACATGGCCCAATATGCAATTGTTGGAGGGTGGTACGTTATCAACCATTTCTTCTGGTAAAATCCACTCTCCAACCATGTTCTGCAAAAATCACAATAAAACAAACAAAACAGAAATATTCTTAAAGGTAGAATTTAGGCATGTAAGAAATTTGAAGATTGAAAGTAAATCCAAATTATAGCAAACAAAAGCTAATCAATATTTTAAATAATTATATTACAGAAGTATATAAGAATATGAATAATGCTTTCACATTAGAGAGCAGAAAAATAAGATCCACGCATAAAAGTAAAAAAAAAATTATAAAATTCTTAACAGTTTATGAAAGGAGGCATATTGATGTAACTGAGAAATCATAGTTGAGGTTGAGTATTAAGATACTTGTATTGATACTATCATCACTAAGCAGAAAAGAGACAATAATGGTTTATCTGCTATCTTATGCAAGTACTAAGCTTATTTTAAAGTAAGAAAAATAAAACTTTCATGTTCATTATGGTATCCTCTAAGTCTACTATAGTTGACTTCCAGTTTTTTTAGGTTCCTTGTTGAAAATATTAAACAATTAGAGGGAAAGAGAAATAAAACTAAAAATTAATTTTTGTGCAATAAAACTAGAAATTGATTTTTGAAAGATATCAAAAATATAAATACTTAAACATTAAAAACATTCTTTTTTCCCCGCTCCCCCTAAAACTATTCTTTATGAATAAATCTTCAAGAGGAAAGTAAAAGTATAAATGTCTAAAAAGAACATTAAAACAATAGATTTATTTAAAGTGTGGAATGGGATCAAATTGTATTTATAGGAAAATACATAGCACTTTAGCATAAAATGCCCTGACTAAAAATAAAAAAGGGAAATTAATAAACTAATCGTTAAAATAGAAAAAATAATTTTTAAAATAAATAAAAGAAACAAAGAGAAAAAGCCCATAAAAATGGAAACTGATAAATTAGAGAGAAAATTATTAAGATACCTTTTACTGATGTATTTCTATAACTTGTCCATTCTAATTATGATAATAAAATTACTACTACTTTTGAACAAAGGGGAAGAATAGACACTATCAATTTTCTAACATAATAAGAAAGACAGTAATAACAGCTTTTAAGGACACTAAAAATATGTATAACTCTACTTAATAAATTTTTATGTAAAAATGATATTTTAGAAAAGTAAAAATGATTAAAATTAAATGGTCTATTTGAAAAAATGAAAGTTATGAAAGAAATAGAAGTTGCCAAAGAACTATATCCCTAGGAAACTTAAAGACCCCGATGGTTTACAAAAAAATTTTTATTCCTTAATTGAACATAAATTTAAATGTTTTTAGTCTCCCAGAGTATGGAGGAAAACAGAAAGCTTTCCAATTGACCTGGCAAAACTAACATAACCCTGACACCAAAAATATATCAAAGATAATTAACAAAAATAGCATCCAAAAAGAGAACTACAAGTCAATTTCAACTGAAAATATTTTGCTAGAGTTATGCATACAATATCAGCAAAATCGTATTATATTAAGTGAAGATAAAGATACTAATTGACATTTACTAACTATATAAACTATGTGCCATATACTGTTTTTTTCATGAATTATCTTACATGATTTTCACATAACTCTTACATAAAAAGCATTATCTTTCCAATTTTGTAGAAGGAACATCTGAGTATTATGAAAGCTAAATTTCTTGTCTGTGGTTATAACAAATAACAATGACAGAGCCTGGATTGGAGCCCAGGCAGGAAGAGTCCAGAACATGTGCTCATAGCCTGTATACTATACTGAAATTGTCTCACCATGAATGAATGAGTTATTTCATGAATATAGGGAAGGATACATACTAGAACACCTATTATTATATTGCATTCGTAGGCTAAAAAAAAAAAATGTATATGACCATTTTGACCAAGAAGCATCTGATAAAATTCAAAATTTATTTGTGATGAGAAAAAAATGCAAATAAAATTAAAACAAAACAAATCTCTCAATATGCTATGAATTGAAGATGACTTCTCTATTACTCTCTGGAGCAATATGTAATAGTGGACAAAAATGAAAAATATATTTTTCCTTTAAAGGTAGGAATATGAAAAAGATGCTCATCATTAGCATTAGTAGTCACATTATTTTGAAAGTTCTAGTCAATGCAAATAAGGAAAAGAAAGCAGTAGCAACATGTCTAGAAGTAATGGAGGCTGCTACAGAGTTGAGTTCCTGGTGTAGAGGTGGCTGCTGCGACCTGAACTGCTAGTGCTCTGTAGTGGTGGTGGTGGTGGTGACAGTTTCCTCCTCAGACCTTGCTGTGATGGTTCTGATCATCTTCCCTGAAAGTTTAACTTTGAGCCTGGTTCTAGAACCCACTGACTGATTCACTGAACTACCCAACATAAACTAAATAATTTTTTTTTCTGCTTACTTAGCAAGAGTCAAACTTTTTTGCTTGCAATTAAGAACTTTGATACAAATCATTGGAATTGAGGAAAATATATAGTTTATATATAGAAAGCCTCAAAATTCTATTGAGGAGTATAATAAAAATAATGTGAATAAAAGGCAAGTTAAAAAGGTTCGAATTATAAACAATTTAATTCTTCTCCAAATTAACCAGATTCAATATGACAACAAAAGTGCTAGTCTCATTTCTTTTTTTTCCTGCAGGATGATATGACAAATGATTCTGAAACTAAAGAGAAAAAGAAATATAATGAATAAAAATATTCATTTAAAAAAACCTAAAAAGGAAAGTAATAAGGGAGTGTTTTCTTACCAGATGTTAAAGCATTCAAGAAAACAGCAATGAAAAGAATGAGTTGCTGAAACGAATATTCAGTGCACCAAAATGTAAATTCTAGAAACAGATCTAAGTATATGTATGAACTTAGCTCTGATAAGATTTATATTTCACATTATCAGAGAAAGAATAGATAATTTTATAACTGGTATTAGAATAATGGCATACATTTGAGAAAAAAAAGTTAGATATCCTTATAATTTTCATGAAAATGAATTAGACTAATGAAAGATGTAATCATGAAGACACCGACAACTGCATGAATATTTATGTGGTCTAGGATCGATTTTGTAAGCATGAAAGCCACAAAGAAAAAGGCTGATAAATTTGATTATATGAAAATAAAATATTTTGCACATTCTCAAACATGCACACAAGCATACACACACAATTTAAAATTAAAGGGAAAGTGATTACAACATATATGTTTGAGAGAATTAAGAGTCCTAAATAGAATAAAATAGCCAATGGGTTTTTGAATATTCAAATTAATAGTAATAAAGATATCCAGATAAAACAATGACACATCATAATAAAAAAAATTTGCCTAACACAGAAAGATGTCATACTTCTCATTCAATATTGGTGGGAGAATAAATTAGTACATTCCTTTATTGTATTTTTCTAAAGTGTCCAAAGTTGCTATATATCAATGTTCTAATGCTAAAGGTAATTAAGCTATATAAAACAGATAAGATTTAGGATTTAGTTTATATACAAATTGCTGATTTTAAAATTAGGTAAGATGGTATTTTTCTGAAGTCACATGAAGGTCTTTAAAAATTATCTTCAATGAATATAAAACAAATTTAGTAACATAATTAGCTGACAATTTCATTATATAGATATTCCATCCACAATCTACCACAAAAAGTAGAAATACATGTCATTTTTTATAAAATTTAAGATTATTTTGAATTAGTACATATAACTTATTTATCAAACTATTCAAACTTCAAAAAACTGATGTATTGTTTCAGTGGTATAAAAAATTAAGAATTCCAGGATATATCAGTTTATCAGATTTTATTAAAATCATGTGTCTTCTCCAAATCTTATCAAAGATGATCAGTTCTATTAGTACTTCCTCTATTATATCACTTGCCCCAATCGTCTTAACCTAGTCTCCTTATTCCAAATAATTTAGATAGCAGGAAGAATATCCATGGAGGGAAAAAAATGAGCTCTCTTAGCAACATGTGTTCTCTTGAAAACCAAAGAGGGAACAAAAAAGGCAGAGTACATTATATTTCTTTAAGAAACACTAGTCAACTTCCGCTAGTCTAAATTGCCTGTATAGCTTTAAGCCAGATTTTTTTCCTAAGGAGGAAAAAATATGTCTTTATCTAGACTATATGTCAGAATATATATGTGTATATTCTATATGACAGCATAAATATATATGCTGTCACATATAAATATATGTGTGTAAATAAATATATTTATGTATATTTACATATGCTATGCTATTTATAAATAAACACATGCCTATATTCTTGCATTTTCTTTCATACTCATCTAATATCTGACCAAAAAAATGTTTGCTCAGAACATAAGCTGTCAAATTCAATAAGTGCTATAGATGGTTTGTCTGGTTTGGTGCCAGAATGTCTGATGTGACAAGAGATAAGGAAATACTTTTGAAGCTTAAAATAAATTTTAAAAACCCACAAAGCATTCATAATAGGTTTCTTTTTAATTGGTGAGATTTATTACTATATAAAATAATTATATTAGACTGTCACTTCTATACAAACTATCCTTTATTTGTAAAATTTATTTTGCTTTAGTTTAATGTCTTTGGTTTTTCTAAAGATTCTGTGCATGATAATTATATACATTGTTCAAAATTAGCTAAATACTGAAAAGATTTAAATGATTATTGATTGCATTATAACTGCTTACTTGCCTCTAATTTCATTCATTGGAATTGTTTATATTTCTAATTATACAAGTGATAATTAATTTATATAATGTGACCAATCAGAAACTAACCAAATAAAATAACAGAAACCAGAGAATTTATGTTATCTTAAAATTAAAAAAGGCTATAAGGCCAAGGCCAAGTTTAAGTGGAAAATTTTCAATGTTCTAATGATTTTGAGCCATGCCATGATTTAACCAATTCTAAAGAAGACAGTCTGTGTCTTAAATAAGATGACTTGTGTTCCCATGATAGCTCTGCTGCTTAATTGCATTGTACTTAGGTCAATTCCCTCATCTTTGCATGATAGTATCTATCCCTTGAGCTTGTTGTAAAGTTTGAATGAAATGCCTATATCAATAGCAGATGTGACTGCCAACTGTAAAAGCTTAACTAAGAAGGTCTCAGGCTGCTGTGGGAATCACCTGATAGTGCCAGAAAGGAGGGTGACAGTATCCACATTCCTGGAAGGACCACATTTGGCTTGCGCCCCAGTCAGAAAGGCATGCGTCCTCACGATGTGGACAGAATCAAGCCCTCTTCCATCACTGAATTAGTTGTAGAATGTGACCAAACACAATGGGTTAGAATGTTGACCATGAAGAGAACTGAATGCTTAAGATAGGGAAAGAACTGAGGCCTGACCTGTGGAGATACGCTGGTCAAAGATTTGGAAGAACACATTTTTCAGAACCACCTTAAAAACACAGGTTAAGACCAAGAATAAATTGTAAGTCAAGGTCAACACCTCAGGTTGAAAGAGGAACATGATGAGTGAAGAGGAGGCCAGAACTGGAATATGAGAGAAATTCAGACCATAATAAAGATGACTATTTTAACTACAACTACTGTAACTAAAGAGATTTTCTAGTTCATTAGTGAAGAACCAAAAATTTTTACCAGATCCTTATTTTATACAGTTTGATATATATAATTAAACAATAAAATCATACTAGAGAAAAATTACATCATAAAACATCTAACTCTTACTCTTTCAGGTATTGTTATAAACAGACATCTGACTATCAGTTTCAGAACTCTCATGCCCAGAGTGGGCAAAGCCAGGTAAGAATCACCTGGTATAAACTATTTCTTTAGTAAGACACATTTTTTATGTGTATAGATGTGCTCCTTGGTACTAGCACTAATTAATGTCAACTTACATGCATATATAATAATTATTAAGACCTTTTATTTTTATCATGACTGTATAAACATCATCAGTATATTTTTGAGGAGGTCTAAGTGCAAGACTCAAGATCTACCAACTCCTCATCTACCTACACATACGAGATTATGAAACTACAACAGAGTAAAAAGCCTCCGCCTTGGGTTAAAAGTCACAACCTATTTTCCAGTACTATTTTTATTAATTGATCTACATTGACCTTTCAAAAAATTGAACTCTGAATTCCTGGGATGATCATGTCTCACCCTTTTCCCCCCGTTTTCAGATTACATGGACCTAACACTGCTTACTAGCCTGGATCCGGTACACTCACATGGTTCTCAGTATGGTGGTGTGGGTACCTCAAGAGTACCTAGACTTCTGATTCTGGTTACTTCCAGTCCATGATGTCTTTTTTTGTTTCCTAAGTCAGTATCCTTGGTCCACTAGTTATTAACCATGGCTAAAAGCATCATGAGCATTTACAGGTAGCACCTGCTTGGGAACAATGTGCTTGATTGTGGGCTAAAATGTACAGTTCAAGGACATGCCCAAGATCTTCCACATGTTCAGTTCACTAGATACCCTCCTTGATCATAACATTGCCCAAGTAGTCAGCTGATGATGCGGGTGGAGCTGCTTGGTTTTCTCTACATATTTTGTTTATTTTTCTAAATGTGATTACCTTTGGACCAAAGCAAATATACCTCATTCTCATTTCTTGCCCCTTGTAAAGACCCACTTTGAGGAAAGGACTTCTTCGCCTATCCTTTTAAAGATTGATCACTTTGATCAATCTGGGCCTTGGAAGAGAATCATCAGGCCATAAAATATGAGTGTCGCTAACACAATATTCGACTAACAACCCACATTGTGTTATGCTAATGATATTTAGTAGTGACATTTGAATGTGGCTTTTGTAGAGTGGTGATGCTTGTCTGAAAGTACACACAAGCCAGTGTCCTCAGAGATGGCTATAATTTACCAACATAACTTCCTAGGGGAATACTACACTTACACTGTTTTTGACAGTGTAGTTTCCTTGGATTTCCTTGAAATACAATGTTTTAACCTACATATAATAAAACCCAATGACAGACAGATTACCTTGGTACAGTGGCCAAAGAACTTAGGGTAGAAGCTTCTGCTAAATTGACTTCAAGAAACACCACATGAAGGGACTCTACAAAATGAGGCTGTACCCCTTTTAGAGTACAGTTCACCAGGGTACCATAACACTGCCCTCCCAAGACATGCAAGCTGCCTAATTCTGCATCTACTGTGACCAGCTTTTCTTGGCATACCAATGCAGGAAGTGAGGAAGAGAAGAAAGTCTACCATACCTGAAATACAACTAAGGTTTGTAGTTGTAGCCTCAAGGGTCGTAGTAGCTATTATCTATCCTCAAATTCCAGGGGACATTCTATTTATGTTCATCATGATGGACTTTTCTTCAGCTGTTTAAGGCTTCTAGGTCACCCACTTCACCAAAGTTCTCCATTTTTTATTGGTGTGAACCCCTGTGAGCACTTTTTGACCTGCCCAGCCTCTCTTGCAGCACAATTACCATTTGTTCTGCATCTTCTAAGACAGTGGCTTTCAAATATTTTTTAAAAAATAGGACCTTCCATAGAAAATACATTTTATATTGTTACCCGGTATTTGTGTGTGGGTGTATATAAAACAGAAAAAAAAAGGTTTTATGAAATACTTATCCTTAATACTGGTGATGTGCTTTATTTTCTATTGTACTGCATTGCATCATATTTATTTTGTTGTGTTTCTATTTTTAAAAATTAAATGATGATTGTGACCCACAAGTTAATTTCATAATCTAGTCTCAATCCACTCTCTTAAAAACAAAAAATAAGGGGTATTTTATTGGACAAAGCACCAGGAACTCTCAGTTCTGATTTTATGTATCTAAGCACCATTTTGGAATTACCTCTTAGATATCTGCAGATAGGAGAGTAAACCCTTAACTTTATACTAACAGTGACTCGACCTAGAAAGTTACCAAATGGGTGTTTATTTATCAAAGTATATTTTAAAAATAATAATATAATTCTAGGTGCACATTCTCATAATTGATAATAAAGATCCAGTTTTTTTACATCTTTATGTCTTATTTGTGTGACTGCTTTTAGATCTGAGTTATGGATTGCTTATTTTATAGTATCTTAGAAAATAATTTCTTGTACAATTACTGTTTTAAATTTTGTTTCTTAAATCACTAAAAACTCATCAAATAATATCAGGTATACTTATTCAAAATGCAACAAAACTTCAGGCCTTTTTGAAAATAGACCAATCAACAGTTAAATTGTACCCTAAGGAAAATTCAGTAAATGGGAGATGAGATCATTAGGGCAGAAAATGATGTCTTAACCAGGAACAACCCAATCTCCCATTTATAATATTCTAATTCATTGGACAACCACATATTTCCCTTTAACGTTTTAAAAATAAACCCAAGATTGATATGTTCAGCAGTTACTAAAATATTTTGAGGAGGCAGGTGACTCTTAGATACTCAAAATATACTTCCTGAGATTAGTTTGATCTGCATGTTTGAAATTAAATGAAGTCATGGAAATAAAAAATACAAAGTTAGGGAGAGTATAAAAATAAGCTCATAGTTCATAGAGTTAATAATATATAACTCAGTTTTGAGTTAATACATTTAAACCAGCTGATGCCTATGGATACTAAACTCAGCTGGAAATTCATCTCTTCCAGTGGGTCCCCATGGCCTCCTGTGCTTGTCCACATTAACATCCTGCTCTGCACTGGTTTCTCTCTCACCTTCACTAAACTGTGGGCACTGGGCAGGACAGATCTCCATCTTAATCAGCTTTATATCCCCAATACCTACCACACACAGCACTGGCACATAGCTGGCACTCAATATGAATTGATTACATTAATTAATCAATCAATAGTATAGGCTCAATACATGGTAATTGAATAATGAGTGCATACTCGGATCTTGTTTTAGCAATGTTGATTAAGCACAAAGGTGACTTAGCTCTCTAAATAAGATAGACACAACCCAAAGCCAAATCTAGGAATAAGATCAGAAAGTATCATTATCACAGATCGAAGTTAGCAAGAATCCACACACCGTGTGTGAACTTAACTGGTCTTGGAAGCATTTCTAGAAGTAACCGCCTATCATATGATTTTGAGAAAGTGTTTCCATTAAATCAAGGCATTACATATTTATGGCAACAAAAGGCATCTCAGTTAAAATGTAATAAATTGTAAAGAATTTATACATTTGGGACTTTGTAGGAAGCTCTGTCTGAGATTTAACATGGTCCTGGAGTGGGTGAGAGCAGCTTGTGGGAATGGGTAGGTAAGATCTGCCCTGCGAAAAGCTGTTTGTGCCCTGATTCATTTTATATGCCTAACTGAATATTCACTTCGGGTCTCCTAAACTAGGCTGACACAACCATGTACACATGACTGGCAGACAGTAAAAATGAGGGGCAGACACTCCAGCTCTGTTTGTGGTAATTGCCTAGGGCCTCCTCTCTTTGCTCCCAAGCCCTTAATTTGAGTCATGTTTTGTTCCACTTCTGCCTAGCATCCAAGCTGCTGGCTTAGTTTTCATTTCCTAGTCTGGTTCTCACCCAGTCTCGGATTTGACCATTGGCCTAATCTAAGGACTTGGCTTGAGTCCACCTTTGCCTTCCTGTGTCTAGCTACTTCACGTCAACTATCTTGCCCATCTTGGTTCCAGTTCCAAGAACTCATCCTCAGGCACTAGTTCTCCTGGCTGACCTTCTATATGGATCTGTCCTATCTACCATTGGAGGAATCAGATGTTATAGAAGCACAGTTATTACTATGGCAACATGGCAAGTCTAGTGCCTATAGTCCAATTACTGTGCTTGGAATTTGGCACTCAGAAAAAAAAACATACTCCACAAGGAAGTACTAAGGTAAAATTTTGTAGCTTTCAGAGCCTCTGTTCTTTGCCTTCTCTTCCCAGTCTTTTTTTTTTTTCCCTTCCAACCACCCAAAAACCCTAACAGAATCTGGAGGTGCTGCCTAAATTTGTAATTCAAATTTTAAAATTCCTGACAACTACTCATGATTTTCAAGAGAAGCAGAAAGGGTGGCTGGATATTTTAACTGATGAGGAGTTTACCTCACATAACCTGGCAGCCCTGGTGGGCTTCTTGACCATTGTATGGGCCCTGTTTGATATCAAGGTTCCAGTGAGAAGAATGAATACTGCTCTGTCTTTCCCTTAACAAGGAGGAATAGAAGAGAAAGCAGTTAGTTGATGTGTAACTAAATTCTGACTTCTCATCCAGGAGCTGTCATGGGTTGGGATCTGTGCTGGAGCCCAGTTTAAAGGTCTCAGAACAACTTGAAAAGATGCACTAGCTCTGCTAAGTGAGTTTGGTAGCCTTTCTAAGTCATGTGACTTCCAGTCAGGTCACAGGATGGTTAGCTACCTGGCCACACCTTTCTACCACATAGTCTGGCCTTTAGATTTCAGGGGAGCTGCAGGCATGGGAATGTACACTTCTCACTGATGTTGGCGGGTTAACTAGTTGTACCTCCAGAGTGAAGGTATGCCTCTACATGCCTCTGAGCTACAGTGCTCAGTCTGGGCCAGAAAGTACAAATGTAGTCCACAGTATCCAGGGAAAGGCAGAGGGTTAACTTTCTTTCACCTCCATGCTGAGCTGCAGACTGGCTCGAAGCCAATGCCCATCTATTACATAACTCATTGTTATCCTATGGCTGTTGCCTGGGAATCCCAGTGGTGTCCAGCTGTTCCATGTTTGCTGTTCTTGCCTCCTGCCTAGGAGAGATGCATGATATTTCTGGCTATACCACTCCTGGACTGAAGCACCCTCGCATGCAGCCATTCTATAAACAGCATGTGATGATTTAGTAAATAATGATTTAGGAAATAAGAGTCAAATATTCATCAGCTACATCTGATATCTACATCGGCAAAAATTTGTTTTATACCAACTTCTAGGTGTAAAAATTAAAAATTTTAAGAATGATAGTTTACTCTAACAGAGCTTTAAAAGTATAGGTTCAAAACCAGGAGGTGTCAGTTCTTTAAAAATGGTATTTATGGGCATCAATAAAGTATGCTAAGGATATAAAACTTTTGAAGATTAACTAACAAGTTACGCATTTAGTTGAAGGATTAAAAATGTTGGGTAAATTTAGCAATGATAAAAATAGACAACAGTTTCCTTTAGCTAAACCAGGTTGTATTGTCCCTTCAAGTGTGAAAGACCACTTAAGCCTCATAATATATTTTACAAGTTGAAACATTTATTTTTTACTTGCATTGTAGGAACACTTAACAAGATCCTGAAGAGATTAAAAAAAAAAAAAAAGCTCTAGCAATAAGGGAATGAATAATAGGATAGTTTATATAGTACACAGATCCTAACTCCTGTGTGTGGTATATTTTCTATCATGTAGTCAAAAGGAGCAGAGTGTAAAAACACAAATCAAAAATCCTCAGGTAATTTTCACTTCTAGCAAAACAGGAAAGGCTATATAAACAAAATAAACTGCACTGCCAGACGCTCGCATACTCCTAACGAAAGTTTATGATTTCCTGCAAAAGAAATGTACCAGCTGCTTCAGGATGTGGGTAAGACAAGCATGTTCCGGTGGTAACAATTTCCCAAACAAGAAAAGAAGTTAAAAAGACAAATCTTTGCTAGGCTGCAGACTACCAGGTCTCCTACTTATGAGCAACAAAAATAGAGTAGATAGAGATGTTTGAAAAATAACTTAGAAATCAATATTCCATGAATCAGCAAAATCTGTCAAATAAAACAACTTTTACTTACAATGAAAAGAAATAGCTTTACCTCTCTGGATACTGTGAAGAATTTTATTATGAAGCATTAGACTTTAGGCTGACACACTAGATCTAGTATAATCTACAACCAACCAAAATAAATATACACATAATCCTGTAAGAGTCTATATTTAGAATCCTTAATAAATAATAAATATTTTTAACAATACAAATACAGATTCATCCAGTTAAAACAGTGTACATTTAGTTTCTCACAATCTCATTTTTTTTCCTTATCTTTTTTTCATAAGCTTATCTTCTTTCAATGGTTACATATTCATGCTATTTTACACTTTGCTCTGTTCATTATCATTCATCATTTTATTCACCCATCCTTTCAACAAACATTTATTGAATGTTTGCTAACTATCAGCAAATGACTGGGTCAAATCAGCTTTCCTTCTCCTTTTTTTTCCCATGTTGCACTTACTACCCTTCTAAATCTCATTCAATATTTCTAATAATAGAAAGCCTCATTCTTTATTCCATTGCTGTTGATCTCCCCAGAACTTCTGTCCAACAGCTATCAATTTTACCTCTTTTCTCCTAAAGGTGAGATGAAGTGGGATGAGAAGAACAGGATGATGAGGAAAGAAACTGACATGTATTATTTGCATCCAACATGCAGGGTACTTGGCTTACTGTTCAATACATATTACCTTAAGTTTCTCAACAACAGAATAAGGTTGATGAATTGGGAAACTGAGTCTCTCAGCTCTTATGGGACTGGCTGCCTAAGATCTCGCACTGCTAGTAGTTGGCAGTGCCGATAAAGAGACCTCTAAGCCAGGCTGTGTTGTCCCTCTACACCCTGCAAGAGACCACATAAGCCAGATAATATTTTCTGGGGTCCGTCTAACCCCAAAAGCTTTTCAGCAGCTCTTCTAAGAAGCAAAATTGTTACCCAATACCTTTTTGTTTTTTTTTAAATCTCTGAATAAAATTTTGTTGGAATCTATACTACTCATAAAGCTCAGGCCTCTTCCTCTTCCATTTGCCTCCAAAATAATATACTATTTAGAAAAAAAAATTTTAAGAATACCTTTAACAAAGATTTTTGAAGCAAAGATAGACAACTCATACAAAAAAACTGCTAATGAATAAATTAAAAATATTTTTTAAATTCTGAAATCTATCTGCCCAGACAATGTATTATTTGATTTTTTTTTTCAGATCACTCTTCTAATATTACTGGAAGTAACAGATAATAGACTATAAATAGTTAGGCATTTAAAAATAAGTACTATTAATACAAATTAAACCAAGGGAAATGCAAACACAAAATGCCCATTTCATTAATAGGAATAAAATAAAATAATATCACAAAATTAATGTTAAAGAAACACCATTTATTATGTTGAATTCTCTCTGATTATTACATATTAGTCTGTACCTTATATTCCTCATAATCACTGTTATCTAGCAAGTCCCTTTTTTCCAGTTCTATATGTTGCTCTGCAGAGGGCTTAGGTGGTAGATGCTTAATAGAGGCTTGCTCATATATGGGCTTTCCATTTAGAAAGAGTTCCTTCCAATCGTGCATCAGCTTATATGGAATCAGACTATAGGAAAAATAATAATAAAAAAAGGTAGCGATAAATCAATGGTTACTCAAATATACCTTAGTCTTAAACAGTCTTTCTATTCTCATATTCATTCCGCAAGTCTGTTGTTTGAGACTAGGAATTCCACTTGCTTTTATATTTCTGATGACTAATAAAATGTCTAGAACTTAGCAGTTTTAAATGAATGAATGCTACTGAAAGCCACTGGTTCTTCCAATTTCATTATTGACTATACACTGACAGAGCAATGTACATAAAAATAATTAGCACTATCATAATACTTAGGTTCTTAGATTCCCAGCTGTGATATTAAATAGCTGAGCAACATTAGGAACTTACTTAAATGCTCTAGTATTAGTGTCCTCCTACGCAAAATGAACAGACTGAAAACTTTCCAAGATTCCTTTAAGATGACAAAATGGTTTACATGTCTGCAAGTAATTTGCAACAGAAAAATCCAATGGCTGGTAGTCTTATTGTTATAGCACATTTGGTAAACTTTAAAATTATTTTTCAGTAATTATTTCTATTTAAGTATGATGAATGACTAGGAAGGAATCAGACAGAGTAATAGTAAAACTGTTCCAAAAGAAACAAAATGTACAAAGGAATAAAAGAGACTGATGTAGTTCAGATGCATTTCTCTAAAAATAGACTAGAGCTTGAAATTGCAACTTAAAAAGTAGTATTTCATTCTGACACAGGCTAAACATAGATTAGCCTTGAAGACATTATGCTAGATGAAATAAGCTAGACACAGAAGAATACTGTACGATTCCACTTATATGAGTTACTTAGAATAGACAAGTTCCCTTGCTAACTTTCTACTTTAATTTGGATTTTCCTTTGTTTTTATTTTGGCATATTCTTGAAATTTTTGTTTCACTGAATATTTCCTTACTAATACCTTGATTCTTTTTAGAAACAAGGTGCAATAAAAATAAATAGCTTTAATTAGTAAGATAATCTTTAAATAATTCCAGTCTTCTAGGAAGTTCTGAGTGTTTCAGATAAATGATCTTAGTTGTCTTAGTAAATTATAGAGAATTTAGATATAGAATTTAAATGTTAAAAGACACATAAATCCACATTAAATAAGGCCAGTCAGTGGGTGAATTAGGTCAGTAATTGAGGTACTCTGGATCCTCCTTAGTCTGCCTTTCATGAAACATTTTTGTCTCCCTTCAATTATCAACCTTGTGTCCACTTTATAATTTTATCCTTTCTCATTCCATGTGGTATCTCTATTACATTAATTATTAAAAAAAACAATACTTACTTATTTGTCAACATTCGATAGTCTGCCACTTTAGTGGACAAATCAAGTATTTGATCCAAAATTTCTGCACATATTAAATAATGCTTTTTGTAACGAGCTTGAGCTCTTTCCACAGCAATCTGCTCATGAATTTCCTTCTCTCTGATGGCTTGCTCTTCAAAATCAATCTTGGCTTGTTTTGCCAAAGCCTAAGATAGCAAAGACATTTTTAAAGTCACCATAATTGTGCCATGATGCAAATGAAAATAATGTCTTCATTTCAATAACCAAAATCTCTCTAAATAGAATGAAACCTCCATTTATACTGGGAAAAGATCAATAAATAAAAGAGCACTTTCTCTTTAAATCATTAAGTACTAAGTGTGATGGCAAAGACAATACTGGAAATATTCCCCTATAAACTTATCTTATCGGTAAAACATAGTACAGAGAAGAAAGGCCTAACCAGAGAAAACCCAGTGTGGATTAATGACAAACTGAATCTTAATCTTAAGTGTGTTAAAAAAAAAAAGTCCCAATTTCACAGTTTCAGATGGTCAGAGTCAGAGATCACAAAGAAACGGGCAAGTCCGTGCTGGACCCCAAACACAGATGGCCTCTTCCTACACATCCTAGGAGCCTTCACCCAACACATCTGCTCTGGCCAATGCCTTTTGTCTTTGAGTGGGAGAGTTCCAAAACAGTGATTTATACTTAGGAAATATTTTGGTAATCCCCTCATTATACTGGCCTTAGCATATCACACATTTGCTAACAAATGTTAAACGTGCTGAGACAACAACAAAACCTTCTGCTTTATACAGCCTCAATAAATTGATATAATTCATTCACAGAGACACCTATTTCTACAGAAAGCAATGGAATTCGAGGCCCAGGATGTGAGTAGAAGTTAAGCACTAGTTGTGAGAACTTGGGCAAATCAGAGCCTCCCTGCACCTCCATTTCCTTAGTGCAAAGTGAGGATATTAACAAGATTTGGCATACACAGAAAAACTAACTAGACCATCTCTGAGCAAACATTTATCACAATACTATTCACAAATGACTAATGTGCAACAGTAGACTGATATTGTCCACTGAACCAAAGGTATGGCTCATTTGTTTTGTTAGTGTTGCTTTATTTTGTCTGTTTTAATGCTGCTGGGAAAGCACTTGGGCTAGGTGACCTCTAAGGTCAATCCTCTTCATTGGGCAGGTTCAGGAAATATACCAGAATTTGTTGTTGAATTGTTTTGTACAATTGTTTTATGGAGAAAGCATACAATTTAAGTACAAAGCTTTGTGGCATGCTTCATGAACTGCTGAGAGTTCAAAGGAAAGAGGAATCTGAGAAAATAGGAGTCATTAAGTAAGAATCTAAGGAGAGAGCGACAGTAAAATGGGTCATGAGGTTGGTTCACTACAGAGGGCCTGTGAAGCGTGTGGAAATACTTAGGATGTGATGAAATCAGAACCTTAAAGGGACCTGTGAAGTGTCCCTAGCAAGAACGGAGCAGCTTTCCTCCCTCTTCTCATGCCTTTCTTCCACTTTTGTAGCTATCTAGTCTTCTACCTCTACTCACCCCCCAACCCTGTGCTAAACCCACCATAATTTCCTGTCCCACTGCACGAACTGGGTTGCAGCCCTGAAAAAAGAAAAAAAGGAAAGAAAGAAGGAAGTCTGTGGGAGGCAGTAAATCTCAGCGGTTATGAGCTCAGACTCTGGAGTCTGATGGAGCCTGTTGGGCTCCAGGTCCAACCACTGACAAGTGGTGTGACCTTGAGCTTTCTAAGCTTCACTTTCTTTATGTGTAAAATGTAGGTAAGGATAGTGTCCACTTGAAGTGGCCATTGCAGGAGTTATATATGCATGTAATGAACACAGCTCAATGCTTGACTTAAAGTAAATGCTCAAAAAATGGTAAATATTAATTTGTTTATCGTTAGTGACCATAGTAGGTGTCACAGGAAATTGAAATCAGGAACTGTCTTAATAGATTCCAAATTGAAGAGATTAGCAGATTTCATCCAAAAACAAAACAATACAGACAAAAACTTCTGATGATGAAAAAACACAAGTTCTTTCTTTTTCTCAGCATGCTAGACATTGGCCTAGGCGCTGGAGGTATGGTAGTGAACGGATGCCAGTGTGGTCCCAGTTCTCATGGAGCTCTCGTCCAGTGGGGGAGGCAGTCAGGGAGCCACACACTTAAATGTGTAATTGCACACTACGATAAGTGTCCCCAGGAAAGACTGTGGAGTGTGGGGTACGAAACAGAGGGGGCCTGATCTAGACAAGAAGCGGCATGTGCCTGGAGCTCTGACAGATGATCATGAACGGGGAGAGAGGCACGTGGGAAAAGGGAGAAAGGGAAAGGTAGAAGATCTGAGAGCAGATCAGTGTGGCTAGAGTCCTGGGGATGGAGGGAACCAAGTCAGAAGGAGGAATCTGGTGGAAAGGAAGCCATGGATGATTTTTTAGCCTGAAGGTAGAGGTCAAATCTGAGAGTCAACAAGATTCCTCTGACTACAGAGTGGAGAATGGTTTAGAGAAAATGAGAGTAGCGCAGGCAAATTGTATAAGCCCTCTCTAATTTTCCTTTTTCTTCATTTCTAACAGGTAATCAGAAGTCTTTTGAACTCCTGAGTTAGGGAATTTCTGCAGGATGGAAAAGCTGAAAACTGTTAGAGGCTCTGTCTCGATTAAAAGGCTAAGTTCAAAGGCAAATTAATCCAGGTGACTCAAAGCGGGAGGTCTGAGGAGATGTGTAGCCCACTCCCTGGTAGCTCCTGAGAAGAAGTAAAGCCTTGGAGGGTGACATCTGAAGGACCCATGAATGCTGGATCAGCCTCCTCCACTGACAGCAATATGTGGGCTGGGACAGCTGAGGTCCCGATGGCAGCAGACTGAGCTTGTGATCACTGGGGTGTTTCTTTGATGACTCTGGCCCTGTGACCTGGGCCACGGTGCACCTCTGTGGGTGAGGTGAGTTGCTGGAGTTCAGCTTAGGCTGATTTAAAAAACATAGAATGTTATGTTCTTGCACACCCCAACTGTGGTTGCCAATTCATAGCCACGAAAGACAGATGAAGGAGACCACTGCAGCAGGAGCAGTAGAGACTGGAGGTGTGGTGTACACACGGAGAAAAATGGACAAACTAAAGAGCTATTTGGTACATGAAATCAATAGGACTTAGTGATGCTTTAGATATGGAGAAGTGAGGGTGGAACAGGCTTCAGGTGGGCCCTGGGATTTTGGACTTGTACAACTGAATAAATAGTGATGCCATTTGTTGAGATATGGAAACTTGAAAAAGATAGGTGATAAAGGGCAATAGTTGGACAGATGAATCTACGGCTCAGAGGATGGAGACATAAAAGCATGAGTCAGAAGTCTAGTGAAGTCATTATTACCCTGTGGTTTTGGAAGAGATTGTCTGAGGAAATAACATTGAGAGAGAAAGAGGAGGCCCAGGACTAAGCTTTCAGGAACACAGACAACAAACACATTGGTATCAACAGGAGAATGTGACTACAAAGAAGGCTGAGGGGAGACCGCCAAAGAAAACAGGAGGAAAACCACGAGAGTGTTGTCAACAGAAAGTGACCGTGTAATCACTGGTCGATACTATTAGTATTAATAACATGAAATACTATTAATAGCCTGTGAGCATCATTAACATACTCTACAATTTTTAATAAATTTAAAAGTACTTCTAGGATTCTCCTTCTTCTCCCACCACAATTACAAAACTTTAAGAATAATAACAATTAAAAAATAACAATTTCAAAAATTTCTCTCTTCTTCACAAAAATGAAGCAGTAGTATGATAATGCTATGGGGAATAAAACATATTTTGCTTACTTAGTGAATGATACTGGAAAGAAAAGGTGACGGTGTTGTTTTGACAAATTCAATTCAATATTTACTATTTGGTTCCTATTTATGCACCAGCCACTGCTGATGGAGGAGGTGATAGATTAGAACTGTGAAATCAGCCATCTCAGAGAGAAGGGTGCCAGGGAGCCAGATAGCTCAGCTCTAGAGAAAGGTAATCACATGAAAGGATGTAGCTGTTTCCAGGTGCTTCAAAACCTCTCAGTTCTGGTCTCTATCAGGCCTGAGTATCTCAACCCTCAGAAGTCAATTCCAGCCCAGTTAAAGAAAGAACAGGGAAGGCTTCTCACCACAATGAGGCCGGCCCTGTTATAAATGCTGTACTACTCTGTGTTTAATTAACTGGGCTTGTGAAGCAAATGTATTTTTCAAATAAGCACTTAGAAAGATGAGCTAAATACAGTATTTTTAATGTAAGCAAATGGCACTCAATCCATTCAACTTTACTCTTGTCAAAAAAAGAGGAATGAAACAATTATCCAGATAATTTAGTTCTTGAAGAAGACACTGAGATCAATATTCATGCAGATAGATACAAGGGCTGGTGGTGAGAGCTGAATATTTGTAAAATCAACTAAAGGGAGAGTGTACAGGATGCTATGTGTGCTGTCAATGTACACACACACACACACACACACACACACACACACATACACTCACACAAATGGGGAGAGAGCAGAGAGAGACCATATAAAAAAACTTACTTTTTACTCAGTGATTGGCAACTAAAGACAAGTTTGTTTACCTTGACTTGGTAGAAGGATCAAAAGTAACCTTAGAGAAAGATTGTTTTAAGGGAGATATTGTTTACCGCTTCTCGATCAAGGGCATCCTGGAAATCTTTGAGTCGTCTTTCCTCATACTGTTTTTCTCTAAAGATTCGGTTTTGCCATAGAACTTCTTTTTCGTGCCGAACGTGCATGAGCTGCACGGCGATCCTGCGCTCCTGCTGGGACTGCCGCATCAGCCGGTTGATGAGCTGCTCCTCCCGGAAGGCCTCCTGGAATCGCCAATGGAAGAGTCAGTGATTGGATGAGGCCATGTCCGAGGTTCCCGGAGGGCTAAGGGGCCTGCACGTGAATAACGTGTGAAAGGCACAGCACTCACCGGCATCAATTTCTGCCATTTGATTTAAATTTGAATGTGGCAAAAATCAAGTCACAAAAAAAATAAAATTTTCCAACGAAGGTTGTAAACTTTTGGTATCTAGAAGAAACATTCTGGTGTTGCCACTCGCAATTATTTTAAAGGAGTTATTAATTCCTTTAAAATCTGATTTAAAAAATTACATTAGGTAGTTGTGTTCAAGTTTTTATAAACAAAGGGCATAATTCTCAACTTATAAGTATGTTTTCAAAAATTTGGAATTGTGCTCTTAACTACTTACTCTTAACAACTATGTACTCTTAACAACTATTTAGTAGTTTTAAAAACACATGCAGATACTGTCTGGCTGAAAATGCCAGATCTGATTAGTTCCTAGTGGGGACATCTCAGTACCAGTGTAAAGAAAAGCTAAAATCTGACAGAATGGGAAGGCTGGAGAAGAGGCTAAGAGGAAATGACCTACTGCTTATTTTAGAAAACGTTAATGGTTGTAATCTGAAAGAGAAACTAGATGCAGTCTCTTGGCTCTCTTTAAGAGAATTAAAGGGGAGCCAGTAGGTGAATAGTGGGAAAAGTATTATTAAAGTGGGAATCAGAGGCCCTGGCCACTGCAGCTGCTTGTATCATTAATTGGCTGTGTGACCTTGGGCAAGTAACAGGAATTTTCAGCATCTATTTCTTGACACATAAAAAGAGGGGTATGGGTGAAAGATGATCTCCAAAGCCCCTTCAAGCTCTTTCACTCTGTCTAAACAGAGACATCATGTGGAAGGAGGAGGTAATTAAAGTTCTCAAGGGGGAGGACTAGGAAGAACACCCAAGCACTGGAGTTACCCACTTAACACTCAATCATCCAGTTACTGAGGAAGAAAATCTGGCATCATTAATGACACCGTTTCACATCATCTCTCCCACTGTGAGATTACAGGAGAAATACTATATATTTTTTCAGAATCAATATACAAATAAAAACGACACCCAGTCGTGAATGCCAAAACTTGAACCTGGGAATTATATAAAAATGTAGATTAAATAAAAGTTCAACTGAAAGTACATATGAATTTTTCCTGTTAGTAACATATGCCAGATAAAAAAAAAAAAGGTGAACAACTTTGAAACATATATCTCATCTAGCTATAACATTCTAGAACCTTTAATATTAATCATTTGTTTCCTTTTGAGACCCAATAGTGGGGATGATGCAGAATGTAAAAATGGCCACAAGTTCTTCAGTTTTCTCCATCCACAGCTTTGCAATATTATCCTGTAGACAGTCCCATGAAAAAGTAGAATCTATTCCTCTACTCCTTAAATATAGAATCTGGGGTGACCATTGACTTAAAATAACCAATGAGACATTAGCCAAAAAAAATGTTGCGGTCTTACTTTCTTAATTCTCTTATGACTACTGCCACCGGTCTGCTAGCAAATGTCTGCCATATAGTAAGAGGCACCATTCTTTCCAGCTGAACCTGATTAAACTCTCTTCATAAGTCAGCCAGCCCCAGCCAACTCACCAGAGATGCTGACCAAAGGCATCTGAGCGAGGCCAGCTAAAACCAGCAAAATGACAGCATAGTTGAAAAAGCCCCAAATGCCTACATTCTGAGGTTGTTTGTGACATAATCTTGATTTATTATTCCAAGTGAATTCTATTTGGCTATGTTTATAGGGAAAGTCAATTTAGTTGTCACGATGAGATCTGGTCATAATCGGACTTGTCAGATATGTTTTGATTATTGCTTGGATAACACATTATGATTAAAAAGGAAAAAAAATACTGTTGAATGGCTGAGTCAACACTATGTTTATGAAGCTTCAGTATGAAAAATAATAAAGTGTATTAAGACCTGCACCCAAAAGTTGAGTGGAAAAGATTTATTTTTTGTTCCATTGTACAAGTAGTTTATGTTTTAGAAATACACTTTTCCTCAAAATTTCATTGAAACGTGGAATATTTTATCATAGATATAGTTAAGTGTTCAGGGCAGCCTACCGATGTCTGTTAAACCTATAGCATAGATGAAATATTCTATATCTGCAATGAATAAAATTAAAGGTAACAGAAGTCACATTTCTCTTTTAATTATATTTAACCAGATTTGGAAAAGCTTTAGCTAGATACACAGTCCCAAACACCCTCAATTTGATTGCCAGACTCTCTTACTCTGGTCCATACCACTGCTTAATTCTCCAAAGATGCCCAAGAAGCATTCGGGGAGGAATGTGGCTCTGCAGGAAAGACCTAGAAGCTAAGTAAGTATTCAACGGCCTTTTAGTTAAGAAGTGGAGAACGGGTCTGGTGTCTAAATCCAAATCCTAAGAAAATAATACAGAAAGGTTCTAGGAAGCTAGAGATAAATGAGTTGACGTGAATCCCAAGAACTAGCCAGGATGCTAGCTAGAAAGCCATGAAACCAGTTTGGAGCCAAACTGAGTTCATAATCAGAATATCTTCACTTAAATGCCTATGAAGAACCTTAAATTCAACAAGTCCCCTTCAGACCTGGTCTTCCACCAGTATTTCCCCATCTCAGTTGGACCCTATAAACCTATGACTCTATGACCTGAAATGTTAGGGCCATCTGAAGTTCATTCCTCTCTTATCACTCCTAACATCTAATTCTTAAAGAAGTGGTCTATTTTATCTTCTATGTATGTTTTTAAATCACTCCCTACTCTATTCTATACCTATTGACACAGCCTTGGACAACACCAGCCTCTCCTTACCATGCCTTCCCCTCAACCTATCTCCAAAACCTATGCCTAAAAAAGTCTAAGTGATCTTTCTAACTTTCAATTTCATCATTTCATTTACATTATTATATTTCTTTACAAATAAGTAGGCAAGATATCAATTTGAGCACAGTCTCTGGCTCTCTCTTTACAAGCCTATCTAAGACAAGGGTATATTAACTCCGGGGTGGGGCAGAAGGATGGTGGGAATGCAACAATGTGAAAGCTAGAGAAGACATTGGAGATATTTCTAATAGATGCCATGCACATGGAGCCAGAACAAAATCATCCATGACTGACATGAGATTTATGTCATGCTCCCAAAAAGCAGTGGGTACTTGAGGGAAGCAGAAGAAATCCCAGCCCTGCCAAATACCATTTTCTCTCTGGAGGAGAGAAGGATGGATGGGAAAACAGACCAGGTGACACATGAGAATTTCCCATTCCACCACTGTGAAGCAGTGGCTCTTGTGTCAGTTGCACAGGGAGGCTGGGAACACCACACTTAGTGGAAAAGAGAAAGTGGAAATTGAAGCCCATCTCTGTCTGTCCTAAGCTAGGTCTAGGAATAGGAGCTTTATCAAACACAAAGAAGAAAGCACAGAGATGAAGTTCCCTTGACAGAAGTTATCTGGAGCACTGACTCTCTTTAATGTCTCTGAGGCTGCTGGATCTCTGATGATATCTCTAGCTAGAGCCTTGAGAAAGTGATGCTAATGGCATCCTGGTGGAAAGGGAGAGAAACCAGAAAGAATTTACTCACCCCATTTTCCATGTAAATATCAGTCCTAGGTTATAAAAATAAAAAGAAAAATCCCTAGTGGTCAGCACCCAAGTGTTTTATAACATAAATTGAAGTGTGTTTGAAATTCCATTGGGAGTTAACAAAACTTGAAATAGGTGGGTATTTCAAAATCTATTTCTTAATCATCCAATTTTTAAAAATTTACAATTCTGCTAATTGAAAGAAAGACTATCAAGATGACTGAACAAAGATATATAAATCTAAAAAGAGAAATAGCCTTTTAGTACAAAATGATAGCAAAGTTATTCTTTGAATTTTTTGCTAAGAAAGGATGGAATCCATGGATACACAGTTTCGCTTCTTCATATTCATACAAAATCCGTATTTCCCTTCAGTTAACAGAACCACTGAGCAGATCAGATGTTGTTAGGTGAATAAAAGAAGTATCTTCAAATGCTCTTTCATATTTTAGGCATACAGATATGTCCTATTTACATTCACAACTCAAATCGCCTCTCTCCCCAAGTCTGTTCCTCTTATTGTCTTCCATATCACAGCAAATGACACCTCCCATCTGCCCAGCTGCCCAAGCTAGACATCTGACCTCTTATCCTACTTTTGCACTCCCCCATGTCTCTCCATTCTCATTGCCACTATCCTAAAATTTAAACCAGGAAAATGCCTTACCTGGATTGCAGCAACAACTATAACTTGTTTTGCCCTCCTGAAATCTATGCTCAAAATTAAAGCCAGAGTGAACTTTCTAAAGGCAAATCTGACCTTGTCACTGCTGTTCACCCTTGTCCTCAGGATAAAATCTCATTTCTCTTTACATAGCTCACAAGGCTCATTGATTTGGCCTTTGGTGACTCCTGTCAGAAGACATATTAGTTTGGTAAAACCTCTGAGCCTTTCCATATGCTATCCTCTCTGGAAGCACATTTTACCTTCCACCAATTCGGCCTCTACGAGAAATGAATCTCATCCCACCCCACCACAATCACCCCCACTTTCAATTAGCTAACTCCTGACCCTTTTTCATGCTCTGTGTTATCATCCTCCAGAAGCCAGGGCTGGACTTCCGTCTTATGTGTCACCTCTCCCTCCCATCACCTTCATTGTACCTTCACACTCTAATGTAGTTGCTGGTTTATAGATCCTCCCCCAAAGAGCAAGAGCTGTGAAAGCAGGTTTCTCATTATTCTTGTTCCCAGAACTAGGACAAGTACCCAGAGCATAGAAGGGGTTTGATCAATGTGTGTTCAGTGTTAAGAGCTGACCAGTGATTCTCAAACTGGAGCTGCATCAAATCACCTAAAGGGTATGTTAACACAGAGACTAGGCTCCACTCATGAGCTGTGATTTGAGTTTCTGATTCATTAAGTATGAGGTGGAGCCCAATTATTCACACTCCTAAAAGTTTCCAGGTGATGCTGATGCTGTGAGTCCAAGAACCATACTTTGAGAACCACTGGAGTAGACCAATGAACAAACCGAGAGGACTAATGACTTTCTCATCTTGTTTTCATTCAAAAGCTCCCTTTTTGATAATCTCAGTAGATGCAGAATAAAATTTTGAAAAAACTCAGTATCTTTTCATGATAAAACTCTCAACAAGTTAGGTATAAAAGGACTGTAACAACATAATAAAAGCCACATATGACAGCCCTGCAGCTCACATTATACATAATAGTATGATTAAGAGCTTTCAGCTTTTCACCATTCCTCTAAGATCAGAAATAAGATAAGGATGCCCACTCTCAACACTTCTATTCAACATAGTACTGGAAGTCCTAGACAAAGCAAGTGGCAAGAAAAAGAAAGAAAAGGTATCCAAATTAAAAAGGAAGAAGTGAAATTATTTCTGTTTGCAGATGACATGATCTTATATATAGAAAACTCTAAAGACCTGAACAAAAAGAACAACAAAAAAAAACCTGTTAAACTGAAAAACAAACTGAAGTACTTGCAGGATACAAAATTAACACATAAAAATCAGTTACGTTCCAACACACTAACAATGAACTCATAAAGAAATTCAGAAAACAATACCAATTATAATAGCAATAGAAATAATAAAATATTTAGAACTAAATTAAACTAAGGAAGCAAAATATCTGCACACCAAAAACTATAACACATTGGTGAAATAAACCGAAGACACAAATAAATGAAAAGATAACCCATATTCATGAATTGGAAATTAATAATGTTAAAATGTCCATAATACCTAAGATAATCTATAGATTCAATGCAATACCTATCAAAATTTTGATGGCATTTTTCACAGAAATAGAAATACAATCCAAAAATTCATATGAAATCACAAAGACTCAACGTAGCCCAAGAAATCTTGAGCAAGAAAAATAGAACTATAGGTATCACACTTCTTTACTTCAAAACTGCAAAGCTACAGTATTCAAAACGATGTGGTACTGGCATAAACACAGACGTATAGACCAATGGAATAAAATAAAGAGCCCAGAAATCAATCAACACATGTACAGTCAACTGATTTTCAACAAGAGTACCAAGGCTACACAATGGGAAAAGAACAGTCTCTTTAATAAATGGTGCTGAGAAAAATGAATATCCACATGCAGAAGAATGAAGATGTGAGATAAGGCACAGGCATCAAAAGCAAAAATAGACAAGTGGAATGGCATCTAACTAAGAAGCTTCTGCACCGCAAAGGAGACAGCAGCAGAGTAAAGGCAACCTATAAAGTGGGAGAAAATATTTGCAAACCACACATTTCAGTTAATATCCAAAATATATAAGGAACTCAAACAACTCAAAAGCAAAACATAAAAATAAAAAAATAAAGAGTAACTCGATTGAAAAATTAGCAGAAGACCTGAGTAGACATTCCTCAAAAGAAGACAAATGGCCGACTGGTATATAAAATGGCACTGAACATCACCAATCATTAGGGAAATGAAAACAAAAACCATAATAAGATATCACCTCACACCTGTTAGAATGGTTATTCTCAGGAAAAAAAGAAAGAGATAACAAGTACTTGCAAGGTTGTGGAGAAAAGGTTGCTCATAAACTATTGGTGAGAATATAAACTGGTACAGCCAATATGGAAAACAATGTAGTGGATCCTCAGAAAATGTACAATAGAACTACCATACGACCCAGCAATTCCACTTCTGGGAATATACTCAAAAGAAATTAAATCAATACATTAAAGAGCACTATTTACAATAGCTAAGATATGGAAACAAGCTAAATGCCCATCAATAGATGAATAGGTAAAGAAAATGTATTATATATATACAGTGGACTATTATTTAGCCTTAAAAAGAAGGAAATCTTGCCATTTGTGATAACATGAATGAACCCAGAGGATATTATGCTAGGTACAATAAGCAGATATAGAAAGATAAATATTACATGATCTCACTTATAAATTATATGATTTCACTTTAAAAAGTAGATCTTAAGTATCCTCGCCAAATACAAAATATTGTTAACTATGTGAGGTGATGGATATGTTAATTAGTTTGATTATAGTAATCATTTTATAATTACACATATATCAAAAAATCACATTGTACACCTTAAATATATACAATTTTTATTTGTCCAATTATGGCTAAGTAAAACTAGGGGAAAATTCTCCTTTACCTTCAAAGGTAGTAATAGATACACATAGTTGACACTAGATTTTAGATTCCATTTTTGTCAGAATTTTTTATTATGGTAAAATGCAATATAAAATTCACCATTTCAGTCATTTTTAAGTGTATAATTCAATGGTATTAAGTACATTCACAATGTTGTATAACCATCACCAGGTTTTAGATTCTTTAGTAAATGTTTTAGGTAGGCTTTTTTTTTTGTTTTTGCTTTTTGTTTTTCTGGAAGATACTTGCTCTTATGATGTGAGGATGTGTCGCTGAATTAGAGTCAGAGTGGCCGGTGAGGCATACATAAGAAATACATATATAGAAGTATAGAAGACTATACTTCGTAAAACTTCCAGCACTATTATTTATTCATCATCTAAATATCTTACCTCTTGTGCTTCATGGGCTATTAACTGGTCCATTAACAGTCTCCGCCGTCTCTTCTCCCTTTGTTCTCGGGCAAAAGCATCTTCTTCAAGGCGTTTTTGGATTTTTTTAATGTAGTCATCATCAGAGTAAGTATTTAACAGATCAGTAGTTGTCTGGCCTGCTGTATCTAAAGAAGTCTTGGATGCACTAAGGACAATAGTTATTATTTTAGATTGAACAATAATGTGATCACAGGTTACTACTTGTGACCGTGGAGGAGGAACTCAGGAAAAGGCTTCCCTGAGTGCTCTGTTAATGTATTAATACTAGGAAAGTGAATATTAGAACTGCAGTGTTATACCCATAGCTTATCAACAGAGTCCACCTGCCTCAGCCTATTTCTGGCTCTGTCTCTGTGAGGTCCCAGCACAGGCTTCTTTCTAGGCTTATCACCTCCTTGTTCTTTCACTTCTCATGATCTTCATTCTACCCAGAGGTTCTGAATTTCTCTTCCTCTTCTTCCTGCTGCTTCTAAGCCTCTTGCCTCCCATGTTTTGAGTCACCACTAACACAACGTTGACAACCCAAGTGTCAGGGAAGGTGCACCTCTAAAGGGTCTGTCAGCTATACTAACGTAAGGACACTGAGTGCATTTCCACGGGCGATTTCATTCGCTACCATTCTCTCACCTCTGGAAATGCAAGCTGCTCTATGAACTCCCAGTGACCCTCTGACCACTTAGGGCAGTGACCCAGCTCTTATGAAATCTTATGCCACACTTGCAAGCACATGTCTGACCTAGCCTCTCGCCCAAGTCCTGGGGACCCAAGGTGAGAAGACCTACCTCGGGGCTTTGTGCTACATCATGTCCAAACTTAAATGATCAGGAAGAGCCTGGTGGTCTCACCAACACAGAGCAAACACACTCAGTTTAGTGAGACAGATGGTGGCTTAGAAGAGAATTTATAGATTCATTCAAAAGTTATTATTAAATGTAAAAGATACATTTTTATGTCTAGAAGGATTAAATAATCAATTCTCATCGGCATACCTCTTTAAAAATAAACAGAATACAATACAATGGTTTAAGATATATCATAATGTGACTTGCCAAGAAATAATAAATTTTAGTATTATGAATAATTATTGTTTTTAGTGCTATGAATAATTTAATAAGTTATTACTATATAATAATCTTAATATAACAATCTTAAAGACAAGAACACATTATTATCATATGTAGGGACTAAACAGTCATCAATTCTCATATAGATAGAAGTATTCTTATTAAAGTATAGTTAGCTTATGTTTAATTATGTAATAATTGCATCCTATTATATTATACTGCATTATTTGTAGGTTTGCTGCTCCCAGCTGAACTGTGAACTCATAAGAAAAATATCCTATTTTACTCTTCTTTGTACCTGTGCTTTGTAAGCCTGACATGTAGTTGATGTCTGATAAGTTCAAATTATATGCTAAAAAGCACTATACAAGTAGAACATAAATTTTAAACTCACACTAAAATTCTGGTTATTTTTCCAGCAGGGGCTCAACCTTTAGTTGTACTCTGTCACTGACAGTCGCTGAGCAGAACTTGTGTAGCTATCAAAGCCTCAATAATATAAAAGTTCAAGTTTACTCCTATTTATTTATTCAGATTTAGTACAATTAAGTATGAAAGTTATGTAGCATAACTTTTTTAGATTATTAAAATTCTTATATTTTTTACATATGTGTGTTTAAAAATATTTTACCCTGGACTGATCATAGGTTACTATAAATTTATGCTGATAATAATATACCTAACATGCTGCTCCTCCTTTATTTATCAATCGGTCCATCCATCTACCCATCTACCCATTCATCCATCCACTGTCTTATTACAATAAGGCCTGAATTAAGCTACATGATACTTCTTTGAATGAATATTTATTTCACTAGATATGAATTTCTTGAGGGCGATAATTATGTTTTCTTTATATCTGCTTGCTTGCTAGGCCTCTATAGAGTCAATAATTGTATGTGTATGAATTATTATTAGTAGTAGGAAGACCCTAAAAGAAATCAGTGAATCCAAATGTCAAATTGCCCCAGCCAACAACCTCAACTAAAGAAAAAAAGAGCAGATAGCATTTATTCTTTGTCTTAAAAAATCAAGAAATTGCATATAGTGGGGAACAGACATGGGAGGTCTTGTGTTGCTCACATGGAGACATCACGTTCATTCTTCCACAAAAGAAAAAAGAAATTGCTCCTTAGAGAAGAGAAATTGCTCCTGGAAGAAGATTTTAGTGCTTTCTGGCATGGAATAGTATGAATTTTCTCTACGAGCCCAGAACATGCTTGATTCTAAGAATTCAGAATGAACCAAAAAAGTAGCGATTACTAAAAGGCTTAAGAAGGGCCGTTTTGTGCCACAGCTTTGTTTTCTTTGAAAGTTTGCTCTAGACGAGTGCTTCCCACCATTTTTCATCTTAGGGACATCAGAGAAAATGCTTTGTGTATAGCACACTGAAAGGGATTTGCAGTCTCAGATGAAGCTGATCACAGCTATAGGTGACCGGTCCAGGGACTCTTGCTGCCCCAGGCTCTAATCTGCTGCTCTGAGAAGCAAGGGGGTCAATACCACATGGTCCCATAATGGGGAGTCTCTCAGAGAATCAAGAAGAAGCTTCTACAGAGAAAGGTCTTGTGATAGGCAATGCTATTTCCTTCCCTTTTTTCTTCAAACAGAACCCAGATTTTATTCAGAAAAAACACTGCACCTAGCTAAAGATTACATTTCCCAGACTTCCATTCTGTTCTGCATGACCATGTGACTGAATTCTGGCCAATAAGATGTAAGCAGAAATGTTATAAAGGATTTGTGAGAAGGCTCTTAAAAGGAACTATTTTAGATTGAACATAATGATTTTTGCCTATCCTTCTTCCTGATGGCCAGAGCTCCAGCAGCCATGCTGTATTGTGAAGGTGACATTGAGGATGAAACCACACAATGGGGCAATGAAGAAAAAGGAAAGGAGGAGCCTCAGCCCTTGATGACCTTGGAACCGCAACACACACCTTGGACTAATTACATTCCAATTTCTATTACATGGGAAAGAAGTAAACATCCATCTAATCTCACCCACTCTTGTGGTTTCTAAAGCAAACTTATAGAAAGACCTAGGTTCAAGTTGAGTTAACAAAGGCAATAGGGGGCAGGGTGAATGTGTGCATTTGTATTGCACAGGGATGATCTTTACAACACTAATCAATCAAAATGGATGCTGGCTGAGGGACTGGAAGATGTTGCTGTGCTTGGTGTTACGTCTTGTTGCTAAATTGTGTGGAGACCAAAGAATGCGGCCATGGAACTACAGGGAACACCGTTCATCAACAAGTAACAAAGTATTCAATATTTTAAGATGGTCATTTTGGTGGGTGTCATCTGTTTACCACTTCAGAGCATGTGGCTGGTGAAACGAGTGAAAGAGTTGGAAGAAATCCAGTAGTTTCATAGGTGAAGTTCAGGATGGATGCGGTAAGCTTCGGGCAATGACTAACTCGGTGAGTAGACTTGGATTGTGTTTTTTTTTTAGGAGTCAGGGGAACACTGAAAAATGGGAATGAGAATAAGAATAGGGCATCAGGAGTTTCTGCTGAGGGTGGAAGAAAAGGTACTGTATGTATTCTTCATTTTGCTTCATTTTCCTCCTCATCTGACTTCCTCATCATTTATTTTTCTAGCTTTTTCTTTATTCTTCCCTTAGAAATATTAATATGGAACTGAAGTATATAATTCACGTCTGTTTTTATTTTTTGACGAAGATTTATTTCATATTCTATGAATCATAAATGAGTAGAGGTTGGTAGTTTCCATGTAAAAATGCAAAACAACAAAACACAAGTTGCTCCTACATATATATCCCCTGATCAATTATTTCCTGAGAGTCAACGACTCCTGATAGGAAACAAAAAGGGGAGTCATCTTTATCTTTTTACAATGAACTCACTGAACTGACATATGTAGTGTCATTTGGTCAACAAATTCACTCAGCAACTCTTCATTGAAATCCTGATGATGCAACAGATGCAACACGAGAGAAACCAACTAGAATCTAATAAAGGCTTTACTGTGACAAATTTAAACTTGGAAATTTTAGAGAATGCTTAAAAAATGCACAAATTAGAAAAAAATGCACAGATTAGAAAAATAATTTAACTTCATATTTCATAACGGACACTTTTCCTCTTGATCTTTACAAAGGTTGCTAATAAACAATTAATCTGAATTTTAGGCCATTAACCTTCCTTTATATACTCTCTTAATAAAGACTACAAAGAAAAAGATCTTTGGACAACTGTTTCAGGTAAACTATTTCTAAATATTCAAAAGTTACAGGTAGAAAAGAATACAGTTTTGTGGTTATTAAAAGTTAACATCCCACCTTTCTTTTGCCTGGAGATCCTTTTTTATTAATGCTTCAAACTTCTTAATCTCATTGGCCACATCCTTTAAAGAAAATTCATTATCAGTTCTCTGCCTCTAAAAACCACTGAAAAATCTTTATTTACCATGTTCTTTGAAGTTTATAAGGTGATATGTATTACTAATTAAAGCTATTTAGGAAGTGAGATAAAAAGCTGTATTCTAAAATATTTTTAAAATTCTTATTTGTTACTGCTGCTCTAGGTCAAATATACCTGAAAGAATGTGAAAATTGCTTAATCTGAATCATTCAGTTCAATTTTAGCTCTGAAAGTATATTAAAGGACATTTAATAAGAATGAAGATTAGCAAAAGTCAGGACATAATTTTTTTCATTAAAAATTTTTTTATTGGAATATAGTTGGCATTTTTAATTGCAATTCCTTTAAGTGAGAGAAAGCATTTTTTAGATATAAATATTTAAAAATCCCTGTCTCGGGTATTTTAAAGATTTCTCATGCAATTGTATTTACACCATGAATTTGCTCTCTGAAAATTAATTTTAGCTCATCCTCTATCTACTGCAAATTTTTATTAATAAAATTTAATCAACCCTGGGAAATATAAGAATTATATACTTTACTAAAATGGGGTCAGAAAAAAAGCCTCTATGGGTAGTATTTTTTAGAATACAAGTACAGGATTTTCTTTAATATTAAAAAATATATATATGGATTCATATAAAATGAGATGGATTTAGAAATCAGAGAAACCTATCAATCTCTACTTTACCAACATTGTGAACTTGGGTAAAACGTCAGCTTTCTGAGTCTGTCTTCTTTTCCACAAAATGGGCAAAATAATACCCTACCTACAGAGTTATTTACAAATTAAAGATAATGTGAAGTGCCCACTCCACAGTCTGACATAGAGTAGATGCTCAATAAGTGGTAGCTAATAATCTTTTTCTTAGGTCACGAGTGAAAATATCATTAACACCATTGTGGCAGTATGTAGTGCAGACTGAAGAAATTAGTATCAAAATGCAGTATTGCTCCCCTGTGAAATAGAATCAGATTGTATCCTTTAGAATGACTGAAAGTTACTATGGTCAAGTAAAATATCACCTGTGTAGGTGTCTTAAATTTAAATATACTGATAGCAAGCAAATCACTTAATATTTCTAGGATTTATAAAAGATGGTGGGACATGCAAAAAGATCATGGTGGAAAGAAACTGAGTAAAAACCACATACCACATATGTGCCATTCCTGTGTCATAGGAATGGCACATATGTGGTATGTGTGCCTCAGCTGGCCCTGTTGTACCCACGGGAGTCATGACCCATTATGACAGTCCCCTTTCTGGCCTAGATTAGTGACCACAGAATCCTCAACACAGGGGTCCAGACAGGTACTGTCAATTAATAGAAGTTTGTTATCCCTGGCCTAAAGCTACATTCTGTTTCTAAACAAATAACAGTATAATATGAATTGATTATGCATACAGTGGAGAAGATTTGAATGAGAAGGGACAATGCCAGACATAATTTGAAAATAAAGTAAGAATGTTTTGGAAGACTCTCTATATATTCTTTTATTAAGATAAATACAACACAATATTAAACTATTGTCACTTACCTCTGCCTCTTTTTTCTTCTTCATCATTTTTTGGGCCTCGAGTGCTTTCAGAGTACGATTTGATGTAGGTTTGGGAATTTGTATGATAGCTGCTTGGATTTTGGCCATTATTTCATTTTGCCGTCTTCTGCTCAAGCGTTGCTGAATATCCCACATACATTAGTTTAGTAATTCAGTTTGTCAGAATAATAGGACACGTTACACACACACACACAGGTACATTTATATACAATTTTTCCATTGAAATTTTCAGAATTTGGCAATTAACCAATGGCCTAAGCATCACAACCAATTAATTTTATGAAGCAGGTGTCAATGTGACTTATTTTTAAAAGTATGATATTAAAACACAAATTTGGAGTCCTCAAAATATGCCAGTCAAATGTGTGCACTTTCATTCCAGGTGGTGATAATGAACGTGTCCCAAATACAAAGAAGACTGTAATTCTTCCCCGGTCCCACCTCCCTAACTTGCCCGATTATGGGAAGGGAAAAATCTGCCTCTGAAGATGGTCTGAAGGGCAAGTTGCATGTAGGAGGTGGTCTCTAGGAGGACTCCTGGGAAGCTCACGGAAATTACAAGCTTCCGCAAAGCTTGGCCACACTTAAACAATGAGTTCAGAGGCTATGTAAAATATTGAACTAACATTAAATTATGTGACATCATTATTCAATCATCTCTTCTCTATCTAGACAGTAATTATTTTAAGAAGAATATAAGCAGAAGGGCACAATTGAAAAAAATACAGTAAAAATCAGATAAAACATTTTTAAAAATTATTCGAAGTAACATTTTAAATTAATTATGACTTTGCTTCTAAAACATTATATTAGAACTAATAAGATCATTAATTCCTATATCCAAAGATAAGAAATTTCAATTCACCATTAAAAAGTCAGAAAGTATAATTTAAAACTTTTCTTCAGTTCATTTTCTAAAATGTAAATTTTTCTTTAACTGCAATTAATTTCTTTTTTTTCTTAAGAAAACCAAGAAAACATAGGCTCTCTCTCTTTTTCTCCTATTTGTTTCTTATCATTTTAACAAAATAATTTATTCCAGAATATTTAATGAGGTCATATTTTGTTTTTCCCAACTTTCTTTGGAGACTCTCTGCATTAGACTTGGCTCATCGAAGCCGGGCAGGCTAGCTGCATATGGAGTGCTAGCTGGCACTCCGTCTCAACATAAACACTACTGTAAGAGTGCCTCGTCTCCTTACCATGCACTGCCCGGGGAAGCCCCATCCTTTAGCCACTCTCTGGCAAGTAATGGGACCCTAAGATCTTCCAGAGTTGGTCTCTCATCTTTATCCCCCCACTCCTCACAAGGAGCTGACTATATTCAGGATATGTTACTTTCTTATCATCCTAGATACATGAATTTAAAAAGTGATGTACAGTACACTGAGTAGAACTATAATTCTTTTGCCTGTAGTTTACACATTCCATACAGACAGCTACCTGAATTTTAATTCTCTTAAAAGTCTTTAGTGATTCCATACAAACCACTGTTGTCTGATGTCCTTAAGGGCACAAGAGATCATTAAAGACTTTCAGAGAAATGTGAGAGCAGCAGGGAGTTAGTCAAAGCAAGAAGGGCCGGGAAAATGTTAGGAGACATTTAAGGGTGTGGGAAAGGGAAGCAAGCAGAGCATCCCCCCACCACATTGCCAGAAAGACAGAAATGGCTGGAAGAGTATGGGGTTGCAAAAAAGGGAGAAGAGAGGAGATAATGTCTACTCTGTGTCCCTCATGGGGACAAAGGTCATAGCCTTCTCTGGAGTAGCCAGTAGCAACCCCCCATCCCTAAAACATCTGAAGCATTAATTTCTACCAGACAACTTAAAAAGAGATCAAGTTGTCCTGCCATTCCAGAGAATGGCAGTTCTTGTTCTCAGCCACAGGTGGAGGTGACAGTCAGCAAGAGTGGTGATGGAGAGAGGAAAAAGTAAGGGAGAGAGAGGTGAGATCAGAGCCAAGCATCAACCATGCATCAGGCACATGCAACTTGTGCTACATTAATGCTTATGCAATGTGAACTATAGGCATAAATCGCAAACAGTATACTATGCACTAATGAGTTTCTGTTAAAATTGTTCTATAAAACCTTTTCGATATTAAAAGATCTTTGTTCTTCCTTGAGTTTTTGAAAATTTTCAAGTTTCTCAAAATGCATGCGGACAAGATCTTCTTTCATGTGTTTATATTTTTCTTGAAACCTGTGTGTAACCCGCATCAGATTGAAATCAGTTTGACGTGGTATCAGGTTTCTAAGTCTCTAAATGAAGAAAGCATTTCAAAAGATTCTGTTACTAGAGAATAAAGAGCATATTGTCATTATAAACACACATAATTTGTCTTCAAAGTAAAATTTCTATGAATTACTACTGTTGATGGTTAAAATAATTTCAAGGCACTCATATCTTTAAGTGATATCAAGAGCATAAAACACACATGATTTGAATTCCTTCTTGCAAAAGAGTCTCATATATACTTTTAAAGTAAATTGTTTTTGCCCTGAGTTTAATTTTCAATGAATGGTATTTGAGTTCTTGGAAATATATTTTCATAAAAATAAGTTTGTAAAACTAATTTCAACGCATAAAAGATAATATAAGAAGCCAGACTATTCCCATTACTTGAGCCAATTCCCAGTAACAAGCAAGGAAACATTAAAACTTCCAGGCCACAGAAACGAGAGTGAACAAGAAAGCGAACCTTCAAAGGTGATTGTGAAGTGAGGCACAGCAATGTGACTAACATACTTAACTAAAACTTTTGTACCCAAAAGTAACTGCCTTAGAAGTTGAAGACTTACTAAAAACAAAAAGAAACAGTATTGTTCAAACCATTTTGGGTCCTTCCCTTCTAATACTGACTCAGTAGATACTCAGTAAGATACTGGCACTTACTCAGAATAACATTTAAAGAACTTTGACCTGACTTTGACACACCTTCCTGCTCTTTTCTCTGTTAAAAATGGCCTGGCCTCCAACTTCATAGAGGCAGTGCAAATGTAAGGTCTTTGAACATCCTCTGTGTGTGTGTGTGTGTGTGTGTGTGTGTGTGTGTGTACACACATATATCTTTAACTTAAATCTTACTTTTCCCTCAACCCAGGAAATACCCACTGAGATATCATATGCACAGTTAAGTGAGCAGCTTCTAGAGTCATGCTGCCTGGGTTAGAGTTTTAGCGGCTAGCTTCGTGAAGTTGGGCAAGGTTAGTTACCCAACCTCTCTGGACCTCAGTTTCATCCCTGGCAAAATGGGAATAGAAAAATACCTATCTTGTGGAACTCTTTTAAAGATCAAGTGAGGTAATATACACAAAGCGCCTGGAACAAGGCTTGGCACCTCACTATGTATGTTCACTGAATTTTAGTTGTTATTAATATCTCTGTGTGATAAACACCTGTCTCTTCTTCCACTGGTATCGAAGAAAAAGTCATCTCTCCTTTCTTTAAGATATCTCCTCCTTCACTGGAACTGTTGACTCATTCCTCCTCTTTTCTTCCCCAGAGGATCTCCTTCCACTTCGTCCTCACACCAGTCACCCCCTGGCATTGTTTTTTTTCCCCCTCAAACAGCAAGTTGTCCCAATATCTACATCTACAAACCAAACAATCTCACGCTTCCTTTGAGCTCCTCTCTCACAGCTACTGTTCTTATTTTCTCTTCTCCTTTACTTCCAAGTGTCTTGAAAGAATATTCTGTGCTCCCCTTTCTTCCTCATGTCCAACTTACTCAACTCACTGCAATCCACACTACTCTACTGAAACATTTCTCTCTCTCAGAGGTTTAGGTTCATTCTGCATAAAATAAGAGCCTGACATAAAGTAGGAGCCAAACAAATATTTGTTCAATGAATGAATGATTGGTTCTGGTATGTCATAAAGGCCAGCATTAAATCCAATGGTCTCTTATTTGGTCTCATCTACACAGCTCTTGTAGCACCTGTTACTGATGATTATTTTATACTTTATAAAGAATTGTCTTACACATTGTCTTCTCAAAGCTACAAAAAGGCTAACTCTGAGGCAGATAGAGATAATCATCGTTGTTTTTTCATTTGGAATAATTAAGACTGAGACTATGCCAGAGACTGGCCCGAAGTTAATCAGTTTGCAAGTGAGGGAGGCAGGATGCAATACTAAATTATTTAGCTTTAAACCTAATCTAATTTCTAGCTCTCCATGAGTCCTCAGTTCATTCTGCTTCCAAGCTCATAAGGATGTCCATTAAGAATAGATAAATCTGAAAGTAGAGATGGCCTTCATATCTATTGTGTCATTGTTGCTTCATAAATTAAATTTAAAAATTTAATTAAGTACATTTCTATTTAATACACTGCATCAGCACAGCACTCCCCATTATCCTAGAGACCTGGAAAAGTTAATGCATTTCCTTCACCATGATGAAATAGCACAGTAACTGGAAGGAATTATTAACTAAAAAGTGGTATCAGTTAAAACGCATTGAACGAGCACTTGCAATGTTCAAAGCATTATACTAGGCATATATCCCTTGAATTTGAGAAATTAAAAATTTTGTGAGGCCATAAGACAAATAAATAATGAAAGTTAGCAACAATATCAGCAACAGGAGGTTACCACGAGAGAGAGAGAGAGAGTTACCTGTGCCCTAGGTGGTCCACGTGAGGAGTCCATGTATGTTGGGAAGGTTGCACAGAAGTAAATGGAGAAAAGTTTGGGGGAAGAGGAGAGATAAGATGGGTGAGCTTGGGTTAGAGAGAGGGAAGAGCAGGAATGCCCAAGTCCTATTCAAGGACAGGCTGCCAACCAATGTAGAAGAAAGAAGAACTTTATGCTGAGAACTATGAGGAATAAAGTGAGCAAGAGAGTTTGAGATCATTTAGTGAAAAGTCTTGAAAGTAGAATTTAGGGAGGATTCAGCTAGCACTTGATTAACTTCTAGCAGAAAGCCTACAGATCGGGAGACGCGTTAGCAGGTTGCTGCAATAGTTCACCAGATCTGAGCAGATGTGATAGGGGTGGCGATGGCAAGAGAGGAACAGATGTAAAAGCACTGGGAATTAGTGACAAACAAAATTTGATAAGCATTTGTAAATGTGGATAGGATGGAGGGAGACATCAAAAATGGATAAACGCATTGAAAATATTAATATAAAATGCAACCCAAGTATGGCCAACAGCATACATAAGTGGGGCTTCTCTGAGAATACAACATCTCTGTCATTTCTCTTTACCAAGTTTTACATTGATACACTTATGTTTCTCTATGTACTTACATCTCGAAAAGCTTCACTCTTCATGTTTTGAAATCTCACATTAGCCATGGGCTGCATGGTTTGCATTTCCACTCCAGTCAGTCCACTTTTCTTCTTTTTCTGAAGAGCAGTGTACAATTGATATAAAAGTTTTGTTGCTGCCCCAGGCTTTTCCGTGATAATGTTTTTGGCCACATTCTGATCAAACTGCACACCCAGAAGGTGAAGTGTAGGCTCCAAGCGAGAAAAATTATTGAGTTTGGCACCTGAAACCCTAGGCATTAAAATATTTTACATACTGAGACACTGGCATTGAATGAAAAACAAACAAGCACCAGAGGTGTTATTGTGATCCAATATTCTGAATTTTCCCACATTCTTTTAAATATTATCATTCCTCTCTAAAACCACTCAATCTTGTAAATACATTGAGCTTTTCTATGGTCCTGAACTCCATGCAGTTATATCTCTTGAATGGCTAAACTAAAACTCATTAATTTTAAACACTTTTCTGCTAAAATAGATGCTAGAATTTCTACAAGAAGTCAGAATAAAACCAGGTAACTAGATTTCTCCTTCTAAATGGAAGAGCTTAACTATGGTTTTGGATAATATTTTACTCAGAAGGCAAAACTGCAATTTAAATATTTATTGCTTTAAATGATATTATTACTAGATATTATTATGACATAAATAAATAATGTGAAAATGGCCTGAAACACTGCATTGACAACCCTAAACAATATCCTCGGGCACTGTCAAAAATATTTAATTAAATAATATCTGCTATTCAATCAAATTAATTTTAGGATCTTCACTTTACAGTTTTATATTACTACCTTAAGAATCAGTTAAAAATTTCTAATTATAAGTTATATTTATTTTTTAAACACCTATTATCAAATTAGCCTCAAATTTTAGAAGAAATTCATTATTTAATTCATTTATTTAATTCATTACTTTCTCAACAACAAATATTTATTGAATATCCATTATAGCAAGGATTTATTTATTAATTGCTTCTCAGCCTCTTGGCTAAGATAAGATGAAGGATTTCTTTATTAAATTTTATTATGCAAATAATATATAAGGGGTTAGTCCCTGCCCTTGAGCAGTTCATAGTAGAAAAAACAGATGAGTGAACAAATAGTGATAAAATGAGGGAAGTGTTGTAATAGAGGTCCCAAATGACCTAGGACTTAATGAGCCTATATGACAGAATGAATGCTACAAGGAAATAATCAACAATAAGAGTAAATATTTTTTCAGGTCTTCTCACGTCCAGTTTTGCAATTTGTTCATCCACAAATGCCTTCAGAGTTTGAGATAACAAGCATTTGCCTAAAATGATTAGAACAAAGCAGACCATATTTTGAAGAATATGATTGTGAAAGAGGGTAGTGAGATCGATGACTTGTAGTTACATTCCTTGAACAGCACCATAATCCCCTTTTGATTTTCCTGTTCTAGGAGTCCTGAGTGTCTGGTCCACTACACATATTTAGAAAGATATGGCCTGAGACCCACTTGTCAGAGCTCTGGCCTGAGTCATTATCTTGGGCTGCAGAGGTTAGGAATAGCAGAAATCAGGAGGGAGATTACATGGCCTCCATAATGCAGTATAAACCCACTAATATTATAATTCAGTTACACATTAGGCTTTAAAATGGCTTTTATGGACAGGCCGAAGTATCCAGGTATAACAGTCCTTCTCTCTGGAAGTTTTTAATATGTATTCCAAACTTCCAACCCATCAAAATTTCGGGAGTATAACTGATGTATAAATGAATGTAGGTCCACTCTTCTTGTAGCACATGCTCAATCAGTATAACATGATAATCGACAGTTGTTTGTGAACACAGAAAAACCACTGGGACATCTTTGCTCTGGAGACAAAGCATATGATGTAAATGATGACTCTAAGGAATAAATAATGTATTCTGAGAAGTCTTCTCCCTCTCTGCTTGCAGTTCTAATCTGCCAAGGGATTACCTGTCTCTTCTCCCTCTTGTGAGGGAACACATCTGACAAGGTAAGTAGAAGCTGCTCTCTCAGGGATATCCATGGTCCTTCACTTTTCTGTCTTTTAACTAACCTGCTCATTTTTCACCCTTTGAGATGGACTAAAGATGTTCTAAAACAGAGAACTTTCAGAGAGCCAATTTAGTACACCTGAAATACTGCATGTATATAATATGGTCAGTATGGTCCTTTAAGTTTTCTATGGCTAAAGAGGTATACTTTCTGACATTCATTTATTCAATAGAGAAATATCATTGTGTGTCTGCTGTGGGCCAGTGACAAAGCTAGGAGCACAAAGAATTAACACACTCTTTAACTTTCAGCAACTCTGCAATCTATTCAGTTGTTTGAGCACCTTTGCGTGTCAGGCACTCTGAAAAGAACTGACATATAAATAAATAATTACAATTTAACATGATAAGGAAAATGTCTAAAGTATTATTAGAGCAAACAGAAAAGAGAACTAAATCTGCTAGGGGAATCAAAGAAGAGTGCACTGAATCACATGCTTTAAAATGGCGAATTAAGGTATGTGAATTATATCTCAATATAGGTGCTAAAAACAAAAAAATATTATGAACTATTTTACTATTAGTTAAGTTCTATTTTATATTTTAAAAACACAGAGAAAAATACTAATTGGCTGGGATACTGTATGCTGTTTCACTTCTTCTCTTAAAAGAAAGCAGAACCAATTAACACAATAAGTAGTTATGTGGCCTAAGATTACAGAAGACAGAAGATATTAAAATAGGTCTCTTCTGAAGATGAGGTCTTGCTGCAAGCATGGAACTTTCTCTCTTTTGTACTCCTGGGACAATGAAGCATATATACATGGGGAAGCAACAATTTCTATATCAAAGGTATTCTTGGCTGGTTTAGGTTTAAAGGGAATCTTGAGATTGATGATTCTTAAAAGCTAATTTTGGAGGCTAAAACCATCCAAATGCCAAAGGAATTGACCTTTTCTAAAGTAAGGATTAATCTCACTAACCTGCTTTCTGAAAATTCTGAAAAATCATCCTGAAGTTCAAACTTGTGTAGAATTTCTCCAATTAGATAGCCACTGGCAAATGCTTTCGCAAATGACTTGGGACCTGAATTTTTTTAAAACAGAGAGATTAAAAAGTAAAAATCACGCTGCACCTAGAGCTTCTGTATTTTCATTATGTACTCATAGAGTAAAACTCCATAATTTAACCCGATCTCAAAATGCCATGAAAATACTTCTAGAAGTATCTTTTAATAACTAAATAAAAAGATTAAAGTTTAATAGTTGATATCTTGTAGAGATTCTTGAATAAATATATATCCATACTTGATGACCTGAAATTTTGAAAGAAAAGACAACTTCTGATCAAATTAAAACACAATCAATAAAATCTATAACCTTAGATATAAAAACAAATCTTCAATACATTTTATAAAATTATACTCTAATAACTTAGTTAGCAGTACAGCCCATGGGTGATGATGGTATGGTATTCTGGCCAAGTGAGGTGCAAGCTAACTTATTTAAACATTAATGAAGACTTCATTTTAATCTTTTTTTACAATGGAAATTTCACAAAGCTCATTGAACCTTCCTAAATAGAGCCTACTGAAGAGAGTCAAGATTTTCCTCAGTGGTTCAGGGTGGGGATGGGAGGGGGTTATTCTGCTCCTGTGGTTGTTTGGTGCAACAATGGAAACAGCCCTGAAGAAAACAGGCTTTGGAGCCAGAGACATCTACGAAGGCTGACATCTTGGCTCTGCCCCTTACCAGCTATGTAATCCCTGAATCTCTTTCCTCTGGAACCTATAGAACATATGTATATCTATCTTGGAGAGCTATTTTAGAAATTAGAGGTAATTTATGAGAATGACTTGGTACCATGCTTGCCACACAGGAGGCACCTAATCATAATTGCATTAAAAATAATAATAAAATTTAAAAATATATATTAAAAAATAAAGTGTTAAATAGAATTTGCTTCCTTAAAAAATGGCCTTAGTTTGGGGTCACTTGTATTTTTCTTATAATGTGAAGAAAATAGGGTTGCATGGTTTTCAAGGATGATATACAAAATGGATAAATAAAATAATATATTATACTATAATAGGATAAGGCCATCATCTTTTCAAATGATTTCAAAATCCTTCCCAAATCCTCCACGTATTTCTCTCAGGGTCCTTTAGATAATAGCAGTCAAAGTACTATACATCATTGCAGTATCACAAACTTATTCAGACCAGATGGTCTTCTTTTATCTATTTGACTAATAATAAGGTAGCCAATTGAATACGAAGAAATGTTGAATTTGTAGAAGTGATGCTTGGTGTGTGATTGCGGGGTGGTCAAGTGAGTTGCCCATAAAGACCGCTGCACAGAGACCTTACTATGAAGACTATACATTATTATAGAAATATGTTGCATATCATGCATCAGCCCACAATTTTGCCCAAAGCTTTCCTAACATTTGTTCTCAAAATATTTTATACTCTTACTAATACCCCATTTCTTAGGTTGAATCAATATAATAATACAGCAGTTAAAAAATGTCAACTATCCCCGTTGATTTCATTTACTCAGGGTAAGCTCCTGAACTGTCTGGCATTACAACCTACTGCCTGTCTTCTGGCATCATACTGTAATTGTCACTGCTGCTTTCCCCTTTCCTCAAAGACTTGCCACTGCTGGCTACCAACGCTGCTCCCTGGTCTCGGCTTCCACCACTATCCTCACTGTGTCATTTTGGTTGTTCTGGAGACGACTTGCACCACTTCTTTTTGTTCCTTCCTTTCTTCTGCTTTTTTCCATTCTCTCTTCTCTACCCCATCCCCATCCTTCTCTTAGTTTTCTGAAGAGACACTGGAAAAATAGCCATTGTCAGACTATGGATTCTGTCACTAGTCTAAAGACTATTGCTGTGTCCAGGAGCTATGCTGCACTCAGGCAGTCTCACTCCCCATCTCCCTTCCTCTGGATTTGCGCTGTGCTGGTTATTCGTGTTGACTGTATGCCTGAAGTCTGGCCCTTGAATAACTGCGGAAAAACTGCATCCTGTTCCATCACTCTCAATTTAATAGGCAAACAGTCCACAGCAAACTGCTTGCCACAAAAAGAGCACTAGAAAAGTAAAACCATAATCCACTTCCTTTGAATTGGCATGCCGTATTAAGGCAATTCTGATAAGAATAAAATAGAGGGATTTATGGATATAAAGGTCAAAGAACAGTAAATACTCATTGTTTCATTATCAAGTAATTTACTACAAAAAAACAAGTACAAAAAAATCTATCTGCAGTTTGTGTGCATAGAACACTTCAGATTTACTGTATACTACACAGACAGAAAAGAGAATAATGAGTGAAAAGCTGCAGCAAACGATTAAAGCAACAAAGCAAAAACATGTAAAAAAAGAAGATAAAAGAAACACATAATAATATATAATATAAAAATGTAATATAAAAGTATATACAACTATATATTATATATAAATATCTATTATATAATATATAACCTATATGGGAATATACCAGTTAAAAAGCAGAGAAAGAAAGGGAGAGGGGTGACAGAGACACAGTAAGGAAAAAAGGAAAATCAAAGGAAAGCTTATTATTTTCCTCTTTGGTTTACCATATTTTTCTTACCACTAAATGTTTCTAAATACCATGACTAATTTGATGACAGCCACCTCTATAAGTCAATTTGTACTAACAATTGGAATATCCTATGGGAAAGAAGAAGTGGGCTGGCTCTAGAACAAGGAACAATGAAGAATATGAGAAGTAAATAAACCACGGGAGTCCAGTGAGGATCTTCATGCTGAGCTCTAAAATGATTACATCCGGGAAAAAGTTGCTCAGCAACAACCCAAACATGTCTCCGATCTTCCAAGCTGCACATCGGATCCCCATCACTAAAGTTTCTTTTGCTGAAATCTTTGATGGGGGCCTTTGTGAAAGGTCTATGTTAGGCAGGGACAGGGGGTTTTCCACCGAAATGGCCCTGAGCCAGCTGAGAAAGCTATATTCCAAAATGGTAGTGAGGGGAGCATGGGCTCTGGAGAAAGATTCTCCGGGTTTGACTCCTTCTTCATTTAGAAGCCACTGGAGTCTGGGCAGCTACAATAGCTTCAGTTGCTTATTTTTAAAAGAGAGAAAGATATGGGTTCTACCTCATGAGAGCTGGTTTGAGAACTAAATGAGATATTGCATGTAAAGTGCTTAATATTATTCATGACATATAGCAAGTGCTCAGTGACAATTTTTATTATTAGTAGTACTGCATCCTAATTCAAGACAACAGGCCATATTAATGAGACAGTTCATAAGCTTAATAATATCTTCAATGACTACAGTATGAACATTCTTATTTATAAGGAAACTCAATACTCAGAGAGCAAGTATTTGACACTGTCCTTAAATTGAGATACAGGCCCACCCTTAGGATAGATAAGCTATAACACTCCCATCGGAAACACATGTAATCAAACACAAACACAGTTGATTTCTACAGCAAACATTTCAGTGGGAAAAAGAAAGACTAACCATAGCATCATAGCATTTCTGGTCAAGTTTTGCCACTGAATAAAGAAAGAGATATTTAGAGTTGGCCGGGCACTCACAGCTAAGCCCTGGCATTCTCCTACTGAACATAATCAATTTCACAGCACACCACCAGCAAACAAGCACTCTGTGAACCTGATAGATGGACAAAAACAAAATCCTTTAGTAATCATGTTTGTACTCAGACAAATACTTTATTGTCCAACACACACAAAAAATGGCCAAACAATCCCCCTATTCTAGCCAATAATGAGTGGTTGCTGCTTTTTTATGATTCGTGGCTTTGCCTTGCATTATTCTCTCTACTTCCCGGATAAGATTTATCAATCTTAGAGGTGCCTATGCTTTTTGACAAGAAAAACACTGCTTCCTTGAACCCTCCTCAAGGAATACCTCTTACTGAGATGCCCCTCTGTTCCCCATGGTATGTGTTCTCTGCTATTGGCAGCAGGTCAGTAAACTCAACTTCGTTCAACTGCAAGTGTATCCTGTGGCCTTTGGCTGAAGGACACTGACAATTTATTTTCCTCCAGTATAAGAATAAGATGATCAATCTTCTCCTTTGTAGACTTTATCATAATTCTCAAGATTTACTATTTGAAACAAAAATCTTTATATTATTATAAACTTCTTTAATAGTTTAAAATTTGGATGGCATTCTTTTCTTGGGACTTCTTCTCTTAAAATTTTGACACTGATTTACACAACTGCCTTTTGCTATTAGATTTGCTATCTCAAGTTCTAGTCAATGGAAGCCAGGTTTTAATCAAGAAAAATGCTGCTGAGCTAGACAGGAACTATTAAAATCTGTTAATAAGCAAAATATTTCTTAATGATTCAGAGAAATGAAGTATGAGAAAATGGGTGGTTTAATGACACCAGGTTAAAAGTCGAATGAATTAAAAGTCAGCAGACCTAGAATCTACTGCTAACTCACCACTACCTAGCTGTATAGCCCTAAACAAGTCTCTAAACATATTTGATTTAATAACTTTATATGCCAAAGAAGACTTAAGTGATGTCTATGATTCTTTTTCAGATCTAAGACCCTATATGACTCTATATGATAAAGTCACAAGCCAATTAAAGGTCATTACAATACATTATAAAATGTATATAAAGATATATTTAATAGAACATTTTAATATCTCTGTTCTTAAAATAAAATTTGATATTTTTGAAAAGGTCTAAATAAGATTTTATCAACAAAGTATAGTTAGTACACAAGGGAACCCAAAAAAAGAATGCCCCTAAAATTTGGGATAAATAATAGAAAATATCACTTTAAGACAAAAACTATTAAAATTTAATACAAAAGAACAAAATTAGTCATTTATGAAAATCCACTTAAACAAAAAAAAATTAACAAGGCGCATACAAGATCTCTTAAAACTCACAACTTATCTATTTAAATACTTTACACATCATGTAAACGATAATCTTTGGATGTATTAAATAACATTATTCAAAATAGAGATTTGTTGTAATGAAAGAAGAATAGACGAATATTGTAATTTCATAAGGTTTTGTAGTAGTAACACTGGAAAATATCGTGAAATAATAGGGTTTATCTGTGTACTGGTGGAATAAGAGGAGAGGGAAGGAATCTGACAGAATTTAACATCATCTAATCTAATCTAATTTGTCATCACTATGTAGATAAAATATCTCTAAAGCAGATAAGTAAAACATTAAATGTTAGATTAATTAGAGAGATCTTTTGATAATACTTAATTTCTGACTGTCAATGAACAATCTGAGCTATAAATTTGGTCTTCTGAGGGTACCAGCCCATTAAAATGGTGCATCAAGTTTAATTGCCAGCATAGATTATTCTGCTATCCTTTTCTGCATGATAAATTAGTACCCTAGTTTATAAAATCAACAGCAAGTAATTTCAGTTAGTTTAAAACAATTCCTAAGAACTTGATTAAAGTAATAAAAAAGCTTCTGAAATCACAAAGCTGAGGGTCAAAGCACCCAGGTGACTTTCTCAAGCTGAACAAATCCATAAGGTTCAACTGCAACAATATTCTACTTTTGCCTCACTCATAGACTTTTATGCAATAAACAATCATTTACTAAATGCCTAATATGTGACAGGTACTACACTAAACGTTATTCTAAAGTGAGAGACAGAAAAATGGTTGAAATAATATTTATTGAGTATCTTGATATACTAAATGTCAGGCACTGTGGTAGATATTTTCCATTTGCTATCTCATTCAATACCCTCCCAAAGAAATAACAATTAGTATTCTTATTTTTCAGGGTGTAAAATTGAGACCTACAGATTATTAGTTCTACTTTGGATTCTATATATTTTCAACATCACCACACCCAGAATCTAAAAGAACATGGACCATTTCATACATCCATCTTTACAAAGGATCTGATCAGGAGAGTACATGGAATTCAAAGGCTTCTACTCAGTTATGGAGAATGTTCAATTACTATGAAGAATATTTTGATGCTAGTTTCCTCTTATGGTGAATTCATGAGAGTTTTGTAAAACAGGCAGTGCTTAGTCTCGAAAATAACAGAGTTCATAATTTTACTGCGAACCCTTTAGTAACATTACATTTCTATTTTCCATCATAAAAATAATTGCTTGAATTTCAGATGTCATTTTGTGTTGAGCAACCGTTTGTATTCTAAGACATTTCATTAACATACACATCTAAGCATTATTTTCCAGGGGTAATGGTCTGGTGAAACTTAACTCACTAAAGATCCTTAGCTTTAGTAACATAGATTTGAATCTTCATACATTGAGACTACAGAAATCTCGCTCCACTAAGCGGAAGAAAACTATTCTCAGTTGAGGATCACTGGAATTCATTTAGTTTACTACTGATATTTAGGGTAATCCAGGCAATACAACATTTAATATAATATGCTTTATTCAAATTGACTTGTGACTTGCAGAATGAGCCAGAAATCAATTGGCTTCAACTGTTTCTTCAATGTCTGAATCACTATTCATCCTCGTCAAGGCAGAAAATGCACTCACTCACATTCTAAATCTGTTTTCTTTGTTCGAGCAAGCAATATGTAGACCAAGTCCCTTCTGAACAAACACTAATGAAACCAACTTTGGCACTTAGGCATCTAGGAATTAGGTTATGTTATGTCTTGTGAGGATACAATCTGCCTTGGTGATTGAATTTTCGTACTTTATGTGACTTCGAATTGAACAATAACCCTTATAAGAGAAACTCACATGAATACATTTGGAAGAACTGAGTTAAAAAAAAAAAAACATTTCCTCAGTATAAACTCTAATATATAATATAGTGCCTAAGAGCACAAGTCAAAGACCTAGCTTCACATTCTAGCTGTGTGACCCTGAACAAGTTACTAAGCTCTCTCAGCCTCTTCTACTCATCTGTACATCTGGGACAATGCCTCATAGGTTTCTGTTTTCTTTGTTTGTTTGTTTGTTTGTTAGAATTAAATAAGAAAACCTGTTTAAGGGCTTAGCACAGGGTCTGGTTAAGTGCTCAACAAGAGGTAAATTTTATTATTATTCTTTTATGTGTAAACTTCATTTGAGAAAATAAATCATCTGTAACCCCCAAAGTATGTTATTATAAGATTCTTACTATATTGAAACTGAAATATTAAACCTCTTTCTCTCCTATACTGTCAGATGGAGTTTGATCTTTTTTTTAAATTTGTAATGCTATATTGAATTTTCCTTTCAAATTATGAAGGCAATACCAGCAACAAGCCAAATAACACAGATGCATTAAAAAAAAAAGCCAACAATCTTCTTTCCCCAGAGTAACCAACACCAATACACTGGTTTATATCCTTCCACCCTTTTCTCTATGCTTACACAAAATCACAATATGAAGATTCACGTATATGTCAACAGTCCATTATCTGTGTCACCACACATTTCTCTATGCTCATATAAACAAATATCCATATTCATATATGTGAATGCATCTGTGTGTATTTCTTAGTCAGTATAAAAATGGATTTATACTAGTCACAATAAGGTATAATTTTTATTTTTTACTGGACAAAAATACATGAATATCCTTTAGGTTAAAAGTTATAACAAACTCATCCTTTCTATGAACTGCATAACAATACATAGCATGAATACAGCTCCATTTATCTAAGTATTCCAGTACTGAAGGATATTCAGATTGGTCCAAGTATTCCAGTACTGAAGGATATTCAGATTGTTTCCCATTTTTTTCTCCTACAATCCATTTATTAATGATCATCCTAGTTCAAATGTCCTTACATATTGTTTTTATTTTTATATGATAATTTCTGAAAAGTGAGGGTTAGCACTTATTATGCCCCAAGGACTATTCTAAATGCCTTATAGTTAGTATCTCATTTAATCTTGATACAACTCAATGAAGTATTATTATTACTCCTATTCAAGTATGATGAAATTTAAATAACTTGCCCAAGCTCACAAGCTAGTAAGTGATGGATAAGTGACTTCAATCCAAGTAGTCTGAGCTCCAAGTCCTTTAACAAAATCCTTATCCAGAAATTGCCAAATTACTTTCCCCAGAGAATGCACCCACTTATAGTCCCTTCCATAATAGTTTCTATAAAATATTCAAAGCCTCCCACTGTACACCACAGAACTAAATGCTTATCTAATGCTGGGAGCCAACAACTGGCAGTGTGCTTCCTTGGGTACATAGATCCTATCCCATTAACATAATTGAGTGTATTTCCTATAGCCTGAAAGTCTTTTGCAATATGGAACCTGGTTATATCGAGAACTGTCTCTCCCTTTAGACTCCTTTAAGCCGTTGGAATCAAGAAATGAATCTGTATTGTTAGTGAACAGGATGCAGAATACTGTTTCTGCTAACAGATTCCAGATTTACACTTCAGGGACGCAGAAACTGGGAATTTTTATTTATAACTTTATGTTGTTAAAATTCTTACTTAAAAAGTCTCCAGTCCTTTAATCTTCACAGACTGAAGTAATTCTTCCTCCTCCTCTCAAAACCAAAATTCCCCAAACTGAGTACAATTATAATGGCATACTACGTTTATTCATTTATTTACTTTTCTCAAAAGTTTTTCAGTATGCAATAGACTCCTGAGGACTTGAGTGAAGGGTGATTTTTACTAATCAAGTAATGAACCAAATTAAACTCAGCAATCTGTAATTGCTTTTCTTTGGAAGACGATAACTTTAGGGCATGATATTGGGCTCCTATGGCAAAAAAGGAATAAGAAAAGAAAAATGCTAAACATTGTCCTGAGGTCGGCATCACGTTTTAGTAGAGAAATAGAGACACAATGAAATGATCACAGAATTCTGGGAAAGAAATGATTGCAATTCCCAGGGACTGTGTGGGTGGTGGTTTTGCTTATGCCTCAAGAAATGCAATTGGAAGTGCTCCGGTGTTAAAGATCCTAAGGCTAATTGTAAACACTTTGCCATTTTATAAACACTATTGACCTAATAAATGCTACAAATGACCTAAAGTTGAGTTGGCACTATGGTAGCAAGGTAGTATTACGCAAACGTGCTTCTGGGAAAACAGACTGAAATAATTTGGGCTGAAAACCTCTTCCTTGAGCAAAAACCATTACCAGCTTAAGAATAAACTGTTGAAGAAACAACAGAAGTTGAGATGCAGTATAGTTCTCTGCTGGAATGACTTGGTCATCACAGGTAATATGTCAGCATATAAACTTTATATGCCAGTATATAAAATAGTTGTGAGATTTAGAGACTTTGGGTGGCAACTTCATAATTGGTATAAATCAGGTTAGTGAATAAAGTCAGCTTTGGGCAAGAGTAAACAGTAGTCAGAAACAGTTAATGTCTGTAAAATTTGAGTTAGAACTGCTAAAATGTGTAAATTTTAACACATTCTGTACTAACTCATTTCACACACACCCCGTTGAATATGGCAAATATGATTGGGTCTATTTTATACTGGAGGAAACACACTCAGAGAAGGTATTGTAACTTGTCCAGGAGCACTTATCCAGTAGTGCGGCAGCTGGCTTTAAGGTTTCATATTTCATTGGCTTGCCAGCACGCCATGCTTCTGAGAATGTGAAGGGGACAATGACAGGGCCAGACTATAGAATCCAGCAAATTCTTTTTTCCACAAAGAAAGGGAGCCCTCCCTAAACCTTCTGATTGCTTAGAATTAAACAGTAGGTTAGAAACTGCAAGAGTGGACCCATCGGGAGTGGCAGAGTGGGGTTGGGAGAAGCCCTGCGGTGGCTGGGGTGAGCTGGAGGAGGGCCGCTGGACGGGCCTGGGGCGCTGCTGGGCCTCGCAGGCGCCCCACCTGCGCAGCTCGCGCCATTCCCTCCACCTTCCATCAGCGCGCCGCGCTCGGCGCTCAGCGTCACGCTAGTCCCAGCCCGCTCTTCCCGGACTGTGTCACTCACTCACGGTCTGGGACACCTTCAACTCTTGGTTGAGCCACTGACACAGGATCTCCGACATGGTTCGGCCTGAGCCTGGGACAGCAAGCAGGGAAACCAAGCCAACGGGTTAGCGTCCTCCTGTTGCCAAGGGCAACCCGTTGCTAAGGAAGCGTATCCAGGCCAGAGCTAAGTGAAAAGCTAGGAGAAGAGAGGCGCTGGAGCCTGGCACTAAGGACAGAAAATCGTGGCCTGCCCCCTGCTGGCGGGTATGACTGGAATGTGCGCAGGCGCAAGAAGCTCAGCGGGGCAGCAGCTGGGGGCAAGCGGAGCGGAGCCTGCCTGCAAGGGGACGGGGAAGTTAGCTGGGTGCGGGTCTGCAGAAGGGGCGAGGCAGGGAAAACTGTGGACTGAACGAGGGGCTCTTGGACGAGCAGAAAGAGAGTGTTTATTGAAGGGAAATTCTGTTTTTCCTGTATGTCTTTTGAAGAAACCCATTGAAGATCTTGCTCTAAGGGCAGCAGTTTTGTCATTGATTTACAAATTGTCAGTTTTAATTGCTGTATTGTATGGGCTACCCTGGCAAGGACAAAATGTGTCTTATTCACTGGTTAGTCCCAGACTTGGTATTGGACCTGACACTCAGCAAGCAGTCAATAATTTTGTTGGTGGTGGCGGAACTAATAATTAGGATAATTCATATCTCTATATTGTTTCGAGAGGTGACATTATTTAACGAACTTTTATTTAAGTTCATTAAAGAAATGAACAATTTTTGCTTCAAGGTAATTATTTTCAATTGTCTTTTGACAAAGACTCTCACCATAACCAAACTGAGCCAGGCTTCTCTGAGCCCTCTCCTCCCTGGGGCCCCACCATGTGCTGGGACTGGACCTCCTTAATCCGGTTTTAGCAAGAATCCTGCTGAGTCAGTTTAGCAAAAATCCATTATCCTTCATATCTGATCAAATTCCTCATCCCCTACCCTTGATATCTGAGCCCCTTGTCCTTTATTAAGAATCCGGTCAGGTCAGTCTAACCAGAAACTTTCTTACCACTGATGTAATTACTTCTTAGTAATTTTACAGACCCTGATGCAACCCTGCTCCTTGGCTTTCAATCCCCACTTTTCCTGACGTATTTGTCATTGAGCCCCAACTCTCTCCTGGACTACAAAACTCCAGTTCAGTAATAAAGTGTTTCTTATCCTTTAATGAAGTGTCAGAAAAAATTTCCTTTAACAACTTCTAAAAGGTTAGATAAAATAACAAAAAAATTATATTCATACTATATATTATATTCTTATATGTGTAATAATTATATATGTATGTCACAAATATAAGGAATTTTCTTCCCAAAGGCCTGTATATATCAAATTATGATTTATTTAAACTGTAGGAAAGATAGAGTAATGTCCTACCAGAAGGGTCTCTTAAGATTCATTTGAAATTGATCTGTGGGTTCTGATTAGATATGTTTAGTACCACTTAACTGTTGGATTTAACTTTTAAATCTCCCCTCCCATGACTTTACCCAGCACAACAGTCATGACTATGATGGGAATTCTGAGGGAAACTTATTGCTAACAGGATTGGGACCTGATAATATTTGATATGTCCTACCTTAGAGCTACCCAAATTTGGAAGGGTATAAGATTCTAAAAAGCCTCTATAGTTTGAGGAATATGTCTAATAAAGCTTTATGTGTTGGAAATAATCATCTCTGAAGAAGTTTCTAAGGAACTGATGGGTGCCTAGATAAGGCCTTCAGTTCCTTAGAAGGCCTGCTTCTTGTCATCGTGGTGGTGTATTGAAACTGATGACTAGTGCTATGTTTTGAGATTTGAAGCTTTAATTTCAGTCAGTAAATCCTGGGGACTAGAAACCAACGTTTCTAGATTGCTGAGAAAAATTGCTTTTGGGGAAGGATATAGATGATGGTACATCAAACACCACAGCTGCACTAGAAGAGAATGGCCCAGGTCACAAGCCACCTATAGATACAGGCTGTTATTTCCAAATATTCCTGTGCCTATCAATAGGAAACATTTAGTGGTTGTTTGTTTCAAACGGTTATTTTTAGTGTTTGTCTTTGAAACGCAGCTCCAAAGAACATAATCTGCCAACATGGCATTTTGGAAAAGAAGTTATAGATAGGATTTAGATAAATGAAGAGGTAGACATTTTACAAAATAAAAGACAAAGTCCTTCATTTCATAAAAAGAGAATGACATGTTTTTAGTTTCTAGAGCATCCAACCTGAAAATGATGTGATATTAAAATATTAATGAAAAATTTGAACTATTACTTAAATAGATTCTTTTTACTAAGGTTTTTTGTTAATTGTTAATTTAATTATTAGTCCAAGTTTAACATTAAATCTATTGCTTTCCCAATGAAATCCCAGCTCTGAGTAAAGTTTCTACCATCTTGGTAGTTTGTGTTAATGTGATATATGACTTGTTTGTTTCCCCAAGTGGAATCAGTGGGAAAAGAGATTATTAAAGAAATGAACCATTTCCCATCTGTTCCTGAGCTTCAATGTTGTTTTTTAATTAAAAATTTTAGACTATGTGGCTCTTGCATCCAATAGTAACTACCACAGCAATTTTAAAGTTAATAAAAATTATTTTTAAAATATTACCTGTTATTTAATTACAAACATTGATTTCTCCTCTGTATACAGTGAAGAGTGGATTATAGAGTTATTTTGAGACTACAGTTGGTTTGAAAAGTCATTTTATGTAATGAAATGGAATACATCTCATTCTTTTAAAAAATAATTGTAAAATTTTTCATCATCAGAATTTTAAACTGTGAATAAGCTCAAGCTTTGAAACCAGATACACCTGAATCTGGATACCTGCTTTTGATTATGACTAGCTCTTTAACTTTGGAAAAATTACTTAATATCTCTGAGCTTCAGTTGCCTTATCTGTAGAATAAGGACATAAACATTTGGTTGACAGAGTGGTGAGGATTAAATGAGAAACTGCACATATTAATGTTTGGCTCATAACAGACATTTAATGAATATTTCTTTTCTTTCCTCCTAAGTTTATAGAATTTTTCCAATATATTAGTTACCTTTTGGCTTGGTTTTGAGTACCTTAGATTTGCAGATGATATTTTAGAAGGTTTTTTAGGCAATTTTTTAATAGCTACTTTGATTTTATTTTTGACATAGACATAATCATGTAGAAAGACATGATTTAAAAAAAATTTTAAATCTTATTTAAAAAAAATTTTTTTAATTTTATTTAAAAAATCTTATTTGGTCCTCCACTCTATTGTTTCTTACATGCTTTTTTTCATTTCCCTTCTCCTCACCTTAGATTATTCTCTCATTCCCTCTCAACGCGTTTGCAATGACCTTGCTCACTTTACATTCATTAATTAAGCAAATATTTCCTTTAGTGTCCACGATAGCCACCTGAGCTAGGGTGATTCTTCCCCTCCAGTCATTTGTGCATCCAGTCCAGTTCAAAATCCTAAAGCCCTTCTCTGTTTCTCAGCTCAGACACTTACATGAACTTCACGAGAGCAGTGTGTGTTTACAAATGTGAGTCTTGACCTCTTAACAGAATATATATAATTACTCCAGTGGGTCATGCCAGAATTCTTTATAAAGGAAACAGTGCAGAATAAAATAGAATAGAAATTATCAGAGACCATTTAAAGTAGGAAGAGTAAATATGTTTTGCGGGATTTCTTTTTTGGGGTAACATTTTTGGAGCCAGTGTCATGGTAATGGAGACTCCACTGAAGGTCCTTTATAATCAGCCTCAATTCAACCTTAACTGTAAACCACAAATTCCTTTTACACAACTTGCTCACATTATTTTACTAGGTCCCAACTTTCCCACCTCTATTTCCTTCCTGGGCAACTTCCTATCTTAGCCAATCCTACCTGTGCTGCAGGGTCTAGCTCATCAGTCACTACCTTCACAAAAACTTCTTCATCTTCCCAACACCTCTCCCTTCTGAAAGATGGAAATAAGTATTTCCCTGGACACTTAACTTTTACCAACTACCCACAACTCAGCCAGCAAATCAGTTTTCCAATCTTCTAACATGTTTCTCAACACTTGTTCAAATGAATATTGATTTAGGATCTCAGAAGAGGAGACAACTTTACCTCTTATTATTTATGGCAAATAACAATAACGCTTTGGAAGTTTAAAAATTTTTGAAGTCTTTTATACTAAAGCAGTTATGACCCTTTCTAATATGTGTCTGAATATCCAAGCCCACATGATTTGTCTTATATATGGATTATGTCTTTGTCAAAGATTTAAATTTCTCATCTTAGCAATAGAATTTGAAACAAAATCAAGTTAAAAATCAAAACAAAATAAAAGAAAAAAACTTGGTACCATATGAAAAAATGGGAGTCATATATTCTCTAACTAAGAAAGAGAAACCAAAGTTCGTTTATCAGAATTCTTGCTCTAGTTTCTTATTTTCCCATACTGAAGTTTTCAGAGAAGCCAAACCACACTTTAGTATTAAAAATTTAGAGCCTTAAATTTAAGTCTTACTTTTCCCTTCCCCAGCAAAAAATTAACATTACCTCTCTCAATTTTGCTGACTGAAATCCAGTTGTTTTTATAGCAATATTGCACTTGTGCAGATAAATCTGCATTTTTACCTTTCTCACAGATCCAGCAAACTGGATCTCTATGTGTGCCAAGTTTTACAATTAATTCCACTGCATTTTCTCTCTAAAAGAGACATTTTCCAGAGAATCAGGTTTAGTTGAATTGAGCAATGACTAAAAGTCATTATCCTCTATACTTCTACTTTTGATGGGATCTTTATTATGCTTACAATGTTTCATATGTAGACAATGATCCATCCTGTAGTTCTGAATACTTCTGGTATTGCTATTCCTTCATTGTGCTATTCCTCATACCTTATAAAACTGCAGTGGTTTCTCATTTCCTGTTAAGAGTATATGCCAGATTTTCCAGACACTCCATAATCCGATTCTATTCTACTCAGTGACTCTAGTTTCACACATTCCATCATGAATAACAATATACCATGCTAATTCCTAACTCTATTAAGTGACCAGCTACAGCAGAACCTACTCTTAAATTCAAGTCAGATTTCTTTTTAAAATGATCATTAATAGCCCCAATTGACAGTTGTTTCTTTTCAACTCCGGTGGGATAAGATGCACCAGTAGAATTTTGAATAGCTGAATAAATAGATTGCTTTTTCATTTTTACATATCCAGAACCTAGAACAAATTTTCATGTGCCCAAATCAAGAACTGTCAAAATCCTCACTCAATAAATGCTGAGGCATAAATCCTTGAAAGCCAACAGGATTTTTAACATGTACCACTCATTTCAGCATCTGTGTATTATATTGTATAATTTATTGTTCTTTTGTGTCACAGGCTGGGTTCTATTCCTCTGTATTTATAACAATGATAACCACAAAAGGACATATAAACTTGAGAACTGCATCTATCCATGTTCTGATTTCAGTTATGGTCATGATGGAATAAAGGGTATTTTTAGTCCCATTCACTATAATCAATTACAAAACTGGAAAAATATGTAAAGCCACTTTTGGGGCAGTGGACATATTGTGGGAGTTCGCCCCAGATTTCTTCCTTGGGGAATTTTTCTGACTGTGGCTTATAGAAGGAGACACCAAACAGAAGGCAAAGATTTCACTGTGTGGAGGAAACAGACTGAAATTTGGAGCTGAAGAAGCAGCTGGAATTTGTAGGGTAGAATAATGGAGAAGAAAAAGCTATGTAAAGAAGGAGTTCTAGAAATTAACTTGGGGTCTTCTTAAATCTGGCCAAATCTAAGGCTTTCTGTGTACAGGTGGAGTGAGAGCTGATTGGAGATCCTGGATGCTACACATTTCCAGGATTATCTGGAGTTCCAACCAGCCAGAATGAAACAAACAAACAAACAAACAAACAAAACCTCACTAAAGACTCAGAGCACTCAGGTGACAATCCAAAAAGAAAAGACGCTTTTTTATAGCTATTTTAACCATTTTGGAGTGACATATTGTGATCTCCTAGAATCACTATATTAAGGAATCACTTTAAGTAGATTTGACATACTCCTAGTGAACTGATCCATGATCACCTAATTTCTAGAACTGTTAAAAAAAATAATAAGGTAATGAACTTTATATGCCAGAGCAATCTTTCCTTAAAGCAATATTTCCTAGTATTGCCTAGTGTGAGGTGTGTGCACACTGGAATACACATGAGGATGTAGAAAATTTATAACTTCCATTTATACTTTTTTATTCAATACTTTAAATTTTTCTGGATTTTAGGTATTTTCAAACATTCATTTTATTTATTTAGTTAATATAAATGATTTTGTAATTTGTGTCTATCTTGTATAAATATATAAATATGGAGATCTCTGATGTTTTTAACTGACGTGGTGCATAGTCAGAATAAAAAACTGCAAATCCAGAGGATCCTCTTTTATTCACTCATTCAGCAAATATTTATTGAGCATCTGTTCTGTGTAAGGTATTATGTTAAGGCAGGGATACATTGATGAGAGAAGAGTGACAGATTCTTTTAAGTTTAGGAACATTTGTTGGTTAATAGATGAGGATTTCCTTCTATAGAATTATAATGGAAAGTGAAATCTTGTTGGAGGAAAAATGTCTTGGGTTTAAAATAACACCCTTGAGCAACATTATCATAAACTGGAGAGACCTTGAGTCATAAACTGAAAAGTCTGTGGACATGGAGCAAAAAAAAAAAAAAAAAAAAAAAAAGGAAAGAAAATATAAATAAACATAATTAAACTCAATTAAGTAAAAATTACCACCTGAATGTACAGTGATCTTCCACGAAGCCTAAAGTTAGAATGCCTATAAATTTTGAAAGTCTGCCTAGTTTTATTGCCTAGATCTGAAGGACTTGTTAGTGAAATGTTGAGTAAAACTTGTTTTAGTAGTCTGTTGCTGCAGGAAGTTAGCTCAAAAATTTCAGTTTTGCAGGCCTCCTGCCAAAGTCCTCTGTTGCTTGGATTCTTGTTTTGCCAAAAGCAGTTTTGCGTCTTCCACTGTAGTTACGTTGATGTTCTGTGCTGAATGAAAGTACATGAGGAGTTTTGCAAAAAGAATCAATTTCTAAAGCAGTTATAATTTCCTTTGGAGTGCAAGAGAGAAAAACAGAAATTACAGAATCGAGATTTCTTACATGAACCAATTTGCCTTAATATAAAATAAAAGAAATAATAACAGGAAATTTCAAAACTCTTCGATGAAACTTAGTCTTAATATCTATACCACTGACTAGAATAGCGCTGATAAATTTAAATGTAATAAATTTTGCTAAATGAAAGAATAACATCTACGCCTAATAGACTCTCAATTAAAATGAATGAATGAATGAATGAATAAAATCAATGATATGTAGAAATCAAAACAATTAGAATTATTCACTAAATAATTTTCAGGTAACAAGATAGTTAAAGTTCAAGGTTAATAATTTCCTTATGATACAAATAATGGTAGAAGACAGATTTCTTCCTCTAATCCAACATCTTTTCTTGAGTTTCCTGTCCCTGTTACTGGCAGCACCATCCTCCTAAGCAATCAATAATGAAAATGCTTTGATTTCACCTTCTATTCATTGCACTTTTTCAGGCAATTGCCAAATGTTATTGATTTTCACCCCTTCTCTCCCCCAAAAAAGAAAAATCTGTAAAATGAACACCTCTACATTTCTACAAGCACTTCTTTCATTCAAACCCTTTGTACCATTCTCCTTAATTACTGCGATAATCTCCAAATGATTTCCCAACTTCTTATTCAAACCTTCTAATCCACAATGTACCCTCAAGAGTGCTACCAGAGTGAACTTTTTTTTTTTTTAACATTTTAAATATTTCATTTAACTCTCTTTTTGCTTGTATGGTAAGTTCACTGTAGTTCTTACCCTTGGTCCTCTATAGGTAAGATGTTTCTCCCTCCTTGGCTTTTTTCAAGATTTTGTCTTTGTCTTTGGTTTTCTGCAGTTTGAATATGATTTGCTTAGTTGTATATATATATATATGTTTTTCTTATATCTGTATTGCTTGATGTTCTGTGAACTTCCTGGATCTTTGATTTAGTGCTTGTCATCAATTTTGGAAATTTCATGGTGGTTGTTTCTTCAGATATTTCTCCTTGTTTTCTCTTTCTTCCTCCTTGGATCTTCCAACAATTATGAATATGTTTCAACTTTTCAAATTGTTCTACAATTCTTGAATGTTCTGTCCTGGTTTTAGAAACCTATCTTAAAGCTCACTAGTTCTTTCCCTGGCATTGTCCAGTTTACTGATAAGCCCATCAAAAGCATTCTCCATTTCTATTATGGTACTTTTGATTTCTGGCATGTAAGGGAGACTCTTGAGTTTTCATCTTTGTTTACATTACCCATCTATTTTTTACATCTTGTCTACTTTTTCTGTTACAGCCTTAGCGTATTTATCATAGTTATTTTAAATTCCTTGTCTGATAATTCCAATATCTGTATCATATTTGTCTGTTCCTTACTTTGTCTTTTCAGATTGTTTTTTCTTGCCTAATTGCATGTCTTGTAAGTTTTTGTTAAAAACTGTTGAAAACTAGACATGATATATTTAGAAATATAAATTAAAGTAAAAGACTTTTAATGTAAAGTTTTCTTTTAATTGCTATGAGTTGAGGTATGCTCAGTGTTTGCTATAGTTGCAGGTGCCAGAGATTTTCAACCCATCTAGCGTCTTTGTGTTTGTGTTCTACTTAGAAAGTCTGTCCCTTAGAGCAACTTCAGCAATAATCCACAGTTATTATACCAGAACTCTGCTAGGTGGTGGTAAGGTCTCCTATAATTTAACATTTAATCTCATTCCTTTAGTAGACCTGTGTCCCTGCACTTATAACTTACACAAGCATTTCCTAGCTTTTATTTTTTCTTAGGTGAGACAAGAGGCTAAAAGGGGCTGGAGTCAGGCAAATGCAGATAAATTCCCTTCCCTATAGGTGGGGCAAAGTCTTTTACCCAAAAAGTACCATGAGAACTCAGAGAACAGGAGAAGCAGTTCAGTTTCCTGGAGGTAAAACCAACACCAATGAAAGGGTTCACCTCTGCCCCCTCCTCTCTAATACTGCAGCACTCAGCCATTTTCTACTCCCATCTAGTTCACACTCAGCCTCCCCAAATTCATCAAAGTTACCATGGAAATATTCTACCAGCTTACGGCTCCAACAGCTTCTGCTCCAGGTTAGCTTAGCTTGACTATGATTTGTCTGTCTTTCCATACATAGGGGTAATAGTTCCCTATGATTTCACTTCTCGAATGGGTCCAAGAAAAGTCATTAACTTGCAGTTTGTTCAGATTTTTTTTCTTTTAAGTGTGGGAGTGATAATTTCTAAGCTCCTTACATGTCAGAGGTAAAACCAGAAGTTCCAGAATTTACTTTTTAAAAAAGAAATATGATCATGTCACCTACCTGCCTAAGCCTGTGCATTTAGTTTTCAACAGAAATCAAAATTTTTTTTTACAAAAAAATCTTCCAGTCCTAAATTTACCATTCATCTATATCCACTACTACAACTACTATAGTCCTTCACATAATTTGCCTTTATGTCCATCACCTAGAGTGCTTTTCTCTACTTCTCTAATAAGCTATTAAAATCTTGTTTATGTTTCAATGTCAAATGTCAGCTCTCTCATAAACATTTCTCTTGCACTGGCTTTCACTCCACTCAGATTTAATCTTACTTTCTTGTGTTTATCTATTCATTTCAGCTTTTTACTTTTCTTTCTCAGGAAGAGCTTTGAATCTTTTCAAGCATTCAAATAAGTTTGAATGAGCCCCTAGAGTACAGTGCTTTATCAAATGGAAAAAAAATTCCAATAATTTTTATTGATTCACTGCATCTCCTATAAATAAACATTCTATTTGTAGTATGCATTGAAGGCAGGGTTAAAAACAGACATCTATAAGACTTCTATCAAAGTGGCATTCAAGAGGATCTTCTATTAAGCCAAAGTTTAAAGACATTTGCAAAAATGCAAAGCAATGCCACTCTTCCCAAAAAATATTTTTTGGCTTTGAACATATACTTCTCATAAGGATGTGATATAATATATCATGCATTTATTATTTTTAAAAATAAATTAATAACAAATATTTTTAAAATTCTAAATTTTAATTTCAAATGTAGTAAATATTAATACATAATAATCCACATTTAAAAAAGCTCTTTATAATATTTAAAAAGGTAAAGAGTTCCTAAAACCAGAAAGTTGAGAACCATGCTTTAAATAGTTTCTTCTGTAACTTAAGGGGAAAAACTAGGAAATAAATGAACCTAAACTCTAGAGAAAAGAACCTCCAGGCATTTAAATGCTTAGATAACCCAAAAGAATAAAATAAAGCACTTGGAAAAATCTCTCTCAACCCCTATAATGGTTTACACTCAATGTGAGCACCAAATTAACTCTTTAATTCAAAATTATATATGAGATTAGCTGGAAATAATAAAATTAAAAAAATAATTAAAGGTAGAAAGGGATCAAACTAAATTCTATATTTTTAATACTCTATAAGGTGCTCCTACTGTTATCTTAAAATACAGTATTATTTTAATGCTCTATGAATTTGTGTGACTTAAATGTTTGGGTTGTTATATATATGGCATCTATATATATGGCTTAAAGTTAACTTTTTGGAACATGTTATCCTATTATTTAGTCCTGGATGGCGATTGGTAGTGTAGGCTGTCGAGGTTCAGCGGAGAGAATCTGGGATCAAGCTGCCTGGTTTTGAATCCCAGGTTTTCAAGTTACTTAATTTTCTCATCTAGAAGATGGGGTTGAGTTTAAAATGAGTTAATATTTGTTACTACTTGATAAGAGCTCAGTACAGTGCTTGTCTCACAGTATGTGCCATGTACATGTTGAATTAATAAATAAGTAGAACCTACACTGCCCAGGTTAGATATCATAAACAAGCAAGGACCAGAACCATGAAGCAAACACAATATTGGCAGCAGATAAGACTGAGCTACTAAGTAGGCAAAATAAACCCAGGACTTTGGGTTTAGAATGAGTCCATAGACAAATCCCTCATCAAGTCGTCAAAGGTTAAAGGCTAACCAGCTGCAAAAACTTTAAACTGAGAGGGGAATGGCCTTGATACAAAAACAAAAACAAAAACAAACCCTCATGAGAAATGCCTCAGAAATTGAGCTTTCTTTGAAGATTCAAAAGAGGCTTTTCCCAAACTAGTCCTCTTCCTTGAGTGTAGAGGCACAACCCTCTGAACCCAAGCATTTACTCTAGATATAAAAAATTACCAGTTAAGGGAAGGGCGAAGTGGGTAAAGAAGATCAAATAAATGGTAGCTGAAGGAAACTGGACCTTGGGTGGTAAACACACAATAGAACATACAAATGTCAAATGATAATGTACACCTGAAAATTATTAATATAATTGTATTAACCAATGTTACCCCAAGTAACTTAATTAAAAATTTTTTTTTAAAATTACCAGCACCGCTTGATGGCAGTATGTTCAAAGAGCATCCAAAACAAGTAACCATATTCAAAATGCTGTCCCAATGCACTTAAAAATGTGTTTGAAATATTACGAGATAAAAAGAAGATGGAGAATTACAACTAAGAAAAATCATGCGACATTTTTTCTAGGAAAAATTTAATTAAATTTGAAAAAAAAACTTTTATTTACTCTCACACTTAATCTGTTCTAATCTCACTAAGTAACCCAAATGCTTTTGAAAGTACTCTTGTGAAGTGCTTTATAAAGTTAAATTTTAATTAAATGTACTAACTACTTACTAATCTTATTAAAAAATAAGGCTTTGCTAGCATATGCTAAATTTATAATTTGCAGTTTGGCACATATGGTTATATAATATTTTTAAACAACAAAGGCTTTTAAATATCGTGTATTCAGAAGTAAATAATGGTTTAATATTTTAAGTCAGACACAATTTAATTTCATGTAGTTAAATACGTCACAATAACTAAACTTCAGATTTGCAATGGGAATTTCTTGGTTTCGATGAAGCTTTACACAGTTGAGGTAGGAGGAATTATTCTCTGAATGCAAAGGGCCTATTCTCTGTTTCACCCAAATACAAGATCAAGTTACCATCTTTAACTTAGTCTATAACTCTAAAATGATAGAAGTAGAGAAATAGACTTTCTAGTATGTATACTTCCGACATATAGGAACCCAATAAGTGTACAGATAATGATTATATTGGGCACTCTTCTTTCAGAAGTAAAGTAGAAGAACATAATCTTTCAAGACTTCAAAACAAATTTCTTCTCTTTGGTATTATATAAGGCAACACTGAATCTTCTTTCTAAGGAGTGTTTTTTTTTTTTTCCTTCTGTTCCTCTTAAGAACAATGAGGAAAAGTTAAATAATCATATCTGCTTTTGTTGAGAGATTAATTTAAATACTCGTACTTTTGTGTGACATTTCTGTTGATAGTTTGTGAACTATTGTGTATACAGAACATTTTAGGCAACATCTTGAATGAAATATAAGAACTATAAGAATTATGAAGGGTATAGACTTATCTCTTTATTCTTTCAAAAAATAGCTTTTATAGAGAGCTCAATAATGAATATGTAAAACCTGAGGAGAAAGTTTATGTTTTTTGAAAGGAGGCTTTGAAAAAAGTGATTTTTTGAGAACATAGTAAGTCTTCTGCTTTGCATGCCCAATTAGACTATTTCAAATAGTAACAGGCAAAACTCATCCCAACTGCCTGAAGATCGTAGCTCAGTAAGAACTGAAGACAGATTGTGCATATAAAATTTTCATCACAGAGCTTGGTTTATAGTCAGCCCTCCATAGCAACATATTAGTATATGATTAATGATTATTTTAGAAGGTAAACACTGAAGGAGTAACTGATTTTCTTTCCTATTTCTTCCTATTCCTTAGTTGGCCTTTCACCTACCTTTTTGCCTATGAGGTGTGAATTCATTTATTTAACAAATACTCATTGGGAACCTATTCTATGGCAAGCACCGATTTAGGTGCTAAGCAACAATGTTGAACTTCACCTGGGCCTAGAAAACAGGCTCCTTTTGGGAAACTGAGAATCAAGAAATCACCCCCATGCTTTTGTGTTCCAGGAAACAGCTCTCAACAAAGAACTACCCCTCTTATTATGACTTAAGACTCAACGATGAATCCCTTGTTTACCTATAGCAAGGTCAGACATAGACTGTCCTTGTAAGTAGTCAGCTGAACTGCTGGTGCCCAGTGATCAATCTGAATAAAATGCTCACTAACCTGAGTTGGCCAAATTTTAGTCAGGTTTCTCTCATTCCCCCAGGAATAAGGGAACTTTGGTGCACCCTTGGACATTGGAATGTGGAATAATCTCTCCTTCCCTCCTTACTGATAAGAATTTGCAAACCTCGTTTACACATTTTCTTATTAAAAATATAAAAGCATAAATGTTCTTGTGTGCAATTATTTTTTTTCACATTTGAGTTGCTGCTTTAAGACAAGTTCTCAGAAATAAGTCAAAGGGTATGAACATTCTAATGGCTCTTAATACTCAGCTAAAAATTGTTTTTCAGGAATATTTTTCTGATTTACTCTCCCATTAACTGTGTATGAGAGTCGTTTTTTAACAAGAACTTTACCAGCACTGAGAAGTTCATTTATCAAATGGCAAAGTGGCAAAGACCAAGATAGTGAGTAAGCTGGAGGGAGTAAATTTTGTACATTTTAGGGGGACAATTTGGCCTTTTCTTTCTAAAATGACTTTAGTGTATGCAGCAATGTCAGAAACATGCATACCATTTGAACTAGTAACACCAATTTAAAGAGTTTTACGTTTAAAAAAAATGGAAAGCATGTGCAAAAATGAGCATTTAAGAATGTTTATTACAGTGTTGTGGAATAGCGAAAACAGAAGCAACTTAGAGATTATTGAAAAATTATGAAATACTTGCATAACAGAGTATTTAAAGCCACTAAAAATGTGGTAGAAGAATATTTAACATAAAATGTTAATGAGGTTATTAAGTTAAAAAATCCAATGATATATCAGGAAAAATAGTTTTGAATTCTTTAAAAACTGTATGTTGATTTTTTTTTAAGTATGAAAAGAGATACCAAAATATTAACGATGGTTTTTTGGGTGTTTTTGGTTTGTTTGTTTTTTCTCTTTGTGTTTTATTTTTTAATATCTAATCATTATAAAATACACATTTTAAAGGACAGAAAGATAAAATTCTTATTTTTATGTCTACGAAACTAAACATAGGTCAAGAAATCCATTAATATTAGCATTTTACATAAAGTTTTTTTTAATACCAATCAAAGCCATTTATTGTAATCAGCTTTGTTTTTATTCTCAGAAAAACAGATTTCCTTTCTCAGCTCTAGTAATGTGTTGAATTTTGTTTTCATGCATTTAACTGCAATTATGAGCAAATTCAATGCTTTACGTTTCAAACTGGTTTCATTAAAACCCACAAAACAAAACCTGACAGTATTTCCAATTGCATTTCCACATCTCTTACTACGGATAAAGATTAATTGGCTTTTAAAGAATTAAAAAGTTTAAGAGTTTTAAATACATAAAAATGTTACTCTTGGAAGTCTCTGCCAGTTCCCAATGTCCCCACTCCCAGACAAATGTAATTACTGCTACGTTAATATACCCCTTTGCTGCTAAAAATGTGGTCTGTTAACCAGTGGCACCCACGCCTCCTGGGAGCTTTGGAAAATGCAAAATCTCCAGCCCAGTTCAATAGTGGGAAATCATAGATTTCACACATTAACGTTTAGAAGCACTGGGCCAAAAGTGATGAGAACGAACACTTTCAATTTTCTTCTACTTTTTTGTTCTCTTTGATTTAAATGTGACCTTAAAGGTAAAAACAGTTATTATAGAACTATTCTGCCCAGCTTGAAATGATTTTTTTTTTCAAATGCCACTGCAGGATTTCGAACCAAACAAATCAAGATAAAGTTGAAGTTTCCTGAAGAAAAATCTCAAACAAACATGTGCTTAACTACATCTGTCAACACTACATACATTAATCAAGTGATATGATTCCTTCTTTTTATCCACAGTCCATATCAAACAAAAACAGAGATTCCTCTTTACATAAGCAATTACCACATCATGGTTTATGGATGACATTTTCTGCTGCCAAGACTTCTTTTTGGTGAAGGTAAATTCTTTCAAAACTACACTTTAAAAATATAAATATTTGAACTAGGACAATTTAGAAATGTAACATGACCACTTGCACTGAACACATCCGGTAGAAAATAATATCCCTAGTGTGAAAGAACAGATGGAAAGTTTTCTCCTGAAAATCAATGTTAGTAAAACAATCTCTTCAATCTTTGCAAGAATTTCACTATGTGTACACCTGTAAACGGAATTACAGGGAAAAAAGAATTATGTTTTTCCTATGAGCCCAGTGGAAATACTCACTGTGTTCATTTAACCTATGAGAATTAGACAGAAAAGTTTCTAGAACAAGCTCTCCCACTTATGTGTTAGGTGTTTTCTGAGAGGAATTCTTCTGAAGATTCCAAGAAACTGAGTAGCTAATCAACCATTTTTGGCAGATTAAGATGGCCATAAATTGTTTGATTTTCTTTTTTTAAAAAGGTGGAGTCTAATGCCCTTCTCTTTGCAACTGAGGTGGCCTTGCAACCAACAGAATGCAGGAAAAGTGGCACTGTGTTATCTTTGGGGCTAGATAGGAAGACACCGGCAGCTCCTGCCTTGCTTCTTAGGACCCAGGCTGTCTGGATGCTTCCCAACGGGAAGACCCTCTTGGGACCCAGCAGCCACGCTGTGAGAGGCCTCATGCAATGGTTCTAGGTGACAAGCCCAGCCGAGAGCCTCATGAGTCGCTTTGATATCCATTGCATTCAATGATCAGAGCCCCAACCAACAACAGCAGGAAGGCCACGAGTGAAAATCTCCAGCCAAACTCTCCTTGAATTCCTGACCACAAAATTATAGCAATATGAAAGGCTTGTTTTAAGACGCTAAATTCTGAATTAATTTCTTTTACAGCAATAGATAAAACGACAACCAATGCCACAATCCCTGTTGTAGGCACAGAGTTTGCCTTTTCCTTGCTCTCTGTCACCCATACCATGGCTGTTTATTCGACACTAATAGTAATCATAGCTTTGTCTAGTCATCAATAACTTGATGATCTCAGATTGCTAAATGTCTCTTGCCTGATTTCATTTTCTTTTTCAAAGTTTAAAAACCCAACTAAGCTGAAAGGCAGCCAAAATAAATTTAGAGAACATTATTGCTATTGCTAGGATTGGATTTGTAGAATGAAGCCAACAGCTTTGGGTCTTTGAACCCATGTGGGAACTAGGGTTAGGCTACAAAGAGGATTATCTAAGAGGTAAGCAGAAACTGATGACTGAAAATAAAAACATCGTTGGCTACTGTTGTGGAAGGTTTTTCTGAATATGACACTGTCTCACAATTTGTTCCAGGGCAAAAGTGTTTTCCCAAGAACTTTAATAAACATTTATTTTTGTAAAAAAGACCAATTATTTTTTATTACTAAATTGTGTTGATATCTAACACACAGCTAACAGAATTTTTAAACTAAAAGGGATTAAAGTTTATTGTTTAAGCGGCAGATTTGTTTCAGGCTACAGCTTTCTATTCTTGACCTAACTCATAACTGAAATGTCAGAGGTGAAGCCTTCAGAAACGTCATGCCATTTTTTGCTAGAATCCATATCTATCTTTCCTGCCCCTGCAGGCTGGCTTTATGCATCTACCATCTGAATATAAGATGTACTAGAGCCTTACAAACTAAAATTGTTTTTCTTCAGGCATTCATCTTGGCCATGTTTTGGCATATTCAAATAGGGCATAGGAATCCCAGGTATCATCAATAGATACATGTCTATTATAGAGATAAGGGGTGAGGGGATTCTAGGATGTTATGTTGACCAGGAGATCCAAAAGTACTGATTTCTTTTTATTTATTTATTTATTTATTTATTTATTTATTTATTTATTTATTTATTATTATTCTTTAATGTCATCATATATTTGGCCCCTTTTATCCCATCTACCTCCTCCCTTCTATCCCCTCCCCTCTGGTAATCAGTAGTCTATTGTCCATGTCCATGAGTCTCTGTTTGCTTGTCCTGTTTTTTTGTTGTTTTTAGGTTTATATCCCACATATAAGTGATATCATTGGTTTTCAACTTATTCTGTCTGGCTTATTTCGCTTAGCATGATCATCTCGAGGTCCATCTATGTTGTTGTAAATGGCAGTATTTCATCTCTTTTTGTGCTTGAGTAATATTCCATTGTATATATGTACTGCAGCTTCTTTAGCTAATCATCTATTGTGGGGCACTTCTGTTGCTTCCACGTCTTGGTCACCGTGAATAATGCTACTATGAGCATCGATGTGCAAATGTCCTTTTGAATATGAGTTTTCAGGTCTTTGGAGTAAATATCCAGCAGAAAAGCACTGATTTCTAAAATGTGGTCCAATGCCTTCTTCTTTCCATGAGGGCCCTGTGAGATTTATACACTCAATGGGACAATGACAAATGGAAAATCAGATCATTATTTTACTCTTAGCTGGACTACTGCCTGATACCATAATATAAGAATTCCTTATAGAGTTGAAATATGCAATTTAGGCTCAAGAACCAAGAAGTCCTCTCTTTTCCATAGGTCCCTAAGTGTGGGTCAAGCCAGAACAATCAAAGTTCACATTTCAAGTACAGCAGAAGGAAGTGGGGCCAAGATATTGGGGACATCCCTGAGTTGGTGTATTAACAGAGCTCGAGACTTCTATTATGAGAAATAATTTTTCTTATTGCATAATCATTTGGATGAGGTTTCCTATAGGATATGATACAAAAAGTCTCTTAACAGATATACCAACTCTATAAAATGAGAACTTGAATACCTAAATCAGAAGTTTTTAAGAAAGGAATAAGAGGCATATGTACTTATCATGTGCTCAGTAAATGTCACTACTGTTATAATCAGCAGCACTATTAGTGGTAGTGGTAGTAATAATAGTAGTAATATCTCCTAATATTTCAAAGAAAGTTCAAACTAGAGAGGTTAAGTGACCTGCCCAAGATCACACAGTGAACAAGTAGTAAGACAGAGAAGAGACTCAAATGTCCAGACTCCCACAAGTTAACATACTTTTCATTGTGTAGCTTCCTATGTTTAAAAAAAAGTATCCTTTTTAAGCTACCATCACATACACAGATCCTAAATATTATAGTTTCTTTTCCTGGCTGTCAATGCACTTCTTTTTTTTTTTCATTTCATTGTGTTTTCTTATAATGAAAAGAGAGCCAAAAAGTATGGAGCTTTATCCTAAGGACACAGCTTAAAACGTGAGGAGGGGTAAGCCAAAGGATATTAGGGAATACCCTATGTTGTCCCCCATTTGTTCCAATTTCTTAACTTGCCACAAATTGAAGTAGTGGATTATTATTCCTGGTGATGCTATAAATGTCTAGAAAATTTTATTTCCCATGAGTTTTGTTTATAATAGATTGAGCTGCTTTGACTTTTATGTTTTGTTCTGACCTTATAGATACAGGCCAAGACTGGTTGTTAAATCTCACAGCATTTCCTAGCAGATTTCTGCCCTGCAAAGAAACAAAGCTTTCTCTGTCAACTTAACTTTGTATCATGGTGCAGTGGAAATCATGAAATGTGGTATTATGCTTTGGTGGAATCATCTCCCAAAGAAGTCATGTTCTCCCATTAAAAATTTTTAAATGACTTTGGAGATTTAGGGCATTGGAATTGCCTGAGAATTAGACAAGCTTGAAAAATACTGTTTCCCTTAGACCATCAAAAGTTATTCAGTTAAATTAGTTAATGTATCCTTACTATAGTTACTTGCAATTTCAGATTCAGGATGGTGGGACCAATACAGAAATTCACTTCCCAGTGCCCAATGCCAAGTATACCATGGAATAAAATCTTCCTACAGAGCAGATCTCATCCATTAATATTTGCAGTGGTTTGAGTGATTGATACCCCTTTCCCCCACAATATTTTATATCAGATACATAGACAAAGGTAATATTGATTATACCATTTTTATTAACAGTGGTTGGTCTAGGCGCAGATATGTAACATGATTAAAACAAATGAGGCAGGAGGGGAATTTTGGTGAAGGAAGTGGTAGGGGTGGGACATAGATTCTGGTATGAGTAAGATGTAGAACCCAGGCTGAGTTCCCTAAAAAAGAGCTTAAGATGTGGATTCTTATAAAAGGTATTTGCTGAGAATGTGCCTTCTCAGGAACAAGAGAGAGAGAAGCAGAATAGGATGTAGAAAAACAACTGAGATATAGCTATTCAATAAATCCTCTTTTGCAGATAAGAGAATGGGTGATCAGAGTCAGGTAGAGGTTATTGTCCAGGTTTGAACTCATAAGAGACTGAATCAGGACATGACACAAAGAGTAAGAGGGAGAGAGAGACTTGAGGAACAGTTAGAAAGGGAAATCTGCAAAATGTGGTGATTGATTCAAGTGGGGTTAAATGAACAAGAGGAAACACGAAACATTCCAAAGTTTCTAGTCTGGTGGCTGCTGTGACCATAAATGAGTGGATGACCAATAAGAAATGGAAATGATAGCAGAGTTGATAAAGTCAGTTTGGGATGTCCTTTATGGCATCTGTGGGACATTTACAAAGAAACAGAGAGCAAACATTGGATTCTGGAAATCTGAAGATCTGTGAGGATGAACTTGGCTGAAGATGCCTATGCAATTGTTACCAGGGTATTTACTGGAGGTGGCAGGCAGAGGAGTTTCCCAGAAGGAGTTGAGTGACTGTGGTACACAAAATAATCACCCCCCAAAGATGTCTGTGTCATAATCCCTAGGACCTATGAATTTACTTTACACAGTAAAAGAAGCTGCAAATTTGAGCAGGTTAAGAATCTTGAGATGGGGAAGTTATACTGCTGAGTCTAGTATAATCACAAAGGTCCTTATATGAGTCAGGAAAGGAAGGTGATGACAGAAGTCAGAGAGAGAGAGAGATTAGAAAATGCTTCACTGCTGGTTTTAAAGATGGAGTATGGGAAGCCAGCCAAGGAAGGTAAATGCTCACTAGAAGCTGAACAAGCAAGGAAACAAATTGTCCCCTCAGATCCTAGAGAAGGAATCAGATCTTTCACCACCTTGACTTGAGCCCTGAGGGGCTGAGTTTGAACTTTTGACCTCTAAAACTGTAAGACAATAAATTTGTGTTGACCTTAGCCACTATGTGTTTGACAATTCATTACAGCAGCAATAGGAGACTAATGCAGTGACCTTGTGTGAGCCACTTGACCTCTACGATACTTGTCTTTCCACAAATATGTCCTGAATAGCTACTCTGTGCCAATTTATAGTTTTTAAAAAGCAACAGACTAGTGGAAGAGAAAAAAACAGAAACAAATAATTGTAAATACAGTGTGACAGCGGCTAAAATAAATAGAGCTTTGTAAAGGAACTATGGGGTTAAAAAAGGTAGAGGGGTCAAAATTTTGAGAATAAAGAGTAGGGAAGGCTTCACTGCGGTGGTGAAACTTAACTAAACCCCAAGGGATATCTGCAAAAATTACTAGATAATCTCTGAGACTCCTCAAAAAAAGCAAACTCTGAGCTCAATAAATTCTTTTATTGAGATATCTAGGAAATAGGCAGGCATTCTGGACTTGATTACTCTTTCTGAACTTCTCTGATTAACATGACTCATGCAGATCTCTCTAAATAATCTCTTTGAATGGTAAGATTTGATTATAGTCTGTCCTTCTTAACAACCTAAATGATTAAAATTAATTCTATTTCTATATTTAGTTGTTTGTTTGTTTTTTTTTATTCATTAAGATATTAGTATTCTAAACTAAACTACACAAACAAACAAAACTGTGTGGTTCCAAACAACAGAAATTTATTTTCACAATTCTGGAAACCAGAAGTCCCAAATCCAGGTGTTGGCAGTACTGTGCTCCCTCTGAAGTCTCTAGGAAAGAAATCTTCTTCACCTCCCTTAGCTTCTAGCGTTTACTGGCAATCTTTGGCATCCCTTGGCTTGTAGAGGCACCATTTCAGGCACACGGCAAATTTCTTCTTATGTGTCTTCACATGATCATTTCTGTTTGTGTCTGTTTCTGATTCCAAATCCCCCCTTTTAATAAGGACACCAGTCATATCGGATTAGAGCCCACTCTGTTGACCTCGTTTTACCTTGATTACCTCCCTAAAGATCCTATCTCCAAATAAGGTCACATTTTGAAGAACTAGAGATTAGGTCACCAATTTATTTTAGGGGAGGGCACACAATCATAACTGATGACTTCAGGACATTTATACTTATGAATGAATTAGAAGGAGCTGGAATATTAAAAATTTACTTTGTCTTTTCCTATTCAGAGGAGAAAAATTAGTGTGGAAATTTAGAAATAAATAGGACAAGAGTAAGAATGAGAAAACGAAAGTCAGAAAAGAAATTCAAATAGCAGTGACAAAATAACTTTGTTTTGTTTTTAAACTCATATTAAATATTCCATTTAAACATAAAAATATTTTAAATATTTAGAAAATAGTTTGTGATATCACCTAAGATTTTTATACATACAAGTTTGTTCATTAGATAATCTGAATATGAAATCAGATGAAGGAAAAAACTAATAGATTCAGAATTGTTTTCATATAAGGAAGTAAAAAAATTGATTGTGAGGTTGGGAGGTTAGAGGACCAGTAGGAGATGACCAGTAACATTGGGATCCAGAATTGTTTTCATATAAGGAAGTAAAAAAATTTATCATGAGGTTGGGAGGTTAGAGGACCAGTAGGAGATGATCAGTAACATTGGAATATCTTTTGCTTTTCTTCCCCTAGACTCTCCCACAAAACCAGGAAAGAAGGGATAAAGAATCCAGAAGAGCAGAAAGCTAAACATTTGGGGAGTGTATTTTTCAGCAGGAGGTTATTTAAAAGGTTGTCAATATGAGTAAATTGATCATCACCACAGCTGCAAGGAGCTCCCAGGGATGGCCAGCTGGGCTGCTTCTTGTGCACTGGACCGCCCTGAAGTACCAGGGCCAAGAGAAAAACAGCAGCTCTAAGTACATCAAATAGAACAAGTAACAGGCATATGCTACCGAGTGTGCCTTAGACAAGATAAAAATACTAAGAGTTAATGGTAAAGGCACTTAAGTTTTAAATTTCTTCCTCCAATTTGTCTTCTAGAATTATGCATTCTCACTATACAAAGTGTATGCCTTCACGTTGTTTTAAAAAAATAAAGGGAAATATATAAACATGGAGTCAACTTGAAAAACTATCAGACTATTTAAAAGATATAGTTATCACCAAGGAACCTTCTCTCTTCTATTGGTAGAATTACCACTGAAGTAACACACGGTTTCTTTAACATTTATTAATTTCCTATGGCTGCTGGCATTCCTTGGCTTGTGGCCACATCACTCCAATATCTGTCTCCGTCTTCCCGTTTTCTTCTCGTCTTCTATTTCTAATGCTTTTCTGCCTCCCTCTTACAAGGACATATACGATTGCATTTAGGGCCGTCCTGCATAACCTAGGATGACCTCATCTCAAAATCCTTTACTTAATTATATCTGCAAAGACCCTGATGTCTTTGAGGGGACATAATTCAGGCTATTACAAATACAGAGCTTGCAAAACTAAAAATATTACATGATGGTAGTACACATATAAGGTAGTATTGACTGGTGTTACATAAGGTCAGCTCTAGAGTTATCTGGACTTGGGTTCAAGTCCCCACTCTGCATATATTACTTGTATGACATTGAGCAGGTGATTGAATATTTTTGTACTTCATTGCCTTCATCTATAAAATGCGCCCAATATTACCACCTCCTAAAAGGGTTGAGAGGAGGAACAGATGAGATAACACACTTAAAACACTCAGCATATGATTCACACATAGCAAACTCTCAATATTATCTACTGAAAAAAAAATAGTACAAATAAGAGTAGAAGAGCAGAACTGAAACTTTCAACATTATCCTCATTTATGATCTTTTATATTTAAAATCACTTCCTTTTGAATCACAGAAGAAGGTAGAGACCAGTTGAGTAATTTTACCCTAAGGAAAAGACATCAAAATAACCTTTATATAATAATGGAATCAATAACTAGCAACAAGAGATGCCATAGGCAGAAATACTGAATACGAGCAAATGGGGACTTCAGTTTGCCTCATAGCAATATAAATAACAGAATCAATTTCCAAGAAAAAGTACAAAGCAAATAGCAGAGATGCTTTTAAACTGGTAGACATTAATTGCTTAAAAGATGACTAAAGAATAAGCCATTAAATTAGATTAAAATAGAAATAAATGTGTATAATTGTTAGTCTAAGCAGCACTTTTTAGTGCCCACCATCATTAGATGTGTGTATGTTTTTTTTTTTTAATGATAAGAAATACTATCACAAGAGAGTATTCTTTAAGGCCACAATAGGGAAGGCCAGCTGTGGGGGTGGAGGGAAGGGGTGGAGAAAAAACATAACTTTTTATGTTGGAACAGCCTGATTTAATAATAAGTTTGTCTTAGACCTCAGGAATCTGGATTTCTTAAAATCTCTACAGTTGTTTCATTTATATGTTTTCTGGTTGTAAATCAACGTACAGGTTAGCATAAATACCTTCTCTCTAGAAGAGTGACATGGGCTGTGCTTTAGAAAGATATAATTTTTCTCTTTTTGACTTCTAGTGTCCTGGACAAGGTGATATTTATACCCAATGTGTATGTGTGTATGTGCATATATGTGATTTAGAGTGTATGTAATGTTGCCTATTTACTTCTAAACATTTGGAGAAATCTTGATTTAAACTATTAGTGGAAATGAGAAAGCAAAAAGTAAGCCCTTTAATAACTCAAAAACTTTAAAATTGTTTGAGAATTAATTATAATTCCGATGGCAAAAATAGAGAATTAAAGATGGAATAAAAATAACAAAGGAATGATTAGAATATAACTATGTATATTCTTAATCTCTTTCACTTCCTTCTAATTATGACATTTTATGAACTGCATGATCTTTGAAGCTCTTAAAAGAGCCTTTATTAGAGCAAAATTGCCAAAACTAAGAACAGTAAAATACTCATGATACTAGCAACAGTCGGCATTCATTTAACATCTACTAAGTTCCAGGCTCTATGGCAAGCACTTTACACATAATTTATCTAAATTCACAAATATCTTATCAACGACCTGTTTTACTGATGAGAAAACTGAGGTATCATAAATTTGAGTTACACAACTGAAAAGTAGTTGAGCTGGGATGATCTCATGAAATCTGATTTCAAAGTTTAACACTTCTATTAAATAAATAAAACTAGTAATGTTTTTAAAAATGGCATTTTAGGGTACACATTTGTTTGTAATTTGCAAACTTTTACTTCAGATCATAATGTCCTGAGATGAGATTTGTATTACTTCGTTCATTATACATACTGTCTGCTTCCCAAAGGAATGTGAGTTGGTTTATAAAAATAGACATACATCAGCTTGAGTGAAATGGTCTAAGAACCAGAATCTGAAAGGACAGAAGGAGCAGGAATAGTTTTCACTGGGGACCTAGTTGGAATGAAGCCTCTGTGATGGTAGATGGCAGAATTAGAATTTGAATCCAGGTCATCTCTTTGTATTGATAATTTTAAACTATGTTGCAGACCACTGTAATGAAATCTCTAACAGTGTCAGTACTGCAAATATTTTATCTGAGTACTTAAATGTACAGTATGTACATGGCAAATTAGCCTTTTGCTATGTTAAATTACTACAGCATTTGGAATGGGGATTAGGGGGATGGAGACACAACCTCTGCAGGGAGATGGGACCCAGAAGACTTGTAAGCAAGACCAAACTCTCTAAGTTCCAGGATTTTGCATGACTCTTTTCTGTGACTTAAAACTCTCCAAGGCTTCCCTTCACACTTAGACTATGTTCCCAACCCTCCCCCAGCCTATAAGGTCCTTTTTGATCTGATTTCCCTACGACCACGCTCCTCTCCCACCTTGCACCTGTCCCTCCTGCTTGCCTGCACACCTGTTTCTTCCCTGTTTCCTGCTCTACTCCTGCATGAGCCCCCCTCTGCCTGGGTCTTGCCAGTGGAGAGCACTGGCAGGGGAGGGAGGAAATAAGGCACCAAGAAAGTTACCCAGTCTCTCTGACCTGTCTCCTCCATCATTCCTGCTCCTGTTGGGCAAGTCCGACTTCTGCTGAGTGGCTCTTGCCTGGGCCCTGGTAGTCCTGCATCCTCCCTTAGTTCTCCCAGCCTGAAATTGCTAATGGCTTCTTGTTGCTTCTAATCTTTGGATTGCTTTACTGTCCCATCTGCTTCTCAGCACTGCTACCACCCATGCAATCTATTCCATACATAATTCCTTCCATTTTCAATGCATTTAGCAGTTTTTGTTTTCCTCATGGACCATAACTGATGCATCCTCCCTTATCTGCCCTAGCCACCTTGGACCTCTTGATTTTCCTGAAGCACGAGTACATTTCTGCCTCAGGACGTCTGCACTAGCTGTTTCCTCTATGAAATGCTCTTCTCCAAAATGATCCCATGGCTTACTCCCACATGCCATTCCACTCTTGGCAAAAAAATGCCACCTCCTCAGAGAACTTACCTGGTTATCTCGTCGAAGGCAAACTCTCTCTTTCTCACATATTTTTGTTTAATTTTCTCTTAATATTCACCACTAGCTAAAATGATCTTGCTTATTTATGTTTACTTACTTATTGACCATGTTCTTACAATAGAATATAAGCTCCATGAGAATGGATACCTTGAGTGTCTTGTTCATCAATCCACTTTAATTCAATCGGTAGAATAATTTTTGACACTTAAAAATATTTTTTGAAGGACAGACTATCTGACTAACTAAGTGATTGAATGAATTAATGTAGCTTCAGAGTGATGACCCTAAGATGGCAAATAGGTAATCCCTTGAATGCCAATTCTGATCAATTAGTAAATGTCTAGAGAAAAGAATATAAAACATTCTGGCCTAGAAGATTTTGAGGGTAAATCTTAACAACAATCTAATTGAACCTCAGAAATACTTTAATTTGGTGCCTGCAGCAGGCCGGATCCTGAGAAGTCTGTTACCACAGTGAGCACACTGGTCTGTACTAACCAGAGAATGTACCACCGGGTAGCTGAGTGACTTAGTGAGTATCTGTCTAAATGCTGGAGAATGTCTGCCTACCTCAAAATAATAGTTTTGGTTTTACAAACTGAATATTGTGCTGCTCTTTCCAACAGTGATCAAGGTTCAATAGCTTCTTCAAGCAACGCACGAAACATAAAGATGGGTATGTATGTTTCTATTTGCTGCTGAAGCAGAGAATGTTGTTTGTTCAAAAGTGATGTGTTTATAAAGAAAACTTAGAAAATGCATATATCTCAAAAAAGGAAAATCATGCAGAGGAAATCACTGTTAATGATTTAGTACAAAATCACCCAGTATTCTTTCATGCACACATATGCATTATTTTCACAAAAACTGGTTCTTTTACGCAAAGTGTTTTAAATCTTGCTTTTTTTCAATAAAATATATTGTGTACATTTCTCCATGCTGTTGAATATTCTTCAAGCATGCTGTCATAAGAACTGTATTGTTTTTATCATAATGCTATACATCATAATGAACTTAATTATTTTCCTGTTGGTTGATTTATAGGTATTTTCATAGATATGCATATTTATAGATAATATACAGATCTTTATCATTCTTTTAGCTATGTTTCCACAAATGCATACTCATTTCTTTGGAATATATTACTTGTGGAACAATTGCTATGTCTTCTTCATTAATAAGTTTTTTCAATTTCCACAGAGATGTGCATCTATGTTAAAATAATTCAGATTTAAAAAAAAGTTTTAGTGTGCTATGTCCTTGCTTTAAAATACTCTTTCTTCATTCATGAGCTTAATTTTATTTCTTGATCATTGAGTGTATGTCTTAAAGTTATTGAAGATGGGTGAATAAATGGTTGATACAGTTGATGAGCCCTTCTGAATGTGAGTGTGGATTTTTAATGGCCTTTATACACGATGTTTAATTTGGCCTAGATGACATGTTTGGTCACATTTCCCTAGATACCATAGAGTATTTTTGCTTATGGCTTTAAAGAAGAATGATCCAAGCTGAATTTTGGCTACTTATAGGTCATAGATATAGATATAAATAAAGACAGGCTAGATATGTGTAGATTTAAATATAGTCATAGAAATCAGATATATTTTCATCTAGAGGTTTTGCAGTCAATTTTTTAAATCATTGTGAATAAAAATATTGTCAGATACATTTAAATGTAGATTTATTTTCATTTATTTTGCCTAGAGGAAACTTTAAAATGCACATATAGATATTTTAAGCTTTGGGAATGCTTATCATTGTCTCATGGATTTGTGCTCTTCTTTATAAATAATATTTTTTTATTATATTTTCCTTTTCTCTATTCCATATCTAGCCTCTTTCCTTTCTTTGCCTTTCAGGATAGCATCTCAGCCCTCTATTTCATTTTTTCAGTTAGTATTTTTGCTCTTTATTCTCTATGAAGTGGGTTTTAATGTTTTCATTATGCTTTTAGGTTTTAGTAATCTTTCACTATCTTAACCTTTTTTATTTTAAACTCTTTAAATTTTGTTTTCTTCTCATGCTTTTTATTTGTTTCAAAGAAGCCCTATCTACTTTTATTAGATGAAATCACCAAAATCTTAAAAATTTTCTCTCAGATTATTAGTTCATGATTTTCCACCATGCTTTTCTTCTAAGTCTTCAGAAAATTGTTTGTTTTCTTTAATCTCCTCCATCAGACCAAAGATATAGATATTTTTTCTGCTTTGTTCTCTTTTGACTTTTGTATTGGTCAAATTCCATTCTTAGATTTATATCCAGAGGCAAATGTAGACAAGTCTCTGTCTAACTACTAATTTTTGACAAAATTCACTTTTTCAGTTTTGTCGTATTCTCCTTCTCTTCCCACAGATGTTTATTTGATACTCTGGACAAGTGAAATACATGAAACACAATGTAGTACTGGCTGTTCTTCTTGTCTGTGTCCTAATCTATGAGCTTTCACACTGGGAGACTGTTTTAAACTTAGAGTTGCTGCATTTAAATGGACATCTCACAGTTTCTGTGCATTAGAAATCTGGGCATAGGTTAACAGTGTACCTCTGACTCAAGGTCTTTCAGAAGGATGCAGTCAAACTATCACCTAGGGCTATAATCTCATCTGAAGGTTTGACTGAGTTGGAAACCACTTCCCAGCTCATCTACACGTGTTGGCAAGCTTCTGTCTCTTCCTTTGTGGGCCTCTACACAGGGATGCTTCACAACTTGGCAGCTGGCTTCTCCCAGCTGAGCAATCCAAGAGACAGCAAGAGAGAACAGGCCCAAGATGGAAGCCACAGCCTTTTCCTAACCTCATCTTAGAAGCGACATCACATCACTCTGCCATATTCTGTTCATTAGAAGTGAGTTGATTCATCCAGGCACATTCAAAGGGAGTGAATAATCCATAAATATCAGAAGGTAGGGATCATTGGAGGACATTTTAGAGGTTGCCTACCACAGATACCCTGATATATCAAACTGTAGGGACTTTCAATGCCCAAAATGCACAAATCTTCTCCTTTTTTTTTTTTTACATTCTGACATCTCCTAATTTCAGATATTAAATGATAATTCTAGAATAGTTGAAAATGTTTTAAATGAAGACATTTTTAAAAGGTCTGTGCAATTATTTAATTTATTTGTGAAGCATATGCAATTATTACAGATTTTCAAACAGCTTTATTTTAAGTATTTTATTTGACAGTAAAAGTTGGAGAGGAAAAATACAAGAATAAAATTATTAACCCAAATTGAAACACTCTAGTGGGTGTGTTCAGATAATAGGCAAATAAGAGTCAAGTTAGAGGAAAAGTATCTTTCTCACCTTAAACAACTACCCAGAAGTCCTGTGCTTAAAAAGACCTTTGCGTTTCCATCCTGTGTTTGGATGAACTACTTGATTTTAAATAATGGATGACACATCGTACACATTTCTCCCATCTGTTATATTTCTCTCTCTCTTTTTTTGAATAATGCAATGCAACATGGGAATACTTTTTTACCATTACAGTAACAGTCTAAATTTCAGCACACAATTTTTCCAATAGATTAATGAGAGTTCTGACCTGAAGAATTTCTGTGCCCATCTACCAAAGAAAATTTGTCAGTAATAATTAATGATGTTTATTCAGTGTTAGTTCTACCAAGTTGGTTCCTCATCTTAGAAAATATAATCCTAGAATCTAAAGTCAGCACATTTTGTCTGTTTAGATATTATTTTTTCATTATGAAGGGAATAATAAAAAGGTACACTAGGAAAGAAACAGATATTAGGAGTTTGAAGCGAGGACACATGAAGCAATAAAGCTGCTCACCTAGCTGATGTCAAGCAGTGAAATACGGAGAAATAAAAGTTTCATCATGATTGCAACCGTTTACAAATTTAAGTGTATAAAAATGAATTTTACATTGGAGCTGTTGATTAGAGACTTGAGGAGAGAAATGAATGACTTGCTTTAAATTTAAGGAAAAAAGCTACTTTTAAATAGAGGCATGTAAAATCTATCTATATTATGTGTTTAAGAACTTTTGAAGGTTTTTTAAATCAGAAGTTTCAGTGTGTTGCTACATCCTGCCCATTATCTCCCTGAATCATTCAGGCCACACTTAAAACACCTCCAGGCACAGGGGAGTCAGTACCTTAGGAGAAAGTGATTCTGTAATAATAAATTGCTTCTATATTGTCAAACGTTCTGTCCTGTAACTTCAACTGATGAGTTCTAGTTGCCCTGTTGGGTGCTAAATATATATTTTTAGAGAATGGATACTCATTTGAGTCAGGTATTCTCTCTTCAACTAATCCACTGTGTCGGGGCAGGGGTAGTCACACTATATTAAAATGAGTAACATCAACCAGGTTAATAAATAGAGGAAGGGGAAATGGAAGGGGTGTGACCTCCAGAAAAAGATGTCTCAGAATGCAGAAAAAAGAGGAATTTGAAGTGAAGAAAACCAAAATCCACTATAGCATAATATTTTTGAAAATATCTGAAGTTAACTATCAGGTTTTTTATGAATCTTCCCATTCCCAATTTTTACACCTTGAGATTTTAAAAATATTTTCATGTGATTTTGAACACTTTGTCTTTTTTAACCTCAGCAAAATTTGTGCATCTTAAATATAATGTACAGTAAAATCAACAGCTAGCATAATGATTAATTCTATACATCTATCTAACCCCTACTCAGGGCATCAAGCAAATATTGCCCATACTCTCAAAACCTCCAATATTTCTTTTTTACTTTTTTTATCCCCCAAAGAAAAACACCATATTGACTTTTAAGGTCATTACTTCTCTACTTTTATTTGTTTGTTTGTTTGTTTGTTTGTTTAGGCACTTTATCCACCTAACTATATATTCCTAAATATTATCATTTAATTCTGTCTTTTTGTTTTTTGAGCTTTGCGAGGTGGACTCATACAGTATATAGATCTATTTGTCTTAACTCCTTTGCTCAACATACTTTTTAAAAAATTCATGCCTATTGTGTAGTATATTTTGTTTGCTTCTTATTGTATTCTATTGACTGAACATGACACATTGCTTAAAGCCATTCTAAAGTTGTGGCACATCTGAGAATTTTATAAGTGGGATATTACTGTGTAGAAAGTTGCTATGAGCTCTCCAGATCATGTAACCTGATACAAAGAAGTATGTGTTTCTCCAGGGAATATACCAAGGAGCAGAAACGTTGCGTTACAAACTAGGCACATCTTTAGCTTCACCTGGTTAAAATCAAACTATCTTCTAAAGTGGTTACAATAATTTACACCACCAGCCCCTGGCAGGATATGAGATTTCTTGCTCCACATACTCCCTGTGACTTAGTTATAGTGACTTAGTTTCCCACCTCTTCTTTGTAGTTACATGTTACAGGTGTTCTCATCCTGAGTTGTGGCCCTCAGAATTATACCAAGCCCTTTAGGTGTGAACTAATTTGAGCACTGTTAACTCACTCATTATTAAATAGTAGACTTCTGTGATTAACTTAATCACAGTTTTGGACTAATCTAAACCCTGAAGTCTTTTGTTAAGTCATTCTATCTCATATCTTTGCATTTGATTTTTTAAATCAAATTTTAGTACTTTATACTTATGTTTCTTCATCTTATCAAATTTGAATCTATGATTCTAGTTATTAAGATTATTTAAGATGATAGTTGTCACCCAAAATAATAGCTCTCAGCTTCAAGCAAGTTGCATCTGATTCATTATTCTATCTTGATGTAAGTCACTGATCTACTGAGAAGAACATGGTCTAGATAAGAGTCTTTGAAAATGAAACAGAAAATTCCTATCCATCACCCATCACCTTCACAATTTGGCTAGTCAGTCAATAGCACAAGCATTCCTATTATTTTATCATCCAGGACTTTTCAGTTTACACCTAAAACTCATTAACTTTTGGCTGCTTTTCTTTACTCGTTATTCTTTGCTATATTAACTTGTTCCTGTAATATAGATACAAACAGCCCTTTGTGTGTGTGTGTGTGTGTGTGTGTGTGTGTGTGTGTGTGTGTGTGTGTAAACGCTTTCTTCCAAGAGTTAGATCATTCTGAGCTTTGACCACCCTGGTATTTTTCAGAACTATAGTTGTTTCTTCCTTATCCAAGGTTTTGCTTTTAATGGTTTTGCTTTTCATGGTTTCAGTTATCCACAGTCAACCATGGTCCAAAAATATCAAATAGAAAATTCCAGAAATAAACAATTCATAAGTTTTAAATTGTGCACCTTGCTGGTCTGAGTAGCATGATAAAATCTCCCGCCATCTTGTTGGGTCCCACCCCAACATGAATCATTCCTTTGTCCACAGGGTCCTTTCTGTATACGATCCCTGACAGTCACTTAGTAGTCATCCCTTCAGCTATCACAGTATCACAGAGCTTGTGTTCAAGTAACTCAACTGTGTAATTGGCATGGTTTTTTAAAAAATATATTCAAGCCCCATTTTTTTACTTGCAATTATGAAATCAGAATTAAAATTTTAAGAACTTCTCAATGTGCTGAAATTAACTTTTCATGATTTTATAAATTATGTCATGAAGTCATGCCTACATTTTCTGACATTTTTTTATGCCTATTCTTCTAAAATCTAGGACATACCTTTCATTGGCTATCATAAACTGAAATGAATGTTTTCTGTCAGGCCTTATTATTTTTTCTTTGATAAGTACATAAATTATTCTGTATTGGTGGGACCATCTTCAAAAGTCTGCAATCTAAGTTATTGCACAGAATCTGATGCTCAGAATGGCCCCACACTTTTTGTAATGCTCTATTGTCACCATCCTAAAAACTTAATAAGTTTTGAACAAAAGCCCCACATTTCCATTTTGCATGGAGCCCTGAAAATTATGTAGCTGGTCTTGCTACTGGTCTGCATTTATAGTATGACGTTATCTGTTTACTATACTATTTCCTAGAAGATAAAGTTAATTACAAGGAAGTTAGAACATTTTTAGGGTTATTTTTCACTTAAGAGTGCTTTCTGAGACAGTCACTCTATTCAACAACTTACTCCCATAGCCACACCACAGAGCTATTGATCAAGATCAATCTCCAAAATATTTGCTTTAAATAAATCAAAATGTCTTCCAACAAAATGTCTTCCTCTTTGCTCTCTTACTTCTAACTCACCTTTCCAACACATTTATTGCAAAAAATAGAAAAGACATTCCCACAAGCCATACATAAAGAGATAATATTTTATTAAATGTTTAATTACCTAGCTTTTAACATAATTATGATTATTTAACACCTACCGAATTTTGTAAAGAAATATTTTAAGTGGCATTATTAAATTATAAATATGCATATGCTCAATTTTTTTTAAAAAAATGGAATCTAGCAAATCATAGAGATATTTTAAAAAGCTGAAAAAAATTCTGGAGAATTATCCACTCAGAAATAGTAACTCTCATAATTTTGAACATTTTTTCTATACTTTTTTTTATCTCTGCAGATTTTAATGGATAAAGTTATGCTATATAATTTATTTCTAAGCAAATAAATATTCACACATAATAAATCAAAAAGCATCTAAAAGGAGCTCAGTAATAGATCATACTCTTTTACAGAAAACTTACCTTTTAACCAACATCCAGCTTCCTAGTTGCTACGCTTGTCCTCTTTGCTCTCTTACTTCTACTCACCTTTCCAACCGCATCATGTTGCTACTGGCATCTAGTGGATAGTGGCAAAAAATGCTGCTAAATAGTCTAAGATGATCATGAGACCTCTCACCCCTGCAATAGAGACTATTTAACCCAAAATATCAAGAGTGCTGAAGCTGAAAAACTTTATTTTAACATAATTCTAGATTACTACCCAATACAAGTAGAAAGGAGAAAGAAATGAGAAGTATAAATATTGGAAAGAAAACACACTTATCTTTGCAGAAGATATGATTGTATACTACTAATCAACCCAAGAAAGCCATTTAAAACATTATTAATTGATATAATACATAATAGAAAAAGAAATCTTACCAAAAAACAGCAAAAAATTAATGTACATTACAACTTCTGATATTTTAAGGTGTCGACTGTAAACCAAATATGTATAAATAATGAGAAAATGTATTTTTTGTAACTTGTCACTTTTTGCAATCATTTTAATATTTAATTGAGTCTTTTTTTGTCCACAAATGTGGTTTGGAATTTGAGTTTTTTGTAGGAATATGTTCTGAAGGTGTGGCTGCAATTAGAACAAAATATTCTGAAGTAGTTACTCAGATTAAGAAACTGCTAGCATGTAAATCAACATCCTGGTCCCTTCATTGAGAAAGTCTGGGCATGAAGAATGTCAGCTGATCTAAACTGTGTCCTTACTGATGTTGTAAAATTTATAAATTACATAAAGCTAATACATTAACTTTGAGATTATTCTCTTTATTCTGTATACTATATGAGTTGATCATAAACAACTATTATTATATGCTGACATACAAAGGTTATCAAGGGTAAAAAATTTGTTGAGAATATTTGACTTGGTGGAAAAATATTTTAGTGTTTTTGGTCGCAACATTTTAAAGATGCAAAATGGACATCCAGACATACTTTTCCATAATATCTTCTGTATTTTAATAACTTTAATACACCCATGCAAGGAAAGAATGTAATGTGTTTTTAAATGGTAGTTAAAAATAAAAGGGCAAAAATAATAGCAAAATCTTTGGGAGACAATTTCTACAGACAATTGCACTTATTTACAATTTAACAATAACTAACTATGAAATAGTTAATGATTTGAATATTGTACACTTAAAAAGACTAATCAGTGAAAACTTTTCTAATTTGATAAGATGTTTTGAATTTTATTTTCTGTTAAGATTCATTCTAGAAAATTCATTAGTCTTGAGTCTATTTCTTTCATTAAAAGATATTGTAAATGTATAACCTTAAAAGATAAGTTTTTGAAACTGAGTACTGATGAAAAATTGAAGATAAATTTTGAAAATACTGCTCCAATTTTTTTCATTTTGGGAAAAAAGTTCTATATTAATATTGAAAACTTGATGCAGTTGCTTTAACTTCTCTTTTTTTTTATCAACTTACTTCTGAGAGGCAAGTTTCTCTACTATCAATGTTAATAAAACAGTTTAGACATATTTGTTCCTCCATGAGTAGCATTGTCAATCCAACCTAGAAAAGATATTATCAAGAAGCAAGTTCATTGGTGACATTCAAAACTTTAGATATTGATATATATGGTCTTTATTCAAAGTATGTGTATAGTTATTAAATGTGGGAAATAAACCATGGTGAAAGACTAGATTTTTTTATATGAAGCACTAATCAAACGGTAAGAAAAAAATAAAAATTTGTTAAACAGTGTTTCTTTCAAAATGTGCTAGGCCCAAGTGGTTTTCATAGGCATTCTTTTAAACTCTTAAAGACTAGATAACTGGTGTAATGTTTAAACAGTTTCAGGGCATAGAGAGAAAGATACTATCTCAGTTCTTCTTATGAGATTATAATAACCCTGATATGAAAACTTAAATAAGACAAAATAGGAAACTATATTTAAAAACCATGTACAAAAATACTCACATGATATGGACCAAAGGCACATATTAAAATGACTCCAGAATGTAAAGATAATTCAATAAAAGAAAAACTAATAATATAAATAATATAATTTATGGACCATATTAATATTTCAAAGGAGAAAACAAACATATGCATTATAGTAGATGCCAAGAAGACATTTGATAGTGAACATTCATTGTTAACTTTCTAAAATTAGAAAATGAGAGTAAATAGATATGTTTTAATATAGATATATTAACAGGGAAGTTAGACACACATACACACACACACACACACACACATACACACACACTTAGGTCAAAAGCCAACATCAAGCTGAATTATGCTAGAACTGTTTCATAAGCTAGGAACAAATCTAGATCTTCCATCACTATTATTGTTTAATGTTTTTCCATAAATCTCTCAGAAGAATTTGAAGCTCTAATATAGATGCTAGTATAGTAAGCTGGATAATGGGCTGGCTCCCAAAGAGATTCTTGCTTTAATTCCTGGAAGCTGTGAGGATGTCATATATTACTTGACAAAAGAAAATTTACAGATGTGATAAAGGTTACAACATTTAAATTAAGAGATTGTCCTAGATTATAAATGTGGGTCCAATATAATCACTATATGATTCCTTAAAACCACAGAAAGATAAATCAAAAAGATTATAAGTGTGAGACAGATTTAACACATTGTTCCTGGCTCTAAGATGGAGGGGCCCATATGCAAAGACCTAAGAGAGGCCTCTGGATGCTAAGGGTGGCCCCTAAATGACAGCCAGCAAGGAAACAGTGAACTACCGCTGCAAGGATTTGGTCTGCCAATAACTTGAATGAGCTGGGGAAGCAGGTACTTCCCAGAGCCTCTTGATAAAAACCCAGCAGGACAATACCAAGATTTCATCTTTGTGAAACCCAAAGCAGAGAAACCAGCACAGACTTCTGACCCACAGATCTGTGAGATAATAAATTTGTGTTGTTTTAAGCTGCTAACTTCATGTAATTTGTTTTGGCAGTATTATGGACTGAATTGTGTTCTCCAAAAGTCATATGTTGAAGACCTAACCCCCAAGACAACTGTATTTGGAGATAGGGTCTTTAAGGAGGTGAGTAAGATTAGTTGTGGTTGGTAAGAGTGGAATCTTAATCTGATAGGACTGGTGTCCTTTTAAAAGAAAAGAAAGATATCACACACACACACACACACACACACACACACACACACACACACAGGCCTTGTGACAAGTGAGAAGGTGGCCCCATTTGCCAATCTAGGAGAGAGCAAAAATAAACTTTTCTGGCACTTTAATCTTGGACTTTCCACCTCAAGAACCATGAGAAAACAAATCTGTTGTTTAAGTCACACACCAGGTGATATTCCATTATGGAAGCCCAAGTAGACTAATAACAGGCAGTGATAGAAACTAATACAATTAGTGAGCGCAAGCAATAGGGGACTGACCCTTGCAGCAATATATACCTGAGTTTGTTCATTTATTTATAGTTAATTAACAATATATTTTTGCAATTTTGAAATTTTATCTGTGATCAAAATATCAGTGTTTTTGGCTTCTGGATTTTAATTCTTGCTTAGAGAAGCCTTCACATCTGTCTACCCACCATCACTCTCTCCTTCAGTCTCTAGAATAACTTTTCAATGTTGAGGCTTCTTCCTCTTTTAAATCTCGCTTTGCTTTTCAAAGCCCTCTCCTGTTAACTTTCTCTTTCCTGTTTACCAGTTTCCCTGAATACCTAGACCTGCCTATGGTATGTGATAGATAAGTAAATATGTCTTGACTAAGCACAGTTAGTTTTGAGAGATGCTTTATCTAATTGCCCTGTCTCAATTTTTGTAGGTTTCTTCGTGAGTTGTTTCTTCTCTCCACTGACTGTTGCAGGGAAGAAGAAGGAACATTCCACTAAATATACATATTTCCACCATAATTAGTGATGATTATTTTGACAGAATGTTAATATTTACCCCTTCAATGGACAGTTCAACCACTCATGTATCATGTATTATGTGGCTAACTAAAACAAAGGCACTTCTTGGACACATCAATCTTGTTCAAAGCAATACTCAAACTATTTCTCCACTTCTCATTATCTTTGGCTATTGTTTCAGATTCCCACTCTATTTTTTTTAACTAGCACTCATTTGTGGTTCTTCTGACTCCTTTTCATGCAATTGTATAGGTGCTATCTTACCAGACCCCAGGTAGTAGTATCTTGGAGCCATCTTGCAGCAGTTCTTAAGAGCTAATTGTTTGCATCTTTTCCCAACACTATGTTTGGTGAGGCCAAGTTGGTCTCTTGAAATCAGTCTTGGGAAATATTGACACCAAAGAAATTGGTAAATGCTACTAATTTGTCTTTATTTCTTTTCCAAGAAAGTGCTGACTCTAGGACTTAAGCTGTACTACTTGTCTTCCCCATGTCCCGGCCAGTCACACCTACCCCCATCAGGGTTGGGTGGACAAGAAGCCAAGACAATCTTCCTGCTTTGTCATTAAATATTTGCAAATGTCACACAGAAGATTTGGATGTGTCCTGGAAGACTTTTTCGATCTTTAGATTATTGCAGTCTTATGTTCAAAATGTATTAGTTAATTTTTTTTTTAGTAAAATAAAAATAAAAAAGAATGTCTTTTATTTTGGTAAAATAAAAAATTGAAAACTTTGAGCTTAAAATTTTATATGTCATTTTAATAAACTAAATGTCTATTAGCAGGGTAACGCTAAATAACGTATGTGAAGCCCATAAGAGGAATACCATACAGCAGTGTAACTAGCATACCTGTTCTTGGCATAACAATTATTGTTAACTGGGAAAAATAAATGGCAGAACAATGTGTATCTTATATACAAAAAGTATATCTAGATAGACAAAGGACATTTGGAGGCTTCATAGGTTCTGACAATGTTTTATTTCTTGATTTAGTTGGTGGTTATATTGGAGTGTTCATTTTGTGACAATTCATTAAGCTAGAAAATTATTATATGCCTACCTTTGTATATGTGTGCTATACTTTAATTAAAGAGTTCACTTTCAAACACAGTATCTAAAGACGTGTATACATACGTGTGTGTATAATTTCTTATATAAAACAATCTAGACATCAATCATCAATTATTAGCAGTGGTTTCCTCCAGTGTGAGAAATGGCATTTGGGGAACTGTAAAGGGAACTAATTTTTTAACCTTTCATATTTTATATTGTTTGAATGCTTCACAATGTGTGCATATTAGTTTGCAGTAATAAAAAAAATCCTTCAAAATATATTTAAAAATTAGCTACACATCCATTCACTTCAGCATTAAAATTGACTTTTACTTTACATGTTTAGCTGCTCCTCATGTTCTACTTGAAGTTCCAGATGGAGGGAAGGCTACATCCTCCCCTGTGTGTTGCAAACACATTAACAAAGATGACACTTCTGAAATGTAAACTGTGTGTGACAGCCTCCTCAAAAGAGTCTCATTTATTTTTGAAAACAAAATGAATTGCCTTAGAGGATGACAATTCTATTTTGTGAAAGCCTTGTCAAGAGGTGAATGAATAATTGATCAGGGGAATACAAGCTTAGGCATTGGCCATTGCTCTCCCCCTGAGTGCACTGGAATAAATATTTTAGTTTTAATACATTCTTGAAAGTTAGAGTTGAAAAGTGTTTGAGAACTAGAGACACAGAGTATTTATGTAGTATGTCCAAGGCTGGTCTTAATCCCTCTAGGGAACTAAGAGATTTCTTCACAGGCCAAATTATAAACATTTCCCGAGACTCTAGCCGAAAGTTTGGTCCACTCAAGACTAGGTTTTTAACCTAACTGGAGCTGCTGCATATGGTTGTTGAACTGTACACTGAGGCCAAGGTGGTAGGGGCTGAAATCCAGCTTTTGCTCCCCACACCTGGCCCACAAGCTGCCACATGGGCAGTCACCACCCAGAGGAGATACCATTTCCTAATTCACACAAAACCACTATGGAGGCCAGTGGTGGCTCTGCTTGAAACAATATTATAGAAAGCAGGACAACTTCTTTCGCACTGGTCACTGGGATATCTTTTGGGATAAAAGTTATTTGAAGCCATTACTTGAAACAATATTGGATTAAGCTCATTTTTACTTCTGAAATGTTTCGAGTTTTCCTAACGCTTTTGTTTATTTAGCTTAGCATACAGTAAAAACATGGAATTATCCGGAAACATTTTTCTCTACTTAATTTATCATCGGCATTGTTATTTTTCTTTTTCAGTGAGTTAACTTGCCCGGAGTTGGGCTTTAAATAGTGATCGAGTTCTTCAGAATCTGTTTTTCTTCTGTTCTTGATATAAATTGAATTAATAACTTTATCTAGGCATCCATTCACCAACATGACCTAAAACTCCTTGCTTTATAGTAATCAGAGTTTCATTCACTGCTCTTTAACAAAAAAAAAAAAAAAATGTAAATAGTATTGAGGAAAAAAAAGATTTTTCTCCATTGTTTTCTCAAAACTGGAAGTGAAAGAATTATGGAAGAAAAGGTATAGTAAGTATGATACTTATTTTGAATACAGATAAGAAAATGTTAAAAGTAATTAAAATCTCAATACACTGTAAGCAGAGTAAAAATTGACTTTTTTTAAAAAATCAAATTAACTTTAGCTATTTATTCCTGGTCATCACTAAGGTTCAAAATGGGTGAGAGTGAACTAGAATACTAGGAGAGTCCTGTGCTGAGAACTGTAATCTGTGCATTTGACATTTGAATACATTCAAATACTACTGATTCTTTTGTTGTTTTATTTTATTTTATTTTCCTTAACATCTAAATGCATTATCTAAATTTATTTCTACACACTCAAGACTATTTTCATGCTATCTTTCTGGACAATTTTATTAGATATTTTTCAATAAATAAATATAAGATAGATAAATTAGGAGAGGTAGTTCTCAAAAGTACACAGACCACCTATCACAAAGAAGCCTCTTTGTGATCAGATCCAAGAGTGAGGGGGGTGGAGGTTAAGTGTTTGCATATTAAAGATAAATTTGCCTCTCAGACGCTCCACCAGAATAGGGCTTTAGCTGTCCTCATTCTTCTCTGTATTCAAATTCTCCATATTTGAAAGAGTACTGATTGTACTCTCAAGATGCTGAGATGCTGAAGTCATGGCATGATCACGGAACTGCACTGGGAATGCGGCAAATGAGAAGCCATTAAAAGGTCTGTCTCAGCAGCCCTGACAAAGGTCAAGTCAATTTCTCTACGACAATGTTGAAAGCATAAATGGCTAAATTATAGATGCCAAAGTGATCCACTCCTACTAACAATAATAGGCTGTTAACAGATTCCTATAATGCAGACATTTGTCTCCATAGAGAAGCAGGAAGAGTTGCTGCACTCAAATGTCCAGTCTGTTGGTAGATGATTTGGGATAAGATGTGGTTCCACGATGCCAGTTTATGATTTTTGTTCCAGGCTAACCAAAGGGTCTCCCCAATGAGATTCACCTGGGTGAGTTAAAAACACAGATTCTAGGATCTAACATCAGACTGTCTGAGCCAGAATCTCTATGGGTGACTGTGAAATATGCTGAATCTCATTTATATATATGACTTTTGAAAGTTAAAATAATTTATTTTTTGGACCTTTTCTTCAGAAAATGGTCTTAGGGAAACAAGTAGAGGCTTATTGAAAGTTCTGAACCAAACTCCCCCTAACTGTTCAATGTGAAGGGTGATGCCAATCCCATTCAACACTGAACAAAAAAGGTTATAAATTGAGGATTCAAAAATCCTTGCTCTATAAATTAAATTCTGAATATCTTTTCAGGAAGTGGGTTTACTATGTAAAATGGTTCATTTGGGCACTTTTGCTTTTTAGCTCCTACTGAGTCAGCAGTCATTTGTTCTATTGTGATTTCTTATGTCTGGTTTCTAAAGTTCTGAGGAAAAAATAAAAAGCAAAGTATCTAATATATATTGAGTTTCTAAAATAGGCCAGGTTCTATATTAGGTACAATCATATATAGTGTTGCTGATTTAATCTTCACAAAACCAGATGGAATAAGATATTATTAAATCTCAAAGAAACTCAGAGATTCACTTTGCTTGTCCAAGGCCATACAAGTAGTAAATTATAGAGCCACAAATTGAATCCAAGACCATCTAAGTTAATGCTCAGGGATTTTTTTTTTTAATGTATTACATCTTGTTGTCCCCTTAGATCAGAGAGAGCACAGCTAGTTTTGGGAACATTTATAAACTCAATTAAAAATAGCATTATCTTCATGTAAAGAGACTCTTTGAATTGGTGAATAAATATATGTACTTTGGTGTATTGGAATGGGGGGTCATTTGGGCTATTTCTATAGATTTACCAGATAATAGTTAATTCTCCTCTGTCTTTCAAAGTACTTGGTTGAAAGTCTGTGAGATGCACTGTCCTAAACTGTTTTATTTTATTTATTGTCAAATAAAAAAGTTTAGGACACTAAATTACTGAGAGAAACAAATAACTCATTGAAACAATTGTGTGTGTACTGGTTTGTATACATTGTTCTTCTCAAATTAAGTATGCACTTTCATTTAGTGGAAGTCAGAAGGAAGGATTAATATTTGGTGAGACATGGCCTTAGGAATAAAGCAGGCAGCAGATGTTAAAAGGAAGTTTCTAACTACCAACATGCAACTAAAAATAATAAACCATAGCTATAGGAATTTTATAAAATGCATTAAGTTCTATAACTTCTTATTCCATGGAAATGTGCATTTCTTTAGCTATTTTCTCCACAATGATTAATAAGAAAACTCTTAAAAGAAAAAAAAAACTTTTTTGTTTCTGCCCAAAGCACTCAGGAAGAGTCCTAAATGCATTCATTCTACACAAAGGAGAATAATTTTGAGCAAGTGCATAAGTAAAGCCTAAGAAATTTTTTCAGGTTGTTACAAAGGCCCTGAATAAGGTGCGAGTAAAGAATAGTGTAGGACCTAAAAAAAGATCAATGAAAATTGGAGAAAAAATGTGAACAATAAAAATCCCAGACACTATTTTCTAATGGTTAAGTGTCTTCGCCAATTTCTCAATTGATAGAGAATTGGAAAATAATATCAAATGGCCATTAAATTGAATCTATGCTGACTATAATTATTCAGCATAAATTTACCATAAAGATAAAAAAACATACGAAATTCTACTTTTGTTGTCTTCAAAATGTCTTGAATTAAGGCATTCTTCTGAGTATTGTTATAGGTCATTTTACTTGCCTCTTATGCTTATATAAAGAACAAAACCTGAAAAGCCATAATTCTTCAAAATATTGCTTTAATGGGTTATTTTTTTCTTGAATATGTTGTGCTTTTTTCCAAGGTAAGAAGAAAATTAAAAGTTGCACAAAGCACGTCCATTCTTCTTGCTAAGATGGCAGCTCCACAGGTGTCCAATATAGCACATGAGAATAATTTTTATGGGATGTCCAGAGGGTTGAATTTTCTATCATTGCTCTATTGCCTTGGTAGAATTTTGGCTTAAGCTCATCAACAGTTAAATTTCAGACCGTGGTTAACCCTGGGAATCTAAATTGAGTGGCATATGCAACAAATTTCCTACTATATTTCAAAGATTGGGCCAAATATGGGAGTGAGGAAGAAGGACCCTGCAGATTTGACTGTAGGGAAGGATGGAGAGCAGGCCGATGTTTGAGAAGGACAAAAGGAAGTCAGACAGCAATGATTATGATAAAGATGATAAAGATAGAACACATACAAAAAAGTGGCCTATAGAGCATATTACAAAAATATGTTCTGTGGATTTGGTCTGTCTTCACCCACTTAAAGAAAATATGGGTTTATCTGTTATGTTCATTAATTCTTGCTACATTTTAAGCACTTAATAAATATTTGTTAAATTAACAAATGAATGAATGAAAGAGTAGATAGAGTGTGGCAAATGTAATAAAATAATATGTTACAATGTTATGGACAGTTTCCCTCGAAAATTCCTTCATTAATATAAATTGAAAATATTTCTCAGCCAAGGTGGAGAGCCCAGCACCTTCACATCATTGGGGTCTCTGTGGAAATCTGAGCATGCCAACAACAAGGCTTCACCTTTCTCAGAAAGTTACAATCAGACGAATTCATTTCCAAAAGTACTTAATTGATTCGAATTTATTTAAAAATTAGAGGATGAGGGAGCTTCATTTGAGACACTTGTTTTTAAAACCTGGTACTTAAATCTTCTGTTTATTATCCTTGAAAAGTCTGTTTTCTCTCTTTTCTCTGACTTCCCTGCACACTAGCTGATATTTTCACACTTGAGACCTTTTAATTATTTATAGAAGGATGTAATACGGGGTGACTGGCTTATCTGCTCATGACTTTTTCATTAGCATGCTAGTTTTATGTTTTTTAATGTGTATATCCTGAGAGTTCTCACTATATATTGCTAGTTTATTTATCACCTATAATTTATTGCCAGGATTTGAAAGAGCAAATGTATTTTTTGGCCTAATCTTGTTCCCGCCTCTTTTTTTCCCTCTGTACTTAATTCTGATTAGAAAATCTATCACAGTGCTTTATTTTATTGGTTCTAATCCATTGACAACATGGCTATAAAACCCCATGAATTTCTTGTTCATGCTTATTTCGGTGATGGTCAATTTTCCATTACTCATTACATGCCACAGAGTGTTATGGAAAGAGGGGATTAGAAGTCCTGATCCTCATCCAGTTTCTGCAATTAGTTTCTTTACCCATCCAATGAGCATAATAGTACTATTCTTACAGGATGGTTGTCAAATCAACTGAAGCAAAAGGCACTTTCTCAATCTAAAACACTGTTGCCAGACATTTCTTTAGTGAGACTGCCCTGATCACTGGTTGCCGAAGTCACTTCATCTCTCTGGGCATCAGTTATCTCTAATGTAAGGTTAGGTGTGTTGACTCAGAAATATCTGCTGTTCAGGACAGGCAGAATCACAGCCAAGCCCCTTGGTAGAACTCAATTATTTGGTCATTCTTTAAAAATATTTGAGCACTTAGTATGGTGCCTGACTCTTTTTAAGAAGTTGCAAATACAATAGTCAATGATACAGATAAAGTCTTTACTCGTGAATTTATATTTGAGTCAGCATAAGATTATAGGAAAAGAATAATTTATATAGAATAGAAAATATATATGTACAGGTATACTTATACTACAGAAGTGATGGTGTGTCAATTATGTTGCAAATTATACATATAAAGAAGTTATTTTTTAAATCCCTATCCTTCTTGTGTACATATGTACCTTATAAAATTTGTAGACATTCAAAATAAAGTCAAGGTGATGTTTAGGGTGGAGGTAAGGGAAATGAAGGAAAATGTTTAATTCCACAGCCAAGGCCTTGTTGGTGGTTTTTAAAATAACTCTATAGAAAGGCCTTTTCCATTTTAGATATAGCCACCTTGACCTGTCTCTCTTGGCTGTTTTTATTTCTCCACAATCTCTATCACCCAACTAAACAACTGTGTCATATTATAAACATCTCCCTTGCCAGTCATCCTACTCTATATATTCTATATATGCCCCCAAAATGATCCACTTTGCATTTATTCAATATTTTAGGTGGAAAACAAAAGCTAGCACATGCTTTGTTTTTACAGTATGGCATAGAGGCAGAGGACACATGGGTAGAAAGTTCAGATCCCAGATATAATCTTAGCATCTGTGCATGTGGGCAAGGATCTTGGTTCTTCTGTGCCTCATTTTCTTTAACTGAAAAATGAAATAATAAAATTACTCATCTCAAAATGTTTTTCTAAGAATTAAGTGATAAAATAGATATAATGTACTGCCTAGTACAGAATGATTGCTGAATCAATACTAGATAATATCATTGTTTCTTGACAGGGTAATTAAACTTAGGTTATAATCTAACAGAGAGCCTAGTGGCTCTGAGAGAATGAATAAAGGTTTATTGGGTAAATATAAACTAAGATTGGCTCATTATTTGAACAGTAGAAAGCTGTATAATAGATGCACTGTTTTGGTCCCTTTATCTGTAACCTCAGATAATTTAGTTAATTTCTCTGGGGGAATATTTCTTCGCTCACCAATAAAACAAAAGGGTAAGCCTCAGTTTGTTTCAAGTTCTAAAGGTAGTTTGAGAAGAAAGAATTACAGAAAAAAAATATTATTCAGAGGCAAACATAAATAAGACTCAAATGGGAAAGGTTTGGGGTCTATGCAAGAAGGGAGGGACTGAGAAGAGTAGCCCTTGAGTCCTGTGGCTTGATGCAGCCCAGTGACCTAAATAGAAAGGTAGTTTGACAGCCTTCTGGGCTGGGTTGCTTAAAGGATAGAACAATTAGCTCTAAGTGTCAATTTGCTAAATTGTTGAGTGGATGAAATAACAATTTAATTGTAAAGTGCTCTGAAAAGAGAAAAGCACTTAAAGATGTGAGGCCATTTTAGTGATAAGCAGATATGATCCTTCAATAATAGATACTTAGGACAGAAAATTGGATCTTGTGTTGTGCTCATTCCATCAGCATCTTGTTTGAAAATGACCTGAGGCTTACCCTTTTGTTTTATTGGTGAGCAAAGAGATGTTCCCCCTGAGAAATTAAATAAATTATCTGGGGTTACAGATACCAGGGATCAAAACATCACGTCTATTACAAAGCTTCCTAGTGTTAAAATAACAAGTCAATCTGAGTTTATATTTACCCAATGAACCTTTATTCATCCTCTCAGAGCCACTAGCTCTGTGTTAAATTATGACATGTATAGTCAGTCCTTCCTTATTTACTGTACATTTAGTATCCAAAATAACCTATCTTGTTTAAATAAATATTTTCTTCTTAAACAGAAATATATAAATAAATATTTTCTTCTTAAACAGAAATATATATATATATATTTTTTAGTGCAACCCAGAGTATGACTGCTCCTTACTCTATAGGTTTAGGAAAAGTTGAATTTTTTTTTATTTGAAATAAACATCCATGATAATACTAGGAAGGAATTAGAGAAGGCAATGATGACAAATGCCACAGGACACTGAAAAATCCAAGACACTTTTCTAGATGAAAACAGTTAGATTGATATTCTAACAGTTGTGCATTTCCAAATTACTCTATGCCTCAGACTCACTTTTACGTTTTTAAAAATAATTCACAACATTGTCAACAGTGGTATTCAGTGAGGGCTTGAACTTCAGCGAGAAGCTCTGATTACGCTATTCCTGCAAGAGCAAATTTTCAGTTTCTATGACAGCATTCTCCCCGGAAGCCATAAGTGAGGATATTAGTAGATAATCATAAATTTTCCAGATGTCTAGAGCTGGCTCTTGAAAATCAGCCGAACATAGGAGGCCATGAAAGGAGATTTCCTCAAGATATCAGAAAAAGACACCAAAAAAAAAAAAAAATAAAGCAAAAAACTTATTGTGTCAAACTGTCTATTATAGTATTCCCTGAATTTTTTTTCAATCTATATTACCCGTTGGATTACCTTTTATGTCCCATCATCATGTCCTATTTCAGTTTAATATACATGAGACCAGACTTTGCTTTTCCCCTAAATTAAGGTTATATTGATGTGGAGGGAACCAATAGAGAATGAAAGTTTCCCAGAACTTCTAAGTCATCTAGGAGATAAAAATGAAAGGAAATCATAAGGCTTGGGTCCTGTTCTCAGGGACCTAACAATCTAAATGGGGGAGAAGATTAGTATAGAACACTAAGTGTCAAATGGTGTTGCTAAAGGCAGCCTCGAAATGGCCCCAAATGAGCACCCCTCCTGGCCCTCAAGCTCTTATGTTCTCCGCTGCTCTTCATGCCGGGGTTGGCCTGTGTGACCCATAGCATATGACAAGGGTAATGGAGCATCACTTCTGAGATTAGGTTATAAAAGATAACGTGGCTTGCATATTTGTTGCTCACTCTCTCGTCCTCTTAGATAACTTTCTACAAGAGAAGTCAGATGCCATATTGTCAGCCCCTCTGTAGAAAGGCCCACGAGGACCTGAGGCCTACAGCCAACAGCCAACAGCCATGTGAGTGAACTTATAAAAGGAACCCACAGACCAGTTAAGCCTTCAGAAAATGGCAGCCAGTATCTTAACTGCAATCGCCTGAGAGTCTCTGAGACTGAACCACCCCACCCTCAGAAACTGAGGTGACAAATGTTTATGGCATCAAGCCTCTAAGTTTGGAGATAATTTCTCACACAGCAATATATACCTTATGCAGTGTTCCCCATACTAAAACTGCTCTCAAAATTAAGAAAGTGACAAGATCATTGAGGTCTCAGCTCATGTGAACAGGTAGGTGGGTTGGACAAGTGTGGCAGCAGTGAAGTCATTTCAGAGGGAACAGATCTTCCTGCTTCTGGCCGCCAACCCTACAGCTCCTCCGTCCAGGAAAGTCACTGTTGCTAGTTTCTTTTGCATCTTTCCATCATATTCTAAACATTTCTGATGTTGATTTTTAATATTTTTGATCCACAAAAATACTAAGAATTTCTCCTTATGGAGGAGAAAAGCATGTAAACGTGAAAACTTTGCACCATGTTTTAAAAGCATCTTCAAAATAGTTTTTTTTCAATATTAATTTTTAACATCTGTTCCCTAAACTTTCTTACTTTTTGTCCTGCTTTTCTATTTTGCACAGACGCCTAGAATAGATTATTCAAAGCTACATTTGGACTTGGGACTATTACAAAATCACGAAAATAGTAAGCTTTTCTAAGCTATCACTTCATTCATGCCTCAGATTGTTTCCCTTTAGTTTTTCTTCCCTTTCTGGACATAGTTAGCTTTCATCAATAATTCATACTTGTTTTCATGGTGCTCAGCTGAGGGGCCCTGAAAATTGAATTTACAGTCTTTTAGAATTGTGAGAAATCCTTGTTCTATGTGAAATTCACACATTAATTATTAAGGTTTTATTTTTGCTTACGAGCCTCACAAGCTACTGAGATTGTCCACGAAGTTATACTTTTTTTCTTTGGAATATCTTTGTATTACATGTCAGCTTTTGGCAGCACACTGCTTACATTCTGCTTTTTTTTTTTTTTTAAATCTCAGCTTTTAAAAATGTTAGGCGATCTGAATTAACATTTGAAGAGCTAATGAAAATTTATTTCTCAGGTACACACACAAAAAAATTCTTTGTTTTTACTCGCTAACAAATTTTTTTAATGTAAATTTTCACGGTTGTTTATCATCATTTCCATGATTATGCTTTAGGTCTTCTGTGCAACCCATTTCCTTTATAGCTTGTGCTTTACTTCATTTTAAAGTTGGCTATAAACTATATTTATTTTTAACCCCAGACTACAAAACATATTTGTGTAACTTAAAACACATACACACACACTGATTAACATATTCTAAAAGCCATAATAGCTGTAACTGTTATGTGGTTTTACTTGGTTAACAAAATGTACTTGTTTTTATATTTTATTTTTTAGAAGGTTCTCTTTTGCCTGTAGCTATGTGTTTCAGGACTTTTTTTCTTCCTGTTTTAGATAATTTTAACACGGCTTTACAGAATATGCAATAAGTGACCAATTCACAGAAATTTTCTCCAGCTTGCCCTCATTACATAAGAAGAGAAACCCACCCACGGAAACATGAAAACACTCTCTTGAGATCAGCTCTTTGGTGCCCCAGTACTCAGTGGGCGCATACCAGCTTTATCGCGTCATAAGTGCTACCTAGGAAGACTGTGACTCCTACAGGTAGTGTTGGACAGTGCCTAGCCTTCAAAGGGAAAACACAGCCTCTCAAGTCCGCAAATCCTCGGAGAGATGCCGTACACCCACTGTGTGCAAGGCACCGAGGACGAGGTGCCTAGCTGAGGGAACAGCACTGAGAACGGGGTAACTCTCTCGTACCTTCATGATACCCAGTATTTTCAGTGTTGCCTAGACCTCTAAAGAAAGCTATCATTTTATCATTTTAAGGATTTGTCACTGTACCGATGAGAGGTTTTTTTCCTGTTGTAGGTATCCTTTTTTTTTAATCAGCCCCGTGTACATATGCTGTTCCGTCACAATTGAGTGATCTTTCAGAGAAGCTCCTTCTGTTTTCTCAAATTCTTCCTCAGAAGTCCCTGTTCTGTGGGTAGAAATTCCCTCCCCATCCACGCTATGAAAATAGGCAACATTAGATCAGTACAAACAAGGCAATCATCCTGATTCTTGACAGAAGGGTGCAATGTGAAAGGAAAACACTAAAAGTTTTATTTGTGCAGAGCATATGCTGAACTTCCTGGTGAAAAATGTTAGTTTCCTGATTGCACGATTATCTGTATCGTCTCAGTTTTCATTTTCATTTTTTGCTTATGTGTTCAATGAATGCTTAAATAATTACAATGTCATGTTGCGGGGCACTAGGGATACAATGACAATCAAGATAGCCCTGTCTCGTCTTCCCTGGAACTTAAAATCTGGTAGAGAAAAAAAAAAAAACAGAAAATTCTAATACAGCGTTACCAATTTGTTTATTCACCCACCAACTATCTATGGAGTACTCATATTGAGCTAGGGTCAAGAAAAGAAAAGTAAGACCCAAGGCTGCATTTTATATACTAAAATGAGGGTGGTTAGGAACTTCTTTCCACAATTTTAATATTAATAGAATAAACTAAATACACAGAAATTTTATGCAGCTGACCGCCATCAGTCATTGAGAATGGTTGTGGAGTGGTTTGTATATCTGTGTGGCAGACTTTTTTTTCTAAAACCTCAACAGAACCTCCTGAACCACTTCAGTATTTTATTCTAAGGTTCTTCTAGACAATGAACTTAAGCCTTCATTTTTCTGAAAACTTGGAATTGTTCCCCAAATAAATCAATCAAAATCCAAGCCTACCTGTAACTAAGAAACCTTAGAAAATGAGGTTCTCTGTTGATCACCCACATTAAAATCATCTGGGAACACCTGAAAATCCTAGTGAATTATAATCCCAGTGCCTGACACTCTGGAACCTGCATTTTTAACATGGACCCCAAGGCTAAAGCGTGATAACCACTACCTTAGAAGATCCCCAGGCTACTTCACATTGTCTTTTTTTTTCTTTTGTCAATTCTGAACAGCCAGTTCCTTATAACTTGATTATAAAGTCAAAATGTTTCAACAGGGATTTTAAATAAGGTTATCCTCTTACACTAGTAAACTCCATATATGATGCAAGAGATGGCATCTGGAGAAGTAGATGAAAGAGATTGTTTATAAATGTTTCATTTGAAAATAGGAAACACTTCAATTCAACCATCCAAGATAACTTGGATGACTCAGGATGCCAAACTTAAAATATGTGAGTAATAAAAGTATTGAAACCTAATCAATTGCATTATAGCAGGTGTTAGAAAAGCTTGTTAACAGACAGGCTACTCATTCCCTTGAAGTCTCTCTCTCTTTTTAGACTTACTATTTTCTGAAATAATAATTTAAAAAATAATAATGTTACCCAGCACATTTGAGAGTGAGAGAGAGAGAAAGAGAGAGAGAGAGAGATTGGATTGTGAGGGAATGAACATCTGATCACTGGTGAAACCTTTTGTTTTCTGAGTTACCTAAGTCACCAGGCTTCACCATAAACTGGAAGAAAAGGTCTCACAATTATCTCAAGTCTTTTGGCTCTGGGTCCACAGCTCCGGCTCAGTTTTCTGACTATAATTTGGAGTCCTTGGAGATGTCAGTACAGAGCGAGTGCACTGTCCAGAAAATGTGCGTATCCCAGTGCCCTTAATATTTATTTTTCTCATTGTTAGCTCACATGTTGACATGTTTATAATTTTTTTCTCTATTGAGTCTGAGGAGTGTTGGTTGAGCAACCTGGCCTCAATAATCCCTCTGACTATGGTGTCAAAATAGTTTCTTACTGCAAATTTGAAAGCTAGGACTCCGTATGGCTCAGCTTAATTGATCAGCTGAACTGCTTCAACAATATTTCCAGGTTGTTTTCCACAACTATAAAAGGTATTACAGACCTTTTAGAGATGTTAGGAATCAATATTTTATTTTACAAAGAAGGAAACAGGCTCAAAAAGATGAAGTGACAAACCAAGGACACAAGGCAAGGACATGGCTAGATAGGGACACAAACTTTTGAATCTAAGGGCAGCATTGTTTTCACAACATTTCAGTGTTTCTCACAAACAACGATTGCCATAACAACTTTGTTCTCAACCCCTTAGACGCCCTCTGGGCCTTTAATGACAGTATACTTTTGTTATAAGGCAAATCCTTCCATGGATAAAATTGCTTCCTCACTATGGAAGCTTCACATGGAATAATTCTTCCTGGGGTTTTATAGCTTCCAAGACCAATATGTGTTGATACATAATGATTCACTTCTGAAGCCAAGCATGGATTTCTTCCTCTTTTTTTTTTGTCATCCAAGTGTGCTCCTGTCTAAGCACACTGAAAATCAGATAGAAGAAGGTAAATAAAACTTGCTTCATAAGTTGATCTTCCTCATTTTGACTGTTTATGTCCTATTAAAGAAAACACAATCATCCCTTAACTTGGTTTTATTCTTGAGAAACACACCACCAAGAATTAAAAGAGAAGGTCAGGATGGTCCACGGATGTGGTTTACTTCCTTAAGCATGTTTAAATAGACCTCCAGCACACAGAGCTGCCTTCCGATGTAATAACCTTATAAAATTCACTTTATCAGTTTTGCCTCAAGTTTGTTATGCTGTGTTTACCCAGTGTTTACAGAGCTAGAGAGTTACAGAAACCAGATCAGAAATCATTGCACTGTCTCTGGGCTTTAGAAGTCATGTGTCAGAACAGTCACTGGACTCCCACCAGTCTGTTGATTGGATTTAGATTATAACCCCCCCCCCCGCCCCTCATCTGAGACAGTGTTGGCACACACTGCATAAACAGCCCATGCTCAGAACTCAGGAACACCTCACCAGTAGCCTTAAGAAAATCTCTATTACAAAACAACTTATAGGTTGGAAGTAAATCATGCTTTTAGTCACATTGGGGGAAGCATTTGAATGATTCATTACAGTTTGTGTGAACTAGACAGAGAAAACAAGTTCCAAAGGATTTATCCAAACCACTTTTAAACCGAAGTGTCCCTGAAACAGTATGCTGGGGTACACAACTGTAGAGACTTTAAAATGTAGGCTGTTCCTCCTCCTTCCTTTCACCTGTCCTTCAGATAGTTTATTTTTCTATAAATCTAAAACTATTCTAAAACTAAAAGCATATTAAAAATAGTATATTTCAAAAAACAAAGACAAGATGCTTGTGCAATGGGTAAGGGAAAGGAGGAGTAAAAGGACAGTCCTTAAGGACAGTTCCTGTCCTGAGTGTGTGCTACACACCAAAGGTCCACCTAAAGACACTGCAACAGTGAGCGATGGTGCACCTTTGCAGGTTAGAAGGCAAAGAGGAGGCGGCACAGACAGCAAATAGAATCTCTGCCTGGGGGTTCTAAGAAGGAAGAATTGTGTTGACTGTTGTTAAGATTCTGGATTATTCTAGAGCTATGAGCTGATTCTGAAAGAAAGCTTCTCAGGGGTCCTTTTCATAACCAATCAGCATCTGTGGAGCATCTCCTATGCGTCAGGAATCAAAGATACAGAGATGAGCGGGTCGAGGTCCAGGTCCTCGGAGTGAAGAATTTCCTTTAATAGTCAGGACGGGTCCACAGGCCAGCAAGAGAATCACTAAAATAGAAACAAACATAGAGTGCTAAGGGATTATAGAAAAGAAGGATCTAGATTAGAACTGGGTCTGTGAAGTCTTGACATTAATGTGGAAAAACAGCTTAAAATGGGCTAGGTAAAGGGCAGGGCCTTGAGGTTAGAGGGAGTAGCTGAGCGAAGTCGCGAAGGTGTGGAACAACACGCCCCCTTGAAGAAGTGCAAGGAGATCTGCACAGCCGGAGTGAAGGCACATGTGGGGTCACAGTGGCCAGAAATGAGGCCAAGATGTCAAAGAGCAGGCAAAATAACAGCTTGAGGATTGACTTAAGGACATGAACTCTTTCTAGAACATTATGATCAGGCTCCTCACAGACTCTCCTATCCCACTTCTAGTACCCACTGATGCTTTGTAATAACCTGTTGAATAATCTTACAAGACAAATGGAGGAATAAACATGAGGTTGACTAATGTTGTAAGATGACAGACTGCAGACTGATGATTCACTGTCATTTTTATTGTATTGTATATCTCAGTTCTATCGTAATAAATATATTTTAAAGAAAATAAAAATTCATGTGATGATGAATGTACAAAATTTCTGCCTCATAAAGATGATAAAAGAGTGTGTAGGGGAGAATTTTAAACCTGACAAATGGTGCCAGAGAACATTTTTAGAAATACCTACTTATTAGTCTCGAGATGAAGTTCTCTCTATTCATCTAATCATAGATTTATTTTTTCCTTGGACTGTGCATATTATTTTCATACCTTCAGTGAACAGAACACTGTATTTTAACTCTAGCATGCCCTTAGCAAGGATGTAAATGCTACAAGAATTAGGAATGTTACATTTGAAGAAGGGAAGGCTAAGGGGCAATGTTTAAAGTCAGACCTGTTACCAAGGGTGCTGTCATCAGCTGGCTGGGAGAATATGAGATTCATAAGGGCTAAGCAAGAGTTCTGTCCATCTGTTTATCTTGTATCCACAGTGTCTAGCAAAAGGCCTCACAAGAGTAGGTACTCAGTAAGAGCTGGTGGATGGCTGGAAGGATGGATGGATGAAGAAAGGGATGAAGTACAAATCTGGCACTCCTAGGAGAAGTGGTGGAAGGCTGCTGCCGAAAGCTTATATGGTCTAGTACAGCATACTTATGAGACTGTGGGCTCTTAAAACAGCCCCTGGGATCTGCTTCCTGTCTGTCATTTTTTTTGCCTGATATGAGCAAGGAATATCACCTTTTTGTTCTATGTTTCTTTATCAATAAATGATGGATATTAAAATATATAAAAATAATGTTTCTATAATATAGTTGTGAGAATTAAATGATTTACATATATCAATATGTTTATGAGATATATATATATATATTAATGTATATACACACATGGACATACATAAAATCAGTTCTAACAGTACCCAGCACATGAGAATTATTAAAATATTATTTATCTATTTAATTTAAGGTGCCTTTCTTCTTGGCACTTGGATTCTTGAATACTAATAAAAAGAAAAAAGAGATAACATAGTAAAATACTATATAATTTGCCATCCTTTTTTCACTCTTATCCTAAAGAGAAATTGAATGAGAACCATGAACAATGATTATTGTTGAAGGAATAAAATAACAAGTCAAAAGGAACCAATAAAACTCTGAAAAGTGTGGCATGATTAACACAATACACTCAGAGGGGTTGATCGGAAGTTGATTTCACAGGGACAGAAAATGGAAGAAAGATAAGAAGTGGCAGATTTTCAACATATACCAGAGTGAGAAAAACACTTCCTCACCTAAAAATGAATCTTTCCCTCTGCTTTAATCCTTAAACAGAAAGAGAGAATAAAACGCCAAGGGCTGAAAATCCTGAACAGGGGCTGATCTGTGCTTTCCTCCCGTGGCTGAATTCTTGACGGACTTACTCATCCTGCTGTTGGCATTGTCCCCACATCACACTGGTTCCAGGAACTTCTCATGGTCACCAGTAAGGGGATAAATTATCTGTAGCAGGTGGTGATTGACTCCACAATGACACTCGGCTCTAGACTCTTACAGAGGGCTCTTTTCCTCCTTATTATCACACCCCTCACTTGGGCAGTGATCAACCCACTCTCAACACCTGCAGCTAACTTTTCCTGTCCTGAGAGGCAGACTCTTGAGGCTGAAAGTAAGAAGTCTGTGATTCCGGCTTTCTGACAAATCTCTGATTCTTGGAATTGTTTGGCAGGTGGATCTGCTGAACAACTAATTTCCCCTAACTTAAAAAGAAGATGAGAAAAGAGGAACAGCCGAGATGCCTGATGTTCCCTGCTCGGTAGGGCAGCACCGTGCCTCCTGGCCTGGATGTTGTCACAGGCAGTGCCAACTTACTTCCAAAGCACAGTAGGTCCATCTAGAGATTTGCTATGCACACTGGGGTTGTCTGCCAAATATCCAGTCCATTCTCTTCCACTGAATATAAAAATGTGTCTGGGAAAATTGGGGAACTGACCTTAGTATTTAAAAGAGCTTGTTTAGTTCTGTTTTTCTTATCTCCTTTACCAGTAATTGGTGTTGCAATGAATATGTGACCCAATCTGGCACAAGAAGCGTTGGCTGGAAGCTATGGCTTCACCAGACATGAAAAAGTCATCCATCTTCTAACTTCAAGGGTAATCAGCCAATACCGTGGGTGGATGGGTGACAGAGGGGAAGCTGAGCCCTCGGTGGCATTGTTAACCTTAAGAGCTCCTGCTATGAAACCTAATAATGTCTTTGTTATTTCAAACAGTATTCTTACCTGCTGATAAAACATCTTAAACATAGAGAAAACTACTTGAAATAGATAATTTATTTTTTTACTTTGCCACATTTTTCTGTAAACATATAGGATCAACTTTCTAAGAAACAGTTTTTCCAAATGAATGAAAGGAAGTTGGTCTAATCATCAAATTGTATTCATTAATTCTATAAGTCTTTGACGAGTGCCCACTTTGGATCTGGCCATATTCCTGACAGTGAGGGTAAGGGGATAAATAAGACCTTACCCTCAAATTGCTCATTTCTGCTAGAAGATGCAGATGCAAGAAAAGAACATGGAAATACAACACAATACATGAGAAGATAGAGCTATGCAAATATTCCTCCGTCCCAGAGAAGCGATGAGGCCAGAGCTGTATCTTATAACTGGGAACTGGAGAGGAAGCAGATTCCAGGCATTAGGGACATTTTAAAGAGAGGGATGGCATCTGCCAGTCGGACTATAGTGCGAATGATAACTCTTAGAGTTGTCCAATGCACAACCTCTACTACTGCATGCAGGATCCCCAGTAAAGACAAAGGAAAATGGAAAATGGTGCGAGAATTCACAGAACTACAAACTGTCATTCTTGCTGCAATGGCAGACAGATCCTCACAGGAGATGAGGTTAGAGAGGCACTCAGAAACATGAATTCTTCATATAGACTTACCTTATATAACGTGTTAAGGAAACTGAACTTTATCTCATAAAGTTGTATTTCTCCTAAAGTATGTGCATTAACGTTACCTGGCAAATATTTTCCAAGTGCACGTTTTCAGGCCTGACTTCCAGAGATCGATTTCATAAGTCTGAGGTGGGGACAGAGACCCGCATCCTTAACCAGATCTCCTATTGCTTCTTCTGCCTCCCAAAACTGAAGGAACAAAAAGATGGAGATGACGTGATGTGATATCACTGAAGAAGGTCAGTTAATGGAGTGCCGGGGTCAAATTTGTTTCAGACAAAGACTTTTCTGGCTGCTGTTTGTGGAGTGGATTGGGAGCTGGCAGGGTGGAGGCAGTGAGGAAGACGTGCAGTGATTCAGATGAAACATGAGGAGACAAGGGCAGGGGGGATGGAGAGGAAGCTAAAGATTTACGTGACTTCCTCACCAGGCCAGTTGGCCTCAATGCCAGAGGAGCACTGTGACCCTCACTTATTTTCTGGATGGAAAGCTTATTTGGGTAACTCCTTGCACATGGGCAGAGAATGCCAGAAGGCTGGGTGATGTCTCCTGAAATTGTTGCAGCAACTGACTTCATAGTTCCTTCTGAGGATGTGCCTATTCAGGAGGTGAGGCTGCTGAGAAAAGTTATTAAGCACTGTAGTCCCAGACACACTAACACCCCAGGGAACGAGAACAGACAAATTGCATGTATTACCAAAATTACTTGCAAAATGCTCCTGTAATTGCCAGATGAAAGAGTATAAACTGAGTGGTTAAGTGTCGTGGAGACTAGAGTCACCAAGCAAAGAAATAAAGGGAAATGGGGAGATAGGAAGAGTAGTGAAACCCAGTTTTGATCAGGAGTCTGGTTAACTGATTGGAGTAACGAATGAGCTCATTCAGTCATTCAGAATCAAATGTTTAAACACAAAACTCCAAACATCTCTCTGCCACATACTAACTGTATGACCTCAGGGGAGTTATCTAATCCTATTCTTTCTCAGTTTCCCATCTGTAAAATGGGGATAATAATTGTACTACCTCAGAGGATGGCTATGAGTAATAAATGAATTCACTTTTGTAAAGCTCTTGGAAAATGTAAGTATATTGTGTAACAGCAGTGCAAAAGTTCACAAACCCTTGGAAGTGCTTCTTAAATTTAATTTAAATGAAATATATTTAATAAATTATACTTAAGATAAATTCAATTCAAATTTGAATAAAACGTGCTCACGAGTGTCCAGAGGCTGGGTTGATCCAGAGTGTCTGCATTCAAGCCTGCACTTCCCTGTTGGGACGGATATGGTGGCTTTTAGGAACCACACAGATTCCATGACTGTAGCTGTAGCCACATGTTCACAGTGCCACTTTTTAGCCTCCTACAGGAGCTCCAGTGTCATTACTGTTTACTTAACATTGATGAAAGTGCCTGACTTTCATTTCCCTGTGGATTCCAGCCTCTAGTGTTTTAACCTCTCGTTTCTAGTCTCTTTTCCACTGATTTAATTCCTAAACATAAAGGAAAAAATATTGGTCAGTGCATTGGTTACTGCAACCTTCAAAATGAGCTTTTTCATTCTCCCTTCCACAGTGATATTTCTAAAGAAAACTATCAACATTATTTCTGTTTATGGTTCTACCCCAAGGATAATAAAGTTATAATAAAGTATTGCTCTGCAATGCTGTTAGAAGAAAAAGCTGCCTGGTAGACAGAAGAATCTAAATATAAAAGTTTAATTCTTAATTTCATTCCAAAGAACTGTGAGCTGCATCAGAGTTAATGCTCATATCTCTAAAAGAGAGTTGGATTTTAAGACACTGTCCAGCCAAGCTACACTTGACTTTGTGGATGTATTTTATAATAAAGAAACATCAATGAGAGCCATCTTCTCTAACTCCTTTACGAGCTGAGAGACATTTGTCACACTGGGAGGGAACATTCTTTGAAAAAGGTTTCTTAAAATGTGTTTTTTGGGCAATGTACATCAGGAAGTATTTATTAAAATTTAAAAGGCTATATCATCAGCTTAAGAAAGTCATTGGGGTAAACCCGAAGTCCCCAATATCCAGGCTCCTGTGCTGATTTTGTGCATGCTAACATGTATGAGCATCTAACAAAGGCTCCAGTAAAGCTTACCATAATAACTCTGATTCTTAAATGAAGGAAAGTAGTTAGTGAGGGCCAAAGTTTCAGAGATTAAGGTAATCTTAGGACAAGGAAACATCTACAGCTAAGATATTAGCATATAAATAAATGTTAAATTTAAGAAAATTAAAACTCAAGAAATAGGATACAGACAATGAATTAAATATTAGAAGATAGATCTATAACAAGTTATGAACAATTTGAGGCCTGAACTACTGAAAATCAATTCCCCACAAAATGTCCCTTGGAAATGATGTCGGAAATAGATCCCAAGAAGGTTAATTGTTTGTATTTTGAGGATGTAGCAAACTTAATACTATACTGAAGATTCTCCCCTGATTAGACTTTAAGTTGCTCAAGAACAGAAACTGTGCCTCTGGGGACTAATACAATGCCTGATAATGACAGATATTAATAGACCTTCGCAAATGTTGAGTGCCTATCGGCTGCTCAGTGAACATTTGCTGAAATAAACTGGGGGGAAGGATCACTTTGTTGGGAAGAGTCTACCATAAAGAAGAAAAACCAACATGGTTCAATAATATACGAGGATGAATTTACAAAGCACATACATTGTTGTTGTTCAACATTTCCTTGACATTTCACTTAAAATGCTTGTCAGCATCACAGTTTTCCTTCCCATCTGACAGTATTACACATACAATTCTCTCATATAAACTTGGGGCTGAAGATGATCAGTTAATTACACAGTAGATAAAAATTAGAATTAAGACTGGTTTGGAACACCTGACTTTAGTTCCTGACAGAAAAAAAGAATTATTAAGCAATGGTAATGTCAGAAATGCTTGTTATTACTCCAAAGTACACCTCTATGAACCACATGTTTACCTGTAACAGTTCACAAACTCTGCAAGAAATATTTAACTAAATAAAAATTATTTCTGCAAAGCAGCTATATGATGCAAATAATTTTTAAAAATTTACTTTGTTATAAAATAGCTATCTGCCTTTGGAGAGTCAGTATGGCCTCTGTCTCCTGTGGATGGACCCCACGCGTGCAGGGAAGGAGTCCTCCAAAGTCCAGTGCTGGTTTGTAAGTCTGCCTAATCTTGGGGTTCAGATATAAGCCAGATTTTCTAAAAGAATCTCTTTAACAAAGGTTTTTATTTTGGTCTCTATCTGATGATTTTTTTATCTTATCTCAATCATTTTAGAACTTAGGTTGGGAAATAAGATATTCTTTATCCATTATTCAAAGACATTTTATGCATATAATTCATATCATTGTATTAATTTTATTTTATGATTAATTTGATTTTGCTACAATGCAAGAATACATGTAACTGTTGAATATATTTGATGGGTGCGAGAGATCTACCTTAGTGGTTGATATCATTGAATGGAGAATTGATGCCTAAGTACTTATGCTATTTGGTCAATGCACGTGGTATCACATTATCAAAAGACAGAGAAGGTCTAAACGTTGTATTATTATAATTGTTATTTGTTATAGTTCTTATAAATATTATAGTTGTTATAGTTTAGTTTTTAAAACTATTTTTGTAAGATTGGAGATATGTCCTGGGATGAGATTTTTCTTCTCTAAAATCAAAATGCTGCTTTTCTGAAACAAAATAAAGAATATAGAAAGCATTTAAAAATAAAAGAGTTCACAAGATCTGTGGGCAGGGAGAGACAATCTTGAAGGGAGAAGTGGATTTGATGAAATCTTTCAATTTTTCAATTTAAACGAATTCATAATGTTAATTCTCAAAACTATTGTAATTTTATAAGAACTGTTCTTTCACTCAGTCTCTCATGTTATTATTATTTTTTTCTATTATCACTAATTATGCTATCTTGGTCCTTTCATGACCCTTCCAAGCTGGTGAATAAGCGTGCACCTTTCTCCTTTAGCAATTTTTCTATTGCAACAAGGTCTTTATTTAATTAAGATAATTTATTCTCTAGATAGACCATTAAAGGTGTGTAATGGTTGCGTGTGCTTCAGAATACTCAGATGATCAGGTGTCTTATTGTGAATTTTCTTTAAAATTTTCACGTTTATGCTTCTAAATGGATAAACATTTTCCGAGCCAGTCAGTCTGTGTATTTGTGTCCCATGTGTATATGCCTGTCACACATTCCGGATTCTTCTGTTTAAAGGCCATTATAATTTTTCACCATGAGTAGCTGAAGCATGAAATTACAAAAATTTTGTTCCAGGAACACTGTCAGCCTAGGAATTAATTATAGACAAAACAAAATATAAAAAACAAAAAAAACTTTCACTTAGAGTTCTGTAGGCATCCAATCTACCTTTATTAAGAGAGTATCCTGAGTTATTAATCATTCCCTATTATTTATTTTGCAGTTCAAACTTTATTTTCACAATGTATTTTTAATTGTTTTATTAGTGTATTAAGAAATAATGATAGAACAAACTTCATAACTTTATAGTAAATTTTAAGAGTTAATACATGTAAAGTATTTAGACTATGTTGTAGCAGTTGTTATTATTATTATTATTTGTCTTAGCTTTGGGGTGTAGATCATATTATTCTTATTTAATCTTGAGATTAAAAGTGTGAGCCTAGACTTACCAGCCACATGAGTGTGTTATTCATCTTGAGCTGCCATAACCAGCACAGACTATGTGGCTTGAAAAACAGACTTTAGTTTTTTACGGTTCTGATGGATGGAAGTCCAAGATTAGGGTGCTGCAGGGCCAGTTCATGATGAGATCTTTCTTCCTGACTTGTAGATGTTTACCTTCTTGCTATGTGTTCACATGACATCTTCTTTGTAAGAGTTCCATGAGAGAATGAGAAAAAGCTCTCTTATATCTCTTCTTACAAGACCACTAATCTCTTCAGATCAGGACCCGACCCTCATGACCTCATCTAAACAGAGTTAACTTTCAAAGGCCCCACCTTCAAACATCAGCTGGGGGTTAGGACTTCCATATGTAAAATTTGGGGAGGGGAACACAACTCAGTCCATTTCAATGAACCTGGGCAATACTTATTCTCTCTAAGCTAAATTTCTCACTTTGTAAAATTAGAACATAACAGAATCATTGTGAGATTTAAGTGATTATTTTCTTCTTTGCTTGTTTTTGTTATTTTGTGAGACATGTATTGTTTTCGTTACAAGAAAAATAATAATAAGACACAATCGCCTAAGAAAAAAGAAAGTATTTGTTTCTCTTCTCTTCTTATTGGCTTTTTGCTAGGCCTGTTTTTCACTTTTAAAATTCTTTTTGATGTAGCCTCAACCTATCTTTGCAGCCATAGTTCCCCTCTACTTCCCCCATGCAAAGTATCTTCTTAACTAATTAATCTAATCTTTGCCTCCATGCTCTATGTTTGTTTGCCTAAAATATGCTATTGAGCCAACTCTAATAAAATTTCATCTTTATAAAACTTTTCTAAATCTCTCTCTAGAGATAATCTCTCCTCAGAGCATCAACAGAACATTGGACCATCCTTATAAGTATTCTTTCATCTGCTTTGTATTATAGCTGATTATATGCAATCATCACTTATGTCACTATTGGTTAAAAGTCTTTTCACTCTTGAGTGAAAGACAAAACAGATTATCTCCCACTGAATTTAGCAAAAAGTAACCATTCACTTCATAAGTGAGTTGAAACAACTGAAAGGGCAGGTGATGAGCTGCAATTTTCCTTTGTACTTTCAATGCAAAAAAGAGGTGATCATATTCATTATAATGAAAAAAAGGCCGTGAAAGAAATGGCTTATTGAAGAGAAACAACTATTGAGTACTGAAGAAGCAGTAGTTACTTATACAAAGTTGGTGTGTTAATTTAAAATAGGGTCAGGTATTCATTACATTCCTTGAAGATCAGTATCAGGCAACTCTTTATTGGCTTAAGTTGCTACTGCATAGACTTGAATACAATAAAAATACTTCACATATATCCAGAACTTAAGCGTTTGCAATGTTCTTCCATGTACCTGATCTCCTTTGATCATCATCTCAACCTTGTGAGATGGACAAAGGAATTATTTTTCAATTAGATCCACAGAACAAATATTCAAGTCTAAAAGGATGTGACTTGTCCAAGGTCACAAGCTAATACACATCGAAGCCAGGACTCAGTTACCAACCATCTCACTCTTTACAAAACAACACGTTATCTCCCACTACACAGCATGTCTTATAAACTACTACATAATCCACATATTTTAATAAATCAGACTAGTGTATTACACCTCCCTCCTCCCCTTAATAAGTAAGTGAATTTGGCTACACTCCAAGTTTTCACTTGATTAAGCCTTCAGTAGAACAGATTTTTTTTTTTGATTGCAAAATAAAAATACTCAGGAAAAATTTTAACATGATTAGGCCAAATCATGTTCTCTTTGTGTTTTTTTTTATTATTATCATTACAGTTGGCCTTTTGTATCTTCAGGTTCTGAATCTCGACCAACATGGATCAAAAATATTTTAAAAAAATAGTTACGTGATTGCTGAGTGTACTATGTACTTGGAGCTACAACAGTTACATCTGTACTAAACATGTACAGATTTTCTTTTCTTGTCATTATTTTCCAAACAATGCAGTGTAAACAATACAATATAACACTATTTATATAGCATTTATATTGTATTAGGTATCATAAGTAATCTAATAGATGCTTTAAATTATACAGAAAGACGTGCATAAGTTATATGCAAATACAGTATTTGCCATTTTATATATGGGACTTGAGCATCGCTGAATTTTAGTATCCAAGGGGATATCCTGGAACCAATCCCCCATGGATACCAAAGGATGACTTTACTGAAACTGCTGTACCAGATTTAACCAGTGTGTTCAATTTATAAAAATTGCAAAGAAAATCTCTGAAATCCAGTTAAACAGCTTTAATTTTACAAAAATTCTAACATTGCTTTCCTGCAGAACACATTGGTTAAAATGAAGTGTGATGTACCACACACTAGTTTGTTTTTTTTAATTAAAATTTAACAATATTTGATCAAAGTGTTTAAATTGCATAGACTTTAAGCATTTCCCATTGGTATGTTTGGTAATGATTGACTTGCTTGGCTCTGGCTTATTGTTTCTCTTCATTTTTTCCTTATAAAATGCTGTTTAAGTTTTGTAATCAAAATTACTGCTTGTTTAGAAAGTAATGCTAATCATAATTCCCACTGAGTGACAATTTTGGTTATATTTTTCCAAGGGAAACTCACCAGTATTTAGGATTTTTTATTTTTTAAGATCCCTTAAACTACCCCGATTAAATACATGCTGATGGGATTAGGTGATTTTCTCTGGAAGAGAATGTTTAGTTCATTTATATTGTGTGGAAGTGAATGCTATGGTTCATTCCATTTCATGTGAATCTAAGTTTTTATGAGTATGACCCTCTTTGCTTGTAAAGGCTGTGCTAACCTTTTAGATTTGCACCAGTACAAATGACCTCATCTTGGTGGTTAAGAGGTTTGTTCTGTACTTACAAGCCTTTGGCTTGGCTTTGTGCCATGATGTCAATTAGGGCTTGTTTTTTCATGGTTGGTGTAATGTCAGGGTGCCAATTATGGCAGGGAAAGAAAGCTCTTTGGATTATAAGTACTACTTCATTTAGTTTTAAGACCATAGCTTTCCATTGAGTTTCCTATGGAGTTGTATCTGCTATGCTCTGGAGTCAAGCAAAGCACTTAGAGACAAAGTCCAAAGGACTGGTTTGCAAAAATAGTGTAATGGTCATTTAGGCAGTGAATGAAAATAGGTCTGGCCCAAATGGAGAACCTTCTGAATGCTTTGTTGTGGCTGGGTTACTTTAAGATGCCAAATAAGTACCTTACAAGAGCAGTACATCATAGAAAGAATAATAACCTAGGTTCCCATGGTGTGGAGTAGTTGAGTATCTGGGAAACAAAGGTAGCACACCTGACAACTTGGAAACAAGGTGTCACGATGGCACTGAGATAAAGGTGAATCTCAACTGACTTCTAGTTTTGCAAATACAAGGCACTACTCTTTCTCATTCGGCTTCTTCTTCCCAAAGTCTGCACCTGAACCACATACATTGAAAGCCTGTTATACCGACTATGTCATTCTAGTGGGACATGGATAAGGTCCTTTGCAAACCAATTGTACCTGGAATGTTATGGCCTTAGAAATTCCCTATTTAATTAGAAAATCATTTAAAAATGATGCAAAGACTACATACAGAGTGAAATGTGATGACACACATACAGACGTGCTGTTGGAAATGCAGGTTTTGTGCACTGTGCTATGTAAACAAACTAATTTCAACAAATTGAAAAAACATGGACAGAATCACAGCTGCCATTTAAGTTACTTCCTAAGCATGGCAATCCATATCTATTTTTATAAAGCTTTTTGAAAGACAAAAATATTCTTAATCTTCAAAGATGTTGGAGACATGAATTTAAGACTTAACCTGCATGTACTTGTGACAGTTTCAAAGTTACAGGACTGAGGCATGGGTCTTCTAGAAACTCTGTTGCCAAAAATTAAAAAAAGGAAATTGTAGGAACATATGGAGTTTGGTTAGACTTTGGTGTAGCCTCATAAGCTTTGGAAAGTAGTAATAAGTTCAATTCTTTAAGTCATACTTAGATGTTTCATCATGATTTTCATTTCCACAATGTTTATTGATAACTAAATTGGGTATATATTTCATTGAAAACTTTGAATGCCATTAGAAATGAGTAATATCTAGTGAGACCCAAGGTGGTCTTTAGTGAACTATGTCTCCTGGTGTTCACAGATATTGTAGGAATGACAGTGTGTGACTTCCAAGGTGAGGTCATTGAAGACATTGTAGCATCTGCCTTGTTCTCTTGAATCACTCTGGGGAAAGCCAGGTGCCATGTTATGAGAACAATTCAAGCAACCCTCTGGAGAAAACCACATGATGAGGAACTGAGGCCTCCTGCCAACCACCAGCATTAACTCGCCATCCATGTGAGTGAGCCACATGGGTCCTCCAGTCCCAGTCACCTGCAGGTGACTGCAGTCTTGGCTGACATCTTAACCACAAACTCAGGAGTGACCCTAAGCCAGACCCATCCAGCAGAGCTGTTCCCTAATTCTCAATTCAGAGAAACTATGTGAGAGAATACATGTTAATTTTTAAGACACCAAATATTGGGGCAATAGTGCACACAACAACAGATAACTAATACAAATGTGTAATGTATAGCTCTACACAAAACCAGATTGTCAAAAATTTGCTTCTGGCCAAGACTTTCCTAGACCCTTTCCATAACACTAGAGTTTCGGTAGTAGAAGAGAACTGAGAAATGAAGCATTTTTCCAACTCCACTTTACTAACTTGGTCCTAGTGATCACAGGAATCAGAATTCTGCTGGTTGCTCTGCTTTCCTCACTCTCTGTGGTTATAAACATCACTTAAATGGCACCTGAATTGCAAGGGGACTAGAAAATTTTGTTCTGCAATTCAATAACCATAATGTGTTCCAAATATTTTTGCTTGAGTGCCCTAAATTTCCAGCTACATCACTGTGTAATTCAGAGGTGAAATGGGCCAGGTAGGTAGTAAATATTTAACGACATCGCACTGAGAATGATGAGCAGCCTAAGAAAGGTTCCGTTAGGGCTGAAGTTTCAAGAAGGTTGACCCATCTCAAGATCACCTCAGAGCCCTTGCCCTTTACTTCATGTGCTAGGCAGCATGCTTATAAGGTGCAATGCATGACACAGGGGCTGGATTAGCCCAGGCCTGGGTTGGCACAGGGGCTGGGTTAGCTCAGGGCTGCAGACACAATGGACCATGTGAGAGGCACAGGGAATGTGCAGTGAAAAATCAAAGACGATACTGCTAAGGGCAAATTGAAAGCTGAAAAGTGTGTGTGTGTGTGTGTGTGTGTGTGTGTGTGTGTGTGTGTGTGTGTGTGTTTCTTTCTTATTTGGGGGGGGGTATTTATATAGTCCATCACTGAAAGGGGGATAACCTTGGAGAAGACTCTCAAGGGATTGCAGAAGGATGTAGCCATCACCTAGAACACAGAAATATAATACATGCAGTTGCCAAGAGGAGAGACATTCTGAGTACGTGGAGAGATGCGGAGTGCAATTAGAACCCCATGAAGAGGGGTGACACCAGACGGATGCTGTGCACATATAGAGAATTTTGAGAACACCTTCTGGGAGGAGAGTACTTGAAGGGTAGCTAAAGAAGACACAAGAAAACATCCCATCAACCAGCAGGCTTACCCTCACAGCACGATGCTTTTTTTGGACTCCCTGAGAGTCTCAGCAGCTAACAAGGCTTTTGCTTTGGGAGTTGGGTTGGTTTGATCTGCTCTTGCCACAGTTGCTGGAAATGTTTCAGCTGGAATAAATATGGTTTTCTCTTCACCCCTCAGGGCCTCAGATGGTTCGCATGGGACGGGAGGATCTCCAGTTTTATGCAGCTCTGTAATTATACAGTTGCTCTTTATTGCAAATGGAAAATCTGAGGATTTCTCCAGGGCATACAGCTAGCGAGGAGCGAAACTGGGTTTGAACACTGATTTCCTTAGCTAAAACCCACAACCTTATCAATAGAACCAATCAGCCACACTCTTGATTCCTGCCTCAAAACCAGCAATAGGTGACCATGAGGCATGAGCTCTTTGGGAAATATCAAACTTGATCATCAGTTTGTATTCTACTTAGAACTGCTGCATGTGGCAATGGCTTGGAAGATTAGCTGACTGCCTGGGAAACAGTACTTTACTTCTCACACAGGTGTTGTCACAGTGGACTCTAGTCCCCTTTGCTATGCCTTTCAGTGGCTATAGGTATCTGAGAAGCATGCTTAGGCAAAAGTGAGAAAGGCCACTCTGCTGGCTGTTCTGTGTTTGCTGTTCCTTCACTCAACCCCCATCCCTGCAGATTCACTGCAAGGAGAACCTAAACTCTGCTCTGCCTTGCTTTGTGCCCTGTGAGGCATGACCGTGAAGCCTGCAGTCCACAGGCATCTTTGTCCTCTGGCTTCCCATTGGGTCTGGTGGGAGATCTGAAGGAATGAAGAGAAACATTGGGGTACTTTCTCCCTTGTTCTTGTCCTGCTTCAGCACCAAATTGTGGGAGTATCTGTGACCACAGTTCCTTTCAAGAAGCCCTCCTTTCCATAATTCCAGTTCTCCGCAGGCTCTGCAAATACAGTCTGTGCCCTGGATTCTTCATGTCTGAGGCAGGTAAAAGCTTTCTGCAGTAGATCTTGGGAGCCTCCATATCACTTGCCTGTCTCCTTAAGCTGCCTGTAGCTGGGTATTGTAGTCTGCTTTTAATCCATTTCTAAGGTTTTAGTAGAATGAGTCTTTTGTACCCTTCTATAGGGAAGTGACCCCTCTGATAGAAAAGTCACTCTAAAAAAAAATGCCCCTCAGAGTTTTAAAAAGGAGTGGCTTTACAATCAGGGTTTCTCAGTCTTAGCACTATTGATACTTTTTGTTGCAAAATTCATTGTGGAGGACCACCCTATGCATTGTAGAATACTTAACAGCATCCCCGGCCTTCACCCGCTAGATGCCACGCTAGATGCCAGTAGTACCTCTCCCCAAAATATGACAACTAAAAATATCTTCAAACATTGCCTAATGTTCCCTGGGTGGCAAGACCACCTGCCGGAGCCAGCCAGCTAAGATCGAACAGTTCCTGAGATGGGGAGTGAGGATTGAGAAAAAGAGAGAGAGAGAGAGAGACAGAAGATAGAGTCGGGAAGGCTAACAGTGAATACTGCACCCCGAGTTTATTTAGCACAGCATATATATATCCTTGGAAGAAGCAACACCCACACATATGCAAATGATTGCTGACCTTTACATAAGTTCTCTCAAAACATCCTTGTTCCTGTTTTCATTTCTTATTCCCTGGGGCAAGGAACATTCAACTCTTTCCATTAAGCCAAACTTTCTCCTTCACTAATGAGCTATCCATTAAGCCAAACTTTCTCCTTCAGTAACAAGCTATCCATTAACAAGCCCACTTGCTCTGCAAACTTCTAGCTTGCAGGCAACTCCAACCCTGTCTGCAGGGCATTCATCAAGAATGGCTCCCAACAACCACCCTTAGTTATACTACTGCTTTATGTTAGTGTTGTCTCTTTAAAATAGTCTCTGTGTGTGTACTAACCCATGTATACACACTTATTTATAATTTTACATGTAACACCTGTGTCTTTATCAAGCTAAGCATGAATTCTCAGTGATGTCTCTAGTTCTAAATCCATTGACTGATTTTCAAACTCTGTTTTTTTTTCCCCCCAGGGCCATGGCAAGTATACTAATGAACCCATCAAAGATGCTCTTCATTTCTGTTACTGAGTTTTTGCTTTCTTTTGATTCTTTCTGAGAATGTACATCTCTTTGCTTACATTACCCATATGTTCTTTCATGTCATCTACTTTTTCTACTAGAGCCCTTAGCATAATTACCATAGTTATTTTAATTTATTATCTCATAATTCCAATATCTGTGTCATATTTGAGGTTGGTTCTAATGATTGCCTCCTCAAACTATTTTTCTTGTCTTTTGTCATACCTTGTAATTTTTTCTTGAAAGCCAGTATACCTTAATGCTTTTTAGCTATGAGATCTTAGATACTTTACTCAGCTACTCTGAACTCCAGGCACCTCCTCTCTAAAACAGGGGAAAATAATGCCTACTTATGAATATGTTGTAAGCCTTGCTTAAAAACAAGATCCAGTGCAAAGGATGACAGTCAAGATAAAGCACACGATTTTACATTTCTTGGCGGTCAGCCTGACTGATCTTAGGAAGTGTCAAGTTTTCTTTATCAGGTTTTCATGGCAACCATTTCTGTCTGGGGATGGCAGGAATGGAAAGAGTGCTGTGCCTGTGGAAAATAACATATCCTGACAGTTATGTATAAAGTATTCAATCAGTCATCATTTCTGAATACAGTAATCTGTTTTCTCATACTCAGTGCCAGGCCATTTCTTAGAGTTGTCAGATGCATTTATAATTGAATGACCCAAGGTCTTCTGTACTAAAGATACGTGCAAAATGATGATAATCATGGAGGGAGATTTGGAGTCAGGAGAAAAGCAGATCGGATACCACCATCCAGTCTACGATAATTTGAATCAGATCCATCTGATTCAGAGTACAATCACAGGGAAAGATATTTTGCAAAAGAAAAGATTAAAATAGGAAACACAGACAACACACAAATGCACACATACACACCCCAATTATAGTTATTTTAATTTAAAATTTTCCAAAGTGAATCAAAGTAATTTTAATAGCAGTTCTGTTCTTCTATATGTCAGTGGAAAGTAAACTATATAGTTGTGGGTTTGGGGAAAGTTTATATAAATAGTAGGTTATTTACTGTTAGAGATCACAATGAGTATACCATATTTGTCTATTTTTCTTAGTGTTGAAAATAGTACCTGTGATAGGCAGAATAATGGTTCCCAAAGATGTTCCCTGGATCTTGTGAATATGTTACTTTACACGGAAAAAAAGAACTTTGCAGATGGGATTAAGTTAAGGAAATTGAGATGGGAGATTATCCATGATTCCAGGTAGGCCAAACTTAATCTCAGAGGTCCTTAAAAGCAAAGAAACTTTCTTAGAGGTCAGAGGGAAATGTGACTGTGAAAGGATGGACTGAGAGAGTCAATATTGCTGTCTTTGAAGATGGAGAAAGGAGATCATAAATCAAGAAATGTGATAGGAGCTAGAAAAGGCAAGGAAATGGATTCTCCTCTAAAGCCCCTGGAAAATAATGCCATCTGTTGATACCTTGGTTTTAGCCCAGTAAGACTAGTGTCAGACTTCTGACTTACAGAATAGTAAAAATAAATGTATGTTGTTTTAAGCCACTGAGTTTGTTACAGCAATCTAATACAGCATTTGTTTTAGAAACTAATTGCATTGTTTGCAATAGTTTTGATTACTATTCAAAAGAAAAAAGCTTTTATAAAAGTTCTCCCGGCAAACTTCCCAGTACTACATTAAACAAATTATCACTATGGCACATCCTGAAATAATGGCCATTATTTAGATTTTGAGTATTAAAAATCCTTTTGAAAACTATCAATCCTGAACCTTATGACAACCCACCTGTTCACAGCTTTAGCAGTATACATGTGGTAATCAAAATAATTTCCAGTTTTTAGGAGACAAGACAGACAACCAAGACCTCAGATTTTCAGAAATGTGTATGTTCTGCTCTAGCTGTGAATATTTTTTGTATTGTTATTGGTTTGCTGCAGGAATCATTGTATTTCCACATCTTTAGTAAGTCTCATGGTTCATTGAAAAAATTACAAAGAAAACATGGGAGCAGAGGTGCACTTTTTTAAAGCTAAAAACGAATAACAAATAAATACTCATACCACAGATTGAAGAAGGATAATATTTCAATGAAATTGAAAAAAAAAACAGCACATACTACTTTAAAGAAAATGAAGTCAATAAGACTTTATAGCAAATAAAAAAGGGAACAGTTCAGCATATAACAGTCCAAAGAACTAAAAGTCAAGAGTAAGAGTCATCTAAAAACTTTGTTACTTAGCTCTTGGGGGGGGTGGGAGTGTTTCAGTAAACTCTGCTTCAGGGAAAAATCAGCCAATTTAAATAAGAAATAAGCACGGATGCTCACACATCAAATGAATGATTACTTCATTTTTTGTGAATCCCCAAGAAGATGATGTTTTTTAAAAATTTACTTGTCTATAGTCATTCCACCCTGAATGTACCCTATCTTGTCTGATCTCAGAAGCTAAGCAGGATAAGGCCTGGTTAGTACTAGGATGGAAGATCACCTAGAAATACCAGATGTTGGTATTAATATACCAGATGTAGGTGTTAATAAATAAATAAATAAAAATAAAAATTTTAAAAATTGTTTGTCTTTTATAAAGATTTTTTTTTCTGGAAGACAATGTCTAACAGAAGGTCTCTTGGATTAGCACCAAAATTATGGTAATTGAAATCTTTTTCTATAAAATATATTCCTTAGAATAATTTGACATTGCTGGCTTCTTAGTATTGCTGTTACAGTCATGGTAATTTAGTAATTTTTGCCTGAAAAATTAGATGAAAGCACATTAGAACTCAACAGAATATATAACAAAATAACCAACAATTTTTTTCCCCCACAGATGCAGTCTCTGTAAACATGAAAGCTTAAGTTTTTATAGCAAATGAAAAATATCTCTCTTTATTGAGGACACACAAGCAATTCATCCTCAATTTTGTATTATAAATTTTTGCAAATATAACTTTTTCTCTATGATTCTTAGCTTAATTTTGAATTTGGATGAATGTAATATGTCTGAGTTCTGTCAGATAATTGTATATTAAGTGGCATGAATTCAACGTCTAGGAAAGTCTCAATCTTATACTGCATAATAAATAGTGAAGTATTTTAGAGAATTTATGATGAAGACAAATAGAATCAAGAAAACCTAATATTGCTTCTTTATTTTTTGCCATGCTGCTTGACTTAAGCCAAAATGAACTGTGTTGGCACACACACAAAAAAATAGAAGGAAATATAGGTCAGAAAATGATGACTATCGGACATTATATTATCTTGCCTGTAGGGGGCAGCAGAGGGAGCTTGCTTATTAACAATAATACTAATTAGGGAGTTTCAAGCGACTTCTATTCTCAATGAAATTATGTGGTTGATTCAATTATAATCGCCTTATATTGACTAAAGTTACTATGATTGCAAAGGAAAAACACCTCTCTTCCCTTTGACACCTTTAGCAGCATACAGAATTCTGCAGTTATATTTCCTTTCAAGAATGTGCCTCTGGGCTACAGAGATTTGCAGTTATTAACAATGACACATATGTAAATAAAGAAAAAATTCCAGAACACATTCCCTTTGACATTTAGGAACTGTAAACTAAACACTTTTTTAGAGAAGTGTAAACATTTCTTTCATGCCCGGCTAACATTAATTGAGCCCTTATTATGTGCAAGACTATGCTGTAAGCACTTTATAAATTCTAACAGCTTATTACTTACAACTGCACATTGAGGTAACTATTGTCATCTCATTTTGCAGATGAAGAAACTGTGGCTCAAAAATAATTGCTGTTTGCTCAAGGTCATGGTAGAGCTGGTAGGTGTGACTGTAAATAGTCTGTGTCCCAATTACAACAAGAAGCTGCCTCAGTGAAATGGGGTGGAAGTGGGGAACCTGTTAGCCTTATATTAATGCTGTATCCATTTTGTCTCAGTCACAGGAACGCAATTGTATGTTCATAGCTAGGAAACCCGCGTTAAAGGTGAGTTATACAAGATGTTGATCTCAAAGAGTTCTTTAATGCTTTATATTAACAAATAGATACGGACCTCCGGAGAGTTGAATGAATGCATAGAGAACAAAACTTCCTACGTATTCTATCTGCAGTAGCAATTAGCTGTGAGCAATTAAAAAAAAATAAGTGGAGGCTTTTTCTTTATTTCCTTTATTTATCACATAATTTGATAAATATTAATAGAGCCTTACTATATACCAAGAAGTGTTCTAGATTCTGAAAATCCAATGGTGGCTGAGAAACATGGCCTGCCTTCAGAAAGCTTAAAATCTCGTAAGAAAGCTAGAGAAATAGGTAGTTTACTAAGAGGTGCAATAAGTGATACATTATATTAAAATGACTACACAGAACAAGAATGCCTAATCCAATCTGGGAGACAAGAAAGTTGTCTTAGGTGAGATAAAATAATTTTAACTTCTGCTATTTTAAAGTATTTAGTAGAAACAGGCAAAAATAGCAACGAATAAAAAACCTCTTATGTATGTTTCACAGGCATGGATAAAAACGTGAGTTACTAAAATCGACAAACAGATTGAACTCTATGAGCTTCTCAAGAGAAGGGACTGTGTCTTAAACAAATTTATATTGTCAATGCCTAACACAACACCTAATATTCAGTATGTAATCCACTAATGGTAACTGAGCTGGATCTGACAGAGGCATGGAGTGTAAGCACCATGTTTAAGAAAACTGTGATCACTAGGGAAGATGTAAAGAATATTAAAAGAATGACTGGTCTACGGCCATGCTACCCTAAACAAGCCCAATTCTGTATGATTTCGGAAGCTAAGCAGAGTCGATTCTGGTACTTGGATGGGAGGCCACCTAAGAAGACCAGGTGCTGTAGGCATACCAAATAAAAAATAAATAAATAAGGGATTGTAAGCTGACAAGGCTTTTGCAATCTATAAGGTCAACCAAAGGTTGCCTTAACTAAAAAAAAAAGTGACTGAAGTCTACATACCAAGTCTTGAGCCTCAATTATAATTTCTGAGGTATCCTGCAGACTTGCTTAATTTAAGGAACTAAAATCTCTGGGGAAATGAGCTTGTCCTTGAACCTGACCTTTCCTCAAAAGGTCTCTTGGGGAATATTAAAATATTAAAGTTATGAGGAACTGACCCAGTTTATGCTTCTCATTTAATATGAAGACATCTAATGTAAGATCAAGTCATAGTAACTCTAAAAAGCATTTATAAATAAGTTAGGAGTCGCCTGCCTCTAGGACCAGTTTAAGGAGAAAACTTGAGCTAGACATAGAATTGAATTTGAAGTGAATTTTTAAAAAGTGAAATGTGTGAAGGCTCCTACTCAGCCTCAGCTCTTCTCAACAATATTTCTCCCACTGAGATATATGGGAGTGGAAATGGAAGAACAGAGAAGAGGTCAAGTTTGAAAGGTGAGCTAGTACCACAAGAAAAGTCTCTCCAGGCTCCTTACAGAATTTAATTCCCACTAAAGCACAAAAATATTAGGACGCTGCCCTGCACCTCCCACCCACTGCCACCACCAACAGATGTACATGTAGGAAGACAATTCTCAACAGTCTGTCAAACGCCAGAAGCTTGAGGACACTCTTCTTTCAAGTTTTTACAAATAGGTTAATTTGGAGGGAAGGGACTACAAGTTACAAGTATCCATAGTAGTTGTTTTTTTTTTTTGTCTTTTTTTTATACTATTGCTGTTTTTAGTATTCTTTTATTCCTGGCACACATAAACCTTAAACAATTCTGTGAGCAAAAGCCAGATGCCACGCAGTATCTTTGAGACGTGTAATGGAGTGACATTTTAACATTTTGGTTTCTAATTTTAACAAGCTGTTTCAAGGGACAGGAAAGGTCAATGCTTTTGTAAGACCAGCAGAAATGATGCCAAAAAGAATTCAGAAGTGGAAGGTGATGACATGTGCTTCACACTTAGGAGAGGGAATTATTTTAGAAAAATAGTAAAATAAAAGCAATAATTGCTTGAAATGAATCATGAAGTTATGAGAGTGATCTCATGTCATTTCATGTCCATGCTGTAGAGCAAAGGCACATAAAATCTTTCAGGGAATTTTTCCATCAGGCATATACCTCCTGCGCCGAGTTTAGCACACGCCCATATCCCTGCTCTCGTGTGTGTACTGAAAAACTCTCCAAGTGATCACGAGAGGCTCTTCACTTCTGCTCCTTCTCTTATAGTGAACATTATGAATTTAGTTGGAGTTAAGGCATGAAGTGATCAAGGCAGGTGGGGTAGAAACCAGGAGTGGTTACTCTGAGGCTATAAAGCACATGGAAGAAAAAGATAACTTCAGATTTAATCAAGTTGCAAATACAGCAAAATAGCTAAAAGTTATTAAAGTTTGTAATGTGCCAGTAAGGACTATTTCACTAGTTCATTCATTAATTTACTCTCTATTCATCCCACAAATATATAAGTGCCTACTATGTGCTATATGGACAATAATCTCCCAAATAGATGTGCTCCCTAGTTTCATAGAGCTTACATGATGGAGGAGGACAATATCAATTCAACCAGGAAAAAAATATAGTTAATAATTCTAATTTGTTTTATGAACAAAGAGAATGAAGTAATTTGAAAGAAAACAATGGGTTAGAAGAACACAGGGGGCCCTATCTATATGGTAGAAGCAGAAAGAGAGATTTCTCTGAGAAAAGCACAGGTAAGTCAAAACCTCAAGGATTAACAATACTCAGCCACAGATATATCAGTGCTCTATTCTTGTTACTTCGTGCTCAATTGTAGTGCCATGGTCTTGGCTTCCAACTGCCAGCTCTTTTTCTGAGGGCTTACTCAGGTAGCCGGAGTCCACAGTGTTCCATGGTATAGCTGTAGCAGACAAAATGCTCGAGAATTAACATGCCCATACTGAACTGCCAAAGAGTAGAACTCAAGTAATAGCTGATGAGATGTGTAAATACCCCAGCCTCCTTGTCCCTGGGTGGACTAATTTTGATATGTATATTCTGAGCTATTTTCCAGAGATCCCTGGTGAGAATAGGCTCCAGCTGTCCACAGCAGTGGCCTGCTCATCAATACACCCTTGTTTGCAAACTGTTCTTCCTTATCTCCATCTTCTAGTTCCCTACCTGTGTTTTCCAGGATGCCCTACCAAATAAATGGCTCAAACTCAAGAACTCATCTCAGGGTTTGCTTCTCAAAACCTGAACTAAGACACCAAGTAAAATGTATTCCAAGCAGAAGAAAAGGGAGGTGGCAAAGCCCAGAGGCTGGCCATAAAGAAGTTAGGGTGACCAGAGCACAGTGAGTAGCGGGGGAGTGCCCAAGACAAACAAGAAGAGGGAGGCAGTGGCCATCTCATGCTCCTCCTCTACACTCTTGTACAGTTTCCTATTGCCATGGGAACAAACTACAACAAATTTTTTATCTTACAGTTCTGGAGGTCAGAGATCCAAAATGGGTCTCACTGAGCTGACACCAGCATATGGACAGGCTGTGTTCCTTTTCAGAGAGTGCCTTTTCTGACTGAATCCTTTGGTTCATGACCCCATTCCATCTTCAAAACCAGCAAAGGTTGGTTGGTTGAACTCTTCTCATATCTCATCACTCTGACTCACTCTTCTCCTGTTACTCTCTTCCACATACAAGGATGCTTATAATTACACTAAGCATATCTAGATGACCCGGGCTAATCTCCTCATCTTAAGTTCATCTTAATTCCAACCTCAATTCCCCTTTACAATGTAAGCCAACATATTCACAGGTCCAGAGTCTTTGCAAGGCAGGGGGTGGGGGTGGGGTGGTGGGCAAGATTCTGTTTACCATGGCCATGTACAGGAGTTTGGATTTTTCAAAGAACTAGAGGTAAAGAGAGAATTTTAAGTTGTAGAGTGATATGATCTAACATATGTTTTTAAAAGAATCTGCTTGCCTCTGTGTAGTGAATCAATTGGAAGGAGACAAAAGTAAAAATGGGGAGATTAATCAGAAAGTGATTGCAGAAGTTCAGTGAGAATCAGTGGTAGGAAACCAAGGAGGTGGTTTCAGAGATTTTTGAATGTTCAACCAACAAGACTTGGTTATGGATTGAATCTGAGGAAACAGAGGAAAGTTTTGAAAATTATTCCATTATGAATATCTCTATTACCTGAAATTTAGCAGTTCATGTTTTTTGAGTAGGAAGCATTGGACTTCTGGGAGTGCTTAAACTATAAGCATTTAATTTTTACTGTTCTAGCTACACCATTGACCTTTATATCAATTCAGTTTCAGTAGATGAAGCCAAATTTTACTCATACTCAATTGAATTATATACTATTTGAATCTTTATATCAATTATATTTTAATATCTCACTTTTATAATTAAAAAATAAATGTAATGACATATTTTTAGGCACTCTATTGACAGAGAGTGAAATGAGGCAGCCTAGAAGTAGTCTTTATTTGAAAAAGAAGATAAAACATTGTAATACTCAAAACAAGATGTTTCATATAATCATATGTTGGTTGTCATAGCTTGAACAAGTAAGAAGGTGGACAGATTTTTCTACCTGAAGTCATGTAAAATATACATTTGAGATTGCACATAAAAAAATTACTCTTCATACTTCTCTTATCCAACCCTAACATACAAATGGAAAATATACAATTTAACTATATATAACAAATTTAAATGCTGCTGAAAAATTCTTAAAAGGACATGGTAGTGATGGTGGTACTGGTGGTGACATTGAAACAAATAATTAATAAGGACTCTGATTGAAAAAGAGTCCTCTATTTCAGCTGGAAGAAAGAGGAAGAGTATGGAGGTGCAAATATGAAATTTTTATGGTCCAGGTATATGATTGGTACTTATTATCCTCCATGTTTCCTGGTAAAGCTCAGTGAAAAGAAAAAAAACTAACTGCAAGAAAAATTAGGAAGTAAACGCTTTCCTAGGACCAAGAGAACATGGATTTGATAGGCAATGAGCACCAATAAGTATAAAATAGAATGACCTTCTCTGTAGATTGCTCGTAATAGAATAGGTCTTCACCTGGCTGCAACACTATGTGTGTGGTGTTGCCTGAGACATAAGCACGGACTTCACTAAACAGTCTCTAAGGGTCTCTTCAAGTCCTCTAAATTCGAGAAGGGTGATTGTATTTTTGTTTAAGTAAAACAGAACACAGGAGACGTACATGTGTAAAGGAGTATGAATGAAGCAATTATAAATTTATATAGTGTTTTCTCTTGACAAGGGATGTGAAGGGAGGAAAGTTATTGAAGAAATTATAGCAAGGGAGAGGGAGAGAGTAAGGAAGGGAGAAAGACATGGGAAAGGTGAGAGAGTATGCTCTGATTCTTCTATGAAGTGCTGAAAAAAAGATCAAAGCAAGAATAGTGTTTCAAAAAGGTTGAGAGAAAATATCAGAGTCTGTTTAATGCTGCTTATTCCTAACTCCACGAATTTCATGAGCAAAGAGTTGCAAATTCAAATATGTATAGATTCTCAAATTGGGAAGCCTCTATTATATTGGCTTCAGAGTTGCCCTGGGTGGCCAGTATGTCAGAATGGTTATGATCTTGTCCCAATATTTACACTTGCTTAATATGTACTGAAGTCACCTGCTTATTGTCATAATTTGAGTCCTTTCTTGATACTTTAACTATGATTGCTTTCTTCTTCTTTTTCTTCCTTTCCCTCTCCCTCTTCCTACCTCCCTCCATCCCTCTTTCTCTATTTCTCTCCCAGGTCAAATAAGGCATTCTGCAGTTATTTTTAAAAGATTAAATCTCTTAAAGAACTTGAGGTTTTTAAACCTAAAAAATCATAAATCTGGTGGGTAGGAGTACAAATTTTGCATGAGACTTCGAGACCTGGCCATATCCTCATTTGTTTGAAATATTTAAATGAAGATTCCAAAGCCACAACAACATTAATAACCAAGGTCCAGCAGAGCTGCTGATAACAAGCTTTTTAATTTCTTCTCAGCCCAGGTATTCATCTTTTCTACGGCTGCCCCATTGGAGGAGTATTGCAGCACTCTATCTGCTACTGTTTTTGTTATATTGGCATCAAAATGCAACAGGGTCAGAGTGGAATTTCAAAATGCATCATCATAAGATTATTCACTAGCCTGAGAACCTTCCTTTCACTTATAGTGTTATGGCCCAGACATCATCTGAATCTCTGCAAGACCAATGAAGCTTACTTTGGTTCCTCCTACAAAAGGAAAGCAAAATATATATAGAAGACAGAAATTTTAACATTACACTCATTTCTATCTTCATTGGCTCTAAGGAGCTGAGCTAACCTTTGCCTTTTAAGTTTTGGACAATGGTAGCCACTGCAGCCAAAGTTAATGTCTTAGCATCATGAATTGGGTAGACTTCATATAAATTTTGCCCTACTTTTTTTTTTTTATAACAATGGCTCACATTACCCTGTTCACTGAAGGCATGCAATATACTGGTTATTGATCTAAGGATATTCTCACTGACATTGGAAAAAGATGTAAGAATTCCATTCAGTTATAGACAAGTTATTATAACATAGAGAAGTTATAACCTGGAGACTTTGGCAAAATATTGACATGTAGATATATGATGAGGATGTATTTTCTCAAAACATAATAAAATTATTTGCATGTTATATTTCATTTATAGATCAATACTATAAACAGTTATTTAATAGAAATTGTGTGTGTCTTGACTGAATCTTTCTACTTATAGGTTTACAGAAGAAATTTATTTAGTCACCCTTAAAAATGGTAATGATGTCAGATATTTTTTAATCAAAATATATTTGGTCTCATAGACACATATATAGACTTATATATTTTTTCTATATATATGTAGTTTGTAAGGCCCAGCAAAGGTCAGTTGGGAGAACAAGCCATTTTTCTTTACCTTATGGATTTGAGTTTATGAAGATTGGATGTTGAGGGATGCCTCTTTTAAATGTACTTCCCCATGGTGTTAGAATAAATTACCATTAGAAGATAATGTGGTCAGCAGAATAATGGCCCCTCGAAGTCCTGTCCTTAAAGTAGAATTAAGAATTTGGATGAACTATCATCCTAATCAGCTGACCTTAAAATATAGAAATTATCCTGGGTGAGCCCAGAGTTATCACAGGTGTCTTTAACAGTGGAAGAGAAAAGCAAAAAAAAGAAGTTAAGGTTCTGCTACTTGAGAACTACTCAACCCACCATTGCTTGCTCTGAACACAGAGGGAGGAGGCCATGCCTCAAGAATGTCACAGATATAGCCAAGCCAGTGGTGGTTACCAGAGGGAAAGAGAGGCGGAGGGAGGGTGAATTGGGTAGAGGGGTCAGATATATGATAACAGAAGGAAAGTAGATCATCGGTGGTGAACACACAATAAAGCACACAAATATTGAATTGTTATGTCACCTAAAATTTATATAATGTACTTAGCCAATGTTACCGCAATAAATTAAATTAAACAAATAAATAGGAAAACCTCTTTAAAAATCTTTTAAGAGGAGAGGGAAAAAATGCAGGCAACCTCCAAAGGCTGTAATAGGCACCCCTGGAGCCTCTGGAATGTGTCTCTATTGATATCTTTATTTTCAGCCATGAAGACCAATGTGGGTTTTCTAACCTGAAAAATAATAAATTCGTATTGTTTAAGCCAGGAAGTTTGAGACAATTTGTTAAAGCAGCAATAGGAAATGGATACCAATGCTATCTAGGGTTATAGAATATCAATACTCGGGGGAAAAAAATTGTAATCACAGCGTGGACTGAGGTAACAAAGCTAAATTTCATGCCACTCACTTTAAATTCTTCACAAAATATTACAAACCTTTTAAAATGTATATAACTAAGCTTTAAGGAAAGAAACATGAAATCTGTTGGAGAGGGAAAAAAGACAGAAATTAAAACCAGAGGAAAATACTTACAAACTATAGGTTTATAGTATTCTATTGATAGTTAGAATAAAATATTACGAGAGAGAAAAGAAGAGAGAGGTCAGTTACACCTTGAGTATGTAAGGAAGACTTCTGAAATGGTCGACATGTCAATCGGGCCCAGAAAGAGGAGGGGGATTTCACCAGGTTAATAAGAGAAGACAGAAGAGCATTGCAGACAGAGATCAAAGACCTCTGGCTTAAGAGTGGAAAGGGTGTTCCAGAAACCACAGTATGTTTGGTTCTGGTGACCTAGAAGTTTCAAGGGAAAATGGATTGGGTCCAGATTATGCAAAGTCTTGGATGACTTCATAACAAGTAATGGGTCTCTTCTAGGCCAAAGGTCACAAAGTAAAGGCTTGCAGATGTGTTTTAGTTGGCTCTCATAGTAATTTTTTTTTTGTTAATGTTAGGGTTTGTTTTGTTTTGTTTTGTTTTGTTTTGTTTGTGATTTGAATTACAAAATTAAAAGCATTTTAAAAATTGGGAGACTGAACATAAAATTCTAACCTTCCAGCTTCTCTTGGATTCGGGGTAAGGAAGACTAAAACAGATGATTTGGCCACAGTGGGCCTCACTTGACCATAAATGTCTGGAGCTGAGTAGCAGCTCCGACCCTTTAATTTAGGAATGTCCTCTCCAGTCCACCACATTTTCCAAACTCTGCACCACTGCCTAGTGTACACTTCACAAATATCTGTACCTTCTGGGTTTGCAACCTGCTTTAAGCAGGTAGTAACCATTGAAGGATTTTAAAATCAAATCTGTGCTTTGGGAAGAAAACCCTGATAGATACCCTTCACATTCTGTTGACACATTATACGTATCTCTGTCATCGCACTTAGCACAGTGGATTAAAAAAAATCCATTTATGTGTTTGTCTTTTCTGTTATACAGGAAAATATTGTAAAGGGTCGGAAATGTTTCTTGTTCAGAATATCTATGAGTTCATTACCTAGTATCCTGAGGGTGGGTGAGGCTCTAGAGTCAAAGAGATGGGTAGGGACACTCATAATCTTATTCTAAGGAAATAGGATGAGGGCCTGTATTAGGATGGGCCAATAGTCATGGTAAGGTCATAGCTGCCTAAAAGATTTAGGAGGTAGAAATAATTGGATTTGCCAACCAACTGGGAATGAAGAGTGAAGCAAAAAGAGGAATAAAAAATGGCTCCGAGATTACGGTCAGAAATACCATATGGGATAGATTCTCATGATTTATTGTTCACCATTCCTAAGAGAGTAATTATCCCACACAAAGGCTTGAGCCTCTCCTGTTCCATTAGCACATGGTACAGAGTGTTCTTACTGAGAAGCAGCAAAAAGGCTTAAGGCTAGAAACAAAGATTTGGATCTACCTAGTCTCAGTTCCTCCTCTTACTGTGTGGTTTTAGGCAAATAACTTCTCTGATGGTTAGCTTCCTCACCTATAAAATGATGATTGACGAATGCCAGAATAATCTATTTATAAGGCTACTTAAGGATAAAGCAAGTTTACCTAAAGCACTTTGTAAACTATGTCATCTTACAAATATACTTTAGCTGCCCAGCCTGTGGCTAGTCAATAGGGATGCAAGGATGAATAAGACATAGAAGTAAATACTCAGTTATAAAGGGTGTGACACTTAACATGTAGTTAAATAAAATGTAACAACATTTATATGTGGAAATGAATACAAATACATTTAATACGTTTTTATTCAACACTTTCTGAATTTCCCCTAGAAGAATAATTTTGCAACTAATATTTTAAAGCCTCGGACCATGACTTGTGGGCTAACTGAAGTTCCTTGGTGGATGTTTATATTTCTCTAAATTTGGGTTACTCCTTTTGCTATCTTCACTGAAGTATAAATTGCTGATGATATTACTGGGTGGTTGTGTAATAATTTCTAAAAATTTTAAAGCACTAGAGGAGTGTTTAATAAACATAAATGCATTTTAGGTCTTACTTAGATCCTTCTAAACTACAAACAGATTCTCACCTGTGACTCTCACCATGCTATGTATCTGGCGGTTCTATGGCACTGGAAAAATTCCAGTGCCAAAAAAAAAAAAGATTGAAATAAGCCATAATAATGCCATCAAATTTATTCAGAATAAATGTATGTACTCAGATCATTTCCCTGGTCATCTCTCTGCCCTCTTCCATAGATAATACACAAATACATTAAAATTTACTTAGTGTGAGAGCTCCTCTGATAATAATATGTTACATTGTTTCAGCAATTATGTAAGGAGTGAGAGTAGCTTAATTTCAAATGGCTGGCCCATTTAAAGCTGCAGATAGAAATGACTTTCAAATGAAAGTAGGGTCATAGTGCTAAGTATATCCACTCAGCTAATTGAACCAAGTTGCCTTTTAATTTAGAATAGAAAAAATAAGTTTTAGATTATTTGGCCAAACAGAGAAATTCACATTATTTGGGAATAAAATTGAAAACAAAGTTAGAAAAGTTACCCTACTAGTCTTTAAATTTGCACACCCAGTTTCACATAGGAAGAGCTAACTGGTCATTTCCCAAATATTAATATGAGTAAGGCTATGTATTTATTAAATATGGATATATATCTTTAATGTGGAATTTTTAAAATTCTGAGGCAATATAAAAATGAAATCTTTTCTCAGGGCAAAAATAAACACTTTTTGGATTATAAATATTAAAAAATTACAAAAATAAAAAATAAACATCAAAATCAAAACCTCAAATATTTATGAATAAGGGAGTACTGAGTTACATAATGCTGCATTCACAAAATTATGCAGCCATAAAAAAAGAATGAAGAAATGCTTAATATGAACATAAAAACATCCCCCCAAATATATTGGTTCTGGACAGTGTATAGAAGGCCTGGAGGGATCAACCATTCTGATTAGCCCAGGAGTAAGAAATTTTCCAAGACTTTGGACTTTCAGTGCTAAAACTGGGAAAGTTCTGGGCTAACAGGCACTGGTAGTCCCCCTAAGTCTAGCCCCTTTTTTCTTTAAGAGATATGGGGATCAGAATATAAACTCATAATAAAAAAAAAAAGGAATATAAAGTCATATTCATTTGCATATGCATAGAAAGCCAGATGAATGCAAAGCAAGTAACAATAAGGATTTTCCGTTTTATCTTTGGTAGGATAGGCACCTGGGTAGATCGAGAACTGAGATCAGAGAGAATTATTTTTATTCTATATATATTCTAAAGTTTTTGACCTATGAGGATTTGATAGCTATTTAAAAATTAAACAAGCAAATCAATAAACAAAGACAAACAAAAATAAACGAACAAAAGAGTCAGAAATGAAAATGCTACCTATTTTTTTGGAGAGGTGGGGTGAAGAGATAGGGTTTTTTCCTAACTTATAAAGTAGAATGGCTTGGAAACTTTTTTGCAAAAGTGGATGTTTTTTATAACCTCTGCCAGACGGCTTTGGGATAATGAATGCGATGTACTGTTCTGCCCTTTGGGAACAAAGACTTGCAGGCTGTCTTATCTTGGTCAAAGAGAGCAAATCTGAGCTCCCCTTAAATTTCTGAATTGTCCAGACAGTCTCAACACAGACTCATAAAACTATTGTCTGAAAGAAAATAAACTGTACTCAAACCAAATCAGTCTGTGAACAATTACATATTGCCTTCAATTAGAAAACGCAGTTTGTATCACAGATTTTGCTTTTTAATTTACACATTGAGTTATGCCATTATGCCATTGATGTTCATTGAAGTGAGATTCTGGAAAATATTTTGTGACTTAAAAATTTTTCTATAAAATTTAGATTTGTTTGCAAATTTATAGTTTTTTCCAGGAACATTTGTTTTTCTTCTTTTGAGCATTAGAGAGGGAAGGAAGCAATAGAAACAGAAGAAGTTCCTAGAGCAATGCATACATGAATGTGTGTATGTATGTATGTGTGCATATGGGTGTGTGCATTCTCTCTAGTGAAGCAGGAGGGCCCATGTTTTAAGCCCCAGTCCAAAGTCACATAGAGAAAGAGAGAATGAATCCTTCCTTCCTTTGCCTATTTTGCTCTATTCAGACTCACTTTGGGGAAAGCAATCTACCAATTCAAATACTAATCTCATCCAGAAATACCATCACAGACATGCCCAGAAATATTGTTTAGCCAAAAATCCTGTGATTCAGTTAAGCTGACACACAAAATTAACCATCACAAGGAAGACCAAAGGTTATAAAGAAGTGGATAAGATGCAATTTCTGCTTCCACGGAGTAGCAGCGATTAATAATGCAAAAAGAAATGGTGTCACAACCCTGGACATGGCTGGGCATGGTTCTAGGTAGATTGCTTGGATGGCACAGAATGAGATGCCAGACTTGGAACTGGACATCCAGTCTGAGGCAGAGAAGGGTTTAGGTGGAAAGACCGTGTGGAGGTGCTGCGAGAACATTCAGTGCCGCTGGAGAAGAAGACAGTGAATAATCGTGTTAGTATGGTTTGCAAGTAGCAGCAAAAATGTAACATGCAGCGGCATGGTCTGCTGAGAGACAAGTAGATAGAGTCTGGGCAAAGGAATCAAGGAGCAGACACTATCTGGATATGAGCAATCAGTCCCAGGACATCTGTAGTAGAACAGGGCCTGGGCAGGAATTCATCTCTATTTCCAGTGTAGGGTAGAGATGTGGATGTTCTGGCCAAACACACTGGGTGCCAATTCTAGAGGGACTGGCATAATAGGTGAATTTTCAGACTGGGACTCAGGCACAGGGCCAGACATAAACTAATTACATCAAAACTTAACTTCACATAATACACTAAAATAATTCCAAGAGGAGCAAAGCCAAAAATATGAACTAAAACTATAAAAGTTCTAGAAAATAAGTAGGAAATCTTCATAATCCTGAGGTAAACAAAAATTTATTAGACAAGATAAAAAATTATGCAACATAAAAGAAAAAATTGGTAAGTCAGACTTCATTACAATTTAAAAGTATTGCAAGCCACAGTTCATAATACACATACTTAAGAGATGAATTACAATCAAAATATACAGTAAATTATTATAACTCAGTAAGATGACAACTTCAAAAATTTACAAAACTTGAAGTAAAACATTAGAAAAGCATGTATGTATTAATAGCCAATTAGCACATAAAAAGATGTTCAACATCATTAGTCATCAAGGGAGATGCAATTTAAAAACAATAAAATATTACTACACACTCAATAGAAACAATCAAAAATTTTAGACTATTTGTGTGTGTGTGTGTGGTATATGTGTGTATTGTACGAGTATTTGATGATAAAATTAATTTAAAGTTCATGTAGAAGAGTATCTAAAAAAACAGCCAAGAATATTTTTTAATAATTTGGGAAATTGCCTCACCATATATTAAATTTACCACAAAGCTACTGGAATCAAAATAGCATAGCATTGGTAAAAGAAAAAGAATGAATTTAATAAACTAAAATATTCCAGAAACAGATCCAAGTATATATAGGGAAACTTAATATATGAAAAGGAAAATGTTAATTGAGCAAGAAAAGTTGGCTTCATGCGACTGGTTAAAAAATGTTAGATTCCCTCCGCTCTATTCTATCATATTAAAAAAATCCAAATAAATTAACTATTGAAATGTAAATAATAATAATTGTCAGAGAAAAATCAACAGCAAGATTTGTATAGCTTTGGAGTAAGGAGGACTTTCTTTACCAAAACAGAAAACTCAGGAGATAAGATGAAGACAGATGTATCTAACAACATAAAGTTTAATTTTTCTCAATGGGGAAAAAAATATCACATTAAAACTCAAAAGAAAAATGCTTGCAACACATAAATTAGTCAAGCACTTATTTTTATAATAAAAAGTATTTATAAAGTGATTAAACAAATAGACATGCTAATAGAAAATTTAAAAATATTAAGAATAAGAATATGTTTGAATAAATATTTGGAAAGATGATTAATCTCATTATTTTTTAATGTGGAAAAAAAAAGAAAAAGTGAGATGACATTTTCACCCAGAAAATAAAAAGAACTGAAATATTCAGTCCTCATGCATACGCGGGAAATATGCACACTCAAATGCTGTGAGTGTGGTTTGTCACAATTTCTTCCATGGAAAGAAGTCTGGCAATTTTTAGTGAATTAAAGAAAGAATATATATAATAAATAGGAGAAAAATAAATATTATATATATATATATAAAATGAAGAAAACCCACTTTTAGAATATAATACATAAAACTAGAAGCAGCAGTATATAAGAAAGTTTACTGTAACATTGTTTATGGTGTAGAAAGTAAATCAGAAAAATTCTGAATGTTCGCTAGAAGTTAAATAGTATGATAATTTATGACATAAAATATTATCAAACTATTAAATAGAACAAGATATACTTTCTGACTCGAAGCAAAGCAATATGAAACAATGGCCTGCGTGATTATGTGCCCGTCATCTATTTACTGCACGTTGAGTCCTTCATGTAGGCTTCCACCCCCAAGATAAAGTAGAGAATATGACTTCGGTGGCTACACACTGAGCTCAAGAACACAGTCAGTACACTTAAACCTAGTGCAACGTAATAAAACACATTTTCTGAGAATGCTAGGTGCTTTGCGTTTACAGAAGCTGAGGCAGTGTCGTCTTTCCTGTAGGGCTTGGACCTAAGGGGTGTGGCCTCCCCTAGCCGCGATGATGACCAACCAGCCCGGAAGGGAGGGCGGAACCAGGCTGAGAGGTGAGGTCAGAGGATCCTGAAAGCAGCATTTGGGCCACACAAGCTCTTTCATCCAAATGAGTTTGGTTGTGTTTCCTATCACTTGTAAAAACTATCTTCATTACGGTATCTACATTTTTTTTGGTAATGTGAACATAGGGATAAAAGGAGAATAACAGAATGGGGATTATTTCTGTGGATTGCCTGCGGCGGGGGGGAATGGAGAGAACTGAGAGAGGATTATTAAATCATTACTAATTATATTATTAAGATAATACTACTGTATAATTATTAATATATTTTGGATTTCATTTGCTGTTATCAGCATGTATAACATTTGAAACTGAAAGAATACTTACAAAAAGTCACTAGTGCTTTAATACTGGTAGCCATAAGTCTATATTTCTCTGCTTTTAAAGAAATGGCATATGAAATCCCAATATACCTGTGGAAATTCAAGCACGAATTTTCTCTTTCTTTTTTTGTTTTTTCTTTTCACTTTCTTTTTCTTTCAAATTAAAATAAGAAAACAGTTTGCAGTTAAAGTTTATCTTGAATAATAGGATTACAATCAGAATATTCTAATAATTGTTTTTACTAATTATTTCCCTCCATAGTGATTACCAAAGACATATAAATTACCCTAGACGAACAGATTTCAGCCCATGTGAAGCAGTTTTGGGTTCCAAGAGAATAGCATGGGTCATGGTAGAGGTTTAAATGGAAGAAGTAGACAGGAGCTGGGTGATTGCGGACTATCTAATGTATGTTGAGGAGTTTGCACTTTATCCCGAGTTTACTGAGGGAGCTGAAAGGTTGCAAGCAGTTCAGGGACATGGTGAGGTACGTGGTTGTATAGAGAATGCATCTGGTGGTTGTATAGAGAATGCATCTGGGCTAAACAAGTTAGATGCCCTAATGTGTGGACTGGGTGCACTCAACTCTGCTTTAATTCAAAAATGACATAAATGTAATCGTGAAACAGTTTTCCATGCCAGCAATCTACTTCTGCTGTGATTTAAAGATTCAAATTATTGAATGCTTTTATGTCAAAAAAAAAAATCAGGGCTTTTTGAATACTAAAATGCTGTAAATTGTTGAAAGCATTTACGTCTTCTTAAATGGAATTATTTTATCAAAGACGTAATAATGCTTCCTGTCCTGCACTTATATATTCCGTTCTCTCTATTTTCAGTTGCCAAGTACAATGTTATTAGGAAACAAAACTCCAAAAACTCCACAACAAAATTCCAGATCCCTTACACATTCACTTATTGATCATCAACAGGTAATGTTGCCTCTGTCCTTTAGAGTCCCAGCTGCCAAATGGAGTCATTAATTTTTGATAAGACTATTTGATAACTATCTAGTATAACCTATGTCTCTTAGGGTCCATGGTAACAAATTTCTCTTGCAAACCCAATATCTGGTTTTCTTCTCTTTGTAGACTCAAAAAAATTACATTTCTTAGCCCCGTTATAGTTAGGTGAAAAACCATGTAAGTGTTTGTTACCAACAGATTAAAATAAGTGGAAGTGACACATGTCCCTTTGGGGCAGATACATAGAAGAGCAGATATGAGATCTTTTCCCAGCCATAGTAACCAAGAACATCATGATCCATATGGTGCAGCTATAAGATGGTAGAGCTTCTATTAGTCCAAATCTCTGAGTGACTGTGTGAAAACTGAACACTCTTTCCTGCCCCTCCCCTTAATCAAATTGCATTTCATATGTACTCATGAGCTACAAATAAAACATTGGTACGCTAAGTCATAATATTCCAGGTTTCATGTTGTTACTGCAACATTTCTGGTTTATCTTGTCCCATAAGTTTTCAAAGTCCTTCTTAGAAGCTGAAGAGCACTATGCGCCTGCTCCCTAGCTAGCTGCTATTCAAACACTTTAAATTAAAAATATAAACATGCTTCTCCATGAATTTTCCACCACAAATGGATATTTAAAATTAGGGAAGATTCAGTTCCTTCCAAGCATACAAAATGATTGTGTGTGCATGAGTGTGTGTGTGTGTGTGTGTGTGTGTGTGTGTGTGTGTGTGTAGAAATACTATTGCTTTATGTTATAATGGTTTAGAGGTTATTTGGTTTTGTAACTAAAAGTTGGTGAGTTGAAATAGGAAAAAAATCAGTTGAATAATTTCTGAATTTTCTGTTGAAACAGGACTCTGTCTCTAAGCACCCTAGTTCTGATTAAACTAAAGGAGTAGCTTCCTGCCCAGGGGCAAGAAGGAAACAAGCAGGCTTTTGCCAAATGGGCTGGCTTACTACAGTAGAAGATAAAGACTAATAGAGTGTCTGCTTTACCTAGGAGTTAAAGTTATGAACTGAAAAAAATTACCCTTTAGCATTCTGACTTGTTTATTTCAGAGAAAGTGAGTTACTTCCTGATTCTCAAGAGAAAAAAAAAGAAGAAAGAAAGAAAAATCCTCTCAAGAGTCACCTACAAAGACTCCTTAACATCAAAGAACTCTTCTAAGAAACTGTGTTGGCAAAAGAAATAAAAAAGTATCAAAACCCTTCACACAGATTAAACATAGAGGGGTTTTATTAGAGTGTTTCCAAATTAAGAAGCCAACCCCAAACCATTTAAATCAGTTTTTGAAGTGTTCACTAAACCAATCAATCACTCATACTATATTTTCAGTGTAGCTGTATGTACCGAGGCTAGTTGCTGGCTGATATGTGAAGCTAATGTATGTCTTCCATGCCTGGCCTTATTTCGTTTTGTTTCTCAGTTCGGCCCTGCCTTGCCCTTTCCAACCTTGCCCTTCTCTGCCCTGTATTTCTTTTGGCGCTCCTTCTCCCACTTACCTTAATACCTATAGGGTGTAGGTTACTCCTCGACTAATCAAGGCCAAGTCAGGCCTTCATACTCTCCTTCCTATCACCTGTTTAAATATAACCAACATAAGGTTTAATTGTCAGCTGTTCAAGGCTAGGCGGCTCGTATATATCAGAGGTGACAACCTGTCGATCTAAGAAAATTACAGGTTCTTAAATTACAAACACAAGGACATTGGAGGTCTTTGGCACTCAACTGCTAAGTATGTGCATTTGTGCAATGTGTTGTCCTACGATGATCAGCATTGAATATACAGTTCGCCTTTCCTGCTGGCAAAGAAAGTGATAGAACAGAAGGGGAATGTTTCTTGAGGAAATGGAGATACTAAATGAAAAGATTTAGCTTACAGATGAGACCACACAAAGGGTATAAAATAGTTGTCTTGGAAGTACTTGTATGTGGGAAATGAAATAGTTCTGTCTTGAAGGGCAGAACTAGAGCAACAAGGGGAAGGCATGCACAGCAATTTTTAGATCAATGCAAGAAAGATTTTCTGTTGTTAAAATTAGTCAAAGATTGGAAAGATTGCTAAACTTCAATGTGAAAGAAATAAAGAAAAACTATTGCATAATCCACAAAGCAGGACATCAAATAAAAGAAATTACAAATAAGGAGGAATAAGAAAAATAGCCAGCACTCATTGAACATATTACTGTTTGTCTGGCACAAATAATTAAGTCCCATTTATATTAACTCAAACAAAATCCCCCAACTTCCAAATGATCCTATTGTTATCTTTTATTGTCATGCTACAGATGAGGATATTTAGGCAGAGAAGTTAAGAAAGGTTAGGAAAAGAAGTTAAGAAAGGTTAGCTGGGATTTTGAAGCATGGCAGTCTAGCTCCAGAGTCAGTATTTTATTTACATTTCTATTGAGAAAGAGAAAAAAATAGATACAGATTGAAATTTATAGAAGAAAACAAATGCAAAGATGAATGAAAACAAGATAACTGGTCTATAGTGAAGTGTAGATAATAAATGAAATATAAATATCAACAAATAAACATAAACAGAGCTTCCTAGAGCCCTGATGGAATGGGATGATACATGTCCTTGGAAGGATATTTTATTGCTTATTCAAAAGAAACATTAGATTGAAAGAGAGAAAAAATAGAAATAAGTAATATATGCTTTCTCCTTAGATCTGCAGAGTGGAGAGGAAGTCTGATAAAAGAGGATAAAAGTATAAAAGAGTATAGCTACAAGCTGGCTGACTAGAAAAAAAAATTTAATGGTGTATATCACAGAGGCAAACCATTAAAAAGACAATGGGGTGAATGTCTAAACACTAGTTGGCAGCCTTGCTCTTCTAAGAGACAATCTTCCTGACAAATTCTTGACTTGATAAAAGTTAATTGCTCAAAGATAGAGGAAAACATGAGATTTAGGTCTATTCTTGTCTTCCTTTTGGTCAGGGAAAATTTATTGAAGATATGAAAATGGAAGGATCCTTGCAAGGAAATGGCAATGTGGCAATGGAATGTGTTATATCAAAGGATATATAACACAATGCTGGGTATACAATGTATTACTTTACCCCTTCCCTCATAAGGCCACATACAACCTTAGAATACTTTCAATCTACTTACCATCTTCCTGGCTTTTGTGTTATTATTTTCATACATTCTAATACAATAGAGAGTTTCAACTCCATAAAATATTATATTGTTTTGTATGGTCAATTTCATCTATATTTACCTATACATTTACCTATATATTTAGTCTTTCTCATGTTCTTTCTTCCCACTGACATTTCTGTTTCTGTCTAGGCTCATTTTCCTTCTGCCTAGAGAACTCCTTTTATTATTTTTGTTTATTTAGTCAGTCCATTGATGACAGAATAGGTCAGAAGTCATTATAAGGATGTTTTCTCTGGCTGTAGAAATTAAACTTGGCAGTTATTTTCTTTCAGCACTTTAAGTATGTCATTCAACAGTCTTCTGTATTATTACCACTTACAATGAGAAGTCAACTGTCAGGATTATTGTGATTTATTTGAAAGTTAAGTGTCTTTTTTCTCCGTCCCTTTGAAGATTTTCTGTGGGTCTTTGATTTTCAGCCAGTTTGACTATGATGTGCTTAGTATGATTTTCTTTGAATTTTTGCTGTTTGGGTTTCGCTAAGCTTCTTGAGTCGATAGTTTGAATCTTCTGTCAGTTGTGAAAAATTCTCCACCATCATCTGTTCAAAAATTGCTTCTATGTTAGTCTAACTTTTTTTCCTTTTTTTTGAATCCAGTTATACAAATGTTAAAATTTTTGAGCATATCTTACATTTTTGTCTATTTTTCTTACATTTTTTCTTCTTTATATTTTCTCCCTTATACTTCATTGAGTATTTACTATTAATCTATTATCCAATTTATTAATCCAGTCTTTCAGTGTATCCAATCTATTATGAAATGCATTCACTAAATTCTTAATTCAAGATAATGCGTTTTTTAGTTCTAGAATGTGTATTTGGCTTTCTTTTACAGAAATAATTTCTGTAAAATATTTTATCTTTTCATATATTTTCTCCATCTTTTTCCGTTTTTTAACATATTAATTACAGTTATTTTAAATTTGTGGCTGCTAACCTCAAGTTCTGAATCACTTTTGAGTATGCTTCTATTGTCTACTTTTTTTTCTATTGGTTCTTAACCAAATGGTCTTGCCTCACCTCATGTCAAGTATTTTAATTTTGGTGGGGACAAAAGAACCCTAGAGTTCTTAGGTGATATCATGGGGTTCAACTTTTCCTCTAATAGGCAGATAAAGTACATCTATAATTCAATCAGGGACTGAGCTAGGTCAAGGCTGGGTTATAGTTTTTGGAAGCCTCAATCTACCTCTAGTGTATCACTGTTCCTAGGGTCTGGGCCTCCAGGACTCCTGCGGACAGTCTGGTTGCCTTTTGGTCTTGTAATTCTACAGGTGATTTAGTTCAAGCACATTCTCACAGAGGTCATTGCTTTATGAGAGTTCAGGAGACTTCACTCTGCTTTCCAGAGGCTTTGGACTTTCACCTCTTATGCAGCTCCAAAATTAAGTAAACATCTCGTGTAGGTAGGTAACCAGCCAAGTGTTTGAGTCCTTTCAACTTTCCAATATTATCATAGTAACCCTAAACAACAACTGAAAGCTTTGTTGGTTTCTCTTCCTCACAGCATTGACTGTCTGCCTGGACGAAGTTCCAATATTCCTGTCCTATTCTGGGAAATAGCAAATGTTTGCAATAAAAGTAAATTCTGCTAATCCTCCAATGAAAATTAAGTGGTCTGTCCTAAATCCGATAACTACCTTGCTCTTTGACATTCACGATACTATAAGTATCCGGTTTTCCTCCCATCTCTCTGACTATTCTGGCCTTTTTAATTGTAGTCCTTTTTACCCCACTATTCTTTAAATGTTTGTGTTCTTCTGTGTCCAGTATTCATGTCTCTAGTACTTCACATAGAACCTTTCACCTATGGGCATTTAATGTCTATTGATTAAAAAAGGATTTGCATTTTTAAAAAGTGGAAGGAAGAAAGTAAAACCAGCAATGAACATAAATGAGTAGCTTCACCCTGTGGTGAGAATAGAAACAAGCAGACTGACATCCAAACAAGCAGACTGACTTTCTTCACAGGAAGAAAATGAAAAAAGAAGAATAGAATCAGTGCCTGGGGCAGATTTGTGGTGTGTTTAGAAATTCTGAGTGGTGGCAGGGAGGACCCACGAATTAACAGATCTATTTTATATCCACTCTTCAATTATCTTCAATCACATAAGGGAAGAAAAATGATAATCATCAAAGACTGAAATCCCAGATGGGACTTTAAAAGGGTTTGTGTTCTATGTACCAATAAAAAGCTTTTGCATGAAGCTTAAAAGTATGTCATTGAAGAACAAACATGCTTGACTTTATTTATTTTTGAATATTATAAAACTTTTTAAGAAAACCTCTTTTTATGAACACCTTTTTTATTAAGCATAAATATGATATATTTGTGTTATATATATATATATATTATATATATATGTGTGTTTTATATGTATATAGACATATATATAAAGAAGTCAGTTACATTGCAAATACTGACTGATGAGTCTCGGCACCCTGGGTAAGGCCGCACTGTACCAACATCAAATACTGCCTGAACGTACACCAACTAAGGGAGTGGGCAATGCCCCAGAGTTATACTCAGAAGAGAATGTCCAGTATATCCATATATACTATGGAAAAAGAAAAAAAAAATGATAATACGCTCATGGGTAACTGATAGTCGAGTTTGTGGTTAATATTCTTAATAATCATAAACCTCATGGATTCTAATATCTAGCATTTAATGAGAATCTACTATGAGCTGACACTGTGCTAAACATTTTACATATATTTTCTCACTTAAATCTCAACAATCGTACTAGATAGGTATCGTTTTAACTGTTTCATAGAAGGAACGAAGGCATAGATTCTGAAGTGTAAGAGCAAGTTCTAAAACCCAAACTGCTGGAATTAGAATCCTGGCTACCCCACTTACTAGCTGTACGGACTTGGCAAGTTATTTAACTTCTCTGCCTCAGTTTCCCACATGGAAAACGAGAATAACGATGGTACTCACTTCAAGGTAAAATAACTGGGGCATCATAAGTGCTTATATGTATATGGCATTGGGTAAAATATTCAATAAAAAAACTTGCCCAAGTTCACACAAATTAGTAGGTGACAGACCCAGGGTTTCTGTCCAGATTCCAAAGTTGTATCTTAACTGACATGTCCCAGTGTTACCCTATATTAGACTGTAGTCTTTCTGGTACATTTTGCTAACAATTAGTATGTGTTTCATTTGGCTTCACAAAACTCAAAATACTAATTGTTCTCATAACTTATTGTTCATTGAGTGTTTATGGCATGGAACCAGAGACATAAGAGACAGTAAAGACCTGACGATGTCCAAAAAAAAGTGTCTGGAGCTATGTTTGTTGAGCATGAGTGAACAATCACTGACTCACAGTCCCCCAGGGGACTAGATTTTATAAGGAAAGATATGTTTAGAGGCGAGACGACTGCCAATAAACTATTTGCTTCACAGGACAAAAACAAAAGCTACAAAATTGACAAATACAGCCTTCTTCCCTCTGCTTTCACACTTTATTTATACTGACATATCTATTTCTGATGTCAGAGCAGCTGGCATTTGTAGGATAATGTTGACTTTTTTTTTTCTTTAAGTAGAAAAGAGGGGAAATAATACTAATTTTGCTTTACCTCTGCTTTTGTTCCCCATACAAAATCAGACCTGTGCCAAAAAGGGGCTGTGTATTTTTTAGGATATTTCCTAGGGTTATTTTGAAACTAGTTTTTCTTGTTCCAGAGCACACAGGCAATAAAGCCATGATGGCATCAGGAGAAGTGAAAATTTTATAACTCTGCTGTCAGGTAACATTGATAGAATTTGTTAATCACATTATAAACGCTGGCTCCCAAATGTTCTTCTGACCAAATTTGTGTTTATAAGCACCAATGGCCATGATTCTAGAGAACTGACACTGTAAAAAAGACAAGACAAACAAATATGATGTGCCTGTCTGGTCTGTCCTCAGTTTCAAGTAGAAAGTAATATGAATATACTCCGTGTTGACCTCATCACACCCTAGTTCTGAATCCTACACTGGCTCTTCTTGTCTACTGAATTATATGTAAATGCCTCAGTCTTGCTTGGAAGATTCTAAAGAATGTAACTTCAAACTTATCTACTATTTCATCTCCTGAGGCATACTGGACAATTTGTCCCTTCCCTTGCCCCTTCCCATACAAGCATCTCATTTTCATTTAAGCCAGTTAGCACATATTCATCGAGCACTTTTATGGGCATTGTGTTACATGATGGAGCTGTAATAGTCTTGCCCTTGTAGAGCCTATAAAAAAAAAATTGACATTTGTTATAAGTGTATTGAGTTCTGTGAGGAAGGACAGACACTCTAAGAGTATCTAACACAGGGAAGCAATCTGGTACAGGTGTCAGGAAAGGTTCCATGAAGAAATAATGTTCCATTATCAGATTAATAAATTCTGGAGATCTAGTGTAGAGCATTGTGACTACAGTGAATTGAACCCTTGCATTTTGCTAAAAGTAGATCTTAAGTGGTTTCAGCACGTATGCACATACGCACACACATCAATATATAAGCTGATGGATAGGTTTATCATCAAATGCTGATTGGTGTCAGCATTCACAATGTGTGTGTATATAAAAAAAATCACACTGTGTACTTAAATACATATGATTTACATATTTATCAATCAATATTTGACAATGATTATTTGTCAATTATACCTCATAAAGCTGAAATAAAACAACAATTAGAAAATAATCAATATTAGCTAGTCTAGAGACAAGATTGTGAATGAGTTACCCTCCCAGTCTTCCTATTGTGATTCTCTGTTTTCCTGCTTTGTAACACTGCTCCTCCTTCTTACTAAACAGAGCTGGGGCTTGCCGATATAAATGATTTACAGATTTGTGTGAGGTTATATTAAATTCTTCAGACATTTTAACTCTACATTTAGAAAATGGTAAGTAAAGCAGTGTTTCTGTATTGGTTGTGCACACTTTTCTCCCTTCGACTCTATTTTATTTCTCTTTGGGGTTAATTGAGAGAAATGGATTTGTTTAGATCATTTACTCCCATGTCGAAGAAAAGATTTCTGTTGACATGGGAAAGTATAGAAAACCTTGTTTACCTGAAATGATTTTGGCTTTGCACTACTATTCAAAGACTTGTTGAAAACAAGTAAAGTAATAGCTTTTGTGCTGGGCCACCCTGAAGTCTTGACATTAGATGAGCCTGTGGATGCCGTAGCAACTGCAGTTTTGTAGTCATGGTAACAGCCTTGTGGCTCCAGAGGCAAAACCAATGAGCGTTAAGCATCACTACTTTCTACTTAAGCTTCTCTGACCTTAGCAAGAAGCAACAAGATCCACCTCTTTTTCCAAGTGCACGTGCCCTCAACAGGGAGGGAAAACTGTGCATAATGTACCGATTTAAATGTCATACTTGGATTATTCAAGCAAGTGAATCCTTATTCTAGTTTGATGGATTAAATGGTAGGATTATTGTTTAAACTGGATTGTTGATTTCAATTAGCCAGGAGCATTGTTATGAAAGCCGAGCATATAACATGCGTGTTGTGAGTATTGTAATTATTGCACATTTTAGAGGAGTGAAATATGTAGATTCATCTTCTATGACACAGATCAGAAACCTCAGAGGACCTGGACAATAATTTTTGTCTATTTTATTGAATGTTTTCTCATGCAGAATGGTAATAAGGAATGACATCATCTTTCAAAATAATAAGTCACTCTAAGGCTGCAGTAGCAAGAAACAAATTGAAATTCAATCTGCCTCTGGCCTGCAATGACTTCGAAAGGCTTCTGACTTCTGAATACTTCCTTCCTAAAAATGAACTAATAAACTCTAGCCCTCAGCGTTGTGTGTCCAACTGTCTCTAGCTTGAAAAAATGAAATGGAGAGGACAGGCTAAGCAACTCATTGATAAAAAGGACACAGAAAACCCCCTTTCAGTTGAGTTTTACTTGCTGTTCGTGGATATATTACATATGATTGCATAACCTCATATGCAAGTGTGTAATAACAAACCAAATGGTTTCCCAACCATATTTATTTAGCTTTTATACTAGAATAGCATATTTGAATTACATTTGTCCCGTTTTTTCAAGTTCATTTTAAATTCTGTTCTACTTGTGTTTCCTTTCCAGGCCAGTAACAAACAAAAACTTCCCAAGGAAAATTATTCTTTATAAATCAGCTCTAGTTAGATATGTTTCTAATGCTTCTAAAATGTCCTCATTCACATAAGTAGCTCTTTATTTCATGTATTTCACTAATGTATATAAAATGCCTATTATATTTTACAAGAAATTCCATTGAAGACTCAAAGATGAACAAGAAATGGCTCTTGCCCGCAAGAAACTTGCAATCTAGGCTTGATTGAAATTTGAAACAGATCTTCACTTTTGGTGCTATTTAGTCCTCTTAAGCAATTATTTAAAGCCACGTACGGTCCTATCTTTATTTCCAGCAAAACACAAGAAGAAATTGGAGATTTAATCCCCATAGAATTTCATGAGTTCATGTATTCATTTTGTTGTTTTTATTTTTCTAACTTTAAGATCCAAAGCATTTGTTATTTTTGTAAGTAAGCTATTGTTTTTGAGATATTTTGTTATAATCATTTTGCAATAATGCATGTGCTATTGCTGAGAATTTATTTTTATCATTAATTTACAAAATAACATCTTAGATATTTTATTGGAATGGGAAGATTTTTTTTTATCAGGAGGATTATAGTTGTTTATTTCATGGCATCTTTAGTCCCATAGTCTGTACAGATAAAGAAGGTGTCACTGGTGAATATGTTGGAACTGTCAAAAAATGGGCAACAAAAGAACATCTTAAATGAAACTCAGATTCAATGAACTAAACTTAAAAGAAGTCATTGTCCAAGAAATTACCTCACTCCTAAACTTCGTGCTGGTAGTATAAAAAATAAAAGTCAAGTGGAGAACACTAAACTTATTATTTGGAAAATGATCTGACTTCTATTTTTTTAGCTTAGAATTATACTCTTCAAGTCATTTAATTGTATCCTCATTTGGCAATTACAGTTTTTGCTAATACTTGATAAGCAGAAAATGTTAAGAAAAGCTAATGTGTTACAGAATCACATAAATAATATGGTTGGGAGGATGTTAGGTTCATGTAGTCCAACCCCATTATTTTGTAAATGAGGAAATTGATGTCTCTAAGTTTTCTTCCAGACATTTCTTTCAAATATCACATTTTACTATTTCTTGACCCAACCAAATGGAATAACTGGCATCAGTGTTGACTTACAGTTAAATAAAATTTCTCTGCTTTTAGTAAGGTCTATTTTATTTACTCACTTTAATTTCTCACTTTTTTTCTTTGATTCACTTGGTTTTAGCTTCTTCCAACTCAAAGAATGGTTAAATTTCAGAAAAGTTATTAAGAAAAAGCCATTAAATAATATTTAATCTGACATAATCTTAAATTGCACAGTCGGGAGTTAGAAATGGAGAAGAAATAGATAACAGTGATAACAAGCTTTTTAAAAAATATTTTGAGTTTTCTTGAGTCTATGATTTCTCCTGCATTAGGATTTCCTTTGTATCTATTATCATGTGTCTAGTCTTCATTGCCTTCCTCTTTTCAATTTATTTCCTCACTCCCTTCATCATTTGTCTTTTTAATCTTCTATGAACTCATTCTTTTCCTCATGAGCGATGCAACAGTACTGAGCAAGATGTCATTTAACCTCCAATGTCTGAATATGAACATAACTCATGATCCTTGTGACTGTTCTGATTTTTCAGAGGAAACACATACACATACACACCATTGATGCTGTCTCTAGGGACAAATAAATCTTTTCTCCAGGTGAACTGGTTTGAGAACATTTGTCTTCAGTGTCCCTTTGTCAGCCCCTTTATTTTGGGCATGAAGTGTCCCTCTTGAACTCAGTGACCACAAGGCACCATCTCTTTGCTATTTCTTTGGCAATTATGTGAAGGAGTTTTCTCACCCACAGTACTGTATATCCTCACTCTTTCCTCCTCCCTCTTCCCTTTTAAAGCCTGCTTTCTCTGGTTATTATGCTCTCAAGATCATCATGGTCTCTAAAACTAGCTACAATGTTCTAAATTATTTGTTTAAAGATGTTAATGGAGGATAAAGTTTTAAGGTGCATCTTAAAATGACCCTTTAATGCCTTATTTTAAATGAGCAGGGAATCTCTAGTACTCTGGTGTGATGACTGGAATATTTTTAAGAATTCACACTTTGCTGTGTATGCCTTTTAATTCCTTCAGTAGATGGTTGCTGACCATAGGCTGTGGGCCAACCCTGTTTACCTAGTTTAGACATTTAGATCTGGTGTCTCAATGAAAAACTAACAATAATAACTCCTATCCATCAAGAGTCTATAATAAGCCTGAGTTAGTTTGCTAGAATTGCTACCATAGAATACCACAGACTGGGTGACATGAACAACAGAAATTTATTTTCTCAGAGTTCTGGAGACTAGAAGTCCAAGATCAAGGTGCCTTGTACATGGCAACCTTTACTCTCTGTCTTCACATAGTCTTTCCTCTTTGTGCAACCATGTCTGTTTCCTAATCTCCTCTTCTAATCTCCTCTTCTTATATGGAAGAATCTACCAATCACATTGGATCAGGACCCACCCATATGACCTCATTTTACCTTAATTACACCTTTAAAGTCATTATCTCTAATAGTCACATTCTGAGGCCCTGTGGGTTAGTGCTCCAACATATGAATTTTGGGAGGATATAGTTCATCCCCTAGGAGTTCCACATTGTATTTAATAATTTGTATGTGTTATCCTCCATCATTAAAAGGATCAAAAGAGGTTCATTTTATCGTTCAAATTTTTCTGTTGGAAAACTGAGGGTCAAAGAAGTTAAGTAACTCATCCAAAGTCACAGAACTACTAGGTAGTAAAATTAGAAATTGAATTGAGTTTTACAGCTCTAAAGTTCCTATTTTTCAGCTAAAATTTATAACAAGTCAGCCTGCTCCAAGACACATTGGTTATTCTTCCTGGAAACTACTCCATGAAAGACTGAGACTTAACTGATATGTGGGCAAAAATTCTCCTGCTGAGTTGTGTTCAAAAAACAGAAAAATGAACTGTTTTCTTATATTCAGATTCCTTAACTTGGTAAACTTTCAGGAGGATTTGGCCTTTTTTTCAGTAACAAGAAAATTTGAAATTTTAGTTTTTATGCCAGTAATAGTAATGTTGTAAGAAATATCCATAAAAATTTTAAAAATCAACAAAATGTCATTAATTATTATGTTTTTACCTAGTCTCCAAACTTACTAAAGGGCACAAAGTGAACTAATCTTCTATAGTTTGAGACAACCAAGCCACAAAATTCTTAAGTTTTTCCCAGTTCTAACATGTGTTTCAAAGGAAATACTTGTCTTAGTATAAACCAAGTCCATGCTTTTTTTGCTGGTCTCCTTTCATGTCACTAGTAATGTGAATAAAATGGCTTTGTTCTCATTCAAATTATTTATTCTGCCCATTTTTCTGCTACAGCATGCAAAAATGACAGATTTCACAGTAAGAGATATGAGACATGGTAAAAGAACTGTAGCAAATCAGTTCTTTTATTTATATATTTTTTGCAGCACAGAAAGTTTACATAAAAAAACTCATAACTTTAATCAAATGACAAAATAATGACAATGTTCCTAAGGAATATAACAAAGTGAAATTATTTTATATTATCTTATATAGTTAACAATTTTTGTTTTGGCATTTTAAAGAAATAAGAAGATATTAAAGATGAGAGAGAGAAAAATGAAAAGTTAAGGTTTGAATATTATGGTGATAAACTTGAAAATAAGAGGTTGTTGCATTGCAATAGAAATCTTATCACAAAAAATTAATAAGAGAAATATATTTTCTGCCTATAGGTGGTAATGCTTGTGATGTTTCTTTATTGTGGTGCAATCATGACACGGGAATAAATGCACAGCTATTGAGTGATGATGAAAACATAATTTAGCAATAGAAAGAAAAAAAGGAATTGGGCTCCTCAGATTTAATAATTTAAAAATTAGTAACTTTACCAAAAGACAAATGTATAACTCTGGTTGTAAATTCTCCCACAGAAGTACAGCCACCCTGCCAGGCTACTGAAGACCACACTTGTCTTAATGCCTGTGATGGCACATAGTGGTCACAGGCTAAACCTATAATTCCATTTCATGTGGGTTTGTTGGTCTCCTTGTAGGTCTTGGTCCTTGACCTTACTTCTAAATCCAGTAAGGAACCCTTGATCCACAGGTAACTAGATGAGATTGTGGATAGTTAAAGGTAAATCTAATTTCATTCAAAGAAATAGCTAGACAGCTGTTTCTAGCTAGCCTCAGAATATATGAAGGACAGCCCATATTCAGCATTGTGGTTTGGCAATGCAGCCACACCCTTGGAAGTAAGACATGTGGACATGAGACTTCTCAAGTTCTATAGATTGGGAAAAGTGGTAAGGAGGACTTGGGATTAGTCACTTCTGGACAAGAAAATTAAGTCTCTGCCTTACAAACCAGAACTTGAATTGCCAGCTCACCTGAAGAAGGTCAAACCTAAAGGAGATCATTTTTATTAATAAGATTTATAAAAAACTGATTTGCAAGTCTTGCAATCTTTTATTATACCTAGTGTTGCACCAGGAATGTGGGACAAAGTAATAGTATTTACAAAGCACAGCATCCATCTAATAAATAGTTATAAGTAAGATTACAGTTCACTAGTTAACATTGAGCAATAATGCTTAAGCTATTATGGGGTCATGAATTCCTTTGGGAATCATTTGGTTTTGTCATAAAGCCTTCTCTTGAGAAAACAATGCACATGCATCCAATATTTTATGTTCACAGAACCATTAGCGACCATCCATGGACACCAGTTTAAGACTCTGACAGAAAATGGCATAAATTTTCCATGACCAGTATATTTGTATCACCTGTACAGATATTAATATTTCCAAGGAAAATAAACAGCAAAAATACTGTCTAATGTGGCTATCACCAAGGAATTCAGAAATAAATAAATGTTAAAATATTTTGTCCAGAGTAAGGCAAAATCAATTGTTTTGCTCACTGAAGAAGGCTGCATGTTGGGAGAAGTAACCTCAGATGTCTTTTGTTAAGGCATCAATAGTGAATGCCAAGTTCAAGATCAAATGTCCAGACCCCCCGCCCCAAAAAAATCCTGCTTTCTCTGCTCCACATGGGTCAATTCTAAGTATTTAGAATATCACTTGTTTTAAGACCATATCATACCTTTATTTCATGGCCTATATTCTCAGTTTTTTGTTTGTTTGTTTAAGATAAGCTTACTCTCATATAGGCCTATTGATTCTAAAATATTCACTCAACAAATATCTTTTTTCTTTTTTTTCAATTACAGTTGACATTCAATATTATATTAGTTTCAGGTGCAAGGCACAGTGGTTAGGACATCCATACAATCCACAAATTGATCCCTCTGATAAATCTAGTACTCACCTGGCACCATACATAATTATTACAATATTATTAACTTTATTTTCTGTGCTGTACTATACATCTTCACGACTATTTTGTAACTACCAATTTATACTTCTTAATGCCTTCATCTTTTTCACTCAACCCCCAGCTCCCTTCCACTTGGCCACCCTCAGTTTATTCCCCATATCTGTGAGTCTGTTTCTGTTTGTTTGTTCATTTATTTTGGCTTTTAGATCCCAAAGTTAAATCATGTGGTATTTGTCTTTCTCTATCTGACTTACTTCACTTAGCATAATATCCTCTTAGTCCATCCATGTTGTCACAAATGGTAAGATTTCATTCTTTTTTTTCCCAAGTAGTATTCCATTGTGAATAGCTATCATCAATAAATCAACAAACAAGTAATTTTCAACATAATGAATGTTGATGTAGTGTACAGGCAAGACAACCCAACCCAGACCCAGGTCCTATGAATAAGGGAGGCACGAGTGTGCTCTGGATCCCAAAGCCAGAATCGAGGGTGTCAATTCTAAGGAGAGGTAACAGACGATGTGTGGAGTTCAATTAGATGAACTGGGTCGCTGTTCCAAAAAACATTATTAAAAAGCAAAAATGGAAGGTATGGAAATGAAATGAATTCAAACCAGGCAAAGGAAGTTAGGAGAGGGAAGATTCTATACTTCTAAATTCTAAGAGCTACCCAAGCAAGTGGATGGTCTTAGAACCCCACAGAAATGATATATTTGACTGGGTGACTAGTGAAGAGTTAAACAACTGAAGAGTGTGTTTGCTTAGTTTTGTCATCAGCGGTAATTGTCACTTGCAAACCTTCAGCCTGTATCATCTGTCTGCAAGTAGGCAGCTATCTGCTGTGGGCTGCATCCATTATGATTCTTTTAGAATTTGCTTTCTTCTCCCCTTTCCCTCAGATGATGCTGTTAGAATCTTCCCAGAACAGGCTCACTATCTGTTTTCTCAGATTTCTGTGTTCTTTGGAAGTAGCATGACACTGGTAAGCAAGAGGAAGAGGTGACATCTGGGTGATTCAGTGACTTAGCAGTTATCCTGCCTGTACCCTCTACTGTTGCTCTGTTTCATCTCCTTGAGCTCAATGCCAGCCTGCTGCTCACCAAACTGAGCCAGGGTTTATCACACACTCCCTGCCTGTAGCACCACTCTCTCTCTCTCTCTCTCCCCCGCCCTCTCTCTCTCTCTCTCTCTCTCTCTCTCTCTCTCTCTCTTTCCAGTGTATCAAACTCTTTGCCACCAGATCTATTCCACGTGGCTAGATTATCTCCTGTTTTTCACCCCAGATTGTAGAATGTCTTTTTTCATTTTCAGGGTTGGAGACTGTTTGATAGCTTGCCTCAGAGGCCACCCTTCTGCTCTGGATAGTCTCTAAGGAGCTAGATATTTGAAAGCAGCACCGAGAAATGGCAAAAATTGTGTTGTGGCTCCTACAGCACTGCTGATACCATGACAGCATTCTCCATTTCTCTGTGTTAACTGCCCACTCACAGTATGATCCAGATTCTTGACCCTGTGATAATATTTCCAACAGTACAAAGAAATTATAACTGAAAGGAGAGACAGGTGACTGTCATCCTGCCAAATAAAACTGCTTGGATTTACCTCTTCATAGTGTGCTCTCCTCCTGCAAAATATTCTGCACTCAAGTGTCCTGGGAAATGACAAAGGCTCTTAAATTTGATCCCCAAGCATGTGAAGCTGCCTGGGTGAGGTGATTCTAAAAAATCCTGAACAGTTTTCTGTTGGTTGTAATAACTGTCAAAACTATTATAAACTCCCATAAGAAATAATGTTATTGGAAGGGAACTAAATTTGAAGTTTAAGTATTTCTGGTTCATTTGAAAACCACCAGACACAACCACACAGCATTGAGTGACAACATTCTACTGTGGGTTATGTAGATCAGCAGAAAGATCAGAAGAAGACATCTGATAGAGACCTGACTGTCCAATGAAATTTAAAATGATTCTAGAGTCATCATTCTGTTTGCAACATTTAGAGTGAAAAAGAATGTACTGGCTGCAAACACCCAGCTGGGAAAATTGATAATATGCGGTTTTGTTCTAAATGTTCTTAGAGATGATTATTTCTGATGATGAAAAAGATAAGAGAGAACCTAGGCAAGAAAGTAACCCATAAAAAGTTAGTGTTAGATAAATATGCCTGTTCATGTTAAGTGTGTACATGTGTGTGCGCGCGCACTCACTTATTTATAGCTTAAAATATAATTATGCTTACAAGTCATGCTATCTTATGGCACTATTGGCTTCAGCCTAAGAAAATTCTGAAGTAAATATAAATCAAGTTAATTTAGTAAATTCTTGTTTAAAATAAGGGCTAATTACTGATACCCTTTTCCTGTTTCACTTACTGCAAGGGCATCACAGTAATTGACCCCATTATCTAAAAAACACTAGAAGAATCTAGGTGAATTGGTGGGTAAAGGTTTAATTAATTAAATCTTTTAAAGGACAAGGGCTTCATAGGTGGGCAGAACAAGTGATGTAGCTGAATTTATGCTGTTTTCCTCAACCAATTGGTGCATACAAGAAAGACTCATTTCAATACTTAATAACTGTTGTAATATTATTTTTCATTTAATGAACATTGACCATGTGCAATATACTATGCCAAACTAGGAGATATATAGTTATCACTTATTTAAATCTTATAGCAATTGTAACAGACAAAAACTATAATTATCCAAGTGGAACTGGGCTTCAACCCAGATATCTGACTCAAGAGCCTTGAACAGTGGGCTGTAACAACTCTTGGACTATTTGTCCAAAATGAGTTTGCTGTCACCCATGGTATCATGTTGGACCCAAAGCTTTGACTTCCAAAGCCTTTACTGTTTGTCCAAAACCCATGTCCTTCTTTCCATAAGCTGAGACACTTGAGGAGCCAGGTCAGCTTAGAGGTGAGGGACAGGGAAGCAGCAGGAAAATATTCTTCACTTTGGAACTGGCGTAGTGAAATTTAGAGTCCAGGTAACTTAGAAACCCTTCTAAGGCAAAGGCCATCATACAAGCTCACATGCCTAGGGCAATGTTGGCCATATGATATGGAATCAACAACTCTGTATAGCTTACTCAGATATGCCTGATTTTTCTCATTTTTGTGTGGTATGTGTGTCTATGTGCACAGGCATATGTGGTATGTATACTGTACTGTATCAGCATCACATTAGACCTGTTCTAACTCATGAACAGTTGACGATGAGTGAAAAAAAGGAATCCTAAGAACATCCAGGGTTCAGTAGCTCCGTGATCATATAATTTCTAATGTGGATTTCTAATGTGGCCATGGTCCATAAATAATTGAAAATGGCTTTCAGCAGTCTGGAATTGGCTTTTTATCACTGGTTCCATCTCATGAAATCAATAATGAAAGATGTGTGAATTTTAAGAGAGGGTCAACAGTAGTCAAATAGTTCAGGCTTCAGGCTTTCCCAGAAATATTTTTCAAAACAGTATATAGAAGTATAACTCTCAGTGTTTCCAGTGAAAAATAATATGAAACTAGTGCCCAGTACAAAAATCTCTCACTAATATTCATTGTTTCAATATATCTGTGACTGAAAATTATTTTTAATTCAGTGTATAATATACATCTACAATTTTATACATATCGGTAGCCTTCATATATCGCCTGAATAAACATTAATTTTCTTTCAGTAGGTAAATAGCATACCTAACTCTGTATCAGGTTGACATTCTTTTGTTCTGCTATGTATGGTAATGAAAAAAAAATTGGTTTCTATATATCAGCACTGTCCAACACGAATATAATGTGAACCACATACATAATTTTAAAACTTTGGTAACCACATTAAAAAAATGGATAAAATTAATTTTGAAATTGTCCAATACTGCATATTCAAAATCTTATTGCACATGTAGCATTATCCACATTTCAAGTGTTCAATTACCCGACATGGCTACGTGGCTACCATTTTGACACATTTCTATCTTCTCTTTGTCTAATTATCAAATTACCAGACCTCTCACATGACTCCGGGTAAAGGACTGTTGAAGAAAATAATGACTATTTAAAAATATTTTTCCAGATCTAAAGGAAATCCAACCAAAAAATAAACACAAAATCTTAAATTTCTGGTAACAAAGAGAGGAAACATACAAATAGGAGATGTCTGTGACAAAAGGGAGAAGGAGGGAGAAAAAGAAAAACCCATTATAGGTGGTTATAAGTAAGAACTAAAGTTTTTTTGAACACACAGACATTCAGCCAAGAGACTTCATGACTAAGCTGTAAAAAAAGATTGTTTCTCGGTACACAGAGACAATTGTAAATATATGTAAATATCTTGATTAAAATGAATGAAAAAAGAATCTGGTTTTACTCAGATGTTATGACTAACACATGTTGGTCTTGTGTTGAGTTTTTAATGAAGCTTGCTAAAAATACTGCTGCCAATTTAATTAGCTGTTGTTACGCTAGTAGGACGTGTTATTCTCCTGTAAGTAAAAATGAAACCTACATGAGGAGGTGGAATAATGAAAGAGAGCTGGTAAATGATCAGGAAGTCCATGAGCATGAGGACAGAGAAGGAAACTGGCCAAACATGACACGCAGGTTACAGGGGCTCACGAATGAGGTTTTCTATCCTCAAACTCTACATTTCGCCTTTTTCTGCCTGTCACATGCACTTCAAATTTTGACCAGGAGAACTTTTGCCATCCAGCCATACTACTTCAGTACTCCATGGTCAGGTAGGAACCAGAGTTCCCTAACCTCCTGAAGTTTGAGAGGAGGACCGTATACTATTCAGGGTTGTGTTCCACATGTCTTGCATAAATCAGTTACAAAAAATATTTTGTTAAGTGGTGTTCTTGATTATTCTCATAGACTGGCCTTTGAAGCTTGAGATTTCCATTGTGTCTTTCAAGGAATTTGGAGAAAGCGCTTAAAGAAATGCCTCCAGTCTCTAGAGCCATTACTTTTGACCTGTGAGAACCTGGATTACTTACTGCCTCACTTTTCTCATCTATAAAATTAGTATAATAATGGAACCTTTACTTAGATGTATTGTGAGGATCAAAGGAGATAATCACTTAACAAAATACTTCACACAGAGTAAGTATTCAGAAAATAAAGTCTCTTGTAGCTATTTTGCTTTACGTTGTATCTCCAGTGTCAAGAATAGTTCCTAACACATAATAGGTCTCTTCAGGCTTGGGACAGCTCCAGCCCTACCTCAGGTGAGTCAAGATCCTTCAGGGTCTGATGGCTTGTTTTCCACTGTGGCTTACTAATAAGTTTTCTTTTCTAAGTTAATGTTTATAATTTCCTTCTTGAAGTGAGTTTAAACGCCCCCCTCTCCCCCAGATTCTGTTAAAAAAAACAACCAACTATTATTAAAAATTTTCTCATGTTTAAAGGTAAGCTTTTAAAGCTTTAAAAGTTATATATTGAAAACTGTTTGAGAGAATACAAAAAAAAAATAAAATAAAAAAGACATGGTCCTTGCCTTCAGACTAACAGTAAATCAAGAGATGTTTTTGAAGCAACTGCTGTGTGCCAGGTACTATGGGATACAATGGTCCTTAGCATACAATAGCGCACTATATAGATAAATTAGATCACTGCCATAAACAGAGTTCATGAGCCAGTAGGGAAATAGACAAACAAATGTAGGTATGGTGAGTACTACTGTGGAAAAGCATGGGGAGTGTGCTAGAAGCACATAATCTGGAGGCTTAATCTAAGTTAGAAGTGAAAAATATAATTGAGGAAGACTTTCTGGAGGAACTGATGTTTAAATTCAAGAAACTTAAGTTCACTTGAAGAAACAAAGTTACATCTGAAGCAATATAGGACTCTCTAAGTTGGACTACATGTAATAGAGGAAATAGAAAAGGGGAAGCCACAAGAGACATGTGAGAGTTAACAGAAAAGCAAGACTTGAGTTTGAGTTTTAAGGGAAGGCAACTGGAAACAGAAATGGTCAAGTTTTTCTAGAAACAAAATAATCTAAGATATAGCATGAGGAAGAAGTGCAATGTGTTTGTACAAAAAGAGGATGCCTAGCCTTGCTAATATATGAGATTCCAATCTGAGGAGAAGTAATAAATGCTAAAGAGATGCTGTATGTGTAGTGACAGTGGGGATTCCTGAAAGCCATACAGAGATCTAAAACTTCATAGGCTGGGAAATAGGGAGCCATTGAGGTTGTAGGGAATGATGTGATGAAACCAAGATTTTAAAAAGCAAGGTTGACAGATGATGAAACTAGACTAAAGGAATCTGTCTGAAGCATTCATGTATGAGAAGATGAGGATCTAAATTGTGGAAATGAATAAAACAAAGTGTGGGGGGGAATACCTCGTGATTAACTTGACTAAATGAATCAAGACTTTTATTATGAGACTTCACATTCTCCAGCCATTTAGGAGAGTAGACTCAATGCAACAGCCAGAGTTGGATGAGGATGAGGGCATGACGAATTTAGTTTGGAACATTTTGAGTTTGAAGCTTACTCTTTTTTACCTCTTTGTTACAAAGTTCTGCTGATTACTCTTTGTTCCACTTTCTAATGAGGACTTCCCTAAGGCACAGTCTAAGGTGTGCGCTACAGAAGAGGTCATTTTTGCATACTGTAAACAAAAATGTAAATCTTCACACACACACACACACAAAAAAAAAAATGAGGGAAGATTTTTCTGAATATTCAGAGTTTCTTCCCACGTATAACTGAGTTGATCTCATACTATATGTGAAATAATGAACCTCTGGGGATTGTTCTACACTCAATGTGCAGCTCACATGTATTATAAATTTTGGCACATTTCATTAATTTAATAAATTAATATTTATTGAACACACAGGGGGGATATCGGTTGGGATTATTTTTGTGTGCTACATAACAATTTTTTTAATGTCCTCGTTCTTAGTGGAAAGACAGACCTAAACTCAGACCTAATCTGAATGTGTGGTGTAAATTAGTGAGGGTTGGCTGAATAATCCTTTACTTCTTACAAAAAATAAAAAGCACAAATGCAAAACAAGACTTACATTTAAACCAGACTTTTTAATACTAAAATAAAAGAAATCTGTCTGAATGATTATCCTGAATACCTCCTCTCTTAGGATACCTGTGTAGAGAGTTTACAAATGGATCATTACAGATGGGTTGGTGGACCACAAAACACAGTATTTAGCTCACATAGTGGGCATTAGGCCTTTCTATTATCTTCCCACATCTGCCTTGACTTCCTTTAATGGCTTTAGTCTTTGTAGACCTTGCTTTATTTTACTGTTATGCCTTTTGTTTTTTCACTTATTTCATGAAGCCAGACAACCTTCACTATGCCAGCCTCCTCTCCCTGCTGCAAGTAACTTCTTGTGCTCTGCTCACACTTAGAGGTCATATAGAGGTTGTGTCACTCTAGGACAGGTGAAAGGCCCAGCAGCTCCGTGCTCCCTACTTTTACTCCTAATCACTCAGCACATAAAACTACACTAGCATGATACTTTCATTCTGGATGATTTTCTCTTGAGAAACTTGAGGAAATTTTCTGCTGAGTAAATTATTATTTCTACAAATTAAATTTCGACAAAGTAGGTCTCTAAAGGCCTCTATTAAATGAGAGTGTTGGCTTATTTACAATTTTATCTTTTTAGGTAAACATTTAAAACTTCATAAAAAATACATACATATTTAATTGAGGCTTTTCAATAATTCAAAACCAATTTTCCCAAATTAATATCAATTAAGGAAAGTTGTTCTGTTTCTAGAAGGATATGTTATTCATATCCTCTTGTATCAGAAAAACTTTTTTTAAAACAAAGGCATAATTAAGCATATAATCTAAATCATTATACAAGTAATAGGCCTAAGGCAAAAACAAATTATCAGAATTGTCGGACATAGAGAATTAAATAACAATGTAATTTAGTTCAGTGACTTTACATTTCTGTTTTAGATAACCATTGAAGAATTAAGAATTTTAAAAAAATTTAGTAAATGATTATATACACTTTAAAAATACTGCAATTGTTTGTGAATTGCCACTGGCTTAAAATTAAAAAAAGGAAAGAATTAGTCACCAGGAAAAAGTTAACAGACCAAGAATAAAATTAGGTAAGAAAAAATGGAATGTGGAGACATTGCACTGAGAAGGAAAGGGAGACACACAAAGAGAATTAAAGAGAAGTTGGACAAGAGGGAGATGACCGAGCAATTGCTTAGATGTTACTAGACTTTCACCAAACCTGGATTGTGACTTTAGAAAATGTTTACCATTTATTTTCTGATTTGAAATAAGCAGTATAATCATTATTCTCAGTTCTCTAACTGCTCTTTAACCCTAACTCTTCTGATGTTCTATTCTTAATGATTTAGCCATTAGGTTTGGGAAATTATTTGATATATTCAAAAACAATGAGCCTGATAATATTATCTCTTGGATTACAGTTTAGATAAGGCCGCTGGATACATCAAGTCCAAGACAGATATATTTAGTTGGCCAATGATTTTCCATCTCTGCCTTAGTTACAGAAGCGAGAAGGCAATTGCTGACATATGACGGTGCTGTTGACTGTAATGCAGTGTGGGCACATCCACTCTCATGTCCACGTACCCGCACAAACCAAAGGCGCTCTTCTTCTGGCAAAACTGGTAGCAGGTAGAGGACTGACAGAAGTTAGCTAAATCCTTCCATAGTTCAGGATATATTCTCATACTCCATGCGAAGAACGAGGCTGAAGTTTTAAAGGGGCCTCCAAAAATTATAGAGAGAAAACATAAAGAAAAAATAGTTTTATATGTAAAGACTTAGCTCAATTGTATAGAAATGGGACTAAGATTTTCTATTTGAGAAGACACATTTAAATAAATCTTTTGGAGTCTAGCAATATTGATAATACAAAGATCTAACATATGTCGGTGCCTATCGTGTGTAAGGAACTGTGCTTGGTGGTTCACAAGTCTAATTTTCTGTGAGATAAAAAATAAAAGTGTTTGCAAACTTAGTGTATACATTTTTAAATAGCCTTTTGTTTGTAATATGTGTTGCAGGTCTTTGATATTGCAGTGTCGTAAGGTGGAAAGGCTTGGTGTTCTAGTGCTGCAAAACACAGTGGCTTAAAACAAACACAATGACTATGATTTTGTGGATGAATTTCAGAAAGAGTCCAACAGTATAGTCCTTTCTTGCATCTGTAGTGGATTTAATAGTGTCTCCTCAAACTTTGTGTCCACGTAGAACGTTAGTATGCAACATTATTGGAAATAGGGTGTTTGCAGATGTAATTAGTTTAAGAATCTCAAGATGAAATCTCCTTGAATTTCATCCAAGTGGGTTCTAAATCCAGTGACTACTGTCCTTTTAAGTGGAGGAGAGGACACATACAGAATAAAGCCATGTGAAGATGGAGGCAGGCAGACACTGGAGTTATGCCTCCACAAGCCAAGGAACACCTGAGGCCACTGGAAGCTGGAAGAGGCAATGAAGATAATATAAACAATAGGAGGTTATTGCAATACTTTATTAATTGATTAATTGGTTAATTTAATTATGCTATTTCAGTCCTTGAAAATAACATGATTTACAAGAACACAGATACAAATAATGTGTATACATGTAAATGATGGATATAGGAACAATTCTGTGAAGATATTAATAGATACAGAATGCTAGTTTCAGAGGCAATAGTTTGGGAATCTCTTACTCGTGTATCTGTTCCAGTTTGTATACCTAGAATTCAAATGACAATCATGCTTAGCTTTATAATGAAGAAAGTGTAGTGGAGGTTTACATTATGGCTCTCAAACACCCCTGAAGAACCCTAATACCACTAGAAAGTTCAGCATCCATTGCCAGCCACCCTCACCCCATCAAAAAGCAAAATGGCTGGCAAAGCCTTAATCCCCCTGCCCTTTAGCTGAGGCTGGATCTTATGTTTGTGGACAATTTTACCACCTCTGATTCTCCCATTTTGTCTCTGATTGTCATAATGAATTCCCACTGCCCTTCTACATTAAGTTTTACACAAAGCTTTCCCTCTAGCTCATTAAACTTTGTCAAGAAGAAAGGGAGCTTTGTTTCTTAACATCTGAGAAAATAAACATTAAGAGCATGACAAGATGCAAAAAGCCTTGAGTTTATATTGTCTGTTCTTCTACTGTCACTCTCCTTTACCGGGTCTGCCTCAAATTTCTCCTCATTCCTTGACTTCAGGTTAATGGTACATTCTTGGGTAGTAGACTTAAAGTAGCAATTCTCCATCCTTTTCTCCATCAATTTGGACTTTTATAATCATAAAAATCTTTCTTTTCTTACACACTTTATCATGGAAACTCTGCTTGCGTCAGTTGTTAAGCAGGAACCTGGGTTTTTAGAGGCAGATGTTGTCCAAGGATGCTGCATGATTCTAGAAATTTTTTTGTTGTTGTTCCACACACACGATCCAATATTATTGAAAATGAGAGTCATTCATTGGTAAATGCTTGGACTCTGAAGCCAAACTTACCTGCATTCAGAACTCTAGCTCTGCCGTTGATCAGCTCTGCGTTCTTACACAGATTATCAAAACTTTTTTGCCTCAGTTTCCTCATCTGTAAAATGAGGATAATACAAATACCTACTTATAGTGTTGTTATGAGAATTAAGTGGTTGATACCTAGGGTACCTGGCACCTAGTAAGTGCTCAATAAAATATCTGTTTTTACACAAGACAATATTAGGTGGTTTATAGATGAGTATTTGTTTATAAGTTTGTATTTTTTAATGTATTTCTAAAAAATATAACTCATATCAAACCTATAATTTCAGATTTTTTTTTGCTTAGGTTAAATAGAATTAGTAAGCATATTGAAAAAGTATATTTTATAAACTAGGCTAAGTGATATAGTAAGAAGGCAAAAATCAAAAAGGTGGGCAGGTAAATGGTTGAAATTTGGGAAACACTTCCCTAATTAGATGAGAACTAGAAACTAACTCAGTAAACAGACCCATCCTTTCTTCATTCATCTGTCATTCATAGAGTATGCTCTTAACTAAGATTCAAGACTTTTTATTTTTATTTTTTAGTTTTTGTAATGGGTCTCTACAGCCAGCCCCTTGTACAGTTTTTTGGCAATGAGGCAGTTCTCCCGATTTATAGGATTGTCCTAAAAACTAGACATGTGTGAACTCAGAACAACTGATATAGTGCTATTAGTCACAGTCATGTAATATAATGCCGTGGACAGAGAGCAAGCTGACTTGGTTTCTAATTCTCATTCTTGCCTTTGTGCAGCTCAGACAAATGACTTACTCTTTCTGGCTTTGTGTTTTTCTTTAGTGAAACAGGGACTCTGGCAATAGTTCTGCTTCCTTTTAGGGAAATTATATCCAACAGCACATGGTATGTGGGAAACCTCTTGGCAGATACTGGGAAGAGCTATACACACAGATGTAAATATTGAGCATGTGATAGATTAAGCTATGAAAAATTGTTGCTAATGGCACTTTTAGGGGAAAGTAGACAATACTCAAGATTCTTAAAAGGGAGCATAGCATAGTACTCTAGCACATAAACCCTAGAGCCACACAATGGGGTTTCAATTTCAGCTGTGCCCCTAACTGCCTTCATGAACTATGTGCCTCAAAGTTCATCATCTGTAAAATAATAATAATATGCCCACTTGACAAGAATTTTATAAATACTTTTTGAGTTCACACACGCAGAGTGCTTAGGACAATGGCTTATTCTCAGTATCTATTTAAATTAACTCTTGGTATTAACCTGCTATATTTAGACACTGCTGATGAGAATTCTGAGTTCTTACCAAGGCAATTTTTGCTGAAACATGAGTCTGCATTTTTTTCTTATTGTGCACTTTCCATTAAAATATAGCCTCTGAATGGATTGAGGAATAGGATTTTAGGGAACACATTATGTGCTATTTCTCTTGTATTTAATGTATATGATTTATCTCAGTGAGTATTATTTTTAAACATTTAGACTTGATTTTCATCATATCTGAGAGTTAAATTTCTCCCCAGGGTTGTGTAAATAGGAAATAATGATCAAGCTATGGGCTCTGGAATTGGGCCACCTGGATTTGAATCCAGTTCTCTTATTTTCTGAGTGTAGTGGCTACCTTGAACAAATTACATAAACTCCTAAGTATCAGTAACCTCAGGTAAAATTTGGAAATAATAAGTGTTTATCTTATGGGATTATTGAGAGATTTATAGGAGAGAAGAGATGAGAGTGTTAGGTAAATGTTTGTTACTATTATTGTTTGATCAATTTTTACTAGAATCTGTAGAGCTACCTTTTAGGTTGCTCACATGGTGGAATTAGATATTTGGTTCAACTTTAGAGATAAAAGTATATATTTAAAGAATGACACAATCCAGGTTTCTGACTCTTGGTCTCATTATACCTCCCCTGATGGGCTATCGCTATGGGAAACGTGCTCTATAGACAGGAAGAAACTTGAATGGACATGGCTCACATTCTTCTTTTTCTGCTGGAAGATTCTTTTAGTCTCATTACTTCAATAAGATTCCAGGGACTCTGTATTTTTCTTGTCTTTGCTTGTCAACTGATCACTTGCTACTTTTTTATGTTCTTAATGAATACCTTGATCAGGTAGCCAGCTTCTGAAGAGCCAGATATTTAGCTCAGGAATGTTTGCTTCTAGAGTTCTCCCTCAAAGTATGTGAAATGTTTGACAGCTGTGGTACCTGAGTCTTAACTTATTAAAACTGAGAGTCAAGGGTTAATTAACAGGTAGGTGGCCCAGGCCTAAAACGCGTAGGGGGTTACCATTGCAGAAGTCTCAGAGGCTCTATGCCACGTGGAGTTTGCCATCTGCTTTCCATTTCAAATCAAAGCAACGATTTTAACCAAAAACACAGTTACACATTTCACAACCATGGTTTTAAGAGCAGTGCAGACATTTCAAAGCTTGGATTCTTGAAGGTCATTGAGATAAAAAGACATGCATTTTGAGCAAGCCAAGTGATTGAATCTATGCCCTAAAAATCAGAGTGGACTGTGTCATCCACCTTGCGGTGTCATTGCACTATGGGCTGGAGGAATTTTATGAAGTACACTCACCTTGGGAGAACCTGATAAAACTAATTAATAGCAAGTGTTTAAAAATCTTCCCCTTTCAACATGAATCACGTGTTTTTATCTTGCTGGTATAATACGTGAGACACTCGAACACAGAAAAGACTTATAAGAACAAAATTCTGTAAGGAAATGTGGGAAGGGATGTGGCTAATAAGATAGTAGCCAAATAAGGGCTAGCCACTTTGATAAGCTCTTAAATTTAATTTTATAAATCATGCAATATGAAGTACATGTTAATTGAGACCCTAAAATAAGAAACTAGTTCTGAGCTAGTCCAGTTTTTACTTCCCCACTCTGGGCATCTGAATTTTAACTCCCTCAGGGATGTCTAAACCACACAATCTGTCTCTCTTTCCCCATCACAAATCTATCCTGATTAATAAGAAGATATCGGTTGCTGGCATGAAATCAGATGGGCCAAAGTACTTAAGAGCTTTGCTACCACTCATGGGACAACTTTTGCAACAGGCTTTAAGTTATAAATGAGATGCCAAATCCATGGGCCCTGGTTTGCTCAGAAAGAAGAACGTAACAGAACATACTAGAGACAGTTGTGATATTCTTAAATCAATAAGAATGCTACAATGGTGTGCTTATTGTTCAAATGGAGTCCAGAGTCTTCAGAACACAACCTAAATTCCTCAGTCTGGCACACCAAGTCTTTCACAATATTGGTTTCGTCCACTCCTTCTTCCTCTGTCATTCACCCATCAATACATCTATTGGACTTTTTCTCCTGCCATTTCCTATGTGTTTATTTTTAAATTGTGTATTGAGTAGTTTTTAATAACACAAATTAACATAACACAAATTAACACTCTCTGAATATTTATTAAAAACACACACACCTTGAACATTGATAAAAATAATAAAATGACTTGCTGCTTATGACTAAATCTATAGTATAACAAGAACTATATATTTGTTGAAGGATTTTTGAATCAATAAAGTCCTAATCCTCATAAAATATAAAATGAGCACATGTCAAAGGTTTTGTCTAAATATTAATTAATAAGGTTCATAAGTCACAACCTGTTCAAAGGGGAACCCGAAGAGCAGACACATGCATAGGAAATTAGAAATGCCGAGATGAATTCCTTAACAGATGCACAACTGACCAGTGTAAGTGGAGTATTAATCAATTGCACTTCCACTGGCAAAAATCTTTTGCATTTTTATGGACATGAATAATTTGCATTATTACTGTTTTCTATAATTTAGAAAACTGTATAATAGTTCAAAGACAATGAATGTTACAGATAACCTAGGCGAGTACATTAGATAGAACGTCCAGTAATCTTTCTTTTTCTTTTTCTTTTTGCCATTTTAAGATTTTCTGTGACTCTTCCTGACATATTATATACCTTACAAGTTTGTACATACTAAAATAATAACCACAGTAAGTGCTAGCTACTGTAATAAAGTCATTACTTAAATTAACTTTTTAAATTATCACATAACTTTATAGAGTCAGTGTTAATCAACTCTTTAAAATACATAAAATTAAAAACTTTCAAAAGACGTTATCAGTTTTTATCCTCCTCACCAAGAAACAGTTGATAACCAGGACTGCTAATGAAACAATTCCTCCATAGATTACTCCTTACAGATGTCTCATGTTGCTCTGGCCTTGGGCCATCTGGCTAACGCATATGGAATCATGGCTTCTTCTTTTTTATTTTTTTAAACTGATAACTGAAAAGGTCTTTATGTTTGAGCAACGCTAGAAATGGCCACACAGTGCTGGGTCCCTGTAGTCGGGCCCCTCTCTGTCTAATCCAGATGTTCTTGGACTGGCCTCCTCCTGGGCATACCAACAAAGGAGGAGAATTTTAGGTCCTTTTCATGAACAGAATGTTACTTGCTGGCTTGGAAAAATGAAAACAGACATCTATTAATTGTGTAGAAATTTGTTCTTCAAGATAATTCCTCTGAAATGCTGTTAATCCCTGAACTTCTGTCCCTAATCACACTATAATATCCCAGTTTGATATTTTTATACTAATACAGAATAAGTTTTATATGTTCATTCATTCACTCAACAAATATTTATGGACTGCAGTGAATAAATAAGACAAAAATCCTTGCCCTTGAAACTTGACAATTTTTTTTTTTAAAGAAGTGGAATCTATGCTATGTTAAATGACAAGAGTACTACAGACTAAAGCAAGCAGGAGAGGGGAATGGGATATTAATGAAAATGTGGCATGAATTGAGGATGCGTGGAAATTTTTTAATTTCTTGGTCAAGTAATGTCTCGCAAAGACCTAAAGGTGAAAGAGTCAAGTATGCAGATCTCCAAGGAGAGGATGCACTTTTTGCAAATGCAAAGACCCAGAGGTGGGACCATGCCATGTTTTTAAGGAACAGCAAGGAGGCCAATGTGAATCATGAAAAAAAGTGAACTTTTCCTCTACTTAGACATTGAAAACATGGCTCATTGTACAGAGTTGGCATACCCTTTTGGGAACATGCCTGGAATGCAAAGGTAGACTGTGAATGAATGAGTGAGTGAATGAATGGAGCTCAATATGCTTCTTCCAATATAGGTTACAAAATATGACTATTACAGGCCTAAGGAGTTTATTTTTCCTTCTTTAAAATTCATGAGGAGTTAACAATAATTTATTTTGAAAATTAATTAAATTAACAATATATTTTTTTAAAAACTCTAATTTTATTGTCTTTTGACTAAGTTGTTCCTTCTTATTTTTTAGATAGTTTATTTTACAGGAAATTAAACCCTTTGTTCTCTATTCCTTTACATTTAAATATTAAAATTAATGTGATGAAAGTGTTAATTGATATTAGAGAATGTATTAGTTTTCTAAATTAGCCCTTTAAAAGCTTGACAGAAGTGCTTTGTCAAGAATAAAAATCTTCAACAAATGTTTGTTTTGAGGTAGAGCTCAAAGGCAGTGTTTTCCCTTAACTTTAGAATATGGCCATTTACAAAATCACACACATTTTTTTTCCCATTTTTACTTTGGCAAATTATTAGCCCTCTCTGGTTTGATAACACTGTTATTATAGGGCACTGGAGATCAAATAGGATAAAAATAGCTATTACAATTATTAGTATGTTTACTATGTATATAGCAGTTAATGACTTACAAAATGCTTTCTAGATCTTCTCTTTTTTATTCTTCATTAAGCCATACACTATGTTAATATTTTTTCAAAAACACTGAAACACTTCAGAAATGAAAATATTAACTAAGAAAAGAACACAATTTTTAAGAGCCAGAAATGTCTTGGGTTTGTAACCTAATTTATCAAAGCTCTTTTCTCTATCTTCTGCTGCTTCTCTTTCTATCTCCTTTTCTCCTTTTCTATGATAGATTTTTAAGAATATAAAGAGAAGATGTATACATATGTTTGTGTGTGTGTGAAAGAGAAATCTTATCATCCTCACCATCTAACTTTCGAATTCAGAATATGTGTATTCAATCCTTAGAGAAGTAGAAGGAGTGCTTTCTTTGTCACTGTCTCCCAAATACTAGTTCTAGTGGCCTCATGTCATTGATTCTGCTCCATTTGTATGCTTTTACGAGAATGATGGACTTTCAGTCATCATGGCACTTTTTCCAAAATTGCACAGTACCATTTTCCCTTTACCTATCTTCCGTCCTTAACTCACTCAAATTTGGCAGGTTTTGGAAAGTTTCAAAATATATCTTTGAATATTAGCTGATGGGCATTTACTTCATAAATAAAATTGTTTTTTTCTCTTTCCTCTTTCCTCATAAATATGCTGATCCCAGGTTCTTGGATTGGTCTCATTTTTTGCAGTCCCCAGAAGCTGTATACTAAAACAAAATTTAGATTGCACAGAGACTTACCTGGCTAGAAGAAACAAAATCCAGACTTGAATATCCTTGAGGTTTTCATTGACTTTATCTGTATAGCTTGTCAGTAGTTTGGAAAACCAGCTTAAGGGTTATAGAATATAAAATATGTGGTTCAAATATTGGATCTAATATTTGCCAGCTCTGTAGCCTTTGGCAATTTACTTAGGCCTTCTGAACCTTAATTTTCCTTTTATAAAATTGGTATGGTATTTTAGTACTTAATTTCAGAAGCTTTTATAAGAATGAAAATAGATAAAGAATATAAGTTCTTATATTTAGAATCATTACCTCATTGAATTCTCATAAAATCCCTATAAGATGAATGTTGTCCCAAATTTCTAGATATAACATCTGAGTATTAACCACTGTCACAGAGCTAATATTCATTTATTCAGCTACCTAGCTGAACCTCCATCCATATGGGTTGAATAAATGAATTCATGATGTTTTGCATTTTAGTAGAGAGCACAATAAATCTGTAGCAAATATACAAATGAGAATTTTAGAAGTAGTGAGGAGAAAAAACAGCAAAGATAGAGTGATAGAAAAAGAGGTGTTGTGTGTTAAGATAGACTTGAAATGACATTCAAGTGCCACCAGAATGATGAAGAAGAGCTACAGAACAACAGAACAGGTAGAAAGTAAATCCAAAGCAAACTCAAGGTCATAGCCTGTACATTCATGGATTCTCCTCATACACTACTGGTGGAACTGAAAATTGGTACAGCCTGTATGAAAAACAGTACAGAGGTTCCTCAGAAAACTAAGAATTGATCTATCATATGATCCAGCAATCCATCTACTGGGTATTTATTTACCCCCAAAGACCCTTAAAAACTCATATTCGAAAAGATATTTTCACACTGAAGTTCATAGCAGCATTATTCACAGTGGCCAGGACATAGAAGCAACCAAAGTGTTATACGATAGATGAGTGGCCAAAGAAGCTGTGGTACATATATGCAATGGAATATTACTCAGCCATAAGAAGAGATGTAATAGTGCCATTTGCAACAACATGGATGGACCTCGAGATAATCATGCTAAGCGAATAAGCTAGATAGAAAAAGCTGAAAATTACATGTTATAATTTACATGTGGGATATAAACCATTATAATCCCATAGGATTATAATGTCACAAGTCATCAATGTGTTCAAATAGGTTTAATAAAATGTTGTGTTTCATGTTTGTCATCCTTTGACTCTGAGGTGATAAAGGGACTAGGGGCATCAAAAAATGAATATGCATGTATTGTTTTTTGCTATGTGCTAACTTCAAAGGAAGCTCCCTCTCTATTGTCACTGGAAAAGAAAAGAGAGAAATCACCTTTTAATGAACAAAATGATCCCAATCACTAGTCGGCTGCTGGGGCTCCACATAGTGTGATGTCCTCAGCTCTTCCGAACTCAGACTTACTGGTCTCACCACAGAACAGGAACAAAGATACACAGGGCATGTGTCTTTACGCCAGGTGTACATTGATCCGTGCTAGCTTCTGCTGCCAGATTTCACATCCTCTTGTGTCTTTGATTAGACCATACCAAGATATCAAATATTTTGAAAACTATCAGAATTTGGGAGGAGATTTTGATCAAACTTGTGACCAAGATTCAAACCAATTCATTCATAATTCCCTCCAGTTAATCTGTCATTTGCATATTGTGGTACATTCTCTGATGGAAGAAGAATGATTCACATTTAGGTTAAAAAAACAAACAAACAAACAGTAGGAGAACCAGAAGCCCCAGTAAGAACTTGGATGAAGCAGTAGTATAAAAATATAGTGATTCCATGTGGATCACACAGCACAGACCTTCGCAGCATTCAAATTGGCTCCCAAGTGCAAAGACACATAGTAAGCATGTGTGCAAGGAGCACCTCAGAATTGCTGGCCTGTAAGAATGTGAAAGTAAGAGATATAAATTGTATGCCACCTTATACTAGGTGTATTTGTTTCCTAGGGCAGCTATAATAAAATGCCAAACACTGGGTGGCTTAAAACAACAGAAATTTATCATCTCACAGTTCTGGAGGCTACAGATATGAAATCAAAGTTTTGGAAGAACCATGATCCCTCTAAAGGCTCCAAGAGAGTATCCTTTCTTGCCTCCTCGAGCTTCTGGGATTTGCTTGCTATCTTTGGATTTCTTTGGCTTATAGATGCATCACTCTAGTCATCTTATTCCTTGTGTATCTTCACATTTTTTTTCCTTCATGTATGTCTGTCTCTGTGTCCAAATTTTTCCTCTTTATAAGGACACTAGTCATACAAGATTAAAACCACCCTAATAACTTCATTTTAATTTGATTACCCTTGTAAGATCCTATTTCCAAAAAGGTCACATTCTAAGGTAATGTGAGTAGGGACTTCCATATATCTTCCAGGGGGCAGTACACAATTTAAATCATAACACTAGGTTATACTGCAAAGTGTTCACACCGTCAGCTTTTAAACCGGGGTCACCCAGTCAGAAGGGGAAACACAATAAGATTGTCAGATTTAGCAAATAAAACATAGGATACCCAATTAAATTTGGATTGCAGATCAATAACGCATAATCTCTTAATATATTTCAAAATTTTTATAAGACATTCCTCTGTTAAAAAATATATTGGTTATTTATATAAAACTCAGAATTTAAGCAGGTATCCTATATTTTATCTGGCAACCCTAAAATAGGCCCTCATGAGCATTTCTTCTTCTGTAGCTTCTAGGTTCTGTTCCATCCCATCAACACACTGGAAGCAGCGGCTATATCACAAACAAGACTGCACTAAGAATTCTGAGCCTTAAAATCCAGCACCCAAAGTGCTGTTGGTGTTTGATTTGACCAAAGCACTTAACATTTCTAAGATTCAGTTTTTTCATCAATTAAAATACAAATAAGAATGTCTTTCCTGCCTACCTTTTGTAATGCTCAAACCATATAAATAAAATGAAAATATTCAAGTGCTGGCATAGTAGAAAGTTGTTTTTTGTATAACTTTGAATTTAGGACCTTGAAGTTCTGCCTTATTTCTTGTTCTGAAAGCCAATTCAGATCAGCAGATAGAATGTGGGCACCTGGTCCTTTACCTTTAGTAAATTAATGGCCTCCTCCAAGAACTACTGCTGTGGTCTCAGTGCTTCACAGTAAAGGACTAAAGAATAGGAGTAAAAAATGTTGGCCATACAAGTGACCCCCTGAGCTGATGGCCAGAACGTTTTGCTTTCAGACTTCTGCCCTGGAAAACATAAAAATGTTTTTTTCATCAACACTTTAATATACTTCTTTCTCCGGAGATGAGATTAGTGTTTGTGTACCAGTAGGCGAGAAATCACCTTTTAAATTCTGAGAAAAATCTCATCAAAAAAAAAAAAAAAAAAAAAGGAAAGAAAGAAAACTGGGGGGGAGGGGGCATGAGAAAGGAAAGAGAGGCCCCGACATGCTGAGTATTGAGATCACAATATGACCTTTCATGAACAATGTGCAACCGATTCTGGGGAAATTGTTCAAATAAGAACTGGAATAATTACCCACACTTGCTAAATAAACACTTAATGTGGTTGCTATCAAAATGAAACTCCATCATTTCTATTTTGACTCTAAGAGCCCATAATTAAGTAGGCTTGACAACTGTTTTAAATTCACGCACCTAAGGAGGAAAATTATATGCTTTATCCAGTAAGGAGACCATGGTTTGTATTTTAAATTTTGTCTAAGAGGCTTTTTTTACCAGAAGGGGAAAAGTTTTTCTTCACTTGTTTGAAGCAAAGTGCTCTTGTCAGAGTTTACAAAAAGTATTATAAAGTAAGAATGAATTTTAGTAGATTGCTGTAGCTTATGTAGCATTTCAAAATATTTACCATTTTAATTATTTTCCTCCAAAGTGCTATAATTAGTATCTAAGTATATAAGTGCATCGGTATAATTTCATTGCTTCAATTGGACATTTAAGTGGGTTACTGTCGAGTGTTAAATCAAATCAATCATTTTTGTTTGTTTTTATAAAATGCTTATTCTATTTGACAGTTATCTTCTGCTTTCTGTGATATACTATTATATATAGTGTACACTATTAGCAACATGCATTGTTTATACCTCTACTTGTAGACTGTGCAAAAAAAATAAATTCTGTGAAATTAGATGTCAAGAAGAACAGTGTTAAAATATTTATGTTGTCAAGAAGAGCTAACACCTCTTACTTTAACTTGAACTTCCGTTTCTAATGAAGATTTTTCTTTTTAATCTTGTGTTTAATTTAGAACATGGCTTGGAGATGTTAGTATTTCATAATAGTCAGTAACTTTATAATAACCAGTGGCTATTTTTTCTCTAAGGTACACATCACTGGAGAGGAGTAGAGCTAAGGACATGGGGAGTCGGTCCATCTGTCTTGCTGAGGGGAATTGGGAATACGAAAAATAAACCTAGACAATTCTGGCTATCCCACCATTGGCATAGAGCTTCCTAGGAGAAAGAGTGACGAGAAGGATGAAATGACATCCACCAAGCAGACCCACTGTATGAAAACATCCACTGATGATAGGCCTGACAATTGTCAATCATTTGAGAACTCCAAGAAGCCTGTGCACAAGCCACGGGTTCTTAGACATTGATTGGTGAATATTTTTGAGTAGCTCAGTAGATGGTATAGAGTTTTTCTTCAGAGTAATCTGAATCTGGGATTATTCCAAAGCTTAGAAAGTCATTTTTTTTTGAGGTTTCCATCTTTTGACAGATGACTATGTACTGGGCCGTAACAGGACTAAGCTTTAGGACAAAACAGAGATTGGTTATTACTAGATTACAGCATCTTCCTAGAAGTGAATTATTACAATATCTTTTCATGGTGCCATACTTCTCCACATTAGCTATCCCCTACTTTTGTTAAAAAAAAAAAAAAGCATAAACTTTGCAAAGCACTTTCACACTAGTTATCTCATATTTCTTATCCTTATTTTACAACTGAGGAATATGTGCCTCAAAGAGATGGGGTGACTTTTCCAGAACCCCACAATGAGTAAATCTTCTTCCCTAAATTACCATATATCAATTATTTATTAGCACCTACTACATTTCAAGCAATATGGTAGGTGCTAGGATCACTAGGTGATCAAACAGCTAGGTGGGTGATTGCCACGCTGAATGAGGAGTGCTTCCATAGAGAAGCAAAGAATACTACTGAGAGGTTGTTCAAGGCTCATATTCTCACCATTTTCAGTAACATTTATGAAGCACTTACTGCACATCATGTACTGTATCATTGTTTTGCAAATATCATCTTTCTTAATATTCACTTAGAGTTAGGCAGTTGATAGATGAGAAAGGTGAGATGCAGAGAAGTGAAGTCACATATCCAAGTCATAAATAAAGGTAGAGTGCAAATTTGAACAAGCAGTCTGGCTCAGGTCCACCGAGATCAATTATAACCTTCCCTGAGAAAAGTTTTAAAATATTTTGGTTAGTAATGTAACTCAGAGTTTTGTCCAGTGAGGTGGAAAGGACTAAATTAATAAATGTTTTGAAATAAAATCTATTACAATTTTTAAACAAAATTTCTTTCAAAACTGAAATAAATCCCCCAAGAAACTAAACAAAGTTAAGTTTCTGTATTCAGGGCATAACAATTATTATAATGTTCCAACTGGCTCACAGGTGAATCAAAAGATTTGACTGCAATGCTCATCTCTGTCATATAGAAAGCAGGGGTTTTTCTTCTGTAAATCGGTCAGGAGGGTAGAAATCACCAAATAGTATCATCCAAACCACAGAGTACTTAAAACGCAGCCTTTGAGTCTTGTAGTCAGAAAAACACCTAAGCTTCAACCATATTCAAATTTCCCCTTGAGAAGACAAGGCCAGGGCAAAGCTTGTAATGGCACATAGAATGACATGTTTGCTCATTTCTTTCCAGATCTCATGCGTTTCATTATTATTATTTTTTTTGAAATGTTCATCCAGGCACATTTAATAAACTTCCCATTCTCCTTGGTTATAATACTTAATATCAGATAAAATCATTTATTCTTCAAGTGGCCTACATTATTTTTTCTTTTCCTGGACACTAATTAGGAATCTACAATACTGCTAGCAGTTGAGAGTTAAAGACAGGTGACAGAAGGGTTTCAGTAAGGGTAGCACCATTTGTTTTGTTTTGCTTTGCAGTTTAGAAAAGGAAATTGCATTGCTTTTCAAAATAAATGTTGTGAAATCATAAACCATGCCATTTCTATTCTGGTCTTCAGCTGAAACTCTTTGTGGCAGACAGTGCAGATGAAGGCCTGTCTTTAATCAGCCTGAAGCAATCTGCGTAGAACATTTATCCCACTGCCACTAACATAGGCTGGCGAACTAAAACTAATGAAAACAAAATTATTGTGAACTATAATATATTGCTAAATAAATATATTCAGTATGTACATTAGCTGTTTATATTCTGTTTTTTCCACATATACCTCAAATCATAAATTTCTTTTTTTAATGCCAATTATCTGTTTACTAAAGACACACTTAATTTTTATGAAGTTTTTAAAAAATGTTTGTTACCTCATCAGTTAAGATAACTGACAATCAGCCTATCTTCCCATTATGACAAATATCTGAAGTGACCCTCTAAAATTACTTTATATATAAACTTTTTAACTAAAAAATTTATTATTCATTTTGATTATTCCCTTTTTATTAAATTTTGCTCTGAATGTCTTTTTTTCCCCAAAGATTTACACTTTTTGTTTTTTTTCAAGATTACACTTTTAAAGATTTTAGAAATAAATATTCTGTAAACTTAAATTTTTAAAAGAGGGCTAACATTGATGTTTACAGTAGTAGGAGTATTAAATAAAATACATAGTTCCTACAACCCATCTAGTCTAAAATACACCTTTTGGGGGGAATGTATAATGTGAATTATTGAAATAAAATCTTAAAGTCATATGCTTTCACGTTCCCATCAAGGACGTGAAAGACCTCTTGAAAAAACAACTCGTCCCCAGTTATGTCAGGTTTAGAGGGTAAACACAGAGGGAGCTTTCAAAGTGAAATGGAGAACTGAGCAACAGGAGATGCTAAGAGTTTGTTAAATGAGCATAGTGTAAAAATAGAACCTTGGCATAATAAGAAAAAGGTAAGAAAACAACTGAAATAATAATAGAAAACAAAATAGCCACCCTTTAGAGAGTGTTGGTTAAACATCAGACATTCTTCTCAAGTGTTTACATATTTCAACTCACTTAATCATTATACCAACCTATGGAGGTTAGAAAACTAGTTGGTTTAAGCTAGGAGAAGACTTTGAAACACAAAGAAAGAGGTGAGAACCTAAAGAAAGACATACCAGGATGCAACGGTAAATGAACACAAAGAAATAGATCTTGGCAAGTGGAAAGCAGAGGGAGGAGGAAAGAATGGCTGTTAGTGACAGGAAATGACTAAGAATAAAAAAGTCAAAAGTTTGTCCTTGAAGAAATGAAGAGAGAAACCTTAAGAAGATTGAAGCAGTTAGAAGCACAATTTTCAGGCAAAGATGTGGGTGTCCCTTTATTTCATTGAATTATGTTATTAAGTCTTTGGCTGTCCCCTCCCACGTGCCAGGCCCTGACCTCTGTCTGCAGTATGCCATGCATGAACAGCAGCAAGCCTGACCCCGGTCACCGGTCTGCAGTTTCTGCTCTTGCAGGCACCGAGCTTCATGTGGAAGTGGCAGGAGACAGGCCACACATGGCATTTACTGTCAGGGGTTAGGAGGCTGGACATGCCAACCTATCAGAAATGTTCATTCCCACTTCCCCTGGCCTAAATCCTTTCTGACCTCCTGTCCTGACAGACCCAGTCTTAACCAGTTAATTTAAGATAATTTATTGAGTGGGGAGAGGGCAAAAGGGGAAGCAAGCAGAAGACTCAAAATTAAAAGACCTGGATTTTAGTCTCAGTTCTAAAACCTGGGTGACCTTGGGCAAGTCATTCCTCCTCTCTGGCCCTTCACTGGTTCATATCAAACTGCAGGCATTGGAACAGACAGTCTCTGAGCTCCTTCCCAGTGCTACTGTGGTACGTTTTCTAAGGCATTCTGACAAAATGAATGTAAGCCTACTTTTAACAAATTAAAGTTGTTATTAATTCAGTCGATAATAAAGTCTCAGGTTTTTAATTCATACCAATTTAGCTTGAACTCTGAAAGGATAAACTCAAGCAGTGTGATAGGGAGATTAGTCACTCCAAACAGATGATTTAGGTGTTTCCACGTGGGGACAGACAGGCCTGTCTGGGTCATCTCAGCCACCCTCAGCAGAACTACAAAGAGCAGACATTCACTGTAGTGAGATGCTCCCAGATCAGCATATCCCAGCAATTAGCCACCACAGAACTGTTTCTCTTAAATCAACTTAAAATTTGTTAGCTAAAGCTTAATTAAACATTGGCAGTTGCTTGGAAAAACAATTTAAAAAGTCATTCCACAATACCAACTTGTTATTGCAGAAAGCTTCGATAAGGAAGAGTTGGAAAAAATGGTAAATTTTTTCTTGAGTGTTGCTTTTAGAAATAGCTAAGGTATTCATTTAGATTAACACCTTGGTCTTTGATGAGACAATTGTTCTGTCAGAGAAGTTCTGAGGACTACCAAGTTAGGCTTTTCCCTTAAGTTGGAAGTCAGCAAAAATAAAGAAAGAAAGAAAAGAAAAATTTGTTTTATTCATCATAGCAGATAGAGGATATATAGAAACTATCCAAACCACATAATAACAAATATAACCCAAATGTCCCCAGTTACTTCTACATCCTTTCTTAAATGCTAAAGGCCTTCCTCTATTTTTAGGCCTTTGATGGGGTTTTCTGATCTACCAGTTTCCTGACTGAACTTATTTCTGGTACATTAGTGCTCCTGAAAAATTCAAAATTGCCCCCTCACAGTTTGGTGCTTAAGATTCTGAATTCAAAGCATTCCGCCCAGCACCAACCTGGGGCTTTCCAACAATGGCCTAGAGAGACTCGCCAGGTGCATGCTCGGTTCCTCCTGTTAGGAGATGCTGATGCTTCTCTTGACCTTACTAAGTTTTCTAAGGTACTCATTGTTTTGAGCTGTGGTTATAATAGCTTCAACTTGAGGCTGATTCTCTAGTAAATAAGAAAGTGAAATCATTGTTTTGCGGGCAAAGTGGTGATCGATGGGTAACTTGCCCTCTTCTAAAAAAACTACTCACTAGTTTAGCATACTGACCTCCTAGTGGTTCCACAGAAGCAAGGTAGACTGGCTCTTTTAAATTTTTTCGCCTCAGTTTCTCACTTGGTCAGCTGAAGATCAAATCATCTCTTTATCCCCCAAACTGACAAAGAAATTAGATTTGTGAAAATCTGCCAAGTACTGGGTAGTTTCCTTAGAAAGTATATGAGGGTAAAGAAAGTACAGGGACCCATGAAAATTCTCAGCAAGGATAACAAAGCCACAGGGAAAAGACGAGCACTCTGAGGGCTAGAGTAGGACTCAGACCTGGTTTGATATCCTGTAATCACCTGTAGATCGCATCCAGACTCTTCCCTGAAAAATCTACCATGTGGAGACAAAAGGAGTCCCTGATGATGAGTAGATATGGATCTCAGGGCCTCTGGCTGGATGCATCCAAGACAATGTGGAATAAGATCATAGTGATACTTAAAAATGCAAGACAAACTGCCCTAGGTTAGTCTTTGATGCCTACCTTTGATTTTTTGTTTACTTATTTTTGTTTTGTTTTTTTTTATATACAATTGATTGCTTGGAATTCATATTCAACTTATTTTCAAGCATTGGAAATTATCACCATGGTTCTGGACACTTAAAAGTCAAATGACATAACTATTTACTTGGAGCAAAGGCCACACCTGCTGGTTTTGTGCAGTTCACTGCCATCCCCATATTGTGTAAATTTTCAAGAAAAAAAAAATCTAAGCGCTGCATAGTAAGTCAATCTTCTCACCTGAGAGGCTTCTGAAGTACTCAAGAACTCAGTCCTCAAAAGATTTGTAAAGAAAAAGTCATTAAAAGCGAAGCAAATACCCCAGCTTCTAATTAGGGTATTGCTAGCTTCCAGCACATGCCAAGTCATGAATGAGAGGTCCCTGAACTGTCTGTATAAATAGATTTTAAAAGAAAAATTAGATAACGTCTCCCTTATACATAACACTGACATATACTGGTATGACTATTTCTTATAACATCATTCTTATGATGTAGGGGAACATAATGATAACATTTACACATCTGTTGATTTAGGTACAGGAAAATTTTCAATTCAGGCATATGTTTCCTGGGAATATGAAAATTTGGTTCTTACTTTCTTAAGTCACAGCCCCATAGCCAAATAACTTGGACCACCTCACATCTATTAAAATCACATTTGCCACGTCTCTAGACCACTCATTCAACACGGCCTCAACGATCCTCAAATCCTGTGTATTTCCCTACCATGTTATACCAGGGGTGGTCTAGGTGACCAACAGGATAAAAGAGTGATAGTAGGTTACTTCTGAGATAAGTCATAAAAGATCTTGTGACTTCGGCCTCATGTTCTTTGTCTTGGATTGCTCGATCTAGGAGAAGCTAGCTACCTTTTTGTAAGGACACTCAAACTCCCTTTGAAGAGGCCCACATGTGAAGAGCAACTGAGAACAATGGCTAGTGAGGAACTAAGGAGTCCTGTCAACAGCCACAGGGATAAGCTTGGAAGCAGATCCTCCTACCCAGTCTATCCTTAGATGACTACAGTCTTGACCGATACCTCAATATCACAATCTCATGGGAGACCTTAAACCAGAACCAAGCAACTGAGCTTCTCTCTAATTTCTGATTCACAGAAATATAAAATAATGAGTATGTATTGTTTTCAGCCAGTAGGTTTTGGAGAAACCTTGTTATACAGCCATTGATACACTAATAGACTCTCTTTCCTGGTCTTAAATGATTTAAGATTGAGACTTTATTATTTATTTACTGATATACTCCAAAGTAACTTCTCATGTCTTTTAAAAGTGCAACTTCAGGAATTTTTAAATCGATTTGAATAAAATATAAGATCTTTATCCAAGGATACATGTGAGAGAAGACTTCAGTCTCATTAGCTATAGAGATTATCCCACAAGGTTTTTCTTTAAGGATTGAGTCACACACAAACACACAAATTTATGACTATGATTTATTGATTTTGTTGATATAAATCTTATCAAGATGCTAAACTGAGATTAAGAGAAAAATAAAAAGAGTAGAAGTCACCTTAAATGTATCATCTTCCAAAATGAAATCTCCTCAAGAAACTTCTCTTAATGCTTGAATTATTTAAAGAAAAAAGCTACTGTACCTTTCCCTCCATAGATTATTAGCATCCGAACAAAGTGTCTGAAATATTCTCAGTGCCAGACTTCTCCTTATCTAGAAGGCAAACACTGAGCATGACTCATTCACTGTCATGTCTCTCTGATAAATCCTCATTGTAGCTAAATAAACTGACCCTTAGGAAGAGCTGTTTTGTTGAATCTTTCACTATTTCCCTGACACACTGGTAACACCAGGTTCTTGTTGACTTAAGATATCCCTAGATGAGAATCACAACCCTGAGCCTCAAATTTTTAATATTCTGAGCTGGGTTTTAGCTTGAAATCTCTAGTCAACTAAGTCAAATTTACCATCTCGACTGTCAAAGCAGCTCTTAACCAGAGGCCAAAAACTTGAAGAGTCTGCCAGTGGAATCTTTCTGTAATTCTATGCTGCTTACTGAAAAGAAAATTGGATACACATAAATGATCATTGCCGAGGTTTCTTGTGACTTTGTGAAATAATTCTCTAATGAAAATAAATGTCTGTATCACTAATAAGAAAAGGAAAAAAAAATGCATCTTATTCCCATGCTTCTGTTTTCGCTAATTAAAAATTTCAGTAACCATAAGTTATGCAATTTGTGGCCCCTAACACTTCTTTATTCACAATTTTCTCCTGCCAAATAAAATAGTCAGTCATAGAAGAAGGAAAGAAGGCCACAAATCTGAGCTGAACTGTCATCATCTAAGACAAGAAGATGCATGTCCAGTGTGGATTAATGACCTTTGTATGCAGTGCCAGCACATACTGCAACAAAATAAAGAAGAAAAAGCACTGCTTATGCCTTTAACAGTTTCTGATTCAAGACTATGGTCACCATGGGTTCATCCTTCAGATCTTCAATTGTTTTAAATGTGATTGTGTTTTGATTGTAATTATATGCAAGGAACTTTTTACAACTTTTGCTCTTGAATATATTTATTTATTTTGTATCTACTTCATGAACAAAGGCCTTCTTATTCTGTTTTTTATTCCTGAGAGGGTTTAACTGACCTTGTAGTTTTACCAGTCCACGCCTAATGAGCCTAATTGACTTAGTCTTCAAAATCACATGTATTGATGATGAAGGTTGCACCAATGATCCAGATATTTCTAATGATGAGACTCCAGCTCTAAAATGTGCTTGAGTGTTTGGAATGTGGTTTGTGTTACTGAAGAACTGATTTTCTAATTTTGTGTCATTTTTATTAATTTGAATTTGGCTGCCATATTGGACAGCACAGAAGAGTCTCATGAATTAGCCCATTTGGACTTTTGAACTACAGGCATTTCAAAGGTGAAAATGTTGCCAGAGCGCTAAGTGGAATAAGACTCCATTTAGCAATGTCTAGTTTTGAGTCCATAAACTGTGGGGAAAAGTGTTCCAACATTTTATAAACTGGGCAAATCTATTTGATTGGTTCCCAGCTGCGTGGCTTTCCCATGCTTTTTGAATATATGATTTAGGACACTCTCCCATACATCCTACGGAGGGCTTGAGAATTACAGATATGGGCTAGTGCTCAATCACTTATTCTTTGGTGTTGATGAAACTGGTTCTTATCCAAACCACCTTCCGCCTAGAATTATGGTCTTGCTTCCCTTGTTTTACTAGTTGTGAAATAGATGCTCAGAACATTTGAGAGTCCTCCATTAAAAAAAAAAAAAAAAAAAAGCTCTGATTTTTGGTCCAAAAAGTTTCCATTTCTTAATCACCAGATAATCCTGGAGCATTTTTTCTCACTCTCTGTTGGAGTTGCGGTAACTCCAGAGAGCAAATTTGAAGCCTATCTTCAAAACACAAACACAATTTTTGAGTGTTCCCAAAGGTAAGACATTTATTGTAGAGATCGGTGATATGGGCCTTTACATTTCAATACTCTAATCTTTTGCATAGAGAATATTTTAAAAGGTGTCTATAAAACTAAATGCTCTGAGTGAGCACACATTGATAAGCAATACTTCACCAGATATGTGAGTGTACATATTTACAATTAGATCTTAAAGGAGTACCATTCCCTTTACAAAAGAATTTCTTGCTTTTGAAGGAATTGTATTCGCTCCTTTAAATAGCGGTACGTATAAAAGGTACTTAAAATGTTTACCAAACTTAATTTTCTTGTTCTATACTCTATGGTTCTCAGTAACTTAAAACTTACTTAATTGCCTTATCTGCCTATTAAGAACAATAGAACGGGGAGAATAAGCTGTCCTCAAATTATATGACATTGATGAAAAGGAAAATTATTACAGTCATAGAAATTCACATATCTATATAGAAATAAAAACATTACTTAAAATGACAAAATCTAGGTTTTACCAAATATTTGGCTGAAGGGATGTATTTCCAAAACACATTATTTTATTATTTATTTTTTATAGGGACCCCTACTTCTGCCCCCACTTTAGGTGTAAATTTAGTTTCTGAAGAGAGAGCATAACATCTGAAAGGTATTCTTTCTGCCATAGCTGTTAGAAACTGCCTCATGCCCCACTTTCTTTCCCTTTCCTTGTCTCTTGTGGGATCAGGCCCACGGGCACACCAAGACCCCTACAAGCCGATCAGGAGCCCGTGTATCATAAAGGTCTGCTGGGTTCAGGTTGCTAGGTCTCCTGCCCAACATCCCAACCCTGGCCTTGGTTCCTACCTTCATTGGCTTGGTTTCTTGTCTAGCTGAGATTTTCAGCCTGGATTCTAACACCTTTTTTACTTAAGTTTCCCAAATTCTGGTATATTATCTTATGAAATGTAACCGTTGTTTCTGCCTGGATTATTTTTTCTACCTGTTTCTTCTTGCTTTAATTGAAGTGCATGAATGTGACTTGTTTGCCACCTTGACATGTATTTATACTTACTCTCCTATCTTATTTGTTGGTTTCTGGACTTGACTTACAAACTTAAAATGCAAAAGCAAACTGCGGCTCAGAGAAGTGAAATGATTTCCCCAAGATCACACAGCAAGTAAAGGGCAGGTTGCCGGATGTATGGCCCCATATACCTGCTACCACACTTGCTGCCCCTGAGACCTGATAAGGCTCGGTGCTGAGCCACACTCTACTCCAATATTGGCAAGCTCAGTTCTCTGTTCTGGCAGCTCAGAGCTGCATCTTTCCATGCTATGCTATCTTCACTGGAGTGAAGAGGTAAAACGTGAAAAAAGCAGAAAACTATAAAGGTCCTTGGGCTTAACACAACCTCTACACTGATTTATGCTTTATCAGGCAATAAGATTGTCATAGGTGGTTCCAAACGTTTGCTAGCAACATAAAAATACTTTTCTAATTGAAGAAAAAGTTCCATTTCAACTTTGATAAGCTAATGATTTAACTGAGAAAAATGTGGTGAATAAGTAATTTACATTTTACCTGGCAATAAATAAGCAGCAACATTCATCTTGGTCACTGAAATTTATTATTTACTTAACTGATGTATTTTAGTTTTGACAAATTCAGGACAACTTGTTCTTTAACAGAGGGTCAAACCTAGTGACTTATGTTCCTTGGAAAGGTCCATAGATTATCCAAACATGCTCTCTCTCTCTTTCAATATTTGAATTTGCCAATCTGAAACATGAGCTTCCTTTTACCTAACCTGAAGCCACATACAGAAGACAAGCAATTCCAAGGGCAATGCCTTGATTCTTTTATGGAGTTGTGCTAAACAGTTATAATATTCAGGTTTGGATAATATGCAACCTAAATGAAAGATTACTCCAAATGAGCTCATGTGTTCATTGGAAATATCTAAGTAGAATTGGACTAATCTAATAGCTGACTTCATCTCACTAAATGATGTCTAAATAACAGGTGCAGAGTGGGGTGGGGTGGATATTGAAGAGGTTTACCAAAGGTTAACGGATGAAATTAAGAAAGTTTCCAAATATATTTGGGAGAGACTGATGTCCAAAATGTATTTTACTGTAAAATATTTCTTGAGCCTAAGTTCCACAGCCATATCACACACCAGGGACTGAGCCAGGGACTAAGGGACAATGTGACATAGTTTTTCTTTCGGAGTGGGTGGTTAAGTAATATAAAGAAGACAATCACTTTATGCTGGGTTCCATTCAGTTTACAATCTGTTGCAGTGTACAAGTAAGCGTCAAAAAGCTCATGCATCACCACTGCAATTTTTGGCTTCTTTCAATTATCAGAGGGCCAAAATGATCAGAGGATGGGCAAGCAACATATCAAAGACATTCAAGTATACTAAATGTAATTTAGGAATAAAAACAAAAAAACCACCTAGGAAAGAAGACTTTGGGTATCATTCCAACTCACTACACTTGAAAAGGGGGAGGAGCTACTTTTAAGGAGGTCAACCATGGCCGTTATCTCTGGCAGTGTAGTGGAATCAATCTAACCGGAAGTGGAGAGAGTCCAGCAGTGCCATGGCAACCAAAGGCTGCTGCAGGAAGGTAAGGAGGCGGGACACTCAGGCAGGCCTACAAGCTTACTGGGAGAGCCCAGCACCTAGGGAGATCACTTTTCCCTAGTGGTAACTTCCATTAGGGAAGACAGGCATTCCTTCCATTAAAAAAACAAGTCATGATTGCAGCCAAGAGGTGCACAGAACCCGGGGTGAGAGGGCAAGGATGTGCATTTGTGGCCCCTGCTTCATGGAAGAGCATCTCTCGTTTCTGTCCCTTCATGTGACAGTTCCCCCTGAAATTTCAGAAATGGAGCAACAAGCAATGCTGCTGTGTGACAGACAATAACACAATATGGGAACATCATTCAAGATTGTTCTGCTGGAGTACTCCCTCCATAAATATTAGCCTCTAAGTCAACAGTCTATTGCAGTTTTTTTTCTTAAGATGAAAAGTTTTTATAAATTTTCTCTCAATTACTCATATCCACCAGCTCCTTCCTCTTCTCTCTTCTATCACCATGATCTCACTTACCTCTCTTCTCACCAAGTTTATGGTGGTGACAATGATATATAAGTACCACTGAATGTAATAGAACATGTAGTATGGTACTATGAAAGAAAGCTTAGAGCGGGAAGGCCAAAAGAACAAGGACAAATAGTTGACTGGACTCTCTTAACCCACCGCAGTGTCATTTTATGGTCAATGACATTTTTCTTATGTCAAATTAAAGTCTCTATGGCTTTTATTTTACATTTTCTTTAGTTCAATATTCAAACTCCAAATGCTGCCTTCATCTCTAGTTTGCATCTCTTTATTCATTTTCCCATTTCTAGGAGATGGTTACTGACATATAATTATTTCAAAATGCTATACATGTTATATCAGCAGTTAACCTATGGCAGAATAAATTTCCTTACATTAGGCAGACGCTGCTAGTTTTCCCTTAATATCTATTTTCCCCTTTTCTTTTGGAATAATAACTCCCATTTTTTATCTGAGCATAAGGCCACCTAGAAAAAGACCACTTATCTCATTTTCTTGTGTACATAGGTATAGCCATGTTACTAAAATCTGGCCAAAGGTATGTGAGAAGAAATTATGGAAGCAACTTCCAAGTTATGTCAGTGAAGGATAAGCTGTTCTCATTTCCTCTCCCTATTTCCATGCTGCTCTTGAAGATAATACTGGTGCTAAGCCACATTAGACCATGTTGGCAAAGTCAATACCATAGAGATGACTGCAAAATAAGAAAGTTTCTGACATGCAATACAGCCATCCTACTAGCCCAAAACCACCTACTCTGGATATTATGTAAGAAAGAAACTGAACTTCTATTTTGTTTAAGCCAGTGCTCTTTTGACTTAAAGGCTTTCAGATTGCCTAATCTAATAAACATGGTATCCTCATTTGTTTACTGTGTTGTAACAAACTGGCCAGATAATATGGGTGGTCTGTATCAATATAGGTCTTAAGGGAATTGATCAGAGATTGCCTCAGGATGTTAGGTACTGATCCCAAGAAGCCAAGTAACTACAAGAGTTAAGATTGTAATAAAAGACAGTAGGGTTACAGCCAAAAAAAATAGGGACTCAAGATAAGGTAGGTGAAATCTGATAGTCATATAAGGCACAGAGCCCCAAGGTGAGTATACATGTGTAATTGGACACATGGGTTATCTATCACAGTGCTTCAGACAAGTCAAGTCAGGAGACTGGGCAGGGAGATTCCAAAAGTAGCAAAAATTGGAGTCCAAAGTGAACCATAGGACTGTTTACTGAGCCTCCGGCTGTAGGCTCCTCACTTTCTTCATACTAAAGTGGTCCAGGCATTCTGGCTTAGCTGTGCCTCATGGTTTTCTAGTCTTAAAAGTACTTTGTCTCCATCAGAGCAAGAAACTCATTGCTTCAATCAGAGGGGCAGGTTGTATTCTCACATTGAAATGGAGTAAAATCTAGGCTATCAAGATTCCTCTAGCATTGGGAGAGAGATCTTAAGTTTAGGGTTCAGATTACACTGTCTAATATGTTAACCACCAAACCATATGTGTCTACTGAACACTGGAAATATGGCTGGTTGGAACTGAGATATGCTGTACATATAAAATGTACTTTGGATTTTGAAGATGTAGAGCAAGCAAAACTAAGAGTGTGAAACATTCCATTTATATGTTTATATTGATTACATGTTGATTCTATTCGATTAAATAAAATATATTATTAAAATTAATTCATCCTATTTCTTTTTACTTTGTTATATGGGGCTGCTAGAAAATGTAAAATTACATATGTAGCTCCCATTATATTTTTATTAAACAGCACTGGTCTATACTTTGGGTTTCTAATACCAAGTAGGAACACTTGACACCTGAGTCTCACCCTATTACAAAAGCAGCATATAGCCAATTTGACTCCTGGCATTTTCTTTCTTTTCTTATTCAATAAGCCCCAATATTTTTTATTAATGTAAGGGTTCAGTCCTAGCAATGGGGATCGTGTGCACTGTCCCCATGGAGAAATCACTGCTGACAAAATTCTTGATTTCCTGTAATTATTAAGAAGTAGTTCTAGCCATTAAAAGTTGAAAAATCTAGTTAGAGATTCTAGAAAAATAATAGGAGAAACTTGTTATACTGGCTTTTCTTGTTGAACTAACTAAATATTTGTTGCAGTCTGTCCTAGAGCTGTTACCTTCCGTTGGCATGAAGAATGTACCTTTATATCTGATGTAACAGAGTAAAAAGTATAGAAAAAATTTCAACAGTAACCCTTTATCAAAAAAGAATTTTTTTTCCTTCTTTTCTCTGACTGTCTTAAAAGCACAAAGTAGGTCTTTAAAAAATGTGTTGGGTGCTCTATTGAGCCATGGCTCACTTTCAGAAAGGTAAACAACTGAACATTTTGTAGGAACTTGGAAACAGTTAAACGAAGTTCAGATGGGCAGTTTTACCAGAGTGTATGCACATGATAGTGTTGATAAATTTTAGTAAATCTGTATTATTTATGAAGATTTGAAAATGATTTTAACGGTATTATGCTATTGGGTTCGAAGACTTAAAAGAATTTTCTCTTCCCTTTGGGTCTTATCTAGACACCTTTTTGCTTGAGAACAGAATTTTGTTGTCCACGTCTACAGTTACTGTCTGTTTCAGGCAGAGTGCCAGAGGCTCCTAAAGAAAAATCCTTCCTTTTGGCTAAACAATATATTAAGCAATGCCTTAAACAATACATGCTACTCGTGGTTTTTCTTTTCTTTGGGCTTCTTTAAACTTTTGTATAGATTTTATTCTTTTGGTCTGCTAGGCTTTTTTTAGGTTTACAAAAATAAAGTAAGATGCATTTGGGTTAAGTTAAAGTAATAGGGGTCTAATATGAATGGACCTTAAGGGCATTGTGATAAATGAACTAAGTCAAACAGAGAGAGACAAAAACTGCATGATGTCATTCATTTGTGGACTCTAAAACCACCAGACTCATAGAAACAAAGTGTAGAGCTGTGGTCGCCAGGAGCTGTGGGATGGAGGAATTAGGATGTCAGTCAAAGGTAATTGAATAAACTCTGAGGATCTAATGCATAGCATTGTGATGACAGTTAGTAACACTTTACCATTGAAAATTTAAAATTGCTAATAGGGCAGATCTTAAATGAGCCCAACACACACACAAATGATAATCATGTGACATGACGCGGTGGTAGCTACTGCTACAGTGATAATCATAATGCAGTGTATGAGTGTGTCAAATCAACACATCGGACTCAGACTTACACAGTGTAATATGTCAATTATATCTCAATAAAGCTGGAAAAATAAGTAATTGGGTTCTATGGCGAAGCGTAGAAAGCAGGAAGACTAGCATGCCTGGTGATCAACAGTCTCCCTCCAAAGCCTGCATGGAAAATAAAGTCTTTGGGGGAAGAAGAGAGTCCAAAATTTAAGGGCAGTCGATACAGTTCTAGAAACTGATGATCTCATTGTCCCTATGGGATCGAGGACAGTTTCACTTCCCACCTTTGGGATGACTCAGAGACTCCTCCTGCTCCCCCTGCTGCTCCTGACTAAGTGCATTCATCTTCCCCGCTTCTCAATTGCCAGCTCTGTCAGAGAAAAGATCTCATCTGTGCAGCTGGGAACCCCCAGGTACAGCAGTGTTTCTATCCTGTAATAGTTCTCAGACTCCTTTCACTGTTATCCATAATCTATAATCCTGTGAACTGTTTCAATGATTTGCCTTTTTGCAATTAAAATTATTAAATGTGATTAAATAGAAACATTCTATATTTTAAACATGAACATTAACAAATTGACTTTTATAATACATAAGAATAATAAATAAGACTCTTTCATAGGCATATGATTTAATCTGTTTAAGAGAAATACATGATTAATTGATAAATTTATTTTAAAATATATTATATTTGGCTTTGACATTAAGTACAAAATGTAGATGTAAGTTTAGTTGTTTTATTGCATTAAATTTGAAGAAAAATGCTACTATAAGCATGAATTATTTTGTGTTTTCCCCCCCAAAAAATATTAACTGGCTTATTTTTTATATATCTGCTTTATTTCAAATGACTAGATAAAATAAAAAGCTTTAAAAATTGTAATCATTTTTTATAAATGACTCATTAAAGATATGGATAATATCTGCAACCATTGAATGAAAATTCAAATCAGATTTCTTATATTTTCTCTCTTTAAAGTAGATTTTTGAAATATTGGAGATTATATGTATATATTAATTAACCAAATACATGAAATTTATAGAGCTATTAAAAGTTATCTTGAAGTGAAGTTGAAGATATATGGTCACTTTCATATTCCTTATTAAGTTTTATTTCAAATTTAATATACCTAATTTTTCCTGAATTTAATTAATGGGGCCCTATAGGTATAAATTAAATAATAAATAACTAAGAATACACTAAATAATTTAAACTTTCAGAGTAGACATCTGTTCCATTAATATGCAGATTAGATACCCTGAGTGACCCTCTTGATGGAAACAACTAAAATACTGAGAAACAATTAAAAGCATCATTTTAAATACATTGCTATATTGCTGAATTGTCACAGAAGTAGGGAATGTGCTGATCTCTCTCTCTCTCTCTCTCTCTCTCTCTCTCTCTCTCTCTCTCTCTCACACACACACACACACACACACACACACACACACACACACACACACACACACACAGTACAAGCTGGACTCCTAGTGGGTAAGTGGATAATACAAAATCCGCTTTGCGGATAGAGATTTGGGTCTTCCATTTTGATTTTGTTGCCTACATATGGTACAGAGTACTAGAAATAGGAAATCTCTAAGGAATCTAACAGGAGAGCTCCACATAAACTTGGAACCTCAAAAGATGATACTCCTCGTGCTCAACTAAACAAGAAATAATGCTGACATGCAAAAGAAGACTGCATGAGAATGTGCTTGTCTCAGTCTGGGTGGGTACCAGATGAAGAAGAAATCTCCTGCAAGAATTCATTTTTCCAAGTTGGCTTTTACACAGATTTTGTTTTAGATTTACATTTATGATCCAAACATTTCAAGTGGAAAATTTGAATCAGGTGTTGCTGCATTTAGCTGTGACAGAAACAATAGTGTTCATCCCATATCTCAAGGGCTTCCTCACATTTCCCAGCTCCCTTGCAATTGAGCAGGGTTACATGACTAATTCTGACAGATTAGCTATGGGTAGTAGAGACACAAGTTACTTCTGAGCAGAAGTAAAGCAGAGCTGATGAGACACCCTCCAGCAATCTCTTTCTCAGCAATGTTGACCAAGGAGGAAATGTGTTTCTGGATGGCGAGTTTCTTGAATTTACAGCAGATTTTGCATGAATAAAAAATAAATCTTTGCTAAGTTGTGTTAAAAACTGAGATTTGGGGGGTGTTTGTTATTTCACCTAATTTAGCCTAAACTAACTGATTGAATACAACTGCTAGGGTGATTGACAGAAGCAAATACAAATAACCTCAAAAGAAACTCAATTTACATCAGTACTCAAAGACATACCACTATTCAAAGACATACCAGTATTTTTTTCCTTCTGTCTAAAGAATTTCTTTAAGAAATCTTATAAGGCAGGTCCATTGTTAATTACTTCTTTCAGCCCTTTTTGTGTGTTTGTCTGAAAGATGTCTCTTTTTGAGGCCTTAAATATATATATATATATATATATATATATATATATATATATATATATATTCACTAAGTACAAAATTCTAGGTTAAAAAACTTTTAGTACTGCAAGGATGTGCCACTATTTCTTAATTTCATTATTCTTATAAGGACCCTTCTGTCAATCTCATTTGTTTCCCTGCTCTCAGGAATTACTATGATGTGCTGTCTGTAGTCCAAGGTCTAAAATTACTTTTTCGTATCTACTCTACCACCTTCTACCCCCACAATTTATTTCTATCATTATCCAATAATATTGCTAAAAGACTGCTTCTTATATGCTTACAAAAAATAATTAAACAGGTGTAGACTTTGTCCCAGAGAATTTGAAGTCTAATGTGGCCAGACTTGAACAAACTCCACAGATTAAGCTGGATAAATTCCTATGCCTCCAAATTTCTACAAAGAGTTTTTAGAAGTAGATGTTCTTGTAATCTCTGTGGCCAAGTGAAAATATAATCATGGGAAGTCTTGCCTTGTCTTGCACAGAAATGTAACAGAAACTGAGGTTAAACATGAAAAAGTGACTTCCCCAAACACACATTGTTAATTAGTAGAAAAAGTGAGTCTAAAACCAAGTCTCAGTTCATTACTTTTTTTCTTGACTGTTTTCCCTTTTTAATAAAAACAGCTGTGTGTGCAAATCTAGCATTTGTAAATCTGAGGGGTAATAAACCTTTATTCTCTCAGCCATAACATCAAGGGGATGCTGATTCCACTGGATGTTAAGAAAATATTGGTACTGAATTACTATTAACAATTATCGAGGCTCACTAGCAAGACTAAATCCAAGATACTGGAATGGTTACCTGTACCATCTCCGCAGTCCTCTAGAACTTTCTCTGGGCTCTACAGGCAGTATAAATAGTGGTTACATTTATAAGCTCTAATGCTAGGCAAATATAACTTTATTTTCCTTTCTATACCTTGCCAGTCTATTTACTCATATATACAATGAAGATAATAAAAGTACTCCCATTATGAACATATTATAGGGTTTAAATGATTCACTGCACTGAGATTTTTACAATTTATTTTTAATTTTAGTGAGAAATAAATTTATCATTATCATTATTATTATTATTATGCTTTATTATGACATTTCTCTACAATATCTTTAACAATGGAAGCTGACAATGGTTTCTCTTTGAACGTTAAAAGCAACCCTTATTGTATTTACCTCCATTTACTTATGCTTAGGCAAAGCTCTATAACACAAGAATCCAATAATTTTTGTTCCACTAGAATAGAACAAAACTCTCTTTATGCCGGGGCACCTGTGAATATGTACACCATAGGAATGCAACACTCTTTTAATTAAACACTGTAAAATTCTGTAGGAATCTTGAAAGAAACCTACGTGAACCTCACAGGGAGAAACAACAAACAGGTTAATTGTAGACTGGATAAATTATCACTGTTGGTGAAGCTGGTTTCTTGGGTTCCTATAAACTTCTTTTTGTCACTTGCTTTACCTTTAAATTAAGTAAGCTGGCCAATTTTCTCACCCAGCTGTTCAAAAATTATGAACTCAGCATGTTCTGTTGTGTTCAATACAAGTTGAATGGTTGTGTTATTGGCTACTCAATTATATACACATGAAACTGCCTGGCACCATCAAATTGTTTCACTATTTACTGAGCCCATGTCAAATCATTGTTCATGAAGAGCAATTTGGGACTGTTTTATTGAGTCACACCTGGCAATGGCTGCCAGCAACTTTTTCAAACTCTGCATTGCCAGTAGATGTTTGTATAAGACAGGTAGAATATGCTGGGTAGCAATACTATGCTATCAGAAATAGTCCTGCCGCCATTAACTTAGTATGCCCTAAGTGACCACTCACCAATTCTTGTTAAAGGAAATGAATAAGAGAAACAATTTGTTAGGACAAAATAGCCACTTCCTATTCCTAACCCTTTTCCCGACCACTTTAGTGCTCATAAAACAATAACATATAGACTGTAATTGTTTCCAAATTTCTAATGTAACCTGACTTTATATTTGGCAGGAGAAAAGATGAATCATTGGAAAATATAAAAGTAATCTCAGTGAAAACTGATAATGTAAGACGGAATCATACTCAATTATTATAGGGGCAAAGAAAAGATTTTACCAGCAGGCAGCAGCATAAGTAAAAAACCAGAGGACATTTCCATCCTAATTCCAACTCAAATTGCTACGGAATTTTCTTGCTATAAAATGAAAATAGCCTTTTAAGAGTCATGTGTGATGTGAGTAACATGCTCTGGATAATGTTTTATTATTTCTAACATAACCTGAATATAAATCTTAGAGCTAAATTCTTTTATAGGCATGTTTACTAATGATTTTATGTTGTTGGTTTGGCATCAGATTGAAACACTATAAATGAAAAATACATATTAAGAGAATAGAAAGTGCTGTTTTTACATATTAATCAGAAACCATTCAAAGGTAGGAGCTTTTTATTTCAAAATTGAAAAAAATACACAGCCTATTTGTTATCTTTATACTTATCTTTATGGATCATTGAAATAAGGTAAAACAATGTGTTACATGTTGGGAGAGAAAAAATTATACCTTGTTTTTCAAAATCAATTCTACCTTGCTTTCACTCTAACTCCTTTTTTTCCCCAAGACTCTTGTTTTTTAAAAACTGGGTTACAGAGTGTGTTCCTATGTGTAAGAGTACACAGAGACACATATGTGTGAAGGGAGATGTTAAATAATCATAACAAACGTTAATGGAGTGCTCACTATTTCCTAGGTTTTATGTGCATTTTCTTATTTGTCTTTGCAATAATGATACCAAGTGAGGACTGTTTTCCATATTTATTTTAAAGAAGAGGAAAGAGAAGAGGAACTTTTCTATAGCCCCTTCATGTCACAGCATACCTCACTAACACAGAATTTCATAAGTGGGTTTTGTTTTTTTCAGTTACAGTTGACTTTCAACAATATTTCCTTCAATTCATTCTGGAAATGGTTGGCTGCTGCCTCTCCTTGTTAATGGAAACCTTCATGTGACACTGTAGCTCTCTGCCTCTCTCTACCCCAAATGTTTTCTACCTGGACTCACTTTGGTAGCATGTTCTCTTTGGTGGCATATTCTCTTTGGTTTTTCCACTCCTCTGTTTAAATTCACCTTCGAAGAAATTCCTTCTTGTTCATAACCTGAACTGAGAACATCAGCCAGCACACGTTCCTGTCCTGGAAGAACATTATTAGTACAACCCAATAGTGGTCATGGTTATTCCCGATAAATCACTCTGTGCCCAAGTAGCAGGTAGGGAACAGTTCCATCTTTGATTTCGCATTAGAATCTCACTGTTGGTCAGATTGTAAATTAAAAGGCTTGAAATTTTGGTCATTATGACACTTACACTCTTGGTTTACACTGAGATGACCTGAACTCTTCTGTTTTGTATTCCACTATTAATTATCCCCACATAGAAATCTGAGTGCCTTGGACGTGCCCGAGAATGGTCTGGGAAACACTGTGTATTCCCTCCAATGCTCCAAAGGAGTGGAGAAGGCAAGGAAAGAGTCGAATCCGTCTCGTGATTTTAGAACAAACGAGTTTAATTAGGAGAGAACATTGTTTGTTTTAAATTCAGAGATTAGTAAAAGAAAAAATTATAGCCATCAAGAAATCTGAAAGAGGAAAATTTAGGATGTGTAAGTTAAGCATTTGTTTCCCTTTCTTTGATGTTCAAGTTCCTTCATGCAGAAAGATGCTTAATTTGTGGGTTTTAGTCATAAAACAATAAAAGTGCTTTTTTTTATGTAGAAGGTTAAACACATACTCATGAAACCTTAGAACATTGTGTTGTATGTGTGTACTTCTTTATTCCTTAGACAGAAATTCAACAGGCAAAGCAATTTAAGTGTTGATGTTGTTCACTGTCATGCAAGCAGACTCTTAGTTTTGAGACCATTTTATGACATAACCAATTTTTCTGTTTTTTTCCTCCTTGTTTTTAGTTATCCTCAAAGCATTTCATTACATTTTTACTTTCAGTTTATTTAACTGTGTATCTTTCTGAATAGTTGTCTTACCAACCTGAATTGTTTGCCATAGTACTTACATTACTTTAAAGCCATTTTCTTCTAAATGAATTTCCAAACTCTGGTTTGGACAAAAGTCCAAAGAAATTCATTGTAGACTCCATCTGGCATTTGTCTGGAAATTTTATGGAATGTAGATGGCTGCTCTTTGTCTTGGTCGATAACAGGTGTGTTTCTAATGGGTCCTTAACTTCCTTTCAAGAGTTTTGGGGGTCTTCAAAAAGACCATATGTTTTTCAAGAAATAAAAGTGGGTAGTTTTATTGACTACTCTGTATAAACTCATTAGGTTTTATAGTTAGCAAGTGCTGTTCCCATCCTACACCTTCTTAAACACAGAGACTCACAATCACACACATACATGTCTGACATTAGATTTTTCTAGAGCAAATTAATGTCTAATTTAAAATGAAAAGTCTACCACTTTGTACTGAAGGTCGGCAGACCATGAGAGAAATTCTACAAAAAACAGGGATGCACAGGTCTACCGGGATTGGAGGCAGATATGATCCTACCTTCTCTCCCCAGTTTGAAACCTGTTACGTGACTGTAACTGACATGGCTGTGTGCAGGGGAAGTGGCAGCCTTTAAAGCAACCTACATATAAATAGTTTGATTCTTTCCAGGAGTTTGTCTACACCTCTGTGGAACCCAGGAACAAACTCAAGAAAAAATGGGTCAACACACTTTTTGAGTAGCTTGAGCCAATCACTAATGGAGCCAGGGCTCTGTGTGCTCCTGGGATGGTTCTCCAAAGCACCTCCCCTTGTGATACACTTTAGAAGATAATACAGGGAATCCTAGTCAAAAATCTCTACAGATGAAAAGAGGCCTCAAGATGAGAATGCTGACGAGAATGCTGTTGAAGGTCATATCATCGCTAAGTCGGATAACTGTTAATAGCCTTCTAATAGGTCAATCTTTTTGTCTCCAGTTCTTGCCTTTCCCCTGCTCCCTCTCCAGACTGGCCTTTCAATTGTATTTAATTTCTTGCAATTACTCAAAGATTGTATTCTTTTCAAAGATTGTATTCACATTGTATGCCCTCCACATGGAAGACTCTTCTGCCCTCCCTGATTGGAACTGTTGCTCATCTCTCAGATCTCAGCTTAGATGTTGCTGCCCTAACCTCCAAATATTAGTAAGATTTCTCTCCTTTGTTGTTCTCAGGCTGGACTGTAATTCCTTTCTTGCTTGTTTATACTCCCAGCAGACTGTAACCTCCATCAGGCCTGAACCTTGGCCTACCTTGTTCACTATTGTATTGCTGGCATGTAGCATGGGGTTGGGAGACAGCTGGTGTTCAGTACATATATATGAGCTCAGAAGAGGAAGAGGGTAAGAAAATTAGGGGAAGGAGAAAAATTGGGCATGAATCAACCTATTTTGTAAATATATAAATACATGTAGTATGAATAAATATATAAGTAAACAAATCCTAGAACTTAGTGTTTTATTTTTATGATTTGCCTCTTTGTTATAATAGTAGTCTACAGAGAAAAATAATTTTGAAGTCTTAATTAGTTGGTTTCTGGTGAATCAAGTTTTAAACTATAGATATATTCTGCAAGTCTAAAAATATGTTTAACTCATAAGAGGAAACTGTTGTTAATAGTATAATATAATGGAGTCTTTTGTAAAGATATATAATGTTCTCTATTTCTGTTTTTTAAAATCCAGATTTCATTAGTAACATCGGCTGTGAGGTGTATTAGAATAACTACCTCACTACTAAAATGGTTAGCTTCCTTAAGAGTTCTCTGGAACACACTGAGAACCATCACCTTAATAGAAAAAATATCACAATACAAAGTGTATGGGAGTCCTTATTAAGCCTAAATTTCTTTTAAAAGTTTAGATATTGACAAAAGTATTATCTTTCTTACTTTCCATTTTAAATTCATTTCACCAGAGATACCAATATACCTTTAAGAGTCAATTAACATCTTCCAAATATAAACCATAGATGTCTTAATGGCCAAACTATCCTGGTTGCATGGCAGGTAAGAATGCTATCTTCTGTGTGCTTTACATTCCAACCCCAGTAAGTTTGGAAAATGCAAACCAATTTTGATGGAATATTGTTACATTTATTTTTCAAAATTAAAGTACAATTCCAGAGTCCCAGACATTAATTTGTTCATTGTCTTTCCTTCACTCCAGGTTACTCCTAATTCCTGCAGTCACTTGAACCTCTTCCTCCTCATCAGGATAAATAGAGAGAGAACAGGCACTAGAAACAATAGAGCCCACGAGCATACTTCTGAGAATATAACTCCTACTCTTGAGAAAGACAGAGAATTTGAGTTGTGGATTTAGGGCAGAATTAGCAGTTGAAATATGATTTCTCTAGTGCAAATAAGTGATAACGCACTTAACAATTCTGTAATCAAAAATGGTAATTCCATTCCAGCCTGAGAGTTAGATAAATACTTGATTAACTTTTCCCATTGCTGATGCCAATGAATCTATTGTCAACACAGTGAGAGGCCAAGAGCCATGAGGTCTGCTGAATCTCACGGTTTCCTATTTGGATGGGAAAAGCGATTCACAGAGGCACTTTATGCAGGCTACTGGACAAGACCAAGCACGTTGGATGGCTCTTGTCAATCTCTGAATGGTCTGAAATAAAACTATATTTGTACCAGAAAGTAATTATCTCTTTTAATTAGTTTTTTTTTTCCTGCTTAGTATGTTGTGTTAGAATTATGTTTTTTTCCTAGTATTAAGTAGGTAGGTTTATGGTAAGATCCAATGGAACTGGCTCTTCCAGGCAGGGCAGTGTGTTGGGGAACTTGGGAGAGAGTTTCAAGAATCTGTTGCCACAGAATTATCTGAGTGTGTGTCTTGGCTTTCTTAAATCCAAAACCAATGTGATCATTTAATAATTGTATAATTGTTTTTAAAAGAAGGATGTCTATTTGGGTTAATTATCTGCAATTCAGTTTTTTTCTCCCACTTCTGAATCCCCTTATTTGTTGCCATGATAAAAATTTATTTGAATATTTGTCTCATTTGAAAGAGATTTGTTAAGGCTTACATGTACATTTGTTGTCTTCTCATATCCCCTTGTTATATCTGTTGTTTACACATGGCACGTCTGGAAACTATTACCTAAAGGTACTTTACAGTTAGTAATTAAAAAATTAATAATTCTATCTTCTATTGAAGAACAAATATAACCAAAATTAATTTTATGCTTTTATTTTCAGTATCAGTAGCCTTGAACATAATTTTTGTGTTGCAGCCTTTATAATTTCATTTCCCTTGTCAGCATGCAATCTATCTTTTTTTAAAAAAAAAAATGTTTTTTCTTTTCACATTCTTTCTTTTTACTAGGATTCCAAAGCACTTTATCTGTATTACTTTTAATGTTTGTTATGATAGAGAGTTGGGACTATGTCTTTAATCTTTGTATTGCCAGAACCTAACACAGAAAATAGCTTATAATAAGAATGTAATAGATGTTTGTAAATAAATGCTTGATTAAAATAATATATTATGTTAAATTTATTAGTTTTATGTTTTTCCCTTGATTCATTTTGTGTTCCCCACAGCTTATCGCAAACTATAAATTCAATAAATGATAATCAATGACAAAAATAGGTAGTAAAGTGGTCATGCAAAGAAGTAGAAATTTGCTGAGATTCAAAAATCTTTGTCTCTATTTCTTTCCAACTTTTTTGTCCCTATCATTCCCCCAAGAAAATGATAATTCATAAAACCCATTTACAGGAGGGAGCAAGTAAGTCCAACAAGCAACAGAATTAGTTAATAGTCAAGTTGAAGGGAAGGGCTGAGATCAGTAAAAGAACAAAGGATTGTTTGGCTCAACTGGGGCAGCATGTGTAGTGCGTTAGACAGCTTTGAGAGAGTGTGCATACATTTCAATTCTAGCCAAAACATGCTATTAATAAAAATAAATCTCTCTTTTATATTCTTTCTAAAATGGTCATAACATAACCCATTACATCTGCTCTTTTGGAGGAAAGGTATTTAAAATGCACAATAATGTATAATAACAAGAAAACTTTCTACTCCTTCTCGTTAATTAAATCACTTAATGTCATCACAGATGACAACTTTCTTATCTTGTATTGGCATTATTTGCAGCAAAGATGGAGAAAAAGTTCTCTTTCCACTTCCCAAATTCCCATTCCTTCTTAATTTATGACGAAAAAGAGTAGAAGAAAAAATAAGAGTAAAAGAAGATCTCCGAGTCAGCTTTGGTTTGGAGCCCATCTGTGCATTGGCAGTCTTAGACCTCCTAACTGGATTAGGTTACTTTTAGGAACTGAATTCTGTTATATGTGGCTAATACATGCATGTGTTGACAGAAAGGAAGTTGAAAACCTGGTGTTTTCTTGAGTGTTAGTCAATATATTTTAAAGGCTAGGAAAATTTCTTTATGATTATCTCACCAGGGAAGAAAGGTTAAATTTGCTATTTTGTACTTCCGAAAACCCAAATAAGAAACTGAACAAAAGAGTAGACCCAGGCTCACCTAGTCGACTGTCATTAGAGAATTAATAATTTCTCACCATAAAGTTTTCAGTTCTTGACATGACCAAATTAAAGTTTTTCTAAACGGGGGAAAGGGGGTGGGGAGAACCACTTTATTTTGTATACAGTTTGCATTCAGAATTAACCAGAATGAACTCATGGACCTTCCCAGCAATATTTGCTATGCTTCATTATTATTTTTTTAGCTCTTAAAAGGAATAAAAAACACAAATGATTTGGTGAAAAGGTAGTTACATTACCTTAGATAAACCTAGTGCCCAGCACTCTGAACACCAGAGAAGACCAAAGACCAAAGACCAAAAGCCCGGAATAAACTTTGTAGAGCAAGAAACATAAGCAATCATCCATATGATTCTTAGGCAAATCAAAGCAAGAGAGTATTATTTCCCTTGACACAGCACTCCAGACTCACTCAGCCTGTGAAGCTGTTCCCTAGTCCATGCAGGGTAGGACCAAAGGGAAGAGGACACTTTGGGTCATGAACATTTGCTCATCAAGTTCTAAAACCACCTGGGTCAACCTGGGAATTACTGTGGCTCAGCAATTCTTCTCTGTCTTGTTCAATATTTTACCTATCCCCATTAACTAGTATATGCACTCACATTTACTGAACCAAAAAAAATGATTATTATACTAACAATAAAAATTGTTTTCAGACTCATAGATGCAGCTGATAGTTGCCAAATTGAAGAGGAGTGGGAGATGGGGGAGGCAGAAAAAGGTGAAGGGATTAAGAATGACAAATTGATAGTTATAAAATAGTCATGAGGATGTGAAGTACAGCATAGGGAATATAGCCAATAACATGGTAATAACTATGGACTGTGCTAGGTGGACACCAGACCAGCCAGGGGATCAGTTTATAAGTGTATAAATGTGCAATCACTATGCTGGACACCTGAAACTAACATAAAATCATATTAAATATCAACTGTTTTTGAAAAATATCTTTAAATGTGGGAGAATGGTGAAGGGGAATAAGAGGTTCAAGTTTCTAGGTAGAAAACAAATAGGTCATGGAGATGTCACATAGAGCACAGGGAATATAGTCAATACTATCGTGACTGTTGTATGGTGTTGGATGGTTGCTGGATTTATCATAGTGATCACTTCTTTAGGTAGATAAATGTTGAAACTAATATAATATTATATGTTAGATATATTTTAATGAAAATTTTTAAAAAGTTGTTTCCATTTGTTGAGAACTTACTAAGTACTTGAGACTGCGCTAAGCATTTAATGTGTGTTCCCTTATTTAATCCCTGTGTATTCCACAGAGCAACAGTCTCTCAGAGTTCATTTTATTTTCATTATAATCTCTCTGAAAAATGATTATTAGATTTTATGGTAAAATTAAGTGAACTAAAATTTAATATTGGGAAGTTTCTTTATCAAAAAAAATTCTTTAATAATCATGAAAAATAAAGGCTATAGAAGAAAAAAAATCTGTGTGAACTTATAAACTCACAAGATTATAGAAAAGGGACTTTTGAGGTCATTTAGTCCAGGTCCCTAATTTTATGAAGGAGGAAAATAAGGCACAGATTAAATTAGACCCAATGTCACACAGTTAGCTTATGACAGAGGCAAGAGTAGTGCACACTTCCTAGATGTGTAAGTCTTGATGAGCTGATTTTGTGATATTCTTTTATTACCCCCTTCAAGAATATTAAAGTTAATAAGTTTCTAATGATATTACAGCCAATGGACTCCCAGAATTCCAGTTCACTGTATCATCCCACATCTCTGGATGCATGCAATGACATCCTGTCATAGACACTAATGTATTGCTGAGTGAGGATTCAAAAGAAGATGAGCATGACTCCAATTCATGGAAAGGAGAGGAAGAAAGTAATAGGTACACTACATCTCAAATGTCTCATGAATTCTTATCTGTGCTACTGTCCAAAAATAAAAATAAAAAATAACCATGAGTCCCCATGGGAAATTATCTCGCAGGTGACTTTCTCCTCATTCAGTAATTGGATCTCCCCAGAAAGCTTTCAGAATTGCTGGCTTATTTCCCCAGAGGATATTGCCTCTCTGGCCAAATCACCACATAGAAAAGGGGATGCCGTGGCTGGAGTAGATCAGCAGTCAGAGCTTTCTAGCCTGGCACAGGAAGTGGCTGATGTTCCTGCCAAGAGGCTGAGCTCCTGCTCCTCCAGCCGTAAGAGGAGGAGGAGGCCAGGGTGTCCTGCCGTCCCAGTGCTACAAAATGGGTCAGATAGTGTCTGCAAGTGTGTTCCTCATCTTACCGTAACACTGCCTAAACTCCATTACCTGGTCATAGGGACCTTTAGACAACTCAGAACACAACTGGAAAGTGGCAAGCCAGTTTTTGGAAAAACAAGATTGTAGGGATTATGAAATAATCTTATAAATGCAGTAAGACTGATTACTTTTTGTGTAATCTTCTTCATCAAGTCAAATTCTAAAAAAAATTCATATGCTTCTCTCCACCTCCAGAAAGGGCCATATCGTAACCTTTTATTGCTTTCAAACACAGAAAGTTAAACAGAAGCAAAGAATGGGGAGAGGAAATGGGCACACACACAGGCATGCTTTTGTGCTTTAGTAGTTTTTATAATTGAGTAATTTGCGTGACAGAAGGGTTTCTCTCCTGACTACCAAGTATTGTGTGCTTCCTACTCTACTAGGAAAAAAAAAAGAAAAAGAAATTTTATTTTGCTCAATTTAATAAGTGCTAGCTAGAGCAGGGGCTTTTCTTATCTACATCATTCCTCTGTCCTTTGGCACATTTTGATCTGTTTTCTCAACATATTGGGAGGACCTGGAAGGCAAGTGTCATCTGTGTCTTGCTACCTTTGTTGTCCCAACATAATACACACAATAAGGGAAGGCCCTCTGTGAGTGTTTGGTGATGACATTGCTATTGAGAATGTCTGTCTTAGAGGATCTCTTCTGGCACACTCCACAGGATCTGAAAACTATCCCAAACACCTTCCCCGTTGACCGGGCCCCCACCTTCAGGCCGAGCTATTTAGATTCCACCTGTACTTCATGTTTCATTGATGTCTCACGTTCATTAATTCCATTCATATTCATCTATCTCCTCTGCATTGACAGGGCATGTTCAGATCTGGATTTGAGGAATGGTATTTCTATAAGATTATAAGATTTGTGATAAAATTTGTTGTTATTGTTGGTATTTCCCGTGTTGAAAAATAAATAAATTTCTTGAATATACTTTAATCTATGCTAAAAAAAATAAATAAAATAAAATAAAAACAGGAATTTCCCAGAAGAATGTGCCTCCCTGTCCATTAAACTGTAATGAAAGTACTGAAGATAGATAATGTGCACTAACAAGTCTTGCTTTAGAAGTGTACGGTCCTCTCAGTGTACATGTGCATGAGCGTGTACATGTACTTCATGCATGTGTTTACACACTTCGTGCGATATTGTTTCTCTATCTCCACTGTCGCACCTCTCGTGATCCGCTTTGCATTAAAAATGCTTACATGCGTGTTTGTTTCTTTCTAAATTGGAGATTACTGAAGGATGGAAGCCAGAGTTCTTTTTTCTTAGAGATTTCCACTGAGTTCAGCACACATGTGCTTTGCATATGGAAGAGTCATGATAAAATTTAGCTTAATTGAAAGAGGGCATTTATAATGACATAAAAGATTAAGAGGATGATGCAGGATGAGCACTGCAGGTTTGGGCAAGAAACATGGGGTATATGCTTACTGAAACTGCTCCTTCCAGATGGGCAGCGAACATCGGAAGGCTGTACTTGCCTCTCAGCAGAAACGACCTCCCTTTCTTCCCAGTTGAGGAGCATGCCCAATCTTACCAACACGAACAATTCTAAAGTAGAGAAGACCCAGAGTCCCAGTGGGCTGGAATTTGCTTTACTCAATTAATGCACAGGCAAGCTCTTTCCAAATGATCCCCCAAAAGAGTATGTCCCTAAACTATGATGCACAGACTTTTTGTTTAAAGGCCAAGTACTATGCTTTCTAATCCATCTCTGTCCTTCAATCACTTTTAATGTGTTTAGGTAGCGATCACCTGCTCTGGGGCCAACTCAGACCTTCTGCACGTGTTTACAACATCTGTGAGTCCATTAAAGCACTGGGTTTCATTTTCTGTCAAGCACCCGAGAAACCAATGTCTCAAGGCAAATGTGATCAGAGAGTATTTGTAAGAAGGAAGCATAGGCACAGGTTGAAGTGCCTTGAGATGGGCTCTGTGAACCCTTCTCCTCTACCGTCATCCTCCCCTTTCTCTACATTGTGGGAGGCCTAAATTGAAAGCTTAATTTAAATTATTTGCTGAAACTTTTAAAAAACTGTCTGGCTATGGGAGACTTACCTCCAAATGAAGAATGAACAACTTTTAGGTTTATCTAATCACAAAACCCTTTTCATTTAGATGGTCTCTGGCACACAGAGCAGGGAGAAAGACTCAGAATTAAACACGCACTACTGCCTTCTTCTGATTCTAGGGTAGCATTTACCATAAAGCACTTTACAAAACACAGAGAACAAAAGTCCAGTCACTTTCAAAGTAAAGACACTAGCCAAGTACTGCTCAATAACTAATCTTTTCTATTACTATTTTGTTTGTAAGGTTTATATATAAAAGCATATTAATGACTTTTGTTTTCCTGTTGGAAGAAGAAAGTTTAAAAAAATGCAAAATTCAAACATCCCTTTCTCCTTAAACTCTGGTTCTACCCACTCCTCCATCCTGTCCCTTTCGTGTACAAGTTGCACAGGATTCTCTGAAGTATTTGCTGGTCAAATACCCTAGATTAGTATTCAGTTTCTAGGCTCATACACATAAACTAAATCCCTTCAATGCATTTTCTCTTACCTCCCACAGAACTACGTGGAATACTCTTTAATTTTTAAGAGCCTAGCAAATTACTGTTCATTTAACATCCAGCTACATTACATTTAACTGAAGTTTACTACAGAGATTGAGAAAATAACACATCTGATCAGAGTAATTCCTTAAGGAAATAAAGTTGTGGGTGTTTCTTAACCTATGCTTAGCTTGGAGAAAAACAAAACTAGATGCAGATGCTCTAAGTAATTACCAGAACATAGAATTTCCCTTAGATAATTATAACGTGTGCCTTCATTCTGGTATTCTCTTCTGGTAGAAAAATATTATTGTGCTTTGCAATTATTTGTGCATATAGTCACATACTTTGCCTTCCAACTCCATACCACAAGCTGTAAAAATCCTTAATACACGAAGAAACTTCTAGGAAGAATGGTGGATATACTTGGCGAATCTACAGGAATTCATGGTCCACTTTTGTCCCTATAAAAATGCAAATAAGTAGATAGTGACTTGCAATGAAAGTTAGGTAAAATGTAAGTTTATATTTTTTCTTCCAAAATTTCTTCTACCAAAATACAGTATTTGGTAAAACTTAGGAAGTTTTCCTCCAGCCTCGTCTTTGCTAGGTCAGTGATGCTCATTCTGTAATCAGAATCATCCAGCTCATTTGTAAACATCCAGGGCTGCATTTCAGAGGTGCCAGTTTTGTAGCTCTGGAGCTCTAAGGTAGGGCTCAGAAATACACCCACCCCCAAAGCGATTCGGACTTCTCTTTAAAGAAACACACTCTAGGCTCTACGCCAGTTGTTCTTGAACTTTAGCAGACATCAGAATTTTAAGAAGAACTCACTGAGACATAGATTGCTGGGCCCCACGCTCAAAGTTTCTTCTGATTTAGTAGCTCTTGGTGGGGCCTTAGAATCTGCATTTCTAACATGTTTCTAGGTGATGTTGATGCTGCTGGCTCAGGAACCAAGCTTTGTGAAACGCTTTTTCAGGCTAAATTAATGTGTCTGCTCAGTGCAACATAAAAAAATGCTACATATTCCCAAAGCCTTCAAGGTCCCCTCAAACCAGCCCCCACCTATCTTTCCAGTTTCGTGGGACAACCTGAGGTACCCTATCATTCAGCCAACACAGGCTCTTTGCCATTCCCTAAGGGTTCAGATATTTTAGAACATGGAAACTAAATGTGATTTGTAAGGTCCAAGACAAATGATCTTTTTGAGAAAACTTCCCCTACCTCCCCAAGTCAAAAGAATTACTCCCTCTTCAGCATCCATAGTAGCCAACGTTTAGTGTGGTTTTTACCTAATTGTGTATATGTCTGTCTTCTCCACCAGATTTTTAGCTCCCCAAGACTACGTTTCAGATAATTTAGTATTCTTCCTGAAGCCTAGCAGAAAGCATGCCAGCAGAATTAAAACTGCACTGACGCATAGCCTTAAACACAGTGATTCTCAAGGTAAGGTCCACAGTCCCCTGGGGATACCTAAGACCCTTTCAGAGCTGGGACTACAAGGTCAAAACTATCTTTGTAATAATAGTAGCCTAATAAGAATAGTTATTTGCCCTTTTCACTGTGTTGGCATTTGAGCTGATGCAAGCCGCGATGGATAAAACTGCTGATACTTTAGTATAAATCAAGACAGGGTTCACGCTGTGTTAGAAGTCGTCTTATTCTTTACAAACATTCATGCATAAAGAGAAATCAAAACAGCTTTCACCTAAGAACATCTATAAAGAAAGCAGTAAAATTTGTTAATTTTATGAAATCGTAAACCTTGAGTATAAATCTTTTATACCGTGTGATAAAATGGGAAGTTCACATAAATGCCTTTCCTCACACAAGCATAATGGTTGTGAGAGGAAAAACACACATCTGATTGTTTGACTTGCAAGCTAAACCAGCTGCTCTTTTTTTTTTTTTTTCAGAGAATATCAGTTTAACTGGAAAGAAATAGAAAACTATAGCTATCCTAGATTTGGGTATTTAGCAGATATTATCTTAGAGATGAATGAAGTAAGCCTATTCTGTCAAGGACAACAACTGACAGCATTTGTTGCCAATGATAAAATATGCATATTCCAAAGAAATTAGAAAATGAGAAAATTCATCACTGTGAGCTTGACAGCTTCCCAGTACTTGAAGACTTAATGATATTAACTAATGTGATTTTTTTGATATTATGTTATGAAGTGTGTCACCATTTGAAAGACCTTGATAACTCAGTGAACCATACTTTCCAAATGACTGATGCGTGATGTTACAGAATTATGCATGCATGAAAGACTCTCTCAAAGTAGAATGCACAGCAATAGATTCTAATGCAACATCTCCCAAAAGTTCAGATACGGTTTCAGATTCCACACTGCAACTCACTCTGTACTTATCTGTACTTATCTGAATAGGTTATTAATTATTTAAAATATTAAAATACCCTTTTCGACTTTCTATATATATAAAGCTAGCTTTTCTTCATGTACTTCAATCAAAGCAACACGTCACAACAGATTGAATGCAGACACACATATAAAAAAATCCAGCTGTTTTCTACTAAACTAGATTTGAAAGAAACTGCAAAAATGTAAAACAATGTCATCTCTCACACAATGGTTTTGTTTTGAAAAATGTAATTTTTTGAAAAGACCCAGAACTGCCACAAACCTCTCCAGATACCAAAAATTGCAGAAATTCGTACTTGCCTTCTTAAGCATATCTGCCAAGGTGGCCCTCAACTAAGTCCTAACAGCAGTGTTTTGCCTTTGTTGTTGTTTTGTGATGTTTGAGGAGGGTGTGACATTCTCAGCTCTCTGCCTGTGTAGAATCTCTTACCCATCTAGGCATCCTATGCCTGTTTTTTGTTGAAAACTGCAATATTTAAGTCATTGTTTCTCCATTACTAAAAGAATTGGCACTGTATGCCTGTCTTACTGAGGGATGAAAGGTGATATGTTCTAATAAAAAATGTCAAGCTCCAGCTAACTCATGAAGAAGAGAGAATTTTCTGGAGATCCAATGTTGCCACAGAGAAAGGTAGGTGGACACTTTCTTTGCTTAGGTGCACATGAAACCCTTGTCCCAAGGGCAGAGATATGTGTAGGACTCGAATGTATACTTCTCAAGCCATTAGAGAGAGTAGATGGGATCATTCCTAAAATGTCTCTAAAAATATTTCCTTGGACCTGGTCTTAACTTACATAGCTGGCATTGGCTCAGGTACCCAAGAAGAGAGAATGTGAGGAAAAGGAGGAAAAATGTGGAAGATAAAAAGAAAGAAAACAAAAAGGCAGGGAGAGAAAAAAAAGGAGGGAAGAATGGTAGGAGACATTATTATAGTCACTATTCTGTAAGCACTGTGTTTTATGCTTTTTCAATAAGGAGGAGATTTAGGGTGCAAAGCATTGGGTTATTTCCGTGATCGCAGATACCTAGAAAGAGGTGGTGCCAGATTATCTCTCTCCATAGCCCATGTTCCTTCCCACAGTGCTATGTTGTCCCTCTTCCAAATGCTTACCATGTTTTAATTAATGGTGATAAAATAAAGCAAAGCAACATCCATAAGTTAAAATCAAATACTTCAAAAAAAGCAAATCTTCAAATACTTTTATCTTGTCGGGTACAGATTTATGCATCACTTTAAAAGGCTGCATATCCCTTAGAAATGTATAGCAAAGACAGGATGGCTTAACTAATGGCAAGGACAGATGTGCTAGGGTTATAGCAAAATCACTAATATTTGATGATTTTTACTAATTTAGTTAAGTGCTGGTAACATCTATTCAAAGGAAGTTAATGAGTGAATTTCTTGTTTGTTCTAGGGAGGATTTCAAACTAATACTTTGATAGCAAGCATTTTAAAGGATTTGCTGAGAGCCAGGAAAAGAACATGAAGTTTTAGAAACAAGTCTCAGATAATTATTACCATCCTCATTTAACAGGTAAAGAAATGACAGCTCAGAGAGCTAAGTGATTTGCTCAAATAACTTATGAGTGGCCAAGATGGGTGACAAATCAAGATATTTTTACTTTAAAGCCCATACAATTAATCTCTTTGTATTAACCAGTGTCATAATTAGCCATATAATGCTGGCATTATCTTAAATCTGGACAATTAGATACAGTAATTAGAGACTATATAATTTTATCTTGGAAAGAAGTCAGTACATGCTACTATAATTATTATTATTCTAAATTGAGAATAAATTATTTTCAAGTCATTTACAACTTAAACATATCATGAATCATACAAAACTCCCCACCTGCTGTAGATGGAATAGGAGTATATTCTCTAAGAATAACAATGAAAACAATAGCAGCTAGCCACTAGTATATGCTTGATATTATTCTGAATATTTGTGTAACTATTGTATCTATTTTATTCTTGAGGCACAGAGAGGTTAAAAAACTCGTCTAAGATCCCAAAGCTGGTTAATAGACCTGTGATTCCAACGAAGCCATCTGGTTTCGGATCCTGTGCTCTTCTTAAACGAGATCTATCTATTAGTGCAGGCAAAACGCAAACCAGGCATGGGGGGCACATGCATCCGTGTGCACATGCATGTGTACACGTACATATTTAGGTTAAAAAATACAGAAAGACACAAGATTATTGGTATAGACTCATTCAAAATGTCAGTATCATGGAAGACACAGTGATTATTCTAGAACAAAGAGACATGACAATCAAATGGAAAACATGATCCTTAAATAAATCTTGGTCTGGAATAAAACACACATAAGCTCTAAAGGACATTTGGGAACAGTTTTGGAAATTCGGATATGGATATATATTAGGTGATGTTATTGCCTCAATGTCAAATCTCCTGAATGTCATCATAATATTGTATTATATAGGAAAATGTCCATGTTGCTCGATGCTGCATGCTAAAGCATTTAGAAATATTGTCTTGTGCTACCTGCAATTTTCTATCAAATGATTCTGTGAGAGATAAATCAGTGATATATATGTATATATGTGTGTGTGTGTGTGTGTGTTTCTCACTGTGTGTATAAGCATATATGTACATACATATATGCAGAGCTCTCTCCTTATCTCTCTCCCTCTGTACATATATTATAAACATATTATATACAATATACAAGTGTATTATAACTTATATATTACATATATAATCTATATATAAATACAGGGAGAGGGAGAAATATATCCAAATATGTTGATATACATACACACATACACACAGAACGAGAGATAAGAAAAATATGGCAAATGTTAAATAATTATATACATGTGAATTTATTTCTCTCTTTAAACTCCAGGAACTATTCTCCTCTTTTGCTATTTACCTCTAAAACTTTCCCTCACATGCCAACTTGAATATAAATTCTTGTGAAATAACTCTAATTTTACATCCAAAACAGATTAATTTCTTCCTTGAAGTCCTAAGCTCGCCTCCTTTCCTGACCCACCCACCTCCACAGTTCTTTTTCTTACAGTTTATCTCTCCTAAAAACTACATTTTTTCCATGGCTCGTTCTGAGTGAGTCACACCTTTCTGACATAGAAAGAGTTTGCCTGATTTTGACAGTGCTTTGCTCTCTAAAGTGCTCTTTACTGGGGAGGTGGTAAGAAGGGATAATAAGTTCCTGGGGCTCGCTGTAGGGGGTGCTCTGCACTACCTTAGGGATTTATAAAATCCCCCTGGAGGCAACATTTAATGAAAGATCTGCCTTTTTCAACACCATTATATCTGTGCTTTAGTCTCTCAACTTCTACTGGCTTTTTACTATCAGGAAGAAAACTAGTTTCTGAATTGGATATATTGTGGCTTTAAAAAAAAATTATTTCATTAGTTTTAAGTATATACAAAAACCACAGTACATTGGCTAGACATTTATATAGTTTATAAAATGATCCCCCTAACTGCTCTTTCTCTCTCTGGCTGTCTACCTAACCTATCATGGTTTTGCTTTGGAAACTGTCTGCTGCCTCAAAGCACTGTCCCCAACTCCCTAACCAGAAGCTTTGATAGAAATAAAGGGTATTCATAGCCACCATCTGGGGTACCTTTACAGAATCTTATATGTGTATCTTGAAGAAAATCAATGCAAATTATACCTATCTGTGATGAAAATTTTTCAAAATGTTGTCACTTTATTTTTTCTAACCAATCAGCAGTAAAGAAAAAAACACACATTTTCTATCATCTCTGAATTTTATTTTTGTCCTGTGTTGATGACTGTGGTTAATTCAACACTGCCTTTGACCGATTGTTCTGTTATTTTCTCAAATCGTTTGATATTAGTTTCTCTGAGGTGTTATAAAAGGAATGAGATAGAAGATTGGAGGTGAGACAGAGAATCAGTTATAGCAGGTCAGTTGGCTCTTTAGGATGTATAGAGAAGGTGTTGGAATCAGGATAAGCCAGGGGTCACAATCACAAATACACACAGCAGTCAGAAGGTACCTGAGTGAGGGAAGCAGGTCCGGGTATAAAAAACCACTCTTCCATTTAACAACTAGAATCTGTCCATGTGTTCCCCTAGGAACATGGGGCTCTATCGGTTTAACTTCTGTTTTCTCACATTTAGTAAAAACATGGCACAGAGAAATATATTTCTTGTCTAAGAAAAACAATGCAGTAGAATAATAAGTAGCAACTGACAGGTGACTTGAAGGTCAGGGAGAGAGCAGACTGTGGGGGGGACTGGCCTGAGCTGGAGACGGCAGCTCTAAGGCTACCTATCACTCAATGAAACCTTTTGACGGGGGAATGTGAGTTCCATAGGGAAGACAGAGTTTTTTCAAGAGAAGCTGCACATGCAGATTTTATGGTGAAATCTCCCTATTTTTGAAAGAACTCTACATTCCATTTCAATGCTAAGGCTGTCACTTACGGCCTCTGTTCCATATATACAGGAAGCGGCATTGTATCACACATTGAAACCAGAACGATGCGATTGGTCAAAATCACAATAGCATCGCTAGAGATTTAACATTACGCAAAGTATCATTTCTCAGAAGTCTTGTGTAGTTGATGAAGACAGCTGTAGTTTCCTTTTAAAAAAGGTTGTATATGAGAAGAGTAAACATTTGGACAGTTTTATGTGCAGCCCCACTTTTCAGCAAGAAAGTAGACTCCCACGATGATTAAGGCCCTGTGGCCTTCGGAGTTCAGGAAGAGAATAAGCTGACTTGAGCAAAGGAGTAATATACACTTGACCCGAGAGCATCAATCAACTTATACCGATTTAAATGCTACCCGATAGAAGGCAAATAGTACAACTACGTGGAGACAAACTGCTGTATCCCACGTGCCGTGTAGGATGGGTACCATGAATTTCGTCAGGGCTGAGGTCTGCCTTCGTGATGTTGTTTACCATTCAGTCCGAATGCAGAGTGATATGTTTGCCTTGGCAGCCACATCCTGCCCACGCAAGAAGCCCTGGCACATAGGACTTCTGTGAATAGCCTGCTCTGTCCTTAAATTATTAGTCAATAAGGGGCAGGAGACAGGGTGAAGCGAACAATTAGGAAGCCACGCTGCCATTTGCTTAGCTGATCTCTTTCCCTGGTTGTAAATCCTGTGGTAAAAATTAGACTCCATTCTCCCTGTTTCTCTCATATGGAGTGAGAGTTCGTTTCATGACTTCAACCAACGAAAGAACCCCAGAGGTGTGGGAAAGGGCCTGAAAGGGGCTGGGAGAAGCTGCTGGCCATGATTTCTTTGGCAGGAACTGGTGAAGGATTTAGCCTGCCAAGTGTCCCAGCTGTGGCTCGGTCCTACTCAGCCCCACTATTGGCTTCCTCACTCCACAAGGAAGCAGCTTGCTCAATGTACCACATGTTGCACAGAGAGAATCTACCTTTCCTTTAAAATTAAAGAGAAAAAGAAATAACAAAAGATAAATGATAATTTCCTACATCGTATCTCTTCTCTCACTTTCAACAAAGTGGCCTGAGATGCTGATGATTTATTTAGTGCCAGAGACAAGATTTCAGTGCCTTTGAAACCACTTCTACTCCTCTTTCTGTCTCTGCTCCTGTGGCCCACCCCCACCCCACTGACATGCCCGGGGCAGGGGAAACCTGACCCTTTTGGAGAGATGGCTATCATAAAAATAAGCAGGGATTGAGAGCTCATGCAGGTGACAGAATAGATCTGTGTTCTCAGCCTGTAAAAGACCTGCTGAAAAAGATACGACAGTTAAGTAAATAAATACATTTGCTCCTTCTCACCTCTCTTTTCCTCACCTCTTCTTTCCCTACTCTTGAATAATGAAGATTAATATGTTTTATAATATTTTAAGAAAACAGCATTTGGGGAGTGTATTTTCACTTCTCAAATAGCCCAATCTTTTCTTTCTTCTTTTTTTAAAGTTTGGTTTAAACCATGCTCTACCCATAGTCACACCCTGCATTTAGAGGCAGTTGAATGGAGACCCTCTGGGCCTAGGAAGTATTTCTTGGTGACATGAGCTTAAAGAAAGACAGCAGTGAACAGACCATTTGCCGCTATGGTCAGCCACTCTTTCTTTGGCTCCACCAAAGAACTTCAGGTCATGGAGGAAATCTGCATGACATCTTATAACTGACAATAATTGGAAGCATTGTTCTCTGAGAAGCATAGTCCTGAAGATCTGAAGGCAGGGAAATGCCCTACACTTACTTTTTTTTCATGTAGGAAGTACAAGAGAAGAGAATAAATAACGAACAAGTAGAAAGAAAGGCTCAGAAAAAGTTCTTGCTTCCAAGCTGAACACAATGAAATTAAATGATAATAAAGATAATGCTTAAGAAAATCATTCTTAACAGGACTCCCTGATGTCAATTTTTTTTTTTCTGTATTTAAGGTAACTAGCTTGCCAGGTTAGTCTAGGAAGACTGTCTCATACTGATATGCCATTGGCAAAGCAAGCCAATTCTTATGCATAGCAAACAGAATCTGGCAGGTAGATGCTATTACTGAAGACTTTTGGTGGCCTAGTCAGCCTCTCAGCCACCTACAGAACTCCAGAGACCCACAGTTTGTAACTTGGCTTTTCAGATGTTTACAAAGGATCAGATTTTCTTTGGCTCAGAGAAGAGACCTGGCTGGAGCCTTTCACCTTGTAAAACCATGTATTACATAAAATTGCCAACATCTAACCATTGCTAGCCTCACAGGGGTGCATGTGGAAACAGATTCAAAAGTACATTTTCTTATTTAAAATAAGTAAATGTGGTAATGGCAGACAAAGAAGCTGACAGGGGTGGCTGGGGCTGTGTGTACACATTTCAGGATGTTTACTAACACTCACCTATGATTTTATTAAACTTGTGCTGTCTATAGTGATTCGCATGGTTTCCCATTGTCAACTGTGTCTTATTGCCAGGTTTCAAGGATGCCCTTGAAGATTTTATGTTCCCAATCATTAACGGATCAGAACATTTTGACTTGCTGTTTCTGGTACAATGCAACTGTTTTTTGGCATCAATTTCTTCATCTAAAAAAATTGGCCCAGCCAGCTCTGAATACTACTGAAATCATTATACCTGATTGGGAAACCCTCAGCCATTCCTTTAGGTTGGGGACAAGGGAGAAGTAAGATCATGGGGACAGTTGAGAAATAATTTTTAGGTTGTTATAAGGAAAAGGGACTCTGACTTTTCTACAGTCACATTTTAGAGAAAGGAATCCCTTCTATGCTAATCTTTGTTTGAATTCTTTCAGTGACAGAGATCTCACGGCTCTGCAAAATGGTCATTCCAATTCTCAGGTTCTACTGATTATAAGCTCTCCATTATTTTGAATTAAACTCCAAAGAACAACTCAGAAGATACATCTCTTTCATGTGACAATCTTTCATATGGCTGCAGGAAACCAATCTGCTTGCCTTGTTTTTCTTTAGCCAAACACCACCAGGTCTATGGGATGTTCCACATATGATGCAATTTCCAGCACTTGGACAAAACTTAAATCTATTAACTATAAAGATTACTGATGCCTGATGCTGTTCTAAGTGATTTTTACTTTAATTATCTTATTTAATATTTAAGCAATACAATGAGGTAGGTACAATTATTATTCTAATTTTATATACGAAGCAATAAAAAACATAGAAGTTAAATAATTTGCCCAAGACACATAACCAGTAAGTAGTGGAGCCAGACACTCAAATGGGTTAGTTTGAATCCAGAGCTCAGGTTATCCACTACGGCTTTGCTTTGCCACTTCTCCACTAACAAACCCATGGCCAGACTAAGACTCAGGCTTCTGGCTCCCAGTCTAATGCTCTTTCCGCCATGTCATGTTATCCTGAACGTAGATGGAATACCCTTGGGAGAATGTAAGGGGATCTTGGGGAAGACAAACTAGGGTATAGAATTCCCAAATCTAAATCCCCAGGAGAACTGGATATCTATTAAGTTTGACTTATATTGTGAAAAGTAGAAAGTATTCTATTTCTAAATTTAGTAAGGAAAATGAACACTGGCAAAGACAGAAAGATAGCCTTGCTCTAGAAAAGACTCTAAGCCTTCCCTAATTCCCATACTTTAGGTGCCAATGAAGACAAAGTTCAGGGAAGTCTTCAGTTTGAACCAGGAAGAAGCAATGGCCTTCAGCCACAGGTCTTTGTCACCTGAGGCTATTGAGATGGTAAAAATTCAGTGCTGAAAGCTTCCTTTGTGCAGTATTTTCCTTCTTCCCTAAGGAATTGAGAGGTGGGGTAAGGAGAAAGGGATGGCCTCAGCTCTCAAAACTGAATCTGAAAGATTTTATCAAGAAAGTGAACTTTCAGGAAGGGCTCATCAGGCAAACATCTCAGAGAAAGGAACAAAGGAGGGGGACAGAAATTGTCAACAGTATATTTCCATGGCAGCAGGCAGAATGATCCATTTAAATGAAGGTCAGCTCACATCGCTCTGTTCAACACTCCAATGACTTCCGTCTTTTCACCTAGGAAAAGTCTTATTCCAGAAATGCATATCATAGTTCTCATTCAAGATTCTGCTCAAGTTATATTATCAAAGAGGTCCACTGTTACTGTGAGACTTAATTCAAACCCTCTCTATCCTTTTTCTTTGTTTTACTTATTAGCATATATTACCACCTGATTTATGTTTCATCTACTTGTTTGTTTGAGGTCTTCCCCCTCCAACCATGTATATTATATAATGAATAATACCAGAATACAATACCATGGAAGAGATCTCAGACTGAGTAATATTTTTTCTTGCTGTATTCTAGCACCTAATACTAAGCCTGGTATTTGTTGAATGAATGAATGGGAAAAAAATCAATGAACAAAATTAACAGAAAACAAAGAAAGCAGATGAGTAAAAATAATAACAAAAAATGATGAATAATCTAGATAGTCAGGAGACCCACAAAATGAGATTTGTTACCCAAATATAGATGGGAAGACATGGCAAGATGAGAGGCACTGATATGTTGTTAATGGTTTAAGAAATAGGGACATTCATCTACAAAACAGGTTTTTAATAGCTTTTTTTATTTTAATAGCTCTTTTTCTCTAGTCTCATGGCAAAAAAAGTTATTCATAATGCTTCTATTTGAGCCAGAAACAAGATCTGCATTAGCACCAATCTTCACAATGACCCTGAAAGCAGTGATTTATTATCCCCACGTTGCAGATGAGGAAAGTAGGGGCTAACAGTTAAACAATTTAGTTACAATAGCCAAAAGCTGAAAATAATTCAAGTGTCCATTGACAGATGAATGAATGAACAAATGTGGTATATCAACAAGCTAGGCACAAAATGTAACCTATGTGTGATTTAATTAATATGAAATAACCAGAAAAAGTAAACCCATTAAAATGTAGAGCAGACTGATGGTTGTCTGGGGCTGGGAAGAGAGGAATGGGGAGTGTCTGCTTAACGGGTATGTGTAGGGTCACCTTTGGGGATGATGAAAATGTTTCAGAACTAGATAAAGGTGATGGTTGCACAACATTAAAAATGTACTAAATACCACTGTATTGTACACTTCAAAATGTTGATTTTATGTTCACTTTAATAAATTAAAAATTAAATTAAATGTAAGCAACTTGCACAATAGTAAAGTGAGTTCTTCAAGTTGAAATGAAACTATCCTAAACAGCAATAAGAAAGTATATGGAAGTATAAAACTCATTGGTAAAAATAAATACAGAGACAAATATAGAATATTGTACTACTTTTATGGCAGTGTGTAAATCACTCTTAATTTTAATATAAAAATATACAGATAAAAGTATTAGAAATAACTATAGCTACAAATATGTGGAAATAGATACACAATATAAAAAGATGCAAATTGTCACATTGGTAGCATGATGTGTTGAGGGGATAGTAGTCAAGTGCAGAATTTTTATATACAGTAGAAAATTGCTATCTACTCAAAATAGACTAATAACTATATGATGTTATATGTAAACCTCATGATAAGCACAAGAAACATACCTATAAAAATAAACAGAGAAAAAAATCAAAGCATATTACTACAGAAAAATCAACAAAATACAAAAAGAGGAGAACAAGAGAAACAAAGAGGAACAAAAGAACTATAAACAGACAGAAAATAGTTTTAAAAAATATCAATAGTAAATTTTTTTGTATCAATAATTATTTTAAATGTAAATAGGTTAAACTCCTCAACTAAAGGACATAGAATACCTGAGTGGATTAAGAAAAATAAGACCCAACTATATGCTATCTGCAACAGATTCACTTTAGTTCAAGGACAATCTAAAAGTGAAGGAATGAAAAAGATATTTCATGCAAATGATAAAAAAAAAAGAAAGAAAGAAAGCAGAAATAGTTATATTATATCAGTACTATAGACTTTGAGTCAAAAACTGTCACTAGAAGTAAAAAAAAAGACATTTATAATGATAAAAAGATCAATTCATCTAGAAGATGTAACAATTATAAATATATATGCCTCCAACAACAGAGCACCTAAATTTAGAAAGCAAATGTTGACAGATCTGAAAAGAAAAATGGACAATAATATAATAATAGTAAAAGATAGCAATAACCCACTTTCAATAATGGTTAAAATATCCAAATAGAAGACCAATAAGAAAGCAAAGGACTAGAAAACCTTACAGACAAGCTAGACTCGTATAGAGTATCCCATCCAACAGCAGTAGCATGAACATTCTTCTCAAGCACAAATGGAATATTCTCCAGTAAAGGGCACAAGTTAGGTCACAAAACTAGCATCGACAATTTTAAGAAGATTGAAATCATACCAAGTATCTTTTCGAAACACAATGTAATGAAACTAGAAATCAGTAACAAAAAAAAACTGAAATATTCATGAGCATGTAGAAATTTAAAAATACATTCTTTAACAGCTATTGGGTCAAAAAAGATATCAAAAGAGAAATCATAAAAATTACTTAAGACAAATGAAAATAAAAACATAATATACAAATTATGGAATGTAGCAAAAGAAATACTAGGAGAGAAATTTATAGTGATAAATACTTAAATTAAAAAATAAAAAAGATTTAAAAAAACCTAAGCTTAAACCCCAAGCAACTAGAAAAAGAAGAAAAAACTATACCCAAAGTTATCAGAAGGAAAAACATAATAGAGATTAGAGTAGAAATAAACAAAAGAAAAGACAGAAGAAAAAACAGAAAAAATTTAACAAAATTAAGAATTAATTTTTTAACTAAACAAAATTGTCAAACTTTAGCTAGACAAAAAAAAGAGAACTCAAATAAATAATATTAGGAATGAAAAAAAATATTGCATCTGATACCACAGAAATAAAAATGATTATAAGAGATAGCTATGAATACTTTTATGCCAACACATTGAATAACCTGGAAGAAATGAATAGATTCCTAGAAAAACACAATCTATACAGACTGAATCATGAAAAAAAAGAAAGTCTGGACAAATCAATAATGAGGAAGGAAATTGCATTAGGAATCAAAAAACTACTATCATAGAAAAGTTCAGAACTAGATGGCTTCTTTGGTGAGTTATACTAAGTATTTAAAAAATTAATACAAATTTTTTACAAACTCTTCCAAAAATTAAAGAGAAGAAACCCTTTCAAATTCATCTTATGAAGCCAGCATTATCTTATACCAAAGCCAGACAGACATTACAAGAAAAGAAACTCATGTACAATATCCCTGGTGAACAAAGGTGCAAAAGTCCACAATAAAATACTACCAATCTAAATTCAACAACACATTGAAAGGATCAGGCACTGTGGCCAAGTGGGACTTATCTCTGGGATGCTAGAATGATTCAAACTATGCAAATAAGTTAATGTGATCACTCCATTAACAAAATAAAGGCTTAAAATCACATGATTACCTCAACAGAGAAAAAGCCTTTGACCCTTTCTGAATAAAAACTCAACAAACTAAAAATTTAAAAAGTTAGAAAAAAATAGAAAAAATAGAAAAAAAAAGTATCTTAACAGCATAAAGTTCCTAGATAACACCCTCACAGGTATCATCTTATTCGACTGTGAAAAACTGAAAGCTTTTCCTCTAAGATCAAGAACAAGGCATGGATATCCACTCTCAATACTTCTATTCAACATAGAACTGGAAGTCCTAGTCAGAGCAATTGGACAAGAAAAAGAAATAAAAGTCACCTAAATTGGAAAGAAAGATATAAAATTTCATTTGCAGATGACATGATTTTACATATAGAAAACCCTACAGAGTCTACAAAAAAATATTGTTAGAAATAGTAACAAATTCAATAAACTACAGGTTACAAAACCAATATACAAAAATCCATTTTTATTTCTATATGCTAACAATAAACTATCCGAAAAAGAAATGAAAAATAAATTCTATTTACAATAGCGTCGAAAAGAATAAAATACTAGAAATAAACGGAACATTGTCTAATGATAACAGTGCCTATATTTACATATGGTTTATAATTTACCAAGTGTACTTGCATGTGTCAACTCATATCACCCTCACAATATCCTTGGAGATAGAACAGAGGGGTGTATTGTAAACCCATTGGAAAGAGCAAGCAGAATGCTTTCAGCGTTGGAATGATCAGGAAAACATTTTTACAAAAAGGTGTTACTGAATATGAAGATCAAGAATAGGTAGAGTTTCCAGGAAGCAAGTAATGGGGGAAATAACATTTCAAGAAGGGAAGAAGGGATGCAAACACACTGTATATCTTTATTAATCTACTACTCTAAAACCCAATAAAATAAGCAGAAACAAATATATTTTAACTTTATTTGATGAGAAGTAGGCACTATAAAAGAATTGCAATTCAGGGAGTAATGTAATGAGAATCACTTTGGAAGCATTTGAGTTTCAGGTAGACAAGGCTGGTTAATAGCCCAGGAGGCTATTGAAAAATAAGAAGCATGAACTAAGGCAAGTGGAAAGAAAGACTAGGTATTTAGAGGACTTTGTGCCTTATTGGATGTAGAGGGTGACAGAATAAACATTAACAGTTGAAGCCATCAGAAGAGATAAGCTTTTGTATTTTAAGGGTCATAAAAATTTGCATGCCCTTTGACCTAACTATATCTAACTGAAATTTTAAACTGAGGAAATAAATTCCTCAAAGGCAAAATCTCTTTCCACAAATATGTTCACTGTAGCATTATTTATAAGAGTAAAAAAATGAGGAACAATCTAAATGTTCGTAAAATGGTATGATTAAGTAAATTATTGTGCAGTAGATTATAATGACATTATAAGATTAAATAAAAAATTTGAAGTATATTTTTAAAGGCCTAAAAAGACAAGAGACATATTTCCAGGGTAGGAAGAATTAATGCCTTGATGATATCAATTTTTCCCAAATTAATATATAAATGTAACACAATGCCAAAGAAATCTCTTTTTTAAATTTGGACAAATTGATTCTAAAACATTATGAAAAAATAAATAATCTAGCAAGAATATTGTAAAAGGGAAGACCTCAATAAATTGCTTGCATTAATGAGTATTATAATAAACTATTTTACAATACAGTTATTAAAATGTGCATTATTGGCATGCAATTAGGCATGTAAAACAGAACAGAGTAATGTCCAGAATAGATATAAATATATATTGAAATGTAATGTATGATATTTGACACTAGAAATCAGTGGAGAAATTGTGAATCTATCAATAAAGGGTAGGGGGTAATTAACTATGCATTCAGAAAAAAATAAATTTAATTCCCACCTCATATAATATTATTTAAACATTTTAGGATAATTAAAGATATATTAAAAAAAACTTTTAACAATAATAGAAACAAAGAAGTAATACAGAAAACACAGAGCCTTAATAGAATAAAACTGACAGATTTGACTAGGTGAAAACTAAAAACTTTTGTGCAGTAAAACAGTCCATAAATGAAATTAAGGAAAACACAACAGACACAGATATACATTTACAATACATTTAACAAAGTATTAATGTGCATGTATAATAGTAAAGCAAAACTCAAAAATTAATTTCTAAAAAGATAAACATACCAGATGAAAAATTAGCATAGTACTGAAAAATTAACATAAGAAAAAATTCACATAGGCCTATAAATTCAACTTCACAAAAAGTCAGAGAACTGTGAATTAGAACAATAATAAAAAACAATATTTTGCTTATCAGACTGAAAAAAAATTTGATAAAATTTAGTGCTGGCAAGAAAATATCTTTAGTAGGAGTGTATATTGGTGGGAATATATATTGACAAATATTTTGGGAAGAATTTAGAGGTATATATGAAAATTTTAAATATTCCTACCCTATGACTCAGTAATCTCACTTCCTGATCTTTCTCTTACAATGTTTTTGGAGAGTAATTTGGTAATGATCTATCAAAATTTTAGTTCTCATTCCCTTTGACCCATCTATAACATTTCTAAGTATCTATTCTAAGGTACATGCACAGATAACAACACTTTTTACATGAAAAATTTGGGATTACCAAGGTCTACCAATGGAAAAATGGTAGAATAAATTACATATTAGGCAGCCATTAAAAAGAATGGGTTGAATCTGGCTAGATTATATAATTGTATTAGGCCAAAAAAGACAAGTCACCGAAATGATTTCATTTTTAGTTTTAAAAATACACACATGTGCATATAGAAACATGACGATATACATGTAGCAAAAAGGATAGATAAACACCAATATGTTAATGGCTGTCACCTCCAGAAATGCAATTAGAGAAAAGAAGAATGATGTGTGTGATTTGGGAGGATTATATTTTACTTCATAGATATAGATTTTTTTTAAAACCGTGCTAGGATTATGGGAGATTTTTGACTCTTTAGATATTTTTAGCATTTTTCTTTTTTCTTTTGTTTTCTATTTTGTTAGGAAAAGTAGTCCTCAAAGAATAAGGATAATAGACCAATGACAAAACAGTTCTCATTCAGGAAGGACAAAGAAGAGGGGCCATAGCAAAATCCAACATGCATGGGGAAAGTTAAAAGAAAAAAGTATGCATGGGGAAAGTTAAAAGAAAAAAGAAACTGCATGTTTCTAGATCTTCTGTTATTTGTCAGACATTTTTTCCATATGCTATCACTGTTACTATTTCCCTTACTGGTGATTAATAATCACCATTATTATTTTTGACGTATATATTACTGCATCCAATTTACAATGAGACAAGACAAGCTTAGGGAAGCCAAATATTATGGACCCAAAGCCATGTCAAGGGCTGGGCTCTTTTCTCTGAATCAGGCCATGGAACGAGGTCTTGGGGATCAGGACCCAGCTGGAGAAGTAGCTTGGAAGAAAAGAGGAACACGTGTACTGAGACACTGACCAGAGAGATGCACAAGAAGGGAACCCGTGAAAAGGGGCCGGAGCGTGTTAGTGTGCAGAGACGGAGGCAGTGACAAAACAGTTAAGCACAAGAAAGAGGTTCAGGTTCACAGCAGATTTCCTTCATTATCTCAGTAAAGCTGCAGTGAGTAATCGACTGGGAGTGGATGCTGGTGGTTTAAGGGACAGTGACTGTGTGCTGCACAACAGAGCAGAAAGCCAACGTTGCCCTTCTCTCCTAGTGAGATGTGGATTAGTCACTCAACAACCAATCTCTCATCTGCTGGAAGCCATTAGCGTAGATGAGCTGAGCTGCCTGCAAAGAGGAAAAACAAGGTCCCCACCTTCTAAGAGCTGACAGTCTAGAGTTACCTAGAGTGATTTTTTTTTTTACCAGCTATTAAAATTGTCTGGTTGGAACAACTCCAGAAAGATGGAGTGATCCTTTGCTTTGTAAAGATCATATAGAAATATTCTGCCATTGAAAGTCTCATGTCACTCAGAGGTTTCGAAAACGAAAAAGGGGTTACATACCTTGGTGTCCGCCCATGAGCGAATGTAAAAACACATGAAAGAAGCATCTCCCATAAGCTGAGAAAAACAGATGGAGTCTACAGCTTAATTGTACAAGGCTACATTATTGAACAGGAAGCATCAGGTGATTAAAACTCTGCAGGTGCTTCTGAGCTTCTAGTCCAAAAGGATCAGCAAAGTATCCTGGGATTTTCAGTGGCTTCCCAAGGCTTGGCAAGTATCTGCTGCTGAATGTCATTTGCCAGTTATTCCAGAGTGGCAGTAAGTCAAAAGGGGGAAAGGACATCTTTTTTTGTTGAAACTTATCAACAAAAGTTTGTTGCCACGAGTCCAATGCCAACAGGAGTCCCCAAAATGGGGTGTAGTAGAGGAGAAACATTATTCAGAAGAACAGTTTGCAAATCAGGGATATGCAGCCTCCAGAGTAAAAGAAAAGTGTGCTCCCTCAAGTCAAAGGGGAGGCCCACTTTCATAAAGTTTCTACCCAGGTCTCTGATTGGTCTATATCTATGCAAAAGGGGAATACAAATTTGCAGTCTGATTGGTCCATATATCAGTGTCCTGATTGATCGGAATCACACGTTCTGATTGTTCATTATGAAGCTGTTCTGATTGGTCAGTAAAGATGCAAATGAGGATATAATTGTACAGCTCTGATTGGATGAGACAGATCTCATCTTATTATATTGGTTGAAATATGATTCCAGGAACTCTTTTATAAAGGCCTGCTCAGGCAGTAGCAACTCAGTGCAAGAGGCTAGCAGCTCTCAGTCTGTGGCTTTCCTCTAAAGTGCAGAGTGCATGAGAAGACCCTGTCAGCAACGGCTTCTAGTGTCTTATTATGAATTCAGGCGCAATTAACCATAGGGTATCCTTCTTGGTAGGTATATTTCTTCTCAGGATCAACAAATTCAATAGCCTTTGTTTCAAATATCTTCTTGGTGCCCCTCTGAGTTATGAAACAATCAGATGCAATATTAATGAGATCAGACAGACATTAGCAATTCACTAATTGAGGGATAACTATTTCATTTGGGCAACTATCATTATTTGTTTTTGTATTTTATTTTATTATTTTATTTTATTTTATTTATTTTATTTTTGTTCCTCCCCTCCACCTCCATAAAAGGTGGTGGTCGTGCATGGTTTTATTATCAAAAAAAAAAAAAAAAAAAAAAAGGGACTCGGAACCACATACAGCCCTACTAGAAAAGAAGATAAATTCTGTACTGTGGACAACAACAAAAGCTTGGCTTATTTAGGCACTACCAATGTTTCTGTGTTGCAATCATGTAGCAGAGAATAAACACAGCATCCTGGAAGCATGGGCTTTGGGTATCAATAAGGAAAACGAAACTTCCTTGGGTCACTGACAGTTTATTTTCTTTTTTCCCACTTCTCTCTGACCCCTCCTTCTCAGAGAAGGTGAGATCCAAATCCCTGGAGCCCCCTCAAATGTTGCCAAGCTGCTGTTCAAGGTTATTCAGAAATAAGGAAAGAAACTTGACACAGAGACAGACACTCCACATCTTGGCTCCCAGAGAAATATCATCTTTGAGGTCACTAAAACGTATCAAGGCATTTTCATCACTATCTTGTCTGTTTTCTGGTACTGTCTCAGTGGAAGATGTGTGGCTCTGATCATGCAAAACCAATTTGTGGAGAAGCAGTTATTCCTTCTCCACATCTTTGCTGCATTCCTGCTCCTCCAACTACCTCCCTCGCCTTATAAAACTGGCAGGCTCTGGACATTTTGCATGCTGAAGAAAATCACTGTTTCGCCTCCAGCAAGGAACATAAATGTTGCAACACTGACTCCTCCTCTAATGAAGAAAGAGTGAACAAGTGCACGGAGTTGAGGCTCTTCTCACAGAGCCACCGGGCTGGGGACTGTGGGGCCAATTGTCTTCTGAGCTGGGCTTCCCCCATCCCCTTCCTTTTCTGTCTTCCTTGCTCGGCTCCCTCTTTCTGGATTTTACCCGCTGTTCACGAAACAGCTTTACACACGGTGGATCTCCGCGTCCCTTTGCAGGAAGTGTTCACGGACCGATATGGCAGACTTTGCTCGCCGGCAAAAGTAAGTAGTCAGGGCGGGCTAAGCCTGCGGCGGACGCGTGTGACCACAGGCGGCGCGGGCGGCGCGGCGCCGGGGCTGGGGGTTCGAGGCCAAGTGCGGGAAGGGAGAGAGGCCCGCCGCCGGCGCGGGATGCTTAGCAAAATGCCAGAAAGCAGCCGGAGCCGGCAGAGAGGCTGGGAAAGCCGGAGTTCCGACCACAGTCACCACTGAGGTCCCTTCTCAGAGGAGCGGAAAATGCTCTCCCCGTCCCCTCCCAGCTTTGACCACGGCATACATTCATCTTTTTAAAAGGCATCTTTAGATGCACCCTTGAGAATGAGTTTCGGCGTGATTGTGGGATTCTAAGAATGTAAATTTTTTTCGTCAAATTGAAAAAAAGAATGGGGACGAGATGGACTTCAGGCAGGTGATATGATGACCGCAGACTTGAGGATTTCCCAGCAGCAGCAGCAACAGTCGTCGCTGCCCCAGCAGCGGCCCGCGGTGTCCGGTGGGGAAAGTTAGTGCCACCTGAGCTGACCCGAAAGGCGCGGCTCCCCACAAAGGTGGTGGTGGGGGCGGGGGGCGAGGCAAGTAGGCAGCTCCGGGCTGTTACCGTATCCGGAGCAGGAGGAAGGCGGATTGACCTGGGCAGAGGAATTCCCGCCAGAGAAGAAGCTGGAAGGACAGCCCGCTGCAGGGGAAAGGAGGTGAGAGGGGCGGAGAGGAGAGGGGGAGTCAGGCAAACGGCGGTAACCGGGTAACCGGGGAGCCGGGGCGCTGTGCTAGGGGTGAGCAAAAAGGGCTGGAGTTCTGCCTCTGTGAGTAGGAAAATATCGTTTTAGTGACCTCTACCTGTATCCTGGGGAAGCAGCCCACGTTTCCCCAATAACAGGCAAGTTAGGGTTTTCTATGACTGAGCTCGAAAATGGTTGCAAAATATTATTATTAACCTGGAGGGATTAGTTTGTCTTCATTCATCGAATTGGCTGGCAGAGATTTCCCACCTGACTCTCATGCTTCTTGGTCAGCGGACCTGACTCTCATGCTTCTTGGTCAGCGGAGTGCTGCTACTCCCGGCCCTGTCCTGGCTCTGCAGCCCGGAGCAAGACACTTATCTTGTCTGGGCCTCAGTCTTTTTTTTTTTTTTTTTTTTTTTACAATATTTAGGGGAATTCATGTTTCCATATATAATATAGATCTCATTAAACATTATATATGCGCGTATGTGTGGGGGAGGTTAAAAGTGCTGAATAGTGCGAGGAAGAAACAGATGAAAATTTTAACCTTAGTGGTTCTTAAAAATTGAGGGTCTCGGTTCTTTAAGAATTTTCTGAGTCCTCTTGGTAGGGGATGGAGAGTGGAGGGGCCTGTTCTTATAGAATGTACATAAAATTTGCAAGCAGTCCCTGACAGTTTGTAGACACCCTTCTGAAGATTCTGCCTGAACCCCAGGTGAACATCCCTTGTCTTTGAAGACCTGCATCAAAAGCATCCAGCCAACCTCTGCTGGCAGGCCAGCTCTGGGAGTAATCCAGCCTTCCCTGGGGTCTGGAGTCAGCCCTGCTGTTGAACGGGAAAGCCCTCTTTTCATTAGTGACTACTTCCCGAGGTCTTCATCAATCTCTGCTTCCTAGGGAACCCCCCTCACAAACTCTTTTAATGTCTTTCCTAAGGTGACAGTGTACCCCTGGAGTTTTCAGTCCTACAAACAGCTCTGGAGAGCCACCTGCAGAGAGAGGGTCACTGTCGGTCTCAAAGAGAGCTCTTCAAGTCACCTAGCTAGATGTCGGACAGTGGGGCCAAGGCTTTGTTTCTAAAGAAAGTGCTGTTTGCTCCCCAGTGCACAGATGGAATAGGAATGGTAAAAGAATTTGGACCTCTGCACTTTGCCTTTAAGGGACTAAGGACTCAGATTTTGTGGGACCTGGGTCTTCCATTGGCAATGCCAGCAAGGTGTAGCAGAGGACTGGTGGAGCTTTGGGGCCCAACACACTGAGCTTCAAATCTTGGCTCCCACACTTCAGCAAGTCACTTCTCTGAGCCTCACTTTTTCTGACTGTAAAGTGGGGAACAATACTGCCTTTCTGGCACAGGTGTCAGGAGAACAGAAGTAGCATTTTATGTCTGGTCTACAGTCAATGAAAAACTGCTGTCATTAATATTAATGTGAAAGTAAACGTAAGCGTTAAGTTATTTCATGCGTTTTAGAGCACCTTGCTCTTTCTCCTATGGGGTTTATGTCAGCAGAAGAATGAGGGAACTCTATTCCAGTTTAAATATTCTTAAAGATGAGTAATGGATTCAGAACACAGAGTTGACTTTTCTGTTTCACCTTTGTCAAGTAAAGCATTCTGTCTAGCCAGCAAGTGGAATGTGTCCGGACTGACATGGATTCTTAACCCTTTCTCTCAGTTCTTTTTGGCCCATAATCTTAAATACAAAACAACTAGACCTTTGCCTGTAGCTACAAACAGCTAGGCATGGAAACTGGAGAGATCTCATGGCTGCATCCATCTCCAGATACACCAGAAGTTGTCCGTAGAAAGAAATGTTTCCACTGCCATCTCCACAACTTGACATAGATTTAATCACTTCAGCTTTTTCTCTCCCTCTCCTTCCTCTCTCTTTCTTTCTCCCTCTCTTCTCTCTCATCCGTTCTTTTAAAGAGCAGGAATAACCAAATCTTCTGGATGTCTTTAAGTGTCATGAACATATACTTTGCAAGTGATACATCTTGATAGACAACAGTAAAATCACCACTGGGGAATAATTTTCCCAAGTCCTACTGTTAGACTCAAGATACTAAATACCAAGCCTCGACAAGGGAGGCTGGCTCTGGGTCATTGACTTCCTGAGCTATTTTTTAAGGTTAAAAAGAGCTCTGGAATTTTCTCTCTCTATTACCTTTAGAATCATGGAATGATTTACATTTACCTTCCTGGGTTAAATATTCATTCATTCATTCATTCATTCATTCATTGTTAAGCTCTGAGTATGCTAGACAAGCTCTTGGCTTTTAAGAGGCTTCTATGGTAGAGAGAGGGATATATAAGAGGCAAGTGAACAAATATATAAACAAGATAATTTCAGATACTGATAAATGCAGTGAAGTACAGAGAGACTGGGAGACATAGTGTAGCAGGGCTCAGAGAAAACTTTAAATGAGGCAACCAGAGAAGATTTCCATATGAAAGTCACCTTTGAACTTAAACTTGCATAATAAGAGGGAGCCAGGCCATGAAGATCTGGGGAAAGGGCTACTTAGCAGGAAAAAAAAAAAAAAAACACTTCAAAGAAAAGACCCAGAAGTGGGATACATGAAGCAATAGAGCAGATACAGTGAGATGGCTCCTTAGAACTCAAGTTGGATTTAATACATGGAAAATTATTGCTTGAATGACTAGTATACTATTTCAGGCTAGGCTGTGTACTTTATACCTATATTATTTAATCTTCCCAACAATCTGGTGAGTTAGCTATTTTTGTCTTGATTTGATAGTTTAAGAAATCAAAACTCATAGAGGATCACCAGCTAGCCTAAGGTTACAAAACCCATAGTCTGTTTTGCTCCAAAGCCCAGAACTTTGAATCCCATATTCTGTTTTGCTCCAAAGCCCAGAACTTTTTGCTAACACAAGATGTACTTTTGAGATAATCTCTTCCAGGGACAGTGAAAGAGCTAACAGAAGGAGAATATCTAAAGTATTGTAGGTAGTTCAGTTCTGACAATGATTTCTATCTGATGCCCCAGTGGGTTCAAACTTGAATTATGTATTATGTAACACTAGCCACATGTTTCTATTGGGTATTTGAAATGTGGTTGGTCCAAAATGAGAGGTGCTGAAAGTGCAAAATATACCATGGTTTTCAAATAAGTAGTATCATCCCCCAAAAAAATCTCAATAATTTTTACATTGATTATACATTAAAATGATAATAGTTTGGATGTATTGGTTTAGATGAAGTTTATTATTAAAATTTATTTCATCTGTTTCCTTTTAATTTTGAAAATGCATTTAACAGAACGTTCTAAATCAGATTTGTGGCTCCCTTTATATTTCCATTTAACAGCACTGGTTTAGACTAAGAAGTTGACAAAGATATAAGACACTTTTCTTCCTTCTTCCTGACATAACTTTTCTTCTGTTCTTCACTTAGACTCCACCTCAAGTCTGTCCCAAAATTCCATTATTCAATGAAGCAGTAAATAAGAGCAAAAGTGGTCCTTCTGCTTTCTCCCCACTCCCATTCTTCTGCTGTGCTGGGGATGATTTGCAGCCCACTTCATCTTTCACTATTGGATTTGATAAGATAGACTCAGTGGTTACATCCTTTACCACCTATCCTCTCACTCAAATCTTAAGAAGCTTTCAAACATACTATGACCAAAAAGTCATTTTGAATCTGGATTTACAGGTTTAGCTTAAAAATCGCTTCCCAGGACAATGTCTCTGTCATTCTTGGCACTTTGTAAAATAAAACTAAGAGTCAGACAGGGTTTCTTGCTTGTGTGCAGAGCTCTTTAAATAAATCATCTCATCACGGTGATAAGTGTTTCTTCTCTGACCTTTTGCTTAAACCAGTTTGAACAAAATTCAGTCCTGGTTTCCAGAAGGCCTGTTCCAAGGACATTACAGAAAGTCACTTGTGTTTCTTTGTCCACTAGCTAAAGTGTCCTTTAAGTATGTCAACTAAGTAAAGATATGATTTGTTCCTGTAGTTTCATTTCTTCCAAAGGGGAGAGCAGTCATATTCTGGCATTATTAGAGGAAGCCTCTGCCCTGGGATAATAGAGGCCTGGAGCCTACTTTTGTCAACTGGTTTATGTGTTACCCTCACCCTCCTTCCCACAACAGTCCTGTGGAAAGTTCAGAGTTGACGAGACAATGCCACATCAAATGCTAATGGAGAAATGTGTAATACAAATGTGGGCTGTGGTTATCACTGATAAACTGAGAACTGATGACTTCTGTAAACATTTGCCTGCAGAGAAGAGTTTCCTTCCTGCAACTAGAGCTAAGCACTGGGCAAGATGCTCTTTGAAATATATTAGTAGCATTTGTTCATTTCCATTTGTTTTGCAATCTGAATCTGGAGGGAAATGACAGTAAGAAGCTGATAGAAGTGAATTTCAATGTATTCACATCAACAGTAACACATACTTTTCAGCATCTTCTAAGCCAAGGAGTCTGTGCCAGACTCCATGGGGAAAATAAAAGACTAATAAAACCAGGTCTTTGCTCTGTAGGAGCATATTATCTAGCAGGGAAAATGGGCATGCATAAGACATCGGGCAATGTAAGATACCATGTGTTATATGAATGATATATTAAGAGCTTGGAGATTCCAGAGGGCCGTGTGCCCTAAACCCTAAAGTGCACTGAGAAAGACAAGGTAAGGGATAGTCACTGCAGGATGTAAGGGCTAAAGACAAATGGAGACGGGAAAAGAAGACACTCCAAGTAAGGAGAAATGCACATGCACCCTGGCCGTGGAAATGAGCCACGGGGTGTTTGCTAATATGGAAAAGAACAGCTGGAATCGCTAGTGAAGCTTTAAAAATCTGCTAATGCCTTCACCCCATCTCCAGAATTTTCATTTAATCAGTTTAGGAATGGGGCCTGGGTATCAGTCTTACGTTTTTTGTTTGTTTGTTTGTTTTTAATTCCTCAGAGTATTCTAACATGATGTCAGAGTTGAAAATCACTGAAGAAAAACTCAGTCGTTCTGTCATAGTCATCATAATCATGGGAAATAAAGTTAAAAGGGTAATATTTTGAAAAGAAGTAAATGGATAATCAAGATGTATAGTCTTTACTTTGGGGAAATTTTATATACAGGTATATTTCTGTGTAGTCTTTTTTAATTCACAGATGATAATATTGTTTGTAGTGATCCTATCGATTTGCACGTTTTGTAGTCAGCATCCCATTGCTGGGTTCTGTGTGTTTTCGGGGTGCTCTGCAGTCAACTTGAGCTAAGTGTGGGACAACTGGCGTCTCACAGCTGCTTATATGGATCAGGCTTTGTGCAGTCATTCATTGCAAAGGGCTTTGTTATCATGCCCATTAGTGCCCACAGTAGCTATTTTATTGCAATCTGTAATCTTTCTTTACCTCTTTAACTTTACACATTGGGAAATGGAGTTTGATTGCTTGTCTTGGGCGTTGAGTTTGCTGGCAAGAGAAGTGAAATTAGAATTCTCAGCGACCGAATTCCCCGTATCTTATTTGATTTCCAAAGAGAGTGTGTCCAGTCTACTGTTACAGAATACTTTGTACCTGGCAACGATATTTCTTTAATGAATGAATTAGTGTTATAGACCAGTAGATAAAAGATGACTAGTCTGGCTGAGCTGCCAGCACTGTGATTATGAGTGTCAGCAGCCCACTCACAGGCAGCCACAGCGGTCCAAGGAGCCCTTTCCCAACCATCCTGGAGCTTCCATTCAAGAGAAAGCTTGATTCATGCATACTTACAGCTCATCCACTCCTACCTCTGGGAAGCGAAGGCTTCCTCGCCCCAGAGCTTTCAAGCCGTTGTGATTTCTTTTCTCTGAAGCTTCTGTTCACTAAATATTGGTATTTTTTGTTACATGCCTGAATAAAAAAGAAAAAAGGAAAGAAAGCCCAACAAATTTTACAGTAGCATTTTAGAAGAATTCTTTATGTGTCTTGGGAATGTCTGGGTCTATTGACAATGGTGAGGATGGGAGACCTTTATGAAGAGCAGTGAGAATAAGCTTGAGTCTCGGCACTACAGCCTCTTTAGGACAAAAAGATAGGTCAATTTTGCACCATCCCCAAAAGGTTGTTTTCTTTTTCTCGATCTCACAATCCAATATCTTTAATTATAGTAAAAAGCAAGCCTCTAAAACTGTGGTCCTCAATACCAATTACACATAAGAATCATTTCAGAAGCTTTAAAAAATATGGATGCCTAGGTCCCCCCCCATAGAACCATTGAATCAAGACTCTGAGAATGGAGACTGAGTACCGTATTTATTTATAGTTCTCTAGGTGATTACAATGTGCATCAGCAAGAGCTGATCTTACTATTGTTCAGCTAAGATTCAAATCCTAATTACTTGTTTCTCTTTCACATTTTGCTTTGTTTTACATGGCATGAACCCCAAAGAACTGTCCAAACCACATTTTTATTGAGTAGCATCTTCATTCTATTTTGGGGGACTCATGATTTCTAATTTTCATGATTTCTAAATTTTCTGCCTATATAAGCTAACTCCATATTCCGAGGTGTCTTGCATAGAGTCATGACTGAAATTTCTATATGCACAGTTTGGAAATCAGGTTACCAAAAGTTTGATAATTATGAGATTGAAAGATAAAAGTTAAGCTTCCCGGCCACCAATGCATTAAATTTCCCAGTTGCTATGTTGATTTTTAGTTAACCAACACTTGCTTTCCTGTCCCAGACATTTTAAAGCCAATTAATTCCATTCCTGTTCACACCCTTATTAAAAATATAATTGCAGCAGTATTCTTCAGGGACTGTCATTGGGTAGACTTTACAAGGTGGATTAGCCAAGAACTAACTAGGTTGTATAAAACTCTCTCAAGCCCAGGTAATCATTCAGGTTGCAGAAGCTTTGTGGTATTAGACTGGGCTAAGGGAGTCATGCATTTTGATTTAGAAAGAGCTAATTACAAGTCACCCTAAGTATAGAAGAACCTAGGATATGGAAAATAATTCCAGAATCAATCTGAGAATAATTATCTAGGACCCAGCTAAGTCTAAGACTCCAACCTTTCTCAGAAAGTTATATTAATACCAAAAAGCAGTCAAGTTTTTGTATTAAATGGGATGGGGAGTTTGATGTACCGCTGTACTTTTCTCAAGTCCTGAGACTGCAAAATGAGGAGAAGATAAATTGTTCAGGAGATTACAGGGAGAAGATAGACAAATGTTTGGCTTTTAGCCAAGCATCATGGGCTTCAGCAGTTTTTATTCACTCGACTAATATTTATAGAGGCTCTGCTGTTTGCCAGGGACTGCTACAGGAGCTAGAGATAGAGTGATGAAGTTCTTGCTCTCTTCGAGTCTATATTCCAGTGAGAGGAAACATATCCACATTAAGAAACACATAAATAAAATCAAATAAGGTAGTGCTATGAAGAAAAATAAAGCCAGGTAAAATAGAGTCTAATGGGGGCCGCTTTATATGGGCTGGCGAGGGTGGCTCTCTCTCTCTCTGAGGAGGTGGTATTGGAGTTAGCATGTCGGTGTTGTAGAGACAGCCATGCAGAGACCAGGAAAAAAGAAGGCCGGACAGAGGGAACAGCAGGAGCAAAAGCCCCCAGGCTGGAAAAGGTTGAACATGTTTAGGACAAGAAGGGAGACCAGTGTAGCTGAACCTTACTTAGGCAGGAAGGAATGGAGTCAGGCAGGAATACTGCCTGAAGTGCCCCAGGTCATGGGACAGAGTTAAGGTTTTAAGTCGCTTAAGGAAATCATCTGGAGGTTTTAAGTAGGGGAGTAACGTGTTTTACATTGCATGTTAGAGATCACTCAGGCTTCTGTGTGAATGGATTGTAGTCTGGGAGCAGAGGGAGCATTTTGGAGGGAATCAGTACAGCAGGAGGTGAAATGTATCAGCTAGGGTGCAAGCAGTGGGGTAGAAGTATTAGGTGCCAGAGAGAATTTGGACATAGGCCATCATGGCTTTCAGATGGAAACAACCAGTAAAAATGACAGCAGACCTAGTCCTGTCTGGGATCGTTGCTCCTGCCCCATCCTGACTGGGGCTACTAGTTTTGAACCAAATGTAATAATATCTAGTGCTATTTGGAAACATGAGGAACTTCGACCTTAATTTATCTTAGCAGGAGAAAAAAAAAGAAAAAACAAATTTCTGTCAAAGGCAAAATTTCCATTTGCTGCTTTTTTACCTCCTAATCATAAAAATTTTATCCTGTCTCATAAGACCATTCTGATGGGTTTTGTTGTTTTTGATTATTGTGCTTTTTCGTAAGTGCTGGAAAATGTCACATTCACATTGCTGGTTTCTCTCTTTTCTGAGTATTATAACACTTTGGTTGTATTTGCTGAATCCTTCATGTTGCCAGACGTTTATACTTGGCTTTTGGCAGGTGGTCAGTGTTTTCATATAAATTCTAACAACATAATAGCAAACTTTTAATGAACACTTACTATATTCAAGGTGTCGTTTTAAGAAGTTCACATTTTAACTCGTTTAATCCTTCCAGTTACCCTTTGAGTGAGTACTTCTGTTATTATCATTTTGTAAATGAAGAAACAGAGGCCAAAAACAAAAGGCTCAGTCATTCGTTCAAGATCACACAGCTGGTAAGGAGCAAAGCCAGGTTTTAAACTAAGTTCCTGGTTCTTAGTCACTAAGCTCTGCTGCTTCCCATCTGTCTCCTCTTCACTCTGTCCTGTGTAACTGAAGCTGTTCTCTTCAGATTTAGACTTGTTTCTGCTGCGTCAAACCTTAAGGCACCACTAGGAGGCAATTCTACTGGGTATGACTTTCAGAAGTGAGAATGGAGGGGAAATGGCGTAACTCAGAGGCTGGGCTATTCAGCCCCTCGCCAGCAGGAACTCTCCACTAACGCATCTGCTGTGTGCCCAGGAAGCTGGCTGGACAAAGCTGCCAACTCCAGAGGGCTCTCAATTAAATGTCTCCTCTTCTCACTCCCTCTTCTGGCCACTACTCATAGTTCCTGGGTTGTACCCACTTACCTGTCCCTTCTCAAAGAACTGAAGAAATCAAGGTTATTCAATAAACAGGGCAGGAAATTGTCGTTATTCACGGTCATTTGTGGCTGGCTTTTAGAAACCAACAAAAAGTCATTCATTCATTTGTCACATTTTTACTTTAAAAATATTGAAGACTTCCTTCAGAGTTTAATTGTTAGGAGTGAAAATATCTTGGGGACACAATAACTCACCATGTTTTCTCTACCTTTCATTGCATATTTGCTTCCAGAAAATTATTTCTTCAAGTTACTTGGTTTTTCAATAATCTGCATGAAAGTCACAGACCTTCTCCCCTTCCTACCAGTAATGACAACAGAGCTAACAGAACTGAGGTTTATAGAAAGAAATTCATTAAGGTTTCCTTAACTTCATTAATGAATTCTTCAGCAATTACTTGTAAAGACAGTAATTGTGATGATTCATCGCCTATGCTATTAGTTTTAACTAGCCTATTTTAATTAAATGAAAGGCATTTTTTTTTTGCTGCAATTGCCACAGGGTAATTTTTTTAGAGGTTGGCACATCTTCGTTGTACATGTTGAATTTATCTAATCAAATCATTAATCTATTCTTTCAACTGTTTGATTTTTAATAAGTGTCATTTTTAAATATTAGACAGTACATGTCAGATATTTCTTAAGATGACCTTAACTTTTAAATTCAAAACTACAAAACAAAAAAGAGAACTATAGTTATAGTTGCATTAGACTATCATTGTATATAAGTTAGGAAGATTGCAGTAGAAAATAACTTAAGGAAAGTTTGAAAGTCATTTCAGGTCTTTAGCTATCACCCAAATAGTTCAGATTCCTACAAATAGCTTAATTTAAAAAAAAAATTCATCTTCAAACCAATAAGGTAATTTCTCCTTTATTGGACAGCTTTGTTTAAATATTCAACAGAAAGTGAGGGTGAATATCTCTCAAATGTGGATAGGTCCTAAAACCAAGTCATTCAGTGATTTGAGCAGCTCGATGGCAGTTGTGTGATTTGTAGAGGTAAGTCCATTGCTTTATTGGTGTTTTGACTAGAAGAGTTTAATTTTTTTAGCAAAGTTTTCTGATTTTACTTTTCGAAGGAAACCACTGAAACCATAACACTGTTTTGATCTGTAACTTAAATTTTTATTTATTTTTGTACAAAGTTTAAAATTTAAGTTACAAAAGACTATTCAATCAAAAAGATGTCTTTATTCTCTTGTCCCACAGCCACCCACTACCCCTATAGGCAATCACTCTAATTAGGTTATTATCAAAAATATTTTCTGCCTTTACAAAAATATACCATATATATGTGACTATGAGCTAGATGTCCTCTTTCTGTTATTTCACATCTGAGATGCTATAGCTCTGTGAAGCCAGAGCCCACATTCTGTTGCTGACCTAGTCCTACTAGCATCTGATTCTTACAGATCCTGGAGTTTCCTCTCCAAACTCAAGTATATTGTTCAGTATGGCTATTTAAGAATGAATGGCATTATTTTTAGAGAAGAGTCTATCTGCCAAGTATAGAGAAGGAGGTGAAATTACATGAGATGCCCCCCTCTGGGTGTCAGTGGGCATGTGCTTTCAGTAGTGATTTTACAAATAATCCAGACGGAGTTGTTAAGTATCAGGATGAGAGTCCTGAGACCTAAGCCTGCTTGGGTTCTGTCTTAAGGGATTTAGGGATATAGGGTTCATTTAGGCACCCAAAGCTCCCACACATACCCACTTTCTGAAGGCTGGAGATATAATCTCCTTCCTGCATTCGCCAAGCCTCAGTACCATCATGAGTCTCAGAAGTCTCTCAGCAGGAAAAGATCGCATGGTTTGGATGTCCGGAAGGGTGGATGAAATTGAAAATCAGTCAATGGAGCTAGCTATTTGTTAAGACTTGGGAGGAGCATAAGGGAAGGCAAAACCTGTGACTCAACGAAGAATTTTAGAATGCACTTTATCTATGGCATTATCCTATCACCTTTATTTATTGCCTTCTGGTAGATAATCGTATGCTTATTATTGATCTACAGTACTATGTGATAAGCTACCTGAGGGTAAGACTAAGACTGACTCATCCTGCCTCAGAGCTTAACAGTGTCTCTCAACTTGCCATATTCAGTAAGTGAGTTAAACCTATCAGAAATGAATGTTTCAAATCATCACAGATTCCAGATAGTTCAAAACTGAATCCTTGTCAGCTCTTATTAGTTCTAACTAAATCACTGTGCAAGTGGTCTAAAAAAATGGAAGTTTTCTAATTACTTGTATAGGTCTGGACTCCAAGTCTATAAGGCAGCAAAGTGTCTTTGTGTTGACCTATGTCACAGATTGTCCATGGTCATCACATACTAGTAACCAATTACATGTGTATCTCTTCTAGGGGATTACATAGGTGTCATATAAGGCTTAAAAGTTTATTCCCTTATTTCATCTGTCTTCCACTATCATCTTACTCTTTTTCTGAAGGAAATTCCTTTTTCCTCCACTTATGTCCCCACATAAAATCCTATTTTTGTTTTCACTCCAGCTTTATTGTCTGCTTTCCTCTGTCAAATGCCTTCCTCTTCTGAACTGAATGTTTCTAAGAATGTGTTAAAGAAGCTGATAAACCATTCAGGCCACCATAGTTTAATAAATAAACAGTCCCAGCATTATTATTATTAATGGTTCAACCTAAAATCTCTGCTGGTAGAAATTTCACTAGCAGCTAGGTGGGAGAAACCTATTTGGGGCAGATAAAAACCTTGCAGTAGCTTCTGCTGCTGCATTCGTGTAATAATACCATTGTGAGAAGCCATGTTGGTGTCTGGCAAAGTTAGAAGTAATGCCCTCAATGCCAAAGCCCTTTCTCCTAAATACCAATGGATTGGGGTCTTCAGAAAACCCAGAACTTGTACTCAGGGTGAGTCTTTTGTGCATCTTGCAAATGAGAGCATTCACTGGAAACAGACTCAGCACAACTGTCAGCTCTAACTTTTTAGGGGTAAAACTGGAGCAAGTTAGTGCCTTCTTTTCTCATTTGCACAATAAGGAAACTAAAATATACATTCAAGGGTTTCTGGGAGAATAAAACAAGACAAGATATATATGACATTTGGTACCAAGGAAATACTCAATTCATGGGAGTCACTGGTATCACTTTCATCAAAGAATTAATGACTTAGTAGGGAAACCTGTCAATGTACAGTTGACAAGGCAAAATACCAAGGACATGGAGTAAGTGTTTTAAGTCTGAGCTTAGCATGAATAAGTGAGCCTATAAGACCCTCAAACATCCGTGTATAAACTATTGGTTCAATCACGTCCTTCCTTTTTGCACTTCACCAGCGGACCAATATGATGCTTCTAGTTGGCAGCCCTTATAGAATTTACCTTCTCTGAATACAAAAGCAACATATTCCTTCTTCCTGCTGAACTTGCTCTAAGGCTATGCCACTGAAAAGACGTGTGACCCATGGAAAGTTTGCCAAACTTCTCTTGAGCTTCAGTCTACATATTTGTAAAAGTGGAGATGATAATGTCTATGTTCCAGGACTGTTTTGAGGCTGGAGTAAGATAATGGGTGAAAAGCAGCTTAGCTCTAGTTGGCCCTCAAAATGAGCTTGCCCGCTTCTCCTGTGACCCAATGTATTCTCATGGTTTGGCAGAGTGTTACACCTGGAGGAAAGGCTCTGGAATGATCACAAATAGTTTGTTGATTTAGTGCTTTGCACACCCGGCCACAAATGGCAGACTTTTAAGGTCATTGCTCTTGCCAAATACTTAACTGGAGAGCTAGGTCATAAGCCTTTGGAGCCCAAATCTGATAAGTATTCAGGAAAACTCCTCAAGAGAGATGGGGCTAGTAGATTGGCTGAATATACCTTCTCCATTTGGCCTACATTTGATGCCAGCAGGCAAATCAGAGCCGGTTGGGCAGTGTGCAATTCTGAGAAATGTGGAGAGAGCAGAAGCACCTGTTCTTCCTGTGGTAAAGCCAAAGCAAATGGAGAGAACTCAGAAATATAGCAGCACCATTGGTAGGCACAAAGGGGAAGGCTGGAAATGTGCTGCAAAAAATCACACTGATGGTGAAAGCATGTTTCCCATCAGTGCTAGAGAACCCGGCAGACTGGCTGCAGACTGGACAAAGATCTGGACAGAGGCCTGAATGGTCAGGGGCAGGGCTCTGCAAGAGCTGGGCCCCAGGCACCGAGAATTGAAAACCATCCTATAAAAGCAGGCCTGTTTTCACTTGTAAGAGATGAAATGATATGGGTTTTGTGATTCACTAACTCACCTCCAAGGTCAAACAATTACAAAAGAGAAATGCATGGCTTCCTTTGGCTACTTGGAGGGGGCCTCAGCTTTGGGTGGTTGTGTGCCACTAGCCCTGGTGACTGCACCAGGAGGAACTGTCAGGTTTAGATGCCTGTTTTTATTCACTATTTAATTTTGGTTCTTTCTACTTACTTCTAATTCCTTAAACATAATTGTGGTTAGTGGTATAAAAAGAAAACTTTCATATGTGAACAAAGTGTGTAGTCAGAATCCAACAGCAAAAATCTACAAGAGACTAAAATTATAGCAATAACAGTAACACCAGCTCCAAATATCTCATTGTGTTGTTAAGGTGAGAATCAATAATGTACAGGGAATACTTTGAAATCTAAGGCATCATCAAGGTACAATAACTTAAAAAGCTTGTGGATTGCTTTTAAGAGAAAGAAATTACATGTGGCTTAGGGAAACCTTCAATTGGAACATAAGCAATGTTCACAAATTCTCACCAGAGTATCAGGAGGCTGAGTGTGTAAGAGCTTGGCAAATACTTGTTTAAATGTAAAACAATTTCTCTTCATCGTGGTGTTTTATGGAGACCTACTTTACAAAGTGGCCATTGATTTTGACCTTTTCCTTGATGTTCTTTTGGAAGAAGACAATGAATTTCAGATGGGACATGAGTCTTACACAATGTGATAGATATCCAAGCAAGTAAGGCATTATTCAGTGGGAAAACATTAAGCTTCTCTGGGAATCTTTCTTCTATATAGGGAGTTAGATGCTATGGATAATTTCTTTTTGTGGGTGAATTTGCCCAGCAAATGGCAAACATTCAATGGAAGTGGGAGATTGACTCTGATTGTTTTTGATGACAGTTAAAAATGAAATATTTTAATGAATCTCATACTTAGACTTGGTGACTGAGTCAGATTCCTGAACTTGAAGAGTTGAATCCTGATGTCTCAAAATTGAGATTTTGATCATTAACCACTGTGGCTTTTCCCCCTTTCATCTTGACAGAAAATTTAAATTCTCTAGGGGAATTAATGTCCTAGAAAGTAAGAAAGGATCTTAATAGTGCAACCCCAAATTAACAACTCCCTGACTTCTAATTGATATCACTTTGGTAAGGATGGACTAGATCTAACTCTTAATTCCACCTTTAACAATGGTCTCCATATTTTGAGCACTACTAACAAAAGAGAGATCCAGGCATTTGTTCCTGAGTGAAAATGAGTCCCAGAATATGGGTTTTATTATGCAAAGTGCGAACAAAACAGCCCAAACAATGGAATAGTCTCTGCACGTTTTTCTCTATGTAACCATTTAGGCGATATAAAGTTTGTGATTACTAGCAGTCATAATACATGTATACCAATCAATTTCATACCAGGGAATGCCACCGGGAAAAAAAGAAGTCACTATTACTCAAGACCATGAATATGTTATATATATATACATATATATATATATATATATATATATATATATATATGTATATATATATAAAACACTGCTGATATATTTGGCATACAGGAAAGTGCAGGATTCTTATCTAAAAATGAGAAGTCCTAATCTTAGTTCCAGCTAAACTTATAACATCATTTCATACTTCTGAATGTAATTTCTCAACAGTTCCATGATTCTTTGTAAATGAGAAACTAGAATTGAAAAGCATCCAAAACAGCTAAATATAAGCAGAAGCCTGTTTTCTCACCATCTTCCTAATATTCGGGAATCATCCTTAACTTGATTACCAAACTCAAAAGATATGATAATCAGATGACTGGTAAATACACATTTTTTTTTTTTTAGATTCTTCATATGATTATCAGAAACTGTTGCCCTTGCCAAAATTCTGTACTTACCACAGGGTGTTATCTAGAAGAACTCACTTTATTCTGATTAATGTGGACCTCAAGTATGAATAATATTTGCATATTCCTAATATGTCTGTTAAGCACCAGATAATAAATATTTTAGGACTTGTGAGCCATTTAGCCTTTGTCACAATTACTCAACTCTGCCCTGTCACACAAAAACAGCTGTAGCCAATGTGTAAATATATGAGTGTGATTATGTTCTAAAAACTTATTATCAAAAATAGTCAGTGGACCAGATTTGGCCTATGAGTTGTATTTTACTGACCAATGCCTGTTCTAGCTTTCCCTAATGCCACATTATCCATCTCCTGTAACAAATAGATTTAATTTATCCTAAATCCTATTTAACCTATTAATTTTTTAATCAATGTTAAATAATACGTATGAATCTGTTGTCTTACCATACATGTATTTGTCCAAACATTTGTTTGATCTATTAATATTTAGATGTTATTAATATTACATCATTTATCTGTTGCATGCCAGATATGAAATTTTTTAAAACTTGGTTTACTATATCAATATTTGTGGTCAATAACAAACACCTTGAGGTAACAAGTATCTTGAGTTAACACTATATTGGATAATGTAGCCAGTCCTCTCCCCCATCCTTAACTCTTTCTGATTGAAGAGGTTTTATGTAATTATTGAGACAAGACTGTTTATTCTATCCCTATCTTTCTTAATACTAACCATGTCCTGTGATAGCTTTTATATTTGCAGACTGAAAAGCTCTAATTCTCATGATTCGTCCTTAAGTGACCGCCTTCTCTCCCTCATCTCCTTGATCATTTTATGTCTTCATAAAATGATCTCATCAGACTTTGTGAGTCTTTGAAGTGTAGCGACTATACTAGAACACATTGTCCCAGGTTGGTCCCATCATCTCTTTCTAATGGTGCTCGGTTGTGCCTTTTGACTGCGGCAAACAACCAACAAAGTAAATAGTGTGAAAATAGGGGAGAAACTGAGAAAGCCCAGAAGGTTACGGCAAGAGTAGACTACATGAAAAGAAAACATTGACTCTTGTAAAACACTCTGAACCGACACTAATGCAGTCTATAATTCCGTTAGAACTGTGACCACAGTTAAGCTTTCTGGAGTATTGAAAAGAGTGAAAACAAAACTAACATCCCGCTTTGCCTAGGAATGAGCTTCTAGTAAATTGGAGTGAAGGGCTCCAGTGCGAGTTCACCTCTGATGGATACCAGCTTCGCAAAGAGTTTAAAAAACTGCAAAAAATTCTGTGGGATGAGAAAATCTGGGACATAATTTAGCATGATGAACTAAATAACTCTGGAATGAGCTATGCTGCCCAGACAGGACTACACTGCTAATCTGAGAAGATCTACCTTTTCACTGAAGTCTGTCCTCTACCCTCCAGGGCCAGTGGGAAAAATTCACCTGAATTAAGTGGGGTCAGTTACAGAGACTATGTTGTCCCTGAAAGTCCTATGCAAATGTTCATTTAAAATTTGTCATAATCATCACTGAGATGCTACAAAATCCACTTAACAAATATTTATCAAACCCCTCAGACACTGTACTGGAAGTTATAGTGAGCAGAATGGTCTCTGCCTGTAGAGAACTTACAATAAAATGAGAAAGCAGATGCCAATCAAATTCACGTACATTTGTAAGTATGGTGAAAACAACAAAGAAGAGGCATATTAATCTCTAAGAGAGCAACCCTGAGAAAGTATGACGGACCTAATATTAAAATGGGAAGAAAGTTTCTCAGCAAAAGGACCAGCACATGCGAAGTCACCAAGGCAGGTGAAACCAAGCTAAATGTGGGGGAATCGAAGAAACACAGTGTTACTAAACCAAGTTGAAATAAAATATTTTTAAAAAGCTAAAGAAAGAGAGAGAGAGAGAGAGAGAGAGAGAGAGAGAGAGAGAGAGCGAGAGCGGGAGAGAGAGGCCACACTATACAGGGTCTCAAGAAATAGTAGGAAGCCTCTGGGGTGTTTTAAGAAGAAGGATAGCATGATATGATTAGTATTTTAAAAAGAATCACTTAGGCTACTCTGGAGAATTTTGTGGGAGGCCAGAGTAAACACCTGTTGGACTTAATTCAGATGTTAAAGTAGTTGGTAAGAAAGATGAGCAGCACCAGTAGTTTTTAAATTATGGACTGGAGGGCAGCCCAAGACCATGTATCATCACACAGTTGTTTTCCTTCGGGAACATGTGGAAATGAATGTTGTACCACACAGCTTGATTGATGTCTTCCAGTGAGTTTTAATACTTTGGGATCTCAGGCGTATACTTCTGAGGATGAAAAGATTTAATTAACTTCTGTTTAGAAGCTCAACAGACGTGATCTTCCTGTGTCTACTTGGTATTTCCATCTCCATGAATTAATTCAAGCAATAAGCCTTATGTGGTCAATTCTGAACAGTGAGTCTTAAGTATTTTATTGGTCTTTGAGGGTTTGACTTTTTAGTTGCCAACTCTTGACACTGATTTTGCTTTAAGAAAAGACTGCTTTCTCAATCAATGGAGTCTAAATGGACTGATTTTATTGAGTACTTTGAGATGGAGGAAAGTAATTTTACCTAAGAATATAAATGCTTGATCTTTAACATATTATAGAACTAGTTCCTGAAGTTGGTGAAAGGTTAGAAAAATGGATTTGTATTAAGCTTAAAAGTTTTATAAACTGTTCCTGACATTATAGAATGGAATAAAAAAATTATTATCACCCATTATTTCACCACCCATAAAACAATTATAGTTTATATATGGTGAAATTTTTTCCTATCTCATTCTTTGAAAAAATTAGGAAAACATTGTACTTACACTTTGGAAAACATTTTTTAAATTTAATGTTATATGACAGTCAATTATATAATTGTATATGTCAACAAATAGTAATGAAAACATGGTTTTTAAATCTACATAATGTTCCAACATATGAATGTACTGATTTTACCAATTGGATAATTCTAAAATAATATTAATTTTTATTTTTTATTACCATATATATTAATTTTTCATACATTTATCAACCTCTATATTTCTTCTTTTATGAATTACCTTTATATATTAATTTATCAAGAGTTGTATTTAACTCAATTTTTTAATTTTCCTTAATATTTCTTAATTTTTTAAAAGTTAACTCTTTATATTTTCAAGATGGAATCTATATTTTATAATATTTGCTATAAGTATTTTTTCCCAATTTAGTGATTGTCTTTTAATTTTGTTTAAAATATTTTTGACAACCAAATTTATAAATTTTTGTGACTTTAGGTCTACCAATTTTTTAATTTGTGGTTACATTTTAGCTATTTACTCAACGAATTTTTTTTAATGTTATGTATTAGGCACTAAGCAATATATTAGGAGTAAAATAGGAAACAAGACAGCTTTACTTTCTCAGAGTGTATAGTCTAATGAGAGAGACAGTCAAAGAAAATCCAAGCCAATGTAATACAGCATATTATAAGCTATGCAAGAGGAAGTACAGGATAGCATGAGGCACCTAATCTAGACTTTGGGATGAGAGAAGGCTTCTGGAAGAAAGCAACTTCCTAGCTTAGAATGAAGAGACAATGGTAATGTGAATTGCAGCAGAGGAAACATGATGGGTAAACGTTCATATTCAGCAACTTAAGTGCTAAACATTTTCTGTGCCTAGAACATGGAGTGTGTGTAAGTGCAATGGGGTGAAGGAAATGGAGATCAAAAGTATGAACAGGACATTATTGGGGAGGCTGTTACAATAATCAGAAGAGAGGTAATGAAAATGGGCAGGGAATGTGTTAAATAGTTCATCTCTTTTTATTGGATAAGCAGTGCTTCAGTTATATATAAGTTATTATTTACATCACACTATCTCCTGCAGAATAATTTATTTAGTTTTATTGTTATGTCAATTGTTGGGCCAGTGCAATACTGATTTCAAACTTTATTAAATATTTAAATTGGTAGGGGATGTATCTGCTCATCATTTTTGATTTTTTTTAATTGATCTACTCTTGCCAACATGTTTTCCTAGATAAACTCTAAAATAACTTTGAAAAATTATAAAAGTATATACATATATATATTATATACGTGTAAATATATGTACATGTATATATATATATATATATTTATAAGTGTATAGGATATACAAATATATACATATATACAGTGATGTACCACATAACCACCTTTGGTCAACAATGGACTGCATATATGACGATAGTTCCGTAAGTATATGATAAAGCTGAAAAATTCCTATCACCTAGTGATATTGTAGCCATCCTAAGATCATAATACAACACATTTCTCAAGTGTTTGTGGTGATGCTGGTGTGAACAAACCTACTGTTCTGCCAGTTCTATAAAAGTATAGCACATACTTTTGTATGTATGTATGTACTTTTGATGTATAATACATAATACTTGATAATGATAATAAACAACCATGTTACTGGGTTATGTATTTACTATACTTTTTATCATTATTTTAGAGTTTACTCTTTCTACTTATAAAAAAAAGTTTGCTGTAAAACAGTATGTTGTGTTATGCCAGCAGCAGCTTCATACACCTCATGTTTACTGTGTCACTTGATTGCATTATATTCTCTTATACTTGACTTAGTCTTGTGTTGTTTTGTTCATCATGGCCCCTAAGTGTACAAAATCCACTGCTGATGTTGCCAGGAAGAGGCAACATTGAGTGATTGACCTGAAAATGAAAATGAAAAAGATTAAGGACTACAAAGTTGGAAAATCAGTGATTGGTATTTCTGGCCCGTTAGGCATGTCCCGTTCCACCACAGCTGTGGTGTTGAAGAACAAGGACCAAGTTGCATAACAAACTAAAGCTGTGAAAGATTCTGCTTCATTGAAGGCATGAGATTAACAAAAAATTGAGAAGGGCCTATATCAGACATGGAAAAACTTCTAATGGACTGGACTGAAGACCAGAGACAGAGTGTATCTCTCTGAGCACCACAATAATCATGACCAAAACTAAAAGTTTGTTTGCAATGCTGAAAGAAAATGCTGGACTGAAATATAATGTTGAATTTACTTCTAGCTTTGGGTGATTTACATGATTTAAGAATCATTGTTCATTACATAATGTGAAAGTGAGTCATAAGTTTGCAAGTGCTGATGTGAAGGCAGCTAAAGAATTTCTAGAAACTCTAGATAAGCTGATTGTGGAGGAAAATTCTTGCCAGAGCAAATATTCAATATGGATGAAATCTTTCTCTTCTGGGAACAGATGCCTGAAAGGACTTTTATCTATAAGGAGACCAAGTTGATGCCAGGTTTCAAGATTTTTAAGGACAGGATAACAATCTCGTTTGTGGACAATGTTGCAGGCTATAAATTGAAACCCTTTCTAATCTGGTATAATGAGAACCTTGGGGCTTCTAAGAATATTAGTAAGTACATACCACATACCACAAAGAGCAATAAGAAGTCATAAGGTGACTTCTTAAGAAACTTGTTGAAGTCTGCTAAAACTTAGCTTCTAAGTTTTCCAGTTCCTCTTTCAAGATGCCCTCCTGAATTGATATTCCAGAAAAATGGAGAAATACTGTTTGAGAATAACTCACCTTTTAAGATTTTGCTTATTGTTGATAATGCTCCCAGACACCACCTTTTATGGATGATCTTCATCCCAATATCAAAGAAGTATTTCTCCCTCCAAACACAACCTCTTTGATCCAACCAATGGATCAAGGAGTTATAGAAATTGTTAAGGCCTACCACCTAAGAAGGATGTTTTCCCAGGGTCTTGCTACAACTGAGGAAGACACTCATGTTGTTCTGGAAGAATTACAACATCTATGACTGTGTCAGAAACCTTGCTTGGGCTGGGATGGTGTCACCACACAATATATGAATGGCATCTGGAAGAAGACATTCAAGAGATTCGTCTATGACTTCAAAAGATTTTCCAAGGATGAAGACATTGCGAAAATCAACAAGACTGTGGTTGAGGTGGCAAACAACTGTAACCTGGGTGTCAATGAGGACGACATAGAGGAGCATCTAGAAGGTGGTTCCTGAGGAAATGACTTTTGAAGATTTGCTGGAACTGAAACAGGAATGTATAGCTGAAGAAGAGGCAAGAGAAATCTGCAGGAGTAAGAACTCCAAGAAAACTCACAGTGAAGGATTTAGCAGGAGTTTTAGCAGACCTCAACAAGCTCCTTAAGAAGTTTGACAACACAAAACTCAACATGAAAAGGTTTTTATTAATGGAGAGGAATATTCACGGTACAAGCAAATCTGTAGGGGGAGAGAGAGAGAGAGAGAGAGAGAGAGAGAGAGAGAGAGAGAGAGAGAATGAGAGAATGAGAGAATGAGAGAGAAACCAAGCAAACCACACATTTCTGAAAAGAGCAACACCTACTCAAGAACCTCTTCCGGCAGGTCCTTCAGGAGGAATTCCAGAAGAAGGCATTATCATAGGAGACGACAACTCCGTGCATGTCACTGTCCTTGAAGACCTTCCAGTGGGACAAGATGTGGAGGTAGAAGACAGTGGTTTTGATGATCCTGACTCCAGATGTGTGTGTTTCTGTCTTAGTTTTTAACAAAGTAGATTAAAAGGTAAAAAGCTATTGTAAAATTTTTTAAATAGAAAAAAAGTTTAAGAATGAGGATAAAAAGAGAGAAAATATTTTTCTACATCTATATAATCCATTTGTGTTTTAAGCTAAGTGTTATTACAAGAGTCAAAACGTTTTTTTTTTTAGAAAATTTATAAACTAAAAAGTTATCATAAGATAAGGTTAATTTATAATTGAAGAAAAATCTTTTTTGTAAATTTAGTATAGCCTACATGCACATACATTGTTTGTAAAGTTGGCAGTAGTTTACAATAACATCCTAGGCCTTCACATTCACTTACCACTCACTCACTGACTCACTCAGAACAACATGATTCTCTTTCACAAATTGTTTTAGCTACTCAGCAATGTCATCATATTTACAATACATTTTAGGCAGTTCTATAATTTTCTGTTTCTGTGTCCATAGCCATTGTTCTTTTACACCATAAATATATTTTTGACTTCTTATTTTAGTTAATCTCTTAGGCAACTAAACTCTATCTGTAAGCATTAGTGTAAATAGGTTAAGTAGGTTACATAATCCCTAGATTAGGAGAACAAATTTCTTTTGGCTTTCAACATAAAAAAATATTTGTCTGTATATAAAGTTCTTGTCCCACTATCTTTCTGCCTTTCATATTTAGTCAAATGATGGAAAAACCTGAAATCATCCATATTTTTATTTCTTAGTAATCTTTTTTTCTTCCTGGATTTTTATAGGTTTTACTCTGTAACTCAAATATTTTATCATAACATATCTAGGTGTGAAATCTTTTTGCTGATTTTACATAGCACTTGCTGAATCATTTCAGTTTCCAGAGTCAGGTTTTATATTAGCATTGGAAAGTTTTTTTAAATTTCTTTATAATTTTGAATATTTCTTTGGTTATACTTTATTTTCTTTTAAAAATAAGTTTTTGAAATTTGAATGCCTTTCTATAAAAGTATAAGTTAAATACAATGAGATACAGAGACTCACTGTACACTTTGACCAGTTTTGCCAAATCCATATATATGGGTAACCCACTTCCCTTTCAAGATATAGAACATTTCCATCACTCCAAAAAATTTTTTCATGTGCCTTCTCAGGCAATCCCAAACTAGAAGCAAACATTGATCTGATTTCTATTATCTTAGATTAGTTATGATAATCTTAAATATCATATAAGTGGAATTATACAATGTTATGTGTAAGACTTCTCTCTCATGTTTTTCGAGATTTGTCTATGTTGTTGCTTGTATCAGTAATTAATTTTACTTGTTATTAACTAGTATTCCATTATGTGAATACACTACAATTTTTTTTATTGATTTTATTGATTTTCTTGTTTGTGGACTATTTCCAGTTTGGGGCTGTTATGAGTAAAGCTGTTGTTATTAACATTATTTTTGGGTTTGTTGGGAACATATTTTTCACTTCTTTTGAATAATTACCTATTGGTGGAATTTTGAGGTCAAAGGGTAGGATTACATTTAACTGTTAAGAAACTGTCAACAGTTTTCCAAAGTAGTTGTACCATTTGCCACCCCTACCAGCAACTTCTGAGTATCAGTTGCTCTGTGTCCCCACTAACATTTGGTGTTGTCACTCTTTTTATTTTAGCTATCATAGCGGGTGTGCTGTCTCATCATCATCACTGGTCTCTTTTTCATGAGTACATATTAACAATAATTTACTTCTGTTCCCCATTTTATGTATTTACCACCTCTTATCTCATTTATGCCTTTTAGGGAGTACAATGTAGAGCTTCTATATTTTAGGGAGTGTCTGATTTTGTTTCCTATAACATTAGTTTTACCTCTTACTGCCTTCAGTGGACATATTAATACTATTATTGATTTTTTTTTTATTTCTGGCTTCTCTACAATCCCTCTTTATCTCAGCCATCATCTTTTTCCTTTCATACTTTTTTTCTCATAATGATTACCTGTCTTTTTTCAGTATCCTGAGATCAACGTCTGCTAAGGATGAGAAACTGTTTTCTAAAATTGTCTTTGAGATGGTGTTTTTCCCTTGTTATGCACTTTTTCCACGCTCTATGCTATTTATTTTTCATGCTTACTCATCCAGGAATGAAAATCAATTTACTTAGACCCAATATTTGTGAACACATTGCATGTGCAGTGTGTTCCTGGAGCTGCTCAGTATGTACTCAGTTATAAGTTTTCTGGTCCATAGCTGGAGGGCAGAATGACACATCCTAGTTCAATAGTTTCTAACAGGAATGTGACTAATGTAGCTTTGTTCATTGAAATAGGATCTTTTCTTCCCCCACTGCCTATTCACCTACATTCAAGGCAGGCAACACAAAAATTCATCATCTGTGGGATGCCTTCTTCCAGGACTCTTCCTTTCTCCCCACATAGCCATTTCTTGTTGAATGTGTGTTTCAGGATTCAGTGTGCCTCTACTCAGTCTTGTAACATTCAACTTCATTGTTTTCTGGGGGTTGATATTTTTATACAAATATAGAAGAAATGTCCTGCTGGGTTGAAGATAGTTTCGTTCAGCAGAGATGGCTGTCAGTCTTCAGGAAAGGAATAAACTATCTCTCTACCTTCTTTAAAACTAACAGTTTGTTTTTGTTTGTAGTAGCAAGTCATATGTTAGTTAATGATTATAATTATCCATTCAGTCTCATGAGTCATGTTAATCCTGAAATTTCTTTCAAGCTTCTGGTCATAGATAACTGCAGGTCTTGGTGTAGGGTATGTCTAGAGTTTTTCTTCTCTCTCCTCCTTCACCCCATGTCTTTATGATATCCTTAGGAAAAAGTGTAGCAGGAAGCTAGTTATTCATATTTTTTTAACTTTCTCAAAAGGATAATTAGGTGTATATCTCAAAATACGTGGCATTATCATCTCTGCATGGCACATGACTTCAAGTGAACTAATCTTTATTGAGGTCCTGTGATATATCTGGCACTGTACTAGGAAGCGAGCATACACAGATGTGTAAGACATGGTTTCCTGCAGTGGGTGATTCTAGGTCTTCCTCCTACTTCCACCGCTACCAGGTGTGGAACTGGTGAGTCCAACCTTTGGAATATGTGACATCTCCCATATTGTTTAAAATCTTTTGACTCCATACAAATGCATTTTTTCTCTCTCTTAATATTGTCTTTTATGTATACCAGGAAAGCTTTTGACTCTATTACATTCCATTGTTCCGTGGAGATAATAAGACTGTCTAGGTGAGAGTCTTTGAAGAATAATACTGAATAGCCCAGAAAATAAGACTGAGGCCTCAGCACAGCTTTTGAGGTATCCTGTAGGTACCCTCTGCTTCATACAATGAAAATCCTAAATCTTCTCCTTAAGGAAATCAGTCTACCCTAGTCATAGGATTCAAAAGGTAGCTAAACATTCAATTATCTAATATAAGTATGCATTACATACTCTCATCCAAGGAAATTTTTCCAATGCAAAAGTAAAGTGATAAAGTTAAATTCCAATTTTCTTTTGAGAGAAACATTTCACATAATTAGCCTTTGAAATATATATACCTTGAGGTATAATGAAAACATTGTCCCTTAAAATAAGATTTATAAGAAACACATATGTCTCTCCCTTTGATAATTTTTATCATCATCACCAATAAAAATAAAATCTGTGTTGTTCTCTCAATGATACTCCAAAAAAAAATTGCTCTTGATTTTCTCACTGTTGACTTGCAACACACAAGATACTAAACAAAGGTAAAGGTTCAAGGAGAGAAAGATCAACCACCTGCCCAAAATACTTAGTATAGCAATTCTTAGCTTTTGGTGAAGACTCAAAATTTCTATGGTTGTCCACTAGATTAAAAGTGAGCTTTGTTATTAGAAATCATATTCATATGGAGCTTTGACAACAGCGCTAAGGGGTTCGATTTATGATATGGGGAGTCACAGTAGAGGCTTGAAGTCAGGCCTCTTGATTTATGGGGGTGGTTTTCTCTGCTAGATTGCATTTGTCACTTCAAATGCTAATGATCACCACACTGAATTTGACTAAAGATGACTCATTGTAAATATATAAATTACCTGTTAGGAACAGTAGGTGAATTTTCTTATTGTCTATATCTTACAGATAAGGAAAATGAGGCATGAAGAAGTTAAATAACTTGTTCAAAGTCACATAACTTGTTAGATGATTTCAGGCAAGATGGCTTCAGAGTCTCTAATCTTTACAACATTTCACCTTCTCTTGATTTAGACATCTTTAAACATTGTTCATGTTTTACTGTGTTTTACTGATGCTGGTGTCAGCAATTAAGGGTTGCCTTTACAGAATAGATTTCATAACTGGCCAAATTTGAAACTGAAAGGATTAATGTCTAGGATGATATAGGTCTTGAAGTCAAAGAATAAAGAATACCCTCTAGTCATGTCTTCAAATATCTTTTTATTTCCCTTCATGGTTATTTGAAACCAGATACAAAAAAAAAAAAACTGTACGGTATTGTTTTGTTAAGGGCAGAGAAGTATCATAAGAATCTTAAAAGGACATCAACAGATTTGATGAGACCTCTGAGATGCTGCAAATGGTGCAATTGTACTTACTACTTATGACATTGAAAGAGAAATATTATGTGCCTGATAAATAATTGGTTATTTGGTTTGTTTAAATATTTATGGAGAAAATGGAAAAGACATTGGGATGTAAACTGAAGTCAAAGTAGGACAAACAAGTCCTACGAACATTTCTCTTTGTGTGTAGGTATTAACGACATCCAAACTCTTCTTGGGAATGGGAGATGAGTCTTTCAAATGATAGTTGCAGTGTGTCACAGCATGAGTTAAGGAAAGCTTTTCTTGTGAGATAGGAGGTTCTTTAGCAACATATGTCACAATCAAAAGATGGGAAAAGAAGTAAAGAAGGTTTCCAGTAGATGGATTTCTACTCACTCCTAAATACTTTCTTTTTTTTGTGGAGTATGTATAGTGATTTATTTTTCATTCAATTGTCACAGCAACTACAAGAGCTATGTATTAATAGCTTCATTTTTCAGAAATGGATAGACTAAGGCAAAACAGTGAAGCAGCCAGACCACAGCTTGGACTCTGGTCTCATGACAGATACAGAGTCCAGGGCTTTTTCTTCTACCCCATGGCCACCTTCCCAGTTCCATAAAGGGAATCAATGCCTGGAAGGATAAATTACAGCAACAATAGTGAAATTAATGATTAGCATTTGCTATGTGCTATACTAATGACTTTATATGCATTACTCCTTCTACTCTTTATAATTTTTGAGGACTGTCATTATTATCTCCATTTAAAGAGGAAACTGGGTTTCAGAAAGCATAAATGACTTGCTCACAGCTTCACAGTTTGGTAGAATCCAAATTCATCTCCAGACCTTGTGTTGGGCCATGGAATTAGTTAATGTCATACAGCTAAAAGTTAGGCGAACAAGCAGGACCTTGCAAACAGTCCTGAGCAAGAAAGATAAAAGATCTGAGTTTGAGTTTTAATCCTGCTTCTATGTATCTGTGAGATCTTGGGCAAATCTATTAACCCTTCATTCGGACTGTTGACTTACTATTATAAAATGGGGCCGGTACAATTTGGCCTGATTCTCATGGGGTTGGGCCAGACATGCCTAAGTCCTCTCTAAACTGGAGAGCAGTGTACAAAAGCAAAGTACTATTTTTAGTGTTAAAATTAGAATTACAACCCTAGTGTCATGACACTTCACAGCAGTACCCAGAAACTCTGGCCATTTCCCTTGGCCCCATACCCACTCCACAGCTGCCAGACCAACTTGGTTAGGAAAAGTTTTGTTCTTAGAGAATATGTCCATAAAGCTATCTTCCTTTCCTTATAAAATATAAAAACTTTGTTAAGTGACACTAAGCTGTCCTTTTATAAGGAGTATATTTGTGAGCACCCTCTCACTGGCTGTTGTGCAAAAAAGTTGTCAGTCAAACCAGATAAGTCACTGCCCTGAAGGTGTTCATATTCTGAGAATGACTAACAACCTCTCCTCCTGGAGAATAAACAGCACTTTCAGAGGAAAGGTCCCGGGGCAGCTTGTGGCCAAGTCAGAATTGATTTGTTCTTGTGTCAAAGGTCATTACTCCCATGAGAACTGCCATTTACCAACTGTCTCCTATGGGACAGGTGCGTTAAATATAGATCATCACGATAGACCTGTGAAGTAGTTTTATTCCCATTTCACAAAGAAATAAATTGAGATTCTGAGAGAACTACAAAGGAACTCAGTGCTAGTAAGTTTCACACTGGTCTTTCTGCCCTGTCATTCGTTCCCTGTCACCTCAACCAGGCAGTTTCAAAGTGTCATCTATCTTCCAGTGCCGTCGTCCTTCCTGCCAATCATCTGGACCACTCAGAGCATGTTGGACCGCACTGGCAGGAAAGAAACTTTGCATTTTCTAAAATTCATACACTTTAGGTTGGGTTTGGACTATGATCAACTCCCCACCCCCTTTTTTATTCTTGATAGTTTATCAAAGACTTCATTTCTCTCATATTCATTCAGTCCTGGGCTTCTATTTAGTTATGATATTTTGGGGAATTTTCATGCCTTAGAGTACAAATTTGGAATTTATGGAGAATGAGGAAGCAACAAAATGTAGTGGGAATTGAAATATGCAAAATATTAATTTTCAGTCTCATTTGCAGATTTACATTCACCTTTTTTTGGAATATCAAAATGGGTTATGTAGTCACTGAATTGCTCATGTAACCACCAGATTGTTTTTAGAGAACTATAAAGGGCAAAATATAAAGGTGGAGAATATATTGTTCTTTACTGTTTTTATTTATTTATTATTATTATTTATGTCTACAGCATCTGGTCTTCCTAGGTGGTCTCCTATCCAAGTACTAACCAAGCCAGACCCTGCTTAGCTTCCGAGATCAGACATCGGGCTTTTTCAGGGTGGCATGGCTGTAGACCATGGACCGTGGCTCCACTGAGGTGTGAATCCAGAACCTCCTGCATATAAAGCAGACATGCGAACTGCTACACTATAGAACCAAGTCCTATATTGTTCTTTTCCATTTTAAATTTTCGAAGAAAAGTTTTTTTAAAAAACTTTTTAACTTGCCTAAATTTCATCCTCTTTAAGATATAAAAATGACAGCATGAAGACCTTTTATATCATAATCTTAATCATGAGATTGGTGGAAATCATAGCTCTTTCTTTCAGAAAATAAAGTTATTTATTTTAGGCAACCAGTTATGTTGTCTATTTCACAATCATAACCACTTTCACATCTGAGAATGTCCTCAAATTATACAGCCTGGCTCATGGGGAGAAAAGAAAGAAGATCCACACTGAATTCTGTCTCTGGACTGATTCTGTGTTTTTCCCATATCATTTATCTACTCTTAGGAAAATCTCCTTTATTGTTAACTCTATGAACCTCTGTAACTTTTTGGTAAGTTAGTGGGGACTTAGAACCTCATTTCTATGCTTATTTTTCCTTATTTTTCCTGCTTCTGAGGAAAAGCAGCCCTGTCCCAATGCTGGAGCTTCCTGCTGAGGGCCCCTGTTTTCTTCATGTTCGTATCTGGAGAACGAGAAATCCACTCTGGCAGGGACCACAAAGGCACAGGCAGATGACGCATATTCAGTTTGTTTGATATTTGCTGTTCTTACTGTGGTGATGGTTGTTATTTAGAAGCAAAGACTTCAAGGGGACAGATCATCTGGCTGCAGGGAAGGCTCCAGGCTCCTTGTCATAAGCATATCACCAGACTAACAGGTTACCTGTAGAGAGTGTCAGCAGAGCTGCTGTAAACACAGTCCAAGTGACCGATTTTATAATCCAAACCAGGTCATTGTTACAAACTCTTTAGTGCTGAAGAAGGGACAGGGAGGAAAGAGAGAATAAAGACTGAGTGGTGAGATTTGATCATAAAAGCAAAACCGGAAACAAAAGAATATATGTTTCTTTTAGCAGTCCAAATATTCTCTTGTTTAGAGAACTAATGTCTCCTACTTAACCACAAATAAAAAAATAAAATAAAATAAAAAGATTAAATGGCCAGTTTTCAGAGTAAGGAATTCAAGCCCTTACCTTTGAGAAAGGAGAGAGGCAAAGAGAAGGAGCTGGAAATAATGACTGTTTGATGAACTAAAGAGACTTCTGTAAGAATCCCTCCAAATCACACCTTTTGTCCAATGCAAGGAAACCCTTTGGAAGCTAATAGCTTTGCAGCTTCACTAGGGACTGCAGAGTGTTCCACAAAGTCAAGGGAATGATATAATACAGTGCCTATTTGTTTACTTTGGCAGGTGTAGGCCGATGTTACTAAGACACACTCTGACAGGGCCGGGGTGTAGCACCGTTTGCACAGAAAAAGGGAATCCTTCCCTGAGACAAGGGATTTCTCCACCTTCCTGCTCTGGCAGGGGCCCTGAGATGTCTAAAGGAGGAGATAAAATTTGTCAGCATCGTCGGCAAAGCCCTGAAGGAAAGCTGGGCTCCCTAGGATGTTATTCTGTCATTGGGGGATTCAGGGGAGCTGAAGGGATTGAAGGGCTGGCTAGAGAAATGGCCCATCAGCTTCTGTAATGAAACACTCCTAGACAGCTCCACCATCATCAGGGCAAGTTTCATAGGCTGGTTTTCCCTCTCACCCAACTGGGTGTCACTCCTTCAGCTTGCCGGTCTCTCAGTCCTCATGCTGTTGCATATCCAACGAAGGCCCTTGGGGGCTGATGCAGATCCAAGGTGGCAAACCCAAGTGGTAAGGGGACCCTGAAACCAGACTTCTGGAGCTTTACTCCAGTCCACAAAATAACTGAGGATGCATCCTCTGAGCAGCACTCACTGGTGATGGAGGCTCGCCCACAGGCTGAGAGTTCTCTCTCTGGGATGATGACGAGTTAGCTGGCTGCTTTGTCTTCAGCCTCCACCCAGACTTACACCCCACAGGTTCTTCTCTCCAGCCCCAGACTGAATGAACACGATGAGAGACTGGCAGTTATGGTCATAAGTGATAGACCATCGAAGGGAAGCTGCTGAGTGGTGGCATGTATGCAAACTCAGCAAAAGCAATGTTTGATTGAGTCTTAATTATTCACCTGAACCCTGATGGAACCAACCCGGTCACTCCCAGGTCTAAGCAGTAAGGGAATCCTCCCACAGGGAAGTCCAGAGGTTGGATAGACTTGGGGAAGCTGCCAGAAGGGGAGGAGTTGGCCCTGTGGCTGATTAATGTTCAAAGACAGAAAAAAGAAAAACAACAACAACAAAATGATGTAGCTTCAAATACTTCCAATGAAACCATGAATCCCTCCACATTCTATAGCAAAACACCAGGACAGAGCTGGCCTTCCCCTCTTCCTCTCTTTTTATTTCTCCTCATGGCTAAAGATTTTGGCAAATTGATTTATCTTAGATAACAAGAAAGTTTGGGTCAGAAGAAAGTGATTCTAAGGGACCAACATCACCCTTCACTGAGACCTAGGTCTTGACTGGCTTTTCCTTAGTTGTTTTGCAACTGTACTGGAGTGTCCTGCCTGTAGCTTTGGGCCGCTGCCCAGGCACCCAGGCAGCAAGTCCCAGCCTTTCTTGTGCACTGCAATTAGCCTGGGAGACTAAGGAAGATTCCTTCAGCAGAAACAATTCTCCTGAGGAGGCAAGCCCAGTTAGCTATGGTTTCCGAACTGCTTCTGCTCAGTGCGGTCCCAGCCTACCCTCGCTCTGCACAATAGCTCCCCTTATCTTTATCCATGAGACCCCCAGTGGACATATGAAATAGCAGGTAGTACCAAACCCTATATGTGCTATGTTTTTTCTTATGCATACATACCTATGATAAAGTTTAATTTATAAATTAGGCACAAAAAGAGATTGACAACGATGACTAACATTGAATTATAAAAATACACTGTAATAAAAGTTATATTAATGTGGCCTTTCTCTCAGAGCACCTTATTATACTGTACTCATCCTTCTTATTGTGATGATGTAAGATGATAAAATGCCTACGTGATGAAGTGAGGTAAATGACCTAGGCATTGTGATATAGTGTTGCACTGCTTTTGACCTTTTGATCACACATCAGAAGGAGGATCATCTGCTTTGGATGATCCTGGACCATGGAGCCATGACGATGTTGATGGTAGGGTGTCAGGAGCAAACAGTGTCGATGGGTGGACGTCCTTGATAGTTGAATTGTGTATTTCTGAGATTTTTCATTTAATATTTTGGGATTGGAGTTAACTGCAAGTAACCGAAAGCACGGAAAGCGAAGCTGAGGATGCTGGGGGCTGCTGTGCTCGCTTTCCTTCGAGCCCCGTGGCAGAGAGGATTCCTCCCCCGTTGCAAGACTCCTTCACCTTTAGACAAAATGGGCCAAGGCCAAACCAGTTTCACATTTCAGAGTGTGATTTTGTAAGAACCTTCGACGAGAGCAGCCATTGGTAACCTCCTCAAAAGAACAAGAGGATGTCTCCTAAATGCCACTGCAGTTGCTTCCTTGGTGGCCAGAACCATAAACAGTCAGGACCCAAAGGGCCTCTCTATTCTGATAAGCAAAACCCATTTGACTCCTTTTATTTCCTGTTTTTTTTTTTCCCCCTCAAGGATCCAAGGAATTGCTATTCATGTCACATAACCCTGCATGTCTCCTTCAGAAAACTTGGAGCCATTCTCCCAGAGGTGTGTGACAGTTTGCTATGGCGTGAGCATCCTCTTATGCTGGAGGAGGAACTAAAAGAGGAAGCTATGCCTTTCATACTGCCGCTTCCACATCCGGGCATTATAGTCTCAACACAACCAGAGCTGGAGAGGTGTGACATCCGGGGAGAAAAGTGTTGGCACAGGCAGTTCAAAGGAGATTATCCTGAAGCTGTAGCTCAAATGCCGTATGTCATTCATCTGCTGAACATCATTGAGTACCTACTACGTGCCAGTATTCTAGAGCTCTGAAGTGGGTGACACCACTAAGGAGTCTAAGGAGTTGAGAATTGAGAGCAAGACTCTCACAGCCAGTGAGGGTTCCATGCTCAGAGCAGATGTCCCTCAGTCCCCATTAGCCCCTGCTGTGGAGGCGTGCTCCCCTTGCTGGCTTCTCTTGGTGGGAGGAGAGATAAGGTGTGAGGAGCAAGGGTTCAAGGAGGTGCTCTGCTCAGGGGAGTCAGGCTTGGGAGAGTTCCTCTGAGTCTCAGGTGGCCTTAAACATCCCAAAGGCTGTCTGCTCTTACATAAGCCTCCTTCCCTAAGTGTGCAGTCTCTGAGCAGGCAGACAGCATGTGATGAGGACCTTTAAGAAAGTAGGACTATTCTTTCATTTTCTTTGCTTTTCTTTTATTTAAGTTACTCTCTTCACTTCTTTTCCTTTAATCCTGTCGCACTCTCATCACCTCCCAGAAAACTCAGTGGATTCTCCCAGCCTGCAGGATTGAGCTCAGCCATTCTGGCTTGGCCATCCATGGAGTGCAGGTTCAACACAGGACTGTTAAATATGGTGTCGGGATGAACAAGCCTCTTGGTCTTGTTTGGCACCTAGAATACATAGGGGTTGAAAGACTGATTTTTCTGGAAACTTCAGAATTCGTGTTTTCCTTCAGAATCAACTTTTCCTTTTTGCTTAGAGCCTGTTAAAGACTAAAGTCCTCTCCCCCGCCCCCACCCCCAGCCAAACTCAACAGACATCTGAGAGCAAATACACGAGCAAGCCTCCTCCTACCCCAAGCACTGACCCTTGGAACCAGCGGGAACAAAGTTTGCGCTCATGTTTTCCAGCAAGGGGTTTTTTGTCTGCCCTACCCCCATACCTGAACGATGATAACAGTAATCCATGCCTTAATATACAAATGAATGATTAACAGTGGGCTGTACTTTCCTTAGGTTGTAAAAAAATGACTGGTTTGTGTCCCAACATTCTCTGTCAGTTTAGGCACATAGAGGAGGGTGTGATTTCAGACCACTTGCTTCTAAGACTCAAAAAAAATATGTGGCCGGCACCAGCTGGCAGTGTGAGTGGGGTGACAGACGGCAGGAAGGTCACAGGTGAGAGACATTGGTGACTTTCACCTTTCTTTGTCATCTTTGGTTCTTTTCTTTCATCTTTCTCTTCTGGGACTGGAATTTGGGCTAAGGCTTTTGTTTGTTTAATTTTAACAAACTTTATTTTTTTTTAGCATTCTTAGGTTTACAGAAAAATTGCACAGAAAGTACAAAGAGTTCCCACATCCCCCGTCCCCTCCACAGATTCCTCTATTATTAACTTCTTATGTTAGCGTGGTGCATTTATTATGATGATGAACCAATATGGATACGTTAGTATTTACTCAAGTCTGTACTTTACATAAGGTTCACTCTTTAGGTTGTAACATTCAGTGGGTTTTGACAAATGCAAAATGTCATGCATCCACCATATTAGTATCGTAAAGAGTAGTTTCACTGCCCTAAAATCCCCATGTGTCTCCTATTCATCCCAAAGCCCTTCCCCTAAACCCCTGACAGCCACTCATCTTTTTACTGTCTCTACACTTTTGCCTTTTCCACAATGTCATATGGTCGGAATCATACAGTATGTGGCCTTTTCAAATTGGATTCTTTCAATTAGCAATATGCTTTTAAGTTTCTTCCATGTCTTTTCATAGCTTGATTGCTCATTTCTTTTTAGCACTGAATAATATCCTGTTGTATGGATGTATCACAGTTTGTGAATCCATTTGGGAAGACTTTTCAGTGAGATAAAATACAGAAACAATGAAAAAAATAAATGATTGAAAGCAGCATGTGCCACAAGAGGTGACAGACGCAAGAATGAGGAAGGTCTGGAAAAGTAGAAAAACAAACATGGGTACAGAGGCCTGAACTTGTCTAAGGCAGGATTCTTGAGAGCAGTGCTCAGTGGGAGAGGCTGATTTCTCACCTACCTCCATCAGGCCTTTCCTGCTCTGACATATAGAAACTTCATGAGGGCCGGAACCATGTCAGCTTTGTCCCAAGAGCACAACACATTGCAGATAGCCAATAAATATTTGTTGAGCCAACTAAACCTTCTAAACTTTTTCTGAAGAGCAAGTTTGTTCAGATACCAGATTATCTGAAGCCCCTGAGGTTGGCCAGTCATCTCAGGCAGGTCCCAGCTGCTCTCTGGGGTGAGATTCCCCATGCCATAAGGTAGAGAAAAATTTGCATGGGACATTCACCTCCTCAACCAAGAATGCATCTCTCTTACCACCATCTGCATCTGCCTTGTAGATGTTATGTGGACAGGACCAGAGGCAAGCTTTAGGGAGGCGGGAAAACCAGAGGATTGTCCAACCAACCTGACATACCAGGTAAAAAGGCATTCTCGCCACAGGGTGGGATGGGGTTCTCTAGACACTCATTTTTCAACTTAATCCCAAGCAGCAAAATTAGATCAAACAACCTCTTGGAACAGCAAGAGCAAGCAGGGTGACCCAGGTGTTAAGAAACAGCTGTGAGAGGAAGATGGGCCATGCTCACAGTGGACTGTCACTGAGCCACAACGGTGACAGTCCATTTGTGGGAGCTGCTGGACCAGCTGGACAAGTGCAGTTAGCAGTCTGGGTAGAAGGCAATAGCTCTCCAGGGGAGCTGGTAAGTCAGCTCAAAAACTGCAGGACCAAAAGTATTCACTAGCCAGGCGGTAATCCCCTGAGCAAAAGAGTTTATTGCCCAGGTCTGTGTCTTGAGCATTGTTACTACTTAACATCAGGTCCTCTCCTCAGGCAGAACTTTGGTATTCCTCAGCACCCACATCGCTTTCTCTCAGTGTGATGAGCCTCATAAGATGATGAGGGTATTTTGCTTGGGATCTGTTCCTCTCCTACCCATGCTTGTGCTGACATGACTTACAGTCAGCATGAGGGTAGAGAGCTCTTGAGAATTCCTTATCTCAAGAGAAAAAAAAAATGAGTTGGCTGATTTGAACACACGTTTTGTTCCTCATCCCAACTGTTGGGTAACCAAAGAAGTCAAAGGTCACCCTTGACACAGACAGTAGAAATGGGGGCATTAAGTGAGGCAAGGAATAGTTGCCTTTCCACCTTGAAGCCCTCTGAATGGCAGTCCCTGAAGAAAGAGGACATACCTATGGGTATACCAGATGGCTTCGTGTCGATTTTGAGTGTTCCAAAGGTGCCATCCTCAGAGTTTCTTCAACCACAGGGGTGCAGAATTAGCCCAAACACTTCCATGGCACTACAAATGCAAGCAAGGGAAAGTCAGGCTCAAATCACAGCATAGAATCAGCTTTGGGGACAGCTGGCCTCTCCTAACACATAATCAGCATCTGGCTGCATCTGCTGTGCCTGCCCAGCATCTTGGCTATGTCTCACACATTTGGGCCACCGGAGAACTACCACTAAGTCCTCTGTACCTAAACATTTCTATGAGAAAGAGAGTGTCTTTGTCTTTCCACAGTCCGTCTGTTTTCTTGGGGCAACTGCTGTTCTGGTGCTCACCAGCACAGATTCTCTTGCTCATTTGCATTTGCCTTCATGTGGGGGACTTCACACAGATCACAGTCCAACATTTGAGAATAGCAAAGAGAAAAAGAAGACACAGCACTGGGCTCAGTTACTTCATCCTGGGAATATGAGTCACTCACCACACAAATCCTTTCCCTCTTTGCTTCCTCCCATTCCCATGTTGTCTCTCTAGCTTTTCAGAACACTCTATAGACTTACCTCATTCTGTTTTAGTCTAAGCCTTTTCTTTCCACCCACCCTACATTTCTCAGTCACTGACAGTGGAGCACGTAAACACATCTACCCATAACAAAGATAAAACCTCAGAAAGGGGCCCAAGGTTCCCAGGAAACTGGGAGGTAGGGAAGAGAGGAGGCCACAGAGCTGAGGATGGCATGCACAGGTTGATGCTAGCTCTTTCTCAAAGAGCCCTAAGTTTTAGGGGACATAACAGGCTAGACACTCATGACAGAGCCCAGAGTTATGCCCTTACTATGCATAAAATTAAACTACGGGTAATTCATTTATTCATGTATCCTCTCGACAAATGTGGATTGAACACCAATTATTATGGGTAATTCATTTATTCATGTATCCTCTCAACAAATGTGGATTGAACAGGGTAGGCTGTGATACATAAATAGGTGAAATATAGTCTTTGTCCCCAAGAAGCTTGTGGACAACGAGGATACATAGACTAATAATGGTTATCACCAATCATGGTGATAACAGGCATGATTAAGTCTTTGGTTTTGAAAAACAGTAGGGCAACGGGTCTGCATGAGAAGGGCTAGAATGGGCTGACCTGAGAAGAATTTGTAAGGACTTAATGCCAGAACTGAGTCTTAAGGGTAAAGTCAGGAGGACGGCACTAGATAGCATGTTCCTATGAGAAGGAGCCAATGCGAGAGCTAAGACGCTGAGAAAGAGCCTGTGGTAACTGGGGAATTAAGGTGGAAAGTGGCTGGAACCCTGAGTGTTCCACGTGGGGAGAGGTGAGACATGAGGCCAGAAGGCAGAGCCAACTCAGGATGGACTTTGAGGCCAGTAAGAAGACTGAATCTGTGAAAAATTACCTGGGGAGGAGGGGCTGTGGACAGAAGAGATGAATAATCCAATTTGCATTTATAGAGGAAAAGTCCTCTGTAATGTGAAGACTATTTTGGAGGGAACAAGATAGGACATATAGAGAACACTTAGGAGCTATTACGATAAAATTGGCCAGCAATGATGTTCATCAGAGGACTTTTTCCACATCTATTCACCTCATACTTCCTGTCACAGAGGGAGGCAAGTGGGTGGAAAAGGCTTTCATGAAAATAACTCACTTGTTAATTGTGTCATTTTTGTGATGTCAGTGACAATAATGGCTGTGTTTTATAGTCACCTTCATGTAAAATCGCCATAATGTGTTTCCTACTAATAAAAGCTAGACTGAGAGACAATACATATTTGTTGCTTAAACTACTCAGTTTGTGGTCCTTTATTATGGCAGCCCCAGTAAACTAATCCAGGTGGGCAATATAATTATCCTATATTACATGTGGAAACTGAGGCACAAAGAGTGTTTCTCCATGGCTACACAACTAACCAGTGGCCGGAGGTTTGTTCCAGAATCTGTCTTCTTAACTATAGTATTTAAATATAATTCTATTTTGTCTAAATAAAGCTTGATTTGGGCACAGTCCCTCAGTAAAGAAAAATGAATAAATGAACTCCTTAGTGGTCCATGATCTGTCCCTAGGGAAGCCACTGTCTATCCCATCTTATTCTGCCACCTTGTGCTAGAACAAGTGTCTTGAAAGTTGTGTCTTTGATTATGATTAAAGAGGAAACATTTTCCCGGCAAAGGCTATGAGGCTGTGCCAGGCAGCTGGGTCCCTGAGTCTGGGGACAGGCAAATACTGGGCAAATACCTACTTCTACTATAGTTAAGGCAGATTCTGGAACAAACTGCCCAACATTTATTAGCTGTGTGGCATCAGGAAAGCACTTAATCTCTCTGTGCCTCAGTTTTCGCATATGATATAGGATAATTATATTGCCCGCCAGTATTACTTTTCTGAGGCTGCCATAACAAAGGACCATGTAGTGAGAGGCTTAAGCAACAAAAATGTATTGTCTCACAGTTCTAGAGGCTGTGAGACGTAGTAATCTGAGATCAAGGTGTTGGCAGAGTTGTTTCCTTCTAGGAGCTATAAGGAAGAAGCTGTTCCACGCCTCTCTTCCAGCTTCTGTTGATTCGCTGGCAATCTTTGGTGTTTCCTGGCTTACAGATATATCACCCCAATCTCTGCCTTCATCTTTATACTGCGTCCTCCTGATGCGTATGTTATGTCCAAATTTCCCTTTTTTATAAGGACACCAGTAATATTGGATTAGGACCAAGCTAACGACTTCATTTTGAGTTTATTACGACTATAAAGCCCCTATCATTAACTGAAATCGCATCCTGAAGTGCTGCGGGTTAGGATTTTAATGTCTTAATTTTTTCATGGGGGAGCAGGGACACAGTTTAACCAATAAAACCACCTAAATAGAGCTTTCAAATGAAAATTAAATAACTCCTGTGAAACACTGCTTGGACTTAGAAGCTCTCTAATAATGTTAGACTGTGCTAGGTAGAAATAAAAAGCTCTCAGATTAGTTGATGCTGGGGTTGCAATTCAGCTGGTTTGCACACAATGGCCTTGCCCGTTCTTTAGGGCTTATGTATTTTATTGGTCAGGGTTTTCACCATAGCAGAGAAGTATTTTGGATAAATCTCCTGACAAAATGGTGCAAATGAGAGGAATAGACCCAGTGATTTTTCTTCCCCATTCTCCAAGCTGTGTATACTATATAGTACATCTAGCCATTTCTTGTAGAGGAACCAGTGAAGGTCCTGTCTTCCCGATGCGCCCACAAAAGCATGCTTCCCCTTGTCGGTGGCTCACCCACATGGGCCTCGGAAATGAACTTACTAAAGCATGTTCTAGATGGGCTGACCCAGGGTGCCTGGGGGAATGGCTGACATGAATAAAAGTGTTTACTCACCTCAGTTCTCTTTAGAATCAGCCTTTAAAAAAAATAAATAAGGTGTGTTGACTTTTTGTATGTTCGGCTAAACAAAGCAGATGGCCCCAAAAGAATTCCAGGTAAAGAGAGATTAGAGAAACTAACAGAAGCTGTTGAAATCAGCCGAATCTAGATCTGGAGAGCCCAGTGGCCTCATTCTAGAGCTTTCTGGATACTGCAAGGTTCTTCTCCTTAGCAAGGCCCCTGACAGTTCTTGGTGGCTGCCCTGGAATGACTGCAGTGGCAGGGGATTAAAGAGACATCATGTACTGGGAGACGGACTAGCTGACACAATAGATGGAGTCAAGCTGAGCTACTAATGAGAAGTTAAAGATATACAATTTTATTTGAGGAAGAGACCAGAAAGGTGGTTGTCCACAGACAGGTTTCGAGGAGAAGAATTTTGTCGCTGACTAATATCCTGTAACCTTTACCTCGGGCACAGTGAAGCTCTGACCTCCAAGGCTGAGACAAGGTTGCCCTCCCTCTTGCCCTTTGAATTCCTGCATCCACTTTCACCAGGTAAATAGGGGGCTTCTGTGCACCTGTAGAAAAACCTTGGACTGAGGGCAACATCCCTGCCCTGATTCTGCTGCCCCAAAGTTGTGTGATTCTGCTGCCCCAAAGTTGTGTGATCTTGGACAAATGGTTTAATCTTTTGGAGCTTAATTTTCTCACCTGCTATTTGAGAGGCTTAGAATCTGAATGTTATGGACTTTTCACACTAAAAGGGGTCCTAGGAATCCAATCCAAACCGTTTGGTGGATAAAGACCCTAAGGCTGAGAAGTTAAGTGATTTGCTTCCAGTTGCCCATCTAACAAGGGGATCCATTTCATTAATAATAGTGATCCTTTCTCTGTTCAAGGTGTCAGAATGCTTGCATTTACCCCTCATGACAACCTTCCAAAGTAGATATAATTCTCTAATGTGGTTGGGAAAACATTCATCCTGCTTCCAGTGCTCTGAAAATAAAAACAGGTGCAGCAAAATATAATCCCAATTCTCCAGTTCCCCCACCCAGTCTCTCACCACAAGGAATCGAGAGGCTAGTCTTAGAGTGACAAGGACACCTGGTCAAAGAGGAGACACCTGTTCTCATTCCCTGATAAGCCTCCACCTGGAGTTCTCAGCAGTGTGTCTGTAGAAATAGAATTTCTGTCTTTCACCAGTGTAACTGCCCCTGCTAAGAGTCCCAGAGTTAATCATTAACAACCAAATGAATTCAGTGAGTCAGGACTAGGCCTACTATCAAGCTTGTGCGTTTTCTTGAAGTATGTTTTCATGAGGACTTCACCCTCATTTCATTCCTCCTCAGGGCCCAGGACAGAGAGACAGACAAACACTGAGCCTGTAATTTCAGTGAAAAGAGACCCAAACCCAAACCCTTAGGGAACTCGCTGAGAAGATTTTTCCAGGAAAGTGGACTTTACTGTTTGACATCTCAATCACACAGGTGGTTGGGGAGAATAAAGTCACACTAACTGAGAAGGCACTGAGTAGACTGGCCTGACTTGGGGAGTATTTAAAGAGAACTTCATTGTACAAACTAACTCTAAATGACGGTAGATTTCCTGGCTATGTGTACCCACCTTGAAATTAACACATCCTGGAATTTAGGTTGGAAGGGATGTGGGAATTCCTCTTGTCCTTTCTCAATATACAGATGAAGCCTCTGAAATTAAAATAAAATCCAAGTCTAAAGAGCAAGACTAGTGACTCATAGGTCAATTTGCTTCCTGCCCAAGAGAATCTGAAAGCCAAAGGTATTTGATAATATCCTATAACAGTTGTTTCCCTAAAGTCCTTCAAACAGTGTTCTGAATTTTTTTATGCAAAACAAAATTTTCCTTATTTGATATAATACAGAGATGGACTTTGGTTTAAATCATGCCAGAATAGGATCATTCTGAATTAATAATCACATTTATATTTGTTGAGCATTTACATATGTGGTGCTATACTAAGCTGAACAATAACAGTCAGGTGACTTACCTCATAAGTAGCTCATGAATCCTTGTGTTATTTGGAAGATTGAATAAATACATGCAAGGTGCTTAGAAGTCCCCCACCCAATCTCACCTGCAGCCTTAGGCAAGGCCCTGCTTTGGCCATTTAGGACCATGCCTGAGAGGAAGGAAAGGGGGTAAGGTGCAAGCAGAGTTGACCTTACAGGTAGACACAATAGGTGAGCAGCTTTTGAGATTCTGCCTGCTCATCTGTCCAAATGAAATAGGTCACTGGAGAAACATCAGAGGTGTCGTGCTGCTGAGCAAAGTGTCTTCCAGCCCTGGGAGTTACACCACTTTGTTCCTGTGTGAAATAAAACAGCTCTGTCCTAACACTAAGTGGTCAATTGAGCATGACAGAATGAGCTTATTTTACACAATCCAAATAAATATAACAATGAGACTGCAGATGACTCTGAATGGTCTCTTTGGAAACTGGATGGTGCCAAGAACAGGCATTTAAATTAGTTCTTTTCTCCTTGGATTACTTATAAAACCAACATTATTAAAAAATGCTAAGAATTATTATGCTTCCCCAGTGTGCTCTGGAGCACAATTCAGCACCAGTAATATGTGCTAATCATCCAAGTCCTAGGACTCTTTCAACTGGTATATTCATGCCTATCCTCAAATTTTGAGTAGAGACGAAAGATGAGCTAGAATTAAGTTTAACACAGATGTATCTTCTGATTGCCTTGCTCTTTATTCTTTCTTTTTTCTTATGGTGTATGACACTAGCAGTAAAATCTATCTATATGAAAATCTATCCACTATATAAAACATTATATAACTTAATTTACAGAGGGAAAACTATTCCTGGCAACAATAATACTTAACTTGAAGAAGCCTTGTTTGGCTAGCTAACTATGGGGCTTAGACTCAGGCAGAATCAGTGCCCCAGTTTCTTTAGGTCAAAAATTATACGTTGTTTTTTTATTTGACCTAATACATATATAAATGATGGTCAAATTCAGCAAAATTTTCTTCATAAAGATTTTGTTTACCTCAAAGATTCTACATCTGTAAAGAATGCCCACAAAACCACTTGGAATGAGATCATGGACCAGCATGTTATGTTCTTTCAAGTAGGAAAGATATCAAAAAATTCCGTGGGAATGGTAGAACATGGGTCAGAAGTAGTGTGACATCTTTAAAGTCTGCTCTCAACCACATGGGATAAGTTATCAACTGTACCTAACAACAGTTGAAGACCTCAAAACAGCTACCAGTTTCCACAGAAGATCTCCAGACAGAAGAACCTGGAGAAGCATGTATATGTGTGTGTACAAAGAAAGAGAGCAACAACTTCCACCTTCTTTTTGCACACACACAGCCTGTGTGGTTGCCACGGGTCTCTTTCCCTAAGAGCCTTTCTGCTTAAGAAGGCTTTAGCATATATTCTCCTTAATCATAAAAAAAAGAATTTACTGGGTTGATTTAATTTAGCCTCCTCTTTATTCCCTACTTCACAAAGAATTGCTCTTAATCTGGAAATGAGTTCTGATATTAGAAGAATTAGATGCTGCAAATTGGTATCATTAAATTCATTAAGAGAGGGGAAAGGACTCTTTTAGAAGAATAATACAGCCTGAGTGGCACTTCTCACTGAATAGGCATCTGCTGAGAAATGCTTTCTAACTAATGGTTAGATGAAATAATTCAAAATTAATGTAAATGCATAGCACCTCTCCCCCACAACCTTAACGAGAATTAAGGGTGCCAAATCATTTATTCTCTCATCGTTGCTTCACCAGGTGAAAGTTACGCCTCACCCTTCTATTAGACTAAGTAATAGCTAAATTCTAACACCTGACTAATTAATGCACAACAAAGCCAGGATTGTTAAGATTATTCTTAAATAAACAGAATGGCCAGTGGAATTCCAATGTAAATTTTGTCAGAAGAGGGCAGCTGGTTGTTAGATATCCAATAATATGTCTCAGTAAAATATTAGGACAAATTTTCAGTCATATGGCACCTTGAGAGATGAACATTTTAGAACTTAACTGAATGTGCCACTCATTATTTTTGCCCAAGGATATACAAATCAAGGATATATTTTAAATACCTACTATATGCCACTGCTCTCAAAATCTCTTCCAATCTTCAATTGTGGAAGTAAGAGGAATATACCTTCCTTTAAAAATTTAATATAGATATATAGAATGATATATACAGTGAACATTTTGCATTTTGCATTTTGTATATGCAGCCATATTTTAACAGAGTTCATTCTGTTGTAAGCTTATTCCTTTATAGGCCACATTACTACATTCAGACCCCATGAATAACTGCAAACTACAGCTGATAGCACAGATGGAACTTTTGATTTGAGGTGTTAATGACACATAAGAGCTAAGCATATTCAGCTTCTAAGGTCAAGAGGAAGACAAAGAATATCTGAGTAGAAATGCTTCTTAATATGTCTTTCCTGAAGACCTCATTTACATCTGAGAGGCAAAAATCTGGATTCAAAAAGGTTAAACTCGGAACAACATAAAGTCAAATAACCCAATTAAAAAATATGCAAAGGATATGAATAGTCATTTCTTCAAAAAAGATATCCAAGTGGTCACTAAGCACATGAAAAGATGCTCACTATCATTAATCACTAGAGAGACACAAATCAAAACAACAATGAGATATCATTTCATACCCACTAGCATGGCTATAGTTGAAACAAAGTGTTGGTGAGGACATGAAGAATTTAGAACCTTCATATTCCACTGATGGACATACGAAATGGTGCAACTGCTTCAGAAGACAGTTTAGCAGTTCCTCAAAAATTTAAACATAAAATTATATGATCCAGCAATTTCAATATTAAGTTTATATACTCCACTTTAAATGGGTGGATTTTGCGGTGTGTGAGTTATTTCTTGATTTTAAAGAAAAAGTTAAAGAAGATTACATTTAGAATTATTGATGATTTTTTTAAAACAAATTGGTGTGGAGCAAAATTAGTCCTTGATTTTGGGGAAAGCCATGAAGAAATGCAATTGAGAAAAGTTATAAGCAAAAAGATGGACGAGTCAAAGAAGATTGGGAGAGAACTAGATGGTAATAAGAGACGGTACATAGAGGGATTAGGTTTATGAAAACAATAAGGCAGATGCGCATGGGGATGGGGTCATGTGTGTGTGTGTATGTATAATATATATGTCCATATATAATATTATACCTTATATATTATAACATATAATGAAAGTATATATTTCCATGGAAAAACTTCTCAAAGAACATGCCAGAACATGTTAACAATAATAGTCTCTGTTTAATGGGATGTCAAAGTGATATGGATCCTTTCCTTCCTTTTGTTTCTCAGTATTCTCTTACTTAGAATGCAGTGATGATATAATAGTTAAATAAGAAGAAAAAGATATGGAGTGTGGAAGGATGTTGCTTGAGAAAACTTGAGAAAGCGTGCTTTCTGGTCAAAGAAAATAGTGGCAATTTTTGAAGTCTTACTAATTAATAATATCTTGTTCGAGGAGACTTGTCTTCATTCTGGGAGAAAATTACGTAGAGTAATTTATGTAATTGCTTTTCTGAAATTGGGTATCATTTGCAGAAAAGATTGTCATGGCACAGCCTCTTAAATCGTAACACTTAGAGGACTTGCTCTTAGAAACTCTGAAGGCAAAGTACGATAGGCTTTTTCTCCTTGCTTAATAGATTCACCCTCAGGTGAGACATCCACATGCATAGTCTACATAAGTCAGTTTGGCACTGTCTGTCTATCATCTATCTATCTATCTATCTATCTATCTATCTATCTATCTATCTATCTATCTGTCTGTCTATCTATGCTTCTATCTATCTGTCTGTCTTTAATCAGGATATGTCTACAAGGTATTTGACACCAAAAAGTAATGAAAATTTATTTACTAAGTCACAAAACAACTTTAAAATCACTGTTAGGATTATGCCATGTGCCAGGTCTTCCACCTGATCTGAGCACATATCGTTGATTAAGTCAGAGCTCTTCTTGCCTCTCTGAGCTTGCAGTCTAGTCAAGCAGGAGCCAGGAAGGAGCTAGTCCAGGTAAAACAACTCCCACAGGCTTTGTTGTGTCCAAGGTGGGGCCCTTACCCATAATTTCCAGTCTGAAGCTGGAGGGCAGAGACAAGATTCCCATCCTAGAAGAGTTCCCAAGGGTAAAGTCAAGGTGGCAAGTCCCAAAACAGGTCATGAAAACAAAGCCTTGGTCAGACAAGGAGCCAAGACATAGAGCTTAAACAGAGTAACTTGGATGTTGACAAGAGGAAAAGAATTCACTGAAAATCGGGGTAGAAGACAGGGAGTGATGGTGATTAGGGCAAAATCTCAACATCTCTGCATTTGTGCCTAATATCAGGCTAGAGAATATTCAAAGCAGCATTATTTGCAAGATAAAAATGTAGGGAAACATTTACCCATCAACAGGAATGAACACGTTAATTGTAAGGTTTTCAAATAATCAAATTTTAGCATAGAAAATTAATAAACCAGAGTGGCATGTTATCAACATAGAAAATGAAGAACAACAAAAAACTACCCTTAAAAAATGCATATTAACATTTATTTCTTTAGCATTTGTTTGCTGAAGCATTATCTGGAGTCTTTAATTGAATGTGACATGTCTTTTTGAGGGGTAAGAGGCAGGAAAGGTTTAGTTGCCAAAAAGAAAAGAAAAACTGGGGAGAATTTAACTTCTGAACTAGAAGGTCACTCTTGCTAGAAGCTTTCGAAGAAGCCAAGGTTCTGCATTTCATTTCCCAATTTTTTCCCTTAAATAAAGGGCCACAGACCTCAGGCCACTTCTTGCCACTTGAGCTCTTAAATGATTCTGTCAGATCCTTTAGCACTGAGCTGAGTAGGCTCCAGGAGACTTGGTTTGGCTGCTTCTTTGCTAGAAAGATTCACCCTGGGGAACAGGATCAAGGCTGAGGAAGTGAAAAAGCAGGTGATAAGTGAATCTTGTGCCCAAAATAATAACTCTGTTTTCTCTGCCTGCCATCCTACCATCACAGTGAAGTATTTCTAGATTAAAGAGGTTCTCATAAAAAGGAAGCTACCTTTGAAAGGTCTCGAATTTTGTCAGCCAACATCTATATGGATGACTGTAAAGAACAAGACCTTAATCAACTAAACCATAGATGATGGAGGGAGTGGGAGAAAAGGGGTGGGAGAAGGTTAGAACAAGGACAAAAGGGGCAAAAAGTGTGGGGACAAAGGGTGGGAATAAGACCTGCTTTGCCAACCAGATAATTTTTTTCAAGGCTCACCTTTCTGGAGATCATCTCAATAACAATCTCAACAACAAACAAAAATCACACAAATAAGCAGAAAGGAAAGAAGGAAGGAAGGAAGGAAGGAAGGAAGGAAGGAAGGAAGGAAGGAAGGAAGGAAGGAAGGAAGGAAGGAAGGAAAAGAAGGTAGGAAGGGGGAGAGAGAGAGAGAAATTCTAAGCCTTACAGCATAAGTATTTTTAAAAATTACATTTTTATTACATTTTTTCACAGAACCATTTCCTGAACCAGAACTCATTACTGCTTAAATAAAAATATTTATCGAAGGAAAGCCAAAGCAATAATTCATAAAAATTTATGCCCCCCAATATTCATGGCAGCACAACTTATAAGAGCCAAGATATGGAAGCAACCTAAATGCCCACTACAGATGACTGGATAAAAAAATTATGGTTTATATATACAATGAATTACTCAACCATTAAAAAAACTCTAATCCTAACATTAGCAATGACACGAATAAACCTAGAGGTTATTATGCTGAGTGAAATAAGTCAGACAGATAAATAATATATGATTTCACTTACATGTGAAATCTAAGGGGAAAAAAGAACAAACTAATCAGACTTACAAATATAGTGGACAATTTGGTGACAGACAGAAGGGAGGGGTTTGGGGGTCTGGGAGAATGGGGTGAAGGGTTAAAGAAGTACAAGTTAGCAGCTGATGGATGGTCACGGGGATGGGGAGCATGGCATAGGGAATGCAGTTAGCATTAATATGATGGTGAAGGGCCAGGGGAGGGAGGGAGCAATTGAGGAGATTGTTTTATGAACTATATAGATGTCTAACCAATGTACTGTATACTTGAAACTAATTAAAATAAATAAATTATACACACACACACACACACACACACACACACACACACACACACGCTTTCCTCAGAACAAATCGAGTCCTGTCACCCTAGAAAAGGAAATACATCCGGTGGTGAAAGCAGGCACCAGGCCTCCACTAGTCCCCAGCAGGAGCAGGAGCCACCCCATCCAGAGTGGGGAGAGGGACCTCGCTGCTGCAGGAACTCTGAGGAGACTGGCGTTGTCTCCACCGCGCAGAGTCCTGCAGGAAACAGGGCAGTCTGAGAGATCTAGATAATGAATCTTTACAAAGAATAGGGCATACAAAACCTCAGGAGAATTCAGTAGGAGGGCCACGACTACAAGACCAGCGTATGCCTGAAGGCATGAGGGTGGGAATGATTATACCTCAACTCCAGAGGGATGAGTTGGGTAGCAAGAGCCACCTTGAGAGAGGCAGTGACCTTCAGTCAGCCCAAGGTGACCTCACAGCAAGGCATCAGAAGGATAAATGCTCCCAACCACACTCCTTTCCCTTCCTCTCCCTCCTGCCAAGGCTCTGGGAAGTCAGAAGACAAGAGAAGCCGTGGAACCAGCCTGTGTGGCTCAGAGCAGGAAGCTGGGAGGGGAAGAGTATGGCGGGAAAAGAAAAGACAGTCAGCCCAGCGGGTCTCCAAGCTCACACCCTCTCATGACTGCAGTCGTGCTAGTAGACACCTTGCGTGTGTCCTGCTTGGTCATTTCAGACGCCTCTGGGGAGAAGAGCCTTGAGTGTGGAGGGGCAGGCACACACTTTCAGAAACCACATGGCGAGCACTGTTACCTCCCCCTCGGTTTAGCTATTTCAGGAGCTCGCTTCTCAAAGCCACCTCAGCCCTTTAAGTTCAACAATCTGATTACTGTGGTTGGAAAAAAAGTTTGTGTTCAAAATTGACATAACTTATTAACTATGTGGTACAGTTATGCTGTCGTTGAACTTATTAACTATGTGGTACAGTTATGCTGGTGCTTCAAAACACACTTAGGTGAGATTATTTGTATCACACACACATACACACAAAAAATTTTTACTTTTTTCGAAAAATAAAGCTTCTTTAAAAGATATTTCCTAGTGTGAATGGTACTCAGGGCTTATTTAGAAACCATGGCAATCTCCCCAAGGCCTCATCTTTCTGTGTCCTACAACCCAAGCTGTATATCTGTCAAAACACTTTCTGTTCTAGTTGACAAATATCTAATGCTAGGGCTCTCAAGCTTCCCCCACTGCCTTTGCCCCATCTTTCTAGGTTCTCCTCCTCTATTATCCTAGATTCCATAAAAAGGTCCCCTTCCCCCTATCTAGCAAAGCCAAGTGCATCCTTTCTGAGTGGTCGACGTCCAAGGTGTACCCGATGCTCAAGAGTCTTAACATCACCCCTCTTCACACAGGAGTTATCTGGGGGACATTCCACACTTGTGGAAGGGGAAAAATAAGGCCAACTCTTCTAGAAGCCATCAATTCACATTTTGCTTTGGGCTTCTCCCTCTGCAGATCACTGCCTCAAAGCTTTTAGGACTCAAAATGCTGCACGACTTCTTTACCCAATGGTTATCTGATGGAAAATTTTGTAAATTTCTCTGTAATAAATTCAGAATGCCTCTCTGAGAACAGAAACCACAACTTTCAAGTTGTTATGTAAGCCAAGGTTACTATTATTATTGTTGTTTGTTTGTTTGTTCTTTGTTTTCCTGTTGTGCCTTTTTTATTTGTTTATTTGTGATCCTAGAGTTGTCCGCTACAGTAATTATGGCAGGATTTTTTCCCAGAGTGATTGTAATACCAATTAAAGAGTTTTTAATCATCACCTATTAGTTTCATCACTCAATATGTTATAGAGGTAAAATAGAGAATTCCATTTAAAAGTAAACACAAGGAAAAAAACAACAAACAAGTAAGCAAACAAAACACAAACTAGAAAGGAGATAACTAAATCCACTTTCAGTACTGGCAAGCAATTGCTCTCTCCCACTAAACTGTAAACCTTCCCGAGAGGAGGGATTTTGTCCATTTGTTTAATACATTATTCTTAGTGCCTATAACGACATGTAGTTGGCATCTAATATATGTTTATTTGTTTAATCGATTAACTAAATTAGGCTCAGGCCCCGACCCTGATGATAACCGTACTTCTAAAAGCTGTTTTAGGGCACATTAAATTTTGAGATCAGTTCATCTCCTCTTGCCATTTATAGACAAAGAGAAGAGGCTTTTATTGCAATTTTGAAGCAAACAAACCAATGCTACCCAAGGAAAGAGTAAGAAGAACTGTCCTGTGCCACTGGCTGCCCACCTGCCCAAGTCTCAGCCTCACAGTGGCCACCCTCACTTAACACACGTGATGAATTTCTAATGATGCTGGAAACGGATTCTCACAGCACGGCCACCCTAATCTCAGCATCATCATCCTTGAGCTGGACATAGTCCTCGGTAGCTTCCTCCAGAAGCTTGGTCCCACTGCTTCCATCATTCTTTCTCCCCTCTCTGTCTACTCTATCTAACATTCATACACATACAAAAAAATCTTTTAAAGAAAACTATATGATTAATTAAAACTCACGTGGATTCTCCACATACTTAGAGTAAAATCCAAACGTCTAGACCCTGGAGCACGCAGCCTCTACTTTCCTCCCCGACCTGATATGAGACTCTTATTCATGATGCTCTAGCTGAGCTGGCCTCTTGAGGACCTCAAGCAAACCAAGCACTTTCCCTGTTCAGCACTTCTTGCACTCGCTGTTTTCCTCTGCCTGGAATGCCTTTTCTCTGGCTATCAAGCAGTTGGCTTCTCTCTAGTCTTTTCGTGTCAGTTTACATGGCTCACGCTCACAGAGCTCTCTCTGTCCTAGGTAAACCGTCCTAGGTTTCACTGTGTTTACATTCTCCTTGGAACCTGCCATTTTCTGTTGTGCTTATTGTGTCAATATGGTGTTTATCAGCAGGTTTGCTTACTTCTTGCCTGTGTCCCACAGTAGAATGTAAGCCCTGCGTATCCATCAACTGGCTGTGTAAGCCTCTACTCCGTGGTTTACGTGTTCTTTGAGTGGTGATCAAGGGCCTACTAAGGGAGAAGGCCAAGGATACTTGGACAGTGATTCATATTCACTTTGAAGAATTAGTTCAAGGCAAAAATGCCCTAGCTTCAGCTTAAAATGCTCAAAATGTATTTAGCTTTATCTCAGTTCTCAACTTCAATAACCAGAATTTCTGGCCAGATACTTGGAGCGTATGAATTGCCAGAAACTTATGACAATATGTCTACTTTTACCTGGGTTACATCTGAGCAGTGACCAAGTCTGTATATTCTTCACAACATCACTAGCACAATGCATCCACGTAGTAAGCGGTTGAGAAATATTTGACGCAGACACGAATGAATGAACGAACTCAGGACTGCTAGAGCCAGAGAAACTTGAAGTTTAAAGAAGTTAAGAAACTTTGGCACTAGAAGAGCATTAGGAGATTAATGTAAACCTTCTTTGATATTATAATGAATATCTGTGACTCAATTAACATGACAGAGTTCGGGAATACATATGTTTCATGTAGTCAAATACATCCTCCCAGGTAGCGTTGACCACGTCTCTGACCCTCTGCCTTAGAAGTTCAACTTCGATAGTGCCAGCCTCAAACAGAACTCAAAGGAGGCACAGCACTCACGCCTTCACGACGGGTGTATGTTCCATAAGTCCTTCTCTGATGTGGTCTAAATGCACATTTCACTTCCTCACTATCTCACATCCTGGCTCCCCATCGAGAGGCGGTGTTAATCTGGATATGCTGAGTCCCAGGGTTCAGGCAAAACTAAGCTCGCAGCAAGCCTACCGGAGGCTCAGGGCTTTGCTGCCTGGTGGTACAAATCAGACCGGGGGACTCACCATCGCACAGGAAAGGCTCATCCAGCAGGCCCACTGGTAGAAAACCATTCTTAGCATTTGGGGCTGGATTTGACTCAAAGGCAGTACTTTGCTTGCCCCTGTTGTAGAGTAACACATCTCAGCCCAGAAAAGAACTGATTCTCTCTCCTGGGTAATGTCCACCCCTCTAGCTCCATTTCACACCCCCAAACCTCAGCTCTCACTCTCTCTTTCTCTGCATGGGCGCCATCACATTAGACTGTGGAATTAGGACACTTCTGCATTTCATAACTGAAGTCCCTTATTTAATAAAAGTTGTTGTAGGTATGACTAAAGTCACAGGCTCACTTAGAAAAAGAGTGAATTCCTTTTGACACAGAGCCGGTCACTGGCACCAAATGCCAGTTATGTCAGTGATGTGTTGATGGTTCAGGTTGCACTTAATAATACAGGGCAAAGAGAGAGTATAAATGTTGCCTATTAACATGAGTTTAGTGGGGAATACAGAAAATGCCCAAAACGTCTTGCTAGGATCACAGACTACATGTTTACAATGAAAGAAAATAATTGGGTTTGTATATAAATAACTGCCTCAAAGAATTTGCCACACTCCTGGGTCAGTAGGAGTTCCCGTGGTCTATTCTTAGGACAGGCCTGGTTTGTTTGCTCACTTAACTTAACCACCAAACATCCCCTTGAACTTCAAGGGTTTTCTCTTCTGTTGACACTGTTTATTTGTGTGAGTAGGGTAGACAGCCCTATGCTAACACTCTCAAGTATTTTTCCTGGTTGAGAATAAGCAGATGCAGATCTGTGGTTTTTCTGACTTGCATAAAGGCAGTAAGTTTGAGCTAAGGCATTTTTGTTCTTTTTTTTTTTTCTTGCCTGGAGTGCCCTCAGAAGAAATGAATGGACAACAAAGGTTTTCTAGAAGCCAAGAGAAGACTGAACAATGCCAAAGCAGTTAGTTGCCACATAGGGACTTTTGGCTAGTACCACCGTGGGAAAGAAGGGCTATAGGTGGGTCACTAAAGCTATAATCCAGATCCTTTAATAGGGCCCGAGGCACTGAAGACCACTAACTCACATTACTCTTGCAATGGTGTCAATCATGATACCTCATTAGAATCACTTGTACTGGTACAATGTTGCCTATAATAACATTTATAGTTACCAAGATATTTTAGTTGCAAGTGATGGAAGCCCAACTCAAAATGACCCAAGCAAAATAAATACATAAAAAAATAAATTATATTAGCTCAAAAGCCTAACAAAACTATAGTTGGGTCTTCAGACACAATTACATCCAGTATTCAAGCTGCAAACATCAGCTCTCCTTCCTTTCTCTCTATTATTTCTGCTTTCATCTGCATTGGCTTTGCACTCTGACAATGTGTCTCCATGTGGAAAGAGATGGACTCCAGCCTTTCCAGGCTCATAAGAGTCCTTGCAACTCACAATCTCTCAAGGAACAAGCTTCTCTCCCAGCGTCCATTTCTGTGTCTGTGGAAAGACCCCAACTCTCCCTGCTTGAGACAAATGCTCGTCTTTGGACATAGCAGTGAGTCTAGAGAGTTGCCGTATTCTGACTGTCTAGCCTGAGGTATATGTTCACCTGTTTGTTCTTACTAGAATTATATGAAGTGAGCAGGAGGAAGTTCTCACAATGAAAGAATGTATGACAGGCACAAAACTGAAAGCTGTGCTCTATTCTAGTAAATTATTCAGTCGTATTCACTAGGAATCTGTTTTTTATAAACAGTAAGCCAATCAGAAGCCCCCCTGGTGAGTCATCAGTTATCGCTTGACATTTCATTATTTCTTCTGCATTCCCTGGTCTTCTTTTTTCCTTCTTTTCATTGGGTTATGAGCTAAAGTAATACAAATGAAATGAAAAAAGTTCCCTATCTTGTTCTCAGTACTCCTCCTGGTCTAGTTCAGGAAGGCAGCACATAAACAGCACACATCTAGTTACTGCAGTTGACCGTGATATCTGCTCAAGGTGGTGGTGATCCACTTTTAATGTGGGTCAAAACCACAGGCATAGGAGAATTCCTCGTCCTCTGCTATTGTGAGGATTCAGCACAAAGACTGATGCTGGCACCATTATCACTGCCTCAAAGGAGCCTGCCCTCACTCAGATGAAAGGACCTTCATTTTTCCGCACAACTCACAGGTTCTCTGAATACCCAAAGTGTGCAGCTAGCAAATACCTGGCTTATGGAGAGCCCTCATACCAGGGCAAACACATAGCAAGAAAGTAAGTAATTTTTAATGAATGTATTAATGGAAAATTAATCTCTAGATTCCTTAGCTGAGGGGGTATTAGATAGAGCACATGAAAAAAAAAGTAGTTCTCAATGTACTGTTTAGAGACTGTTAAAACTCACCAAAGCAATGTTAAACTATGAAGACAATGTACTTATTAAGAAATAAAATTATAGTATCTAGGAAAATAGGGAATAAAATCATCAGGATTTTGTTCCTTTGGTTCTTCGCCCACCTTCTTCAGGCTTTGCTGTGGCTTTAAAGAGCTGAGACTGTATTTACTCAGAGTAGAAGCACAGGGTTTTGGAACTTCAGACTCATACGAGTTAAATGAGGTGTTTGAATGAATGCAGGCCCATGGTCCTGTGTAATGTGGACATGCGTTGATCCTGTGCCCACCTTCTTAATCTATATTCTGGGCTCATGTTAGATGTGGCAACCCCTAGAAGCCAAGAAGCTCTGCTCTGTTAAGGGAATAGAGGCAAGTTCTCTCCCAGATGAAATATCTTGTCAACCAGGAAGTGGTTAGTGAGGCCGGATATGGTGGTGTCTGCACTTCAGCCCCCTGAAGGGTCCATGATGCCTCCCAAATCCCATGCCTTATATAGGCAGTCAAGAAGATAATCATGTTGATACAAATTTGGACTGACAGCAAATTCTTTCCCCAGACCTGATAAGAAGTACATATTTCAGATCCAAGATATTGCCCTTGCCCCAGCTACATAGAGTTCCATTTACAGAACAATAAAGGAATTAATGTCTTTGACATTTTAAGGAGAATAAGTTAAAGCCATCTTAGATATCTTTTTTTTTCTTTTTTTTTTTTTTACATCAAAAAGCTTAATCAATATATTGTTGTCTCTGAATAACAGTTTTTTCCCCCCATGTTCAGTCTGTAAACACTGAATGTGTTAATGACATTTTATTTCAGGTTTTATTCCAGGCAGAGCACATAGCAGGCTCTCGACACATATTTGTAGAATGAATGAATGTTATTTCTGGAGCTCAAGCAGGGAGACAATTAAAAAAAATCATAGAGAAGATTGGTATTGCTCTACAGTATAATAATAAATATAGTATTGAGGGACTCAACATCTTTTAAAATAAAATTAGGTCTTCTTTAAATCCAGAGATTTATGATTTCCAAAGTTTATCCCAAAGAACTGCAATTCAAAAAGAAAACTTTAAAGGACAGTCTACAAGAAAGGGGAAGCTTAGTGTTGATGTATCCAGGGACAGGGCCATGAAGTAGGACATTGCTTCAACTATTTCTTGGATCGTGATATTGGCTTTGAATCAGGGCCTGGATTGGGGATTCAATGACATATCTTGGGAGAAAGAGTACAATCACAAGACTTAATGAAGCTTTGGTGAGAAGCAGCCACATCTAGGCATCCATCTCCTGTGATAGCTCATCACCCCTATCCCAAATCACTGTGTATGTTGCCCCATCTTAAACAAATCTGAATAGCAGAAAATATTCTCCTTCCAAATATTTTCAGTCCAAGGACAATCTTGACATGAACTTTCCCAACCAGAATGCCCTTTATTGCCATCCATACTTATCCAAGCTAAACAAAGCAAGTAAGTAAATTCCAACTGCTAAAAGAAAAACTTTACTATTCTTCAAATTCTCTAGTCAAATCATTGATCTCTTGATTTTCAAAGAGAAAGTCAGCCAGCCAGGCAAATGGAATAGAAATCCTTGCGTCATAAATCTTCTAAATCTAATATTTGGATTTTTGCCTCTCCTAAAGCAACACAGTAGTGAGAACATGGGCTTTGGAGGTGGGGAGATCTGTAATCAAATTCTAATTCTGCCTGGAAGCTGTGTGACCTCAGGGAAGTTATTTTAATCCTTTGAGACTATAAAATGAAAGTAATGATAGGGTTTATTATAATAAGCTTATAGAGTTAGTTACTTTTAAGTGACATACCACATGTAAAATGGTAGGTGCTCACTAGAGGATAGCCCTCGATTATTCATTCAACAAATGTTTATTGAGTGTCTGCCATGTGCTAAGGGCTATTTTTGGTGCTCTGGAAATAGCAATGAACAAAACAGAAAATAACTCCCGCCCTTAATGGAGCTCACATTCTCCATGTGGGAGATACTATTAATGAATAGTAGGTCAGATGTTGATGATTGCTAAGTAGATAAACAAAAAGCAAGAAGCGACATGTAGGGTTCATGAAAAAAGAAGCAATTACAATTAGAGTATAATGAAAAGCCAGACATGTCCTTATTATTTGGAGGGCTTGGGGAATGTACAAATGAAAAACTGCTTGCTATCAAGTCTAAATATGTGATCAAATCAAATATGGACCATCTTCCTACCTTGGCAGTAAATCTTCAGTATGTCTTAGAAAGCCATGCTCAAATTTGGGATTGTCAGACCCCTCAGAGTTCCACACTAGAAAGGAAAGGGTTCTACTTCTAGCCATGTCCCTCCTACTTGTTTTCTTCCTACCACCAGCAAGGTCCTGTACCATGAGGGCTCTCAAACACATGCATGTAGATGCCTCAGCCCACAAGTCCAAGTTCCGTCCATGTACCCCATCAACAGCTACTTCTTGGCCTTCCTTTCAGAACTAGGAGTATGCCACTGGTAGCACTGTCTTGGAAGTGGGCTCAGGGCCATTGGGGCAAGGAATCTTGGGTACTCAGAATCTTTCTTGTCTAGAACTGGGAATGGGGGAGTGGGCTCTAAGCAGTCACCTCACCTTAACCCTGCAGAGCTGGGGAAGAAGTCACTGAACTGGTCATTTATTAGCAAAGATCCAAAGGAGTTGAGAGAGCAATCCATATAGGATATCTGAGGAAAGAGTGTTGTAGACAGCAGAAAAAGCAAGTGAAAATCCAGAAGAAGAAAAAGGCTTGATATGGTTTAGGAGCATTTAGGAGGCTAGAATGACTAGAGAGACACAAATGAGGGGGTGGTGAATGGTAGATAGTAATTTCAAAGATGCCAGAAGGCCAGATTCTAGAGTCTTTTAGGTCACTATAATAACTGACTTTTACTTTGAGCAAGATAGGAAGTCATTGGCAGGTTTTGAATAGAAAAGTGGAAGGCTCTAACTTATGTATTTTTTTAAAAAAAGTACAGTGAAAGCACAAGTTGCTAAATAAGAAGGGAGACAAATTTGTCTTGTACCTAGGCGAGCAATGTGTAAGTGTTCATGTGCATATTTTTAAGTGGGTTCATATTTACAACTGAAAAAAATGGTTTACAAAATCATGAATTATTTTTTGTTTGAATTTCATCTTACTGAGTTAGAAATATCCTTGTAAGTTATTGTTCCTTTACTCAAAAGGTCAGCACCTAAAATTACTGTGGTACAGTGGAATGAGACCTTGGTCTTGCCTTCAAGTCCTGGGAGTGGCTCTTGTTAGCTTTGGGATCTCCCGCAAGTCTTAATCCTTTTAAACCTTGGTTCTCACATCTTGAACATGATTTGGTCAAGGTTGCCCTTTCATAAACTCTAAAATAGCATCCAAATCTCAATTATTATTAAATACTCATGGCCTCCGTTTAAGCAGAAGTTTAATTAAACAAATATTTGGTCTTGCCCATATTATAATTTATACTCTTGTCCATTGTTCTTCCTTGCTATGAACAAATAATGATTTCTTTTAAGTTATGGTATATGGGAACAGAGAGGTGAAACCAGGTAGTTCAATGGTAATATTCTGAAATTAATGACATTCTCTTATATGTGTAGTCACATATTGGTTTCACTATGCTTCTTGGACAGAAACCTCACCTCAGCTTCACAAATAAGTGGAACTGATTACAATGTGTATCAGACAAGAGAGTGGAAATTCATCACTGCTACTGAGAAAATAGTCCAAAAACAAGTGTCCGCTGATATTTTCTTCACATTTGAAGGACATGACTTTAAATCCTTTGTGATGATGGCAAAGAATAAATATATAGATAAAGAAGTCAAATATAGAAATATAGAAAGGACTAAACAGCTAATGTTAAAAACATGATGCGAAGTATTGATGTACTGAAATGGTCAAATCATTATTTTCCTAGCTTCCAAGGGTTTCTACAGCTTAAAATATTTGAATTTCCAGGGTTAGCTCTCAGAGTCTCTGCTTCCTCAAATATAGACCAAGAAGTTGGACTTCTTTCCTTCAAAGAGAGGTCTTGCAGCTGAAGAGAGCTGTAATTCTATGAGTCTCCAACCTGGAAACTGCTCCATCCATTTGGCATAGGAAATATGTTCACATGTATTTCATTTCATTCTAAATTTTAGAATCCAATTTTGGTGAGCTGTAGTTATTTGAAGGTGTCAACAAATCCTCCAGGATCTGAGAAAATTATTATCAAAACCAGTTATAGGAACTGTAACTCTGCATGATTGGTTTTGAAATCTGTCATCAGGGCTCTCTCTGGAGGCAAAGAATCTCATCCTCAACAGACTTTGCTGTAAGTAAAGCAACATGGTGTGACACCTGGCAAGTGGTTATTTTTTCCGATTTGACCAAATGGACCCAGCTGTCATCCTTGGGTCCAGAAGACTGCACAGGGACAAGGCAGCTGGTTCCCCATAGCACTGCAGAAATAATTGTGTGTGTGTGTGTGTGTGTGTGTGTGTGTGTGTGTGTGGTAATTGCAAGAGGACTGGGAGACAGCTGGCAGAGAGATAAGGAAGAAACTGGAGGAGGAAAGTCAATCGTGAAAGCAACACCCTGAGCAAATCAAAGAATTTCTTAGAATGCAACACTGGCTGTGTGTGTGTGTGTGTGTGTGTGTGTGTGTGTGTGTGTGTGTGTGTGAATAATTGGCTTGCAAATCACTTCCTCCATTTGCTTGTTATATAATAACAGTCATTTCAGTGTTGTTGATGAAAGCCCAGAAGAGAATTATGGTTTACTAGTCAGTTTTACATGTAGCTTTTGTGTGGAATAAGGCTTCAGACGTGGGAGTCTAAATCTCTGGCCCACAGACCTAGACAAGCAAATTTAAGACTAGTCATTACATATCTTCTGAGAGAGGAAGTCTCAGATGAGCTGGCCTCGGGAGCAAAATGAAAGGGCAAGACAAGAGGACAAGCTAGAACCTTTGCCTAAAGCCAAATTGCAGCTCTCTCAGCAAATTACCAAGAAGCAAATTGACTGCTGGATTTTGTAATCCAAGGGTTAATACGGGTAGCTTTGTATAGGAGAGATTGCTACTAATTATCTTTCTTATTAAAATATGATAATGATAAACACCTTTTATTAAATGCTCACTCTATATCAGGCATTTTATATACATTTCCCCTCCTCAAAGTAACCCTGCACAATGGATGTTATTATCTGGATAATAAAGATAAAGAAACTGAGACACAATCAACTTATTTGCTCAAGGTTAAATTAAGTTAACAGAGGAGCTGCTGTTTAATTCCAGGTCTTGCCAATACCAAGTCCCATATGTGCTTTCCCATACCCTAGCTTGCTTCTGTTGAATTGTGTGATACTTAACGAATGTGCACATTGCTTGAGTATGTGCGACCTTATATACTTCTCTCCATTCTGCTGTCTCATTACTGTGAGTGAGATGGGAATAACGTGAAATGATCATTTATATCATTGTCTTCAGTGTATTATTATTTCCTTGCTGTAGATTGGTTAGCTCCTTTGTTGGAATATTTATTTTGTGTTCTCTGCAAAATAACAATGTACATTTCATATTTTCTCTAAGACAGATATCTCCAACACATTATGAATAATGAAAATTGGTCTCCATGTTTAATTAATAATTTGTGAGATATAACTATTTTCTGATATACCTTAGACAATATTTGTACTAGTGTGCCTTTGTGGTATCCATTTGTCCTAAAGCTGTGGACCCTTAAAATTAAGCTAATTAATCAGTATTATTGCTGTGTGCAATACTGGCAATTTTCTTCTATAATCTTTTATTTCTAGCATTCACTCTTCTAAATATAATATGATGTGAGCTCCTAAGTTGTTCTAGTGGATTTGTTAAAAATATTACCAATAATTTGGAGGGGAGGATCAACATTTACTAAGAAGTCTCCCAACTTATATGGCAACATCTGAAACTTACATTTGGCATAGTAAATGGCTTAGGCACCAGCTATGTCTGAAACATCAATTATCCACAACATGAGCTTCCCAGTTTTCTTTGTAGCATTTTATCATGGGTAAATAAGCTTAAGTGTACCGCTTGTTTCCTTAAGGCACAGAAGGATACAGTTTGCCTGGGAGAAAACAATAAAAATTGTTATGCGCCAGTAAATTCAGGTTATTGCATCTTGCATACATAAACGAAGTACTGAGAATGTAGCTTATAGTTAAGGAGAATGGACCACATAGATGAAACTTGTATTTTCTCCCTAGAATGTGGTACCATATAGGGCACAACTACCAAAAAATTGAAAATATTATTTTTCATCTTACTTTCTTATTTATGTTTTTTGACTTTCCAAAGAAACATTTTTGTACTAGGATTGGCTAAATTATGATGTGGTAACAAACGAATTTCATCAGTATGTTCCAGCTATTAGATGCTATATAACAAACTGCCCCAACTTGGGATAAAATAATAATCATTTTATTCTGTTTACAAATTCTGTGGTTCAAAAATTAGATGCAACACAGTGGTGATATCTTGTATCTGCTTAGTAATATCTGGGGACTCAGGTGGGAACACTCCAATGGCTGGGGGCTGAAATCATCTGGAAGCTTCTTCACTCACATATTTGGTGCCTGGCTAGGATGACTTAGATTAGCTGGGACTCTTGACAAGGGCACAGACATATAAAATCTCTGTGTGGCTTGGGCTCTGTGGTAGCTGGATTCTGAGAAGGAGCAAGCAGAGGGCAAGTGTTGCAAGAGAATGGATGCTCCAAGAGAAGCCTTCTGGCTTTTTCTGACCGTACATTAGAGGTCATGAAGAATCACTTCGGCCACCCAGATCCAAGGGGAGGGGAAATACGGTCCACTTCTTGATGGGGGAGTGACGAATTCACACTGAAGAAGAGTACGTTGAATGGGAGATATTATGGACCATCTTGGTCATATTTGGAATATAGCAGCATCTGCCATGCATGTGCTTTCAGCAAAGGTTTATTTCTTGCTCATAGAAAGTTTTCTGTAGATCCAGACAGTTCTTCCGAGCAGATGTCATTTGGTTGGCATAGCAGTCCAAGCTGCTGCTTTAGTATTGCTGCTTCCCCATATCAGCTCATGATCCTATAACCATTGCTGCAGGAGAAAAGCAGCATAGAAAATCACACATCGACTCTTAGATATCACTGTCTGAAAGAGACTAAGTCACTTCTACTCACATTTCATGGTTCACATAACAACACCTCAATTCAGTGGAGCAAACAAGTGCAGCCTTCCTGTGTGCCCAGAAAGAAAAAAGAGCTGGGAATGTTCAAAAATTGCAATAATGTTTACCATAGCCTCAGAAATATTGCTTGAGTGGTCAAACCCTGTAAATCCTCTTAGAGCTAATTTTTGTACTTTGTGAAATCATTTCGTTCATTCCTTCATCCATCTAACAAATATGTTTTAATGCCTACCATGGCAACACATCAGTGGCTAGTGCCTGGAGGGAATTAAACTGCCTCCCAAAAGCATATAATTTTGCTAAAGAAAACCAATTAAAACTTTAATTTATCATTAATTTTGTCATTGACTCCTGCAGTGAGGGATAGGGGAGATGTGTCTTTCAAATTACACATTGTCCTATTCCTTCTGAGGCATAGTCATTGATAAAATCATGGTCATTGATTTTATCATTTTTATACATTGATGTCAAGCAGACCAAGTTTTCTTTCAATATTTGTCGCCTATCTTCTTTTTTGATAGCCTTAATTTCAAAATAGATCTTTGAGGATACAGCTGTATTTCCAGAAAGTACAGATGGTGACTGTTAATCAGACATTGCCATGGCAATAAACTGTGTGATATATTAAATGGCTTTAATCCAGTTTAGAGTTATCATGCATCATTAATCTGACAGCATGATTCCATTTGTTATTGTTTTAAAGGAAATTTAGATATCAAGGCTGCAAACAATTGATATCTCTGACCAGAAGGTTCCTATTTTGCATAAGCAAAGCTTAGAGATACATTTCAACAATGAAAGGAATGAACACCAGCAGGAGCTCTGTTCTTGGCCAGTTTGTTTTTTGGTCTTCAATTTAAACAATTGTGTTTCCAATGAAAAAAAACATAAAACAATCCTCACTCCCTGGTGAGAAAGAATGAAGAGGAAGAAATGAGCTATATAGACCTAAGCAAAGATATTGTGGTTTTGGCTGGGTAGTTTATCTTCTTAGGTTACTTTGGGTAGGTAGAAAATCCTTCTTACCCTTTGTTTTTCCATACACCTAATTATAATGTGGAATCGTCTACTGAAGTTTTTAAATTAGTGAGCACTTAGGAAAAGTTCTTATTTAAAGGCAAATATAAGAAATATAAATAATGGAAATCATTGTTCACAAATTCTCAAAAAGCCTATACCTTGGAAGTTCAAACCAAATTTAATGACTGGAATATTGTTAGTATGGATGGGATAGTTGATCCATATCTCAAGATTGATCACTCAAAGTGCAGTTGACATTGAAATAATTTTCTAGATAAATAGTATTTTAAAACATACTATTAAGGAAAAGACAACTTAAAATATTTAAGAAAGTGAATTGTAAAATTGTCCAACTTAAGTTAGTGCTATATATTTAGAGAATTTAGGCAAACCAACTTTCTAAATTTGTTTCTTTTAAAATGAGTGGAAAAAGTAAGCCTCTAATTAATTCTCTATTGCTTCCCTATCTGTATTGTAAACATATGTTTTACATATTGTTCCTATAAAGTTTTAAAAAGCAATTTTCTTCCTACTCTACCAGAGTAAATTTATTGACAGTTCCCACCTGTGATAATCTTGTTATCCAGTTGGTTCCAGAAGAAGCACTGTATAGATTTGACAAATCTTTGCTTTTTTTTATGCCACTTTTATCTCTCCAGGTAAAAATCAAGAATTATTTTTAGGAAGTTCATTTGTGTTTGAATTTGTCCTATATTCTGATTCTTCTAAATTGCAATTATTTTAAGTTTTGCCTCTCCCAATTTGGATTTTATTCTTTACTTTTGGCCCTGATTTTTACAAAAAGATTTTTCTCAACTAACCCTGAGCACATCATAAAATTACAGCTTTTAGCTATCACGAGTCCCATTACCATGGGGCCTCAGTTAAACTCTACCTCCAAGGCATAAATTCTCCAGTTGTCATCTACTTTGAGTGAAAAATGGTTTGAACTGTCTCTGCATTTTCTTTCAACATAGGAAAGAAAAAAATCTGTTTTTTAAAATTGTGGCTTAAAAATCCCTGAAATGGAAATGATGGCAGATTCCTGTGAACCCAAGAGGCATTTCATGCTTCCAGAAATGAGGAGAAAAGCAATATCTCCCAGGCACATTGGAAGCAGTGCTAGAGAGCAAACGGTAAATCTCAGAGAATGTCGAACAATACTTCAACCGACAGCAGAAAAGTGGGTCCCTAGGAGTAGAACCAGTTACAATCCTGAGCTGTTGTGGCTGTTCTTCCAGCTTGACTGAGTTAACTCTTTGCTGCATTTTCTAGCTGTATTTATAGAAAACATTGTGAAACAGAAAACTGTATCAGGAATCAGTGACCCATAGCAGCACAAAAGGAACTAACTTTCAGTGGTTTGGCACATGGAGTAGTGTTGAAAGGAGAACCTGGAGCTCATTTCAGCATCCCACTCTTCTCCCCAGTATCCATTCCCATCCTGGGTCCTCAGAAGTTTAGGGATAGTAGTAAGATACCTGTGTGTGCATGCAGGGAAGTAGTTGGAGGATCTTCTCCATTCCCAAGCCACCTGGATATCTCTACTTCCTTCTTCCTTTCTTCTTTTCCAACCCATTTCCAAAAGAGTGAAAAAAAATCTTGCTGCAGAAAGATTTGGGAGGACTAAATTAGTGTGTAATCTGGATCTGCTAAAACAAAACAAACAAAACAAAACCGCTCTGGCTCATTAAACAATCGCTCTGGCAGAAGCACTACTCAGAGAAGTGCTTTCATCACTCTAAGCCTACGTATTCCCTATCCTCATTCTCTCCTGCAGAGAGGAATTAAATTTCCATGCTGCTAAACCATTGGCAGCATGTGTGGTGCCCCACCCTGGGCACGCGTGCCTGACTTTGTATTCTCAGGAAGAGTTATAATGATGGAACTCACATGGAGAAGACACTGAGGCGTGCCTCAGCCCTCAATTATCAAAAGAGGTTGCCGCCCATGTACTGAGTATAATAGTGTTTAAGAAAGGGCTCCATTCAAGTGTGTCTCTTCTTGAGAATGTGAAGACCTTTATGGGAAGAATATAATCTCTAATGTATGAAACAATGTGCAGAAAGCAAGGAGATATATGTTGTGGAGAAAATAACTATATTCAAAAACACACTTATAAGCCCGTGTTGCAACAGATATGTTTTCATATCTGTTTTCCACTACACCGTGAGGTCCTTGAGGGCAAGCATCACATTTATTTAATCTCTGTATGCTCCCTTTTATAGATCCCACCCCAGTAGCTAGTGTTGTCCCTTCTAAATAGTTGGTATTATGTCATATTGAATGCCTACAATGACTGATAACTTGGTCGGTAGAAACAGGCTCTGGCAGTGACTAGCAGATCCAGCATCATAAAAATGCCATCATCCTAGATATAAAAATCATGATAAAGGATTTATGGAGGTTCTCTGCAAACCAGTTTACACCACCAATAGCTTAAGGAACTTTTATGCAATCTATTGTGACAGCCATGCTTAAAGCAATTAGTAACATCTAATTATTTACTGGAAAAGCTCTCTTTACTCAACAGCATTTAAATACCATCTGCACTGGCTATATTTTGAACATATTTTACTGTGGAAGACAGCCCTTCTTACTCTCACTGAACATGGTGATTTATGCATGACTCTTCCTCCTCCAGATGACTCCCTCTGATTATTATTATCATGAGATGTTTAGTCAACATGTGTAGTACTTAAGTTAATTAGAGTTGAGAAAAACGAGTGATGAAACAACCAGCCAAAGGAGGCTACTGTTTCCTTTCCATTTTATTTGTTTTATTTCACTGATGAACATTTTACTCAACCTTCCAAAAAGTTAACCAGATTTCAAAGTGATTTAGAACTTACCCCATAACCGTGGCTACAAAACTGTCCTTTACAGAATCTGGGCTCTCTTGCTCTATTAATGATGAGTTTACTAAATTAGGCACTGAATGTGACCAAATTTGCTTTCAAAATTGAAAGGACTTTAGGAATGTAAAGGCTTTTATGAGAGGAAGTTAACCTCTGATGCAATAAAAATAATGTGCACATTGCAAGGAGATTTATGTTATGAAAAAAATAACTATACTCAAAACACTATGAAGACTATGAAGCTGAATGTTCACTAATGCTTTTTCTCTTTTGCTGATAAGCCAGAAGTGAATAAATCTTAAACTAATAAGGTAGAAATTAAAGAAAGCTCATATTTATTATGGCATTCTTACCCAGAAAAGGCTAAAAGCAGTTAAGAGCTAACCTAGCGTTTGTTATAAGACTTTTATTCCATGCAGGGTATAGTGACATGAGCAGACCTTGAAGCATAAAAGTCCATGTAAGTAATGAGTATGTTGAAAGATAGAAGTTTTTGCACTATATGCCTACATTAAAAAAAGAAAATTTTTCATATGAACAACTTAACTTTACACCCCAAGGATCTTGAAAAAGGAGAACTAAACCCAAATGTAGCAAGAGGAAGAAAATAACAAAGATTACAGCAGAAATTAATAGAATAGGAAAATTTTAAAAATAGAAAAAAACTGATGAAGCTGAGTGTTGATTTTTAGAAAAGATAAATAAAATTTAAAACCTTACCTAGACTAATTAAGAAAAAAGAGAGGACTCAAATAAAGTCAGAAATGAAAGAGACATTACAACTAATATCACAGAAATACAAAGTATCATAAGAGACTACTATGAACAATTATATACCAACAAACTAGATAACCTAGAAGAAATGGATAGATTCTAAAAACATACAACCTATCAAGAATATATCATGAAGAAATAGGAAGTGTGAACACATCTGAAATAAGTATGGCAATTGAATCACTAATCAAAAGCCTCCCAATAAAGAAAAATTCAAAACCAGATAGTGCAATGAGTAAATTCAACCAAATGTTTAAAGAAAAAAATTCGATGCCAATTCTTTTTTTAAATTAAAGGGTAGGGAACACTTCTAAACTCATTTTATGAGGTCAGCATTATCCTGATGTCAAAGTCACCCAAAGACATCACAGGAAAAAAAAAACTACGAACCAATATTCCTGACGAATATAGATGTAAAAATCCTCAATAAAATACTAGCAAACCAAATTCAGGAGCACATTAAAAGGATCATACACCATGACCAAGCAAAATTTATCACTGGGATACAAGGATGGTTCAACATAAAATAATTAATTAATATGATATAGTACATTGACTGAAAAGGATAAAAAATCACATGATTGTCTTAATAGATGCAAAAAAAAGCATTTGACAAAATTCAACATCCTTTCACGATTAAAAATGCATCACAAACTAGGAACAGAAGAAAAGTAACTCAACATAATGAAGGCTATATATGAAAAGCCCACAGCTAACAATTGGTTCAAAGGTGAAAAACTGAAAACTTTTTCTCTAAGATCAGAAAAAAGGCAGAGATGCCCACTCTCAATACAGATGAGTTCTATTCATCATAGTACTAAAAGTCCTAACCAGAGAAATTAAGCAATAAAAAGTAATAATAGGCATTCAAATTGGAATAGAAGAAGTAAAATTGTCCCTGTTTGCACACAACATGATTTTACATATGGAAAACACTAAAGTCTCCATAAAAATGCTAGTAGGACTAATAAATGAATTCAGAACAGTTTTAGGATACAATATTAACCTACAAAAATCAGTTATATTTCTATACACAAACAAATTATCTGAAAAGAAAATTGGGAAAACAATTCTATTTACCACAGTACAAAAAGAATGCAAAACTTAGGAATAAACTGAGCCAAGGAGATAAAAGACTTACTTGTATACTGAAAATTACAGAATATTGATGAAAGAAGTGAAAGGACACCCAAATAGAAAGAAATTTCATGTTTATAGGTCAGAAGATTTAATATTGTTAAAATATCCATACTATCCAAAGCATTCAGTGCAGTCCTTATCAAAATCTCAATGGCATTTTTTCAGAAATGTAAGAAAAATAATTTTATAATTCATATGGAACTATAAAAGATCATGAATAGTCAAATCAAGCTTGAGAAAGTAGAAAAATTCTAGAACCATTACACTTCTTAATTTCAAAACATATTACAAAGCTACAGTAATTAAAGCAATATGTTACTGGCATAAGATAAGCATACATACCAGTGGAGCTAAATAGAGAGTCCAGATATTAGTCGACACATATATGGTCAATTAATTTATGACAAAGGAGCCAAAAATACACAGTAGGGGAAAAGATAGTCTCTTCAGAAATAACACTGGGAAAAAGACGGCTATCTACATGCAAAAAAAATGAATTGAGATTCTTATCTTACAGCATAGACAGAAATAAATTCTAAATGTATTAAGGACTTAAGTATAAGACCTGAAACTGTGAAACAACTAAAGAATACATGGAAGAAATTCTTCATGACATTTGTCTTGTCAATGATTTCATGTATATAACACCAAAAGCACAGGCAAACGGAATCAAAAATAATAAATAAGATAACATCAAACTAAAAACTCTGCACAGCAAAGGAAACAATCGATAGACTGAAAGGGCAGAACAAACATATGGAATGGGAGAAAATATTTGCAAACTATATACCTGATAAGGGATTAATATTTAAGATTTAGAAGAAATTCTTACAACTCAATAGCAAAAGAACAAAAACAAACAAAAAATAATCAAATAACTCAATTGAAAAACGGGCTAAGGATTTGAATAGACATTTCTCTAAAACAGACGTACAGATGGCCACCAAGGATGGCAGAAAATACTCATTGTCGCTAGTCATTAGGGAAATGGAAATCAAAAGCACATTACGATATCACTTTATACCTATCAGCATAGCTGTTAGCAAAGGGAGAAGAGGAGGCCGAGGAGGTGAAGGAAAGAGGGGGAGGGAGAAGAGGAGGGGAGAAAAGGGATAGGAGGAGGAAAGAGAAGAAAAAAGAAAAGAAAAATGTTGAGCATGTAGAGAAATTGGGCCCCATGAACACTGCTGGTGAGGACGCAAGTGCAGCTGGTAGAAAACAATATGGTGTTGCCTCAAAAAATTTAAAAACAGAACTATCATATGATCCACTAATTCCACTTCTGGGTATATATTTAAAAAAAATGGAAATCAGGGTCTTAAGAGATATTAGCATTCCCAAGTTCATTACAACATTGTTCACAATAGCAAATGTGGAAATAACCTAAAAGTTCATCAACAGATTAACAGATAAAGAAAATGCGGTAGATACATACACTCTAATACTATTCAGCCTTTTAAGAGAAGGAAATCCTATACAACATTGATGAACCTTGAGGATATTATGCTAAGTGAAATAAGCCAATGACAGAAATATAAATAATACATGATTCTACTTATATTAGATATCTAAAATAGTCAAATTTATGGAGTCACAAAGTGGGATAGTGGTTTCTAAGGCCTGGGAGGAAGAGGATTAGGGCATTACTAACCAATGGGCATAAAGTTTCCATTCAGCAAGACTAATAAAATAGAGATTGGCTGTACCTATAGTTAATATTAATGTACACTTAAAAACTTTTAATAGGGTAGATCTCATATTAAGCATACTTATCTAATTAAGTAAAATTTTTTTAAAAAACAATGAATACACTATGCTGGGGGCTTAACTGTTTATTTTCCTCCCTCAACTCCAATTGCCTTAGTCATTAATAAATAGAAACGTAAGCTATTTCTTAGATTTTTTTACATAGTTTTGTAAAAAAGAAGTTTCTAAGCAAAGAGAAGAGAATTTCATTTTGAAGTATCAAGGTTTTATCTATTGTTCATTCAGTGAACAAATATTTGTTGAGGGCCTGCCATTAGCCAGCACTCAGCAAAGATTTGAAGATAAAAGGGTATTAAGACCCCTGTCTTCAAGATGCTCATAATTGGCAAGGCAACTTCAGTGTGTACAAAGTGGAGTCAGTTCATAGAGGAAGCCATGGAAATGCTCAAGGAGCGTTCAAAAAACCCTTTGATATCTGAAGTGCCATAAAAAGGCTCTTACAGGGTGCACCTGTAAGGGCAGATGGTCTCCAGATTCATCCAACCCTACAGTTCTAAGAACTTTGTGGAGTGGCGACTTCTTTCCTTAGCCAGGAAGAAAGGCAGTCGTTTGATATGCAGTTGGTATAAATTGTTGTCCACTTTTTATTGCCATGATTTTATCAAGCAAAGGGGCAGATCTTGAAGAGCATCATTTCTCTTCTTGCTTTTATTTTGTTTTTTCATTAAATCACCCTCAGAGCAACTGGATGCTCCAGCAATAGTTGTCAGAAAAAAAAATAGGTAGATGTTTCATGGCACAGAAACATCTACCTATTTTGTAGATGGTAACATGTACTCTGTTACCAGCATAATGGTTATGAAATCAATTTTCTTGCACCTGCTGGATCAGACTGATGTGAGAACTAGCTTTCCACCGTTCATCATATTCACTCTTGGGTGATTTGACAGGCCGATATTTTGTCAGGAATAGAATGGGGATAAGCACTATTCTCCTAACACATTCATCACTTGCTTCATCAAGGTGGTAAATAATATGCATATGGTAATTTGAAAGACACAGTGTTCTCATCGCCTTATTTTTTTTATTCCTGGAACTTTGCCTGTCTTTTGTTAATGTTGCAAAATTAAAGGCAAAATTACCTTAAAATTTGATTTTACATTCTTCCTATTCTCGCTTTCTGGCGCCCACGCAACACATGCAGAAGATCCTTCTCTGGTTTGACCTGTGCTTTTAGATGGCACAGCTCCTTCTGCTCAGACTCTCACTAGAGCAACTCAACGAAGACTCATTTACTTATTGATATTCAAATATATATTAAGTGTCTACTGTGTGTCTGGCACTATGCGAAATCTTAAACATAGAAAGAATAACGAGAGATGGAAGCATCTGATTCCAACTGGTTTTTTTTTTTTCAAACTTTTCAAAAATCCATGGCATCATATAAAGACAAAAAAGAACACGAAATAGATGCCTTAAAAAGAAATGGATTAATAATGAGTGCAAGAACTCAAAAGCTCTCCAGACACATGAATTCAATCAACAGCTGTGAATAAACTGATAATCTGGAAGAAGAGTATGATTGGGCCCATGGAATTTGGGAAGAAAGTTCTGTTTATAGACTCGGCTCACTGAAAGCAGATGTGTAGATCAGTTTTCTAGGAAATAATTGACTATATGTGCCTTACTGAGAGTAGCACTTCGTTTATGCTATTTAAACTGTCAGAGTGTTTTAATCCTTCGTAGCCAGTAATTCTTTTATTTTTTTATTTAACAAATATTTACTGACCTGTTGCTGTGGATTACTCAGTCATTGTTTGGCACTGGAAATTAAGGGCCCTGTCCTCCTCAAGTTTACATCTGGATGAGAGGACAATGAAAACAAATGGATAGGCGAGCAATTACAGCAGTCCCCCTTATCTCCAGGGCAGATGCATTCCAAGACTCCTAAACCTTACATGTACTATGATTTTTCCTATACATACATACCTATAAAAAAGTTTAATTTATACATTAGACATAGTTAGAGATTAACAACAATAACTAATAATAAAATAGAACGATTATAACAACACATAATAATAAAAGTTATGTGAATATGGTCTCGCTCTCTCATAATATTTTATTGTGCTGTACTCACCCTTCTTGTTGTGATGATGTGTTGACCGTGGGTAACTGAAGTCACAGAAAATGAAACCATTTATAACGAGGGGAGCTGCTATACACCAGATATAAGAACTTGTGATACGTGCTATGAAGGAAACAAGTGGTGTGTACGCAGACATCTGTGTGCGTGTGTGTGTGTGTGTGTGTGTGTGTGTATGTGTGTGTGTGTAAGAGTACAAAAAGTGGTCAGATGTGGTCAGATGGAGCCGATCATGTAACTAGGGGAGGGAAAGAATTTCAGGCAGAAAGCAGAATATTTGTTAACTATTTCCAAAAGATAGCAATTCCTGGCAAAAGTAGTATACAGTTATCTAAATCAGGGATTGGCAAATTCTGCTTGCCATCTGTTTATATAAATAATATTTAAGTCAGTTTCTGTAAATAGTGTTTTTGGAACACAGCCATGCCTGTTCTTTTACATGTTGTCAATGGCTTTCTTCACACTGCTACAGCAGGCAGAGTGTTATTGTTGCAACAAAAACACCGTGGCCCACAAAGCTGAAAATATGTACTACCAGGCTGTTTACAGAAAAAATTTACCAAACCATGATCTAGATCATCAATCTGAATAATTATTAAATTTGGGGTCTTTTTTACTCCGTTGTCTTTAGCCTGTTAGGCCAAACCAACAGTTTGCAGAAACCCTGCTAAAATGTACCTAGTCATGATAGTTGGTGTTTGCTCAGTGAATTATATCCCAGGCACTTTTTTAAGCACTTTTTGTCAACTGCATTTATACTTAATGTTCACAATAGCCCCATTTGATGTGTCCTATTATCACTTCAGCTAAGAGATGAGGAAACTGAGACATGGAGGAGTTAAGTAACTCACTTGATGTCACACAGCAAGTAAGAAATGGTCTCAAGAGTCAAAACCAGACAGCCTGAGTTGTCAGCACTATCCTCAACTGTCTTCGTGACTGAACATTCTGCAATTTCACCACCATGACAGGCTTAAAAGTGCTTGAAAGCGCCTATCTATGCCTCATTTGCACGAGTAAACCAAAGAATTTAGAACTTGCATTGGAGCCAAGTTTTATAGTTATTTCTTGCCTCGTGTTCAGGATGTAAGGAAGACTTCCAAGTAATTTTTTCTCAAGCTTCATTGAGAAACATTCGGTAAATAATACGTGCTTTTAGGAATGGCCCTGCCCACACCAGAAATCCAGACCGTTCCTTTAATTACACAAATGTGCTTACTATTAGCCATACTAGATAAATTCTGCAGCCTTCTCCCTCATTTTGGCTGTAAGAGCAACCATTAGAGCCAATACCACCCTTCTTTTTCTCTTCATTTTTGAGGATCTCACGTAACTTAAGCATCCCCTCCCTGGATTGCTTGATAATTCCCACTAAAATCCTAGGTATACTTGGTATATACATGTGTAAACTCACCTGAAAAATCTGTTTTCAAAACCCCCAGTTATTCTGTGACGATCAGTTCAACCTAGGCTCCTAGCAGCCCCATCCCTGAAACTATATGCCTGATCTCAATGAAAGATGTCTGTATTTCTAGATTCTTTTTGCCAGCCTATTTACTTCTGAAGAGATTTTTCATAGGTGTACAAGCTTCCACAAGTCGTTTGTATTTAAACACTTTAACATCCAATGAAAACACTACGCATTAGAGTATTCTAATTTTTTCCAAGTCCAAGTATGAGCTATGAAGAGTTACTGAATAACCACAAAGTGCTAAACAGCACCTGTTCACACAGGTGGACGTGATCCCTGTCCTCGTGGAGTAGCAGGGATAGAGATGGTCAAGGAAAGCTCCCTAATGGATAGATTTAGAAGGTAAAATTTATCAGACTTAGAGTATAGGGAAGGAGAGGATTGGAAATTATGTAGTCAAAGATACAGCTAATTTCATCAGCAGCATTTTGTTGAATGATTAGCCTTTTCTTAGTGTACGTTTCTACATATATCTGAAATTGACATTCATCCATTCAAATTAAGAAACATTGTATAATTTTTCATGGACGCTAGAGAATCAATCCAGCCTCAATTTGCAAGTAACTAGCTGTGAGATTTTGGACAAATAACTGAAATTTGCTCAGCCTCTGTCTTTTCATCTTCAAAAGGGCATTGAACAAAATAATTTTTTCACCTCTAAAATTCTATCTTTTAAATCCTATCTTTTTCATAAGGCTTTCCTATTCTCTGATGGCTTCATGTGGAATTTCACAGTTTTGAACCTGAGGATCATGTATCTGTAAGAATTGTATTACATTGCATATCACACCAAATCTGACTGACCAGGAACTGAAGCAAATTAGGAGTTTTCTTTTTCTTAAGCAGTCCAGAACAGGCAATCCAAGTTTGGTGAAGTAGCCAGAAGGTGGCATCAGGGACTCAGGTTCCATCAATCTTTCTTCTTAGCCACCCATGCTCCCAAGATACTTGCTCAATCTCCAGCTTCAAGTCTGTGCTCTAGGCAAGAATAAGAAAAAGCAAAAAGGGCAAAAGTCAAGGGCCATCGGAATCATCTTGCTTTGAAACAGCTTTTCCAAAAGTTCTTAGTGGCATTTGCTTAAATGTTATTGTTTAGAGCTGTGTTGTATGGCCACCCCTCAGATGTAGGGCAGTCTGAGAAAGGCTTTTTCCTTTGGTTGGATATATTAATGCATTAAATTACATGAGGGTTGTATTTGTAAGAAAGGAAGAAAGGATATTGGGTAGGCAGTTTGCATCATTTGGTTATTCAGATGTAAACTCAAAATATTTTAAAACAAGTCTAGCATAGCAACTGACCAATCAGAGCAGATGTTGGCCAGCACATAGTAGCAGCGCCTCCCAGCTGAATGAAAGCCCTCATGTTTTCCCGCTTAGCATTGCAGTCATTGCATGTAGTTTTTATCCCTCTTTCCCCTCTGTAGTAAGGCTTAAGTCTGCCAAGGACAGGACTATATTTTGCATATATTCTTTCTATTCCCTAGGAAAGCAACATTTATATAGAATATGTGTTCACTTTTGTTGAAAGGAGTTGAATTATTCATGTTATAATTCAAAGATGAGACAACTAGGCAAAGAAGGGTTCAAGTTATTACTGAAGAATGAATGACCCCTCTGAATAGTGACCATACGATTGATCCTAAATGCCACAGTACAACTGATTATAACACAGGCACAGGACTACACAGGATGTGGGGTTCTGATGGTTGTTTCTTACAACTATTCAAAAGAATTACAATAGACTTTAAAAATAAATATTGCCTGAAGTGAAAAGCTTCAGGCATAATAGAGGTTCAGAAGACCTTTCTCTTCATTTATTAGGTTGAATAGAACTAAGAGCCATCCCCACCCTGTTATTGTAAATAATTGAATAAGACCAGTTCCTTAAAGAGTGGCATCTGGTTCTTCCAACCTGTAATACACCTAATAGTATATTATCTCTTTTCACTCAAATCTTAAGCAACCATAGATTAGGATGGAGCATTTCACTTAATTTAATTTTCTTATAAACTTAAGATTAACTCAGAAATTCATGTATCAATCCTTATTGTCTTTTTTTAAAGTTATATGTTTAACGTTTATGGCTTAATTGTCACCAAACTAAATTTTTTTCAAAGTGCTTTTATTAATGATGTTTCAGCTTCTACCACATTGTTTTCATTTACTTTAATTCTTCAGTTTATTCTCCATTCCATGTGTCGTGGGAGATGCAATACAAGAATATCCAAAATTATTTGGAGAATTAACAGGCTACCATTAAAATATATATATATATGCAATAGCCAATTTCCCAGATTGGTTTTGGCAAGACCTATCTTTAAATCATCATTGCCATTAAAACACTTCTCAAATGTAAATTATTCTGTGGCATAACAAAGGTTAGAATATAATGGGCATTTTGTTTCATTCCTCTATCTTTAACCTCCTGCTCTGGCTCCTTTTAACATTTGAGGCATGTAATTATATCAGTGGTCTTCTAGGAAAATCTTTTTTTTTATTTTTATGTTCCTACCTGGTTAAGTTTCTTTATTAATAAAGTACGATGGCTTATTTTTTTTTTTACCATACATCTTCAGTTCCAAGATGAACTTTTTAAAACATCTTTTATTATCTTTGAAATTGGGATATATCTCTAAATTTGGGGTATGTCATATTTAATTTTTTTTGTCAGTAAATAAAATAATGGTAGTAAATAAAATAACTGACAGCTTATCAGTTATGTTGAAATAAAGTAATTTCCAACAGTAACAGTATACTTTTAAGAATTTCTAAATGATCCAGAGAACTCTGAATCACACAATTGTAAAATGTTCTGAATCATACAATTGTTTCTGACGTGTCCCATATTATATCCAAAACAGAATAAGTTTAAGACTCTGAAAATAGGAAATAAGAGTAAGTACATAGCTACTCTTTATCTTGATTCTCTACACAAGATGTTTTTCTCGACTATAATTTTTAATCTCATGATATTATTTATGCCTTGCGAATGACTAACAATACCAAAATATACATACATTTTAAAGCCTGTCCTATTTCCATTAATCCTTAATCCTCTTTCCACTCATCCCCAACAAAAGCAGCAAACAAATCACAAATAAGGAACTTCCTGCCTCCCCCCTCTCCTCAGTGAGAATGTTGTGGTTAGTTTGATATCTTCTCTTTTTTAATTGTGGTACAATACACATAACATAATTACCACCTTAACCATTTTAAAGTGTATGGTTCAGTGGTGTTACATACATTCTTTGACATTGGTGTGCTATCGATCTCCAGAACTCTTTTCATCTTGCAAAACTAACACTACCATGATATCTTTTAAAAGGCAATTCTTCAACCTCTAGCTGTTAGGCACATGGCCTTTACAATTTTTGTCAGAATAGTTTCAAATATTTCTAAGGCTCAAGTCAGAAGTTTAGTCCTAGTCCAGCTCAGATTAAATCATCAAAACATATATATTTATATTTGCAAACTTTACTCTCCTTAAATGTGTTGTGGGCAAGTATAAGCAGCTATTTCAGTCTATAAAATAAGATTAAACATTTTAATATTTTCACTCTTTAATATTTCAAAACGTTTTCTCCTGGTCAGCTCCCAGTAGAGACGAACGTGTCCTTCTGTTGAAGGAGCTGACACATTACAGAAACTGTCTCCACGTCTCCCTTCTTGCCTTGTTATTTAGTGATTGTGGGCTTCTTTGAAGTTAAGAGGACTGCCTTTCACAGTACCCACTCAACTGTGTAGATGAATCAGATAACCGTGTCTTGGTTGAAGGAGAGTGTTTTGAAATATACGAACCAATGCACAGACAGAAATGTGTCAGAAAATGGTTTTCCTACTGGATTTCTAGAAATCCTAGACCTCTGTGCTGGGGCCTGAGAGGGGCCACAATGTACAAACAGAAAGGCACATGGGTGGGGCCAGTCGCATGCTCTTTTTTGTTTCCTTTCAAACTACTCTTACCATCTGTTTTATATTTTGAGATCCCATTTTCCATAAAGAAAACAAAGTTATGCTGTTTTTTGAAAGTCTTGACAAGCAGGGAAAGTTCAGACTTGTTACTTAAACAAATTTGGTTCAAATAACAACCCAGTTCCTTAAAACCTGTGTGGTCTTTAGACTAATCACTAACCTCCAAGCCTCGATTTCTTTATGAGTTAAATGAGGACAATAATAGCTATTATGATTTCCTAGTCTCCATGAAGAGTTAAAAAAAATAAAATGTGAAGTGTCCCTCACATTAACTTCACACCCTCGTAAAGGTTTGCTGATAGTAGCCTGCCTCGGGAATTACAGGGTACTGAATCTTGATTCACAGTCACTGATGTGATGTCACTGTTCAGTCTTTCCTTTCACCATCTGCCTCTGCTATAAGAGCTTAAGAAAGAGTTATAGATAGACACTTTTTTCCCCCTGTGAGGCTGTGGTTCTCAAAGTGGGCCTTGGACCAGCAGCATCAGCATCATCTGGGAATTTATTAGAAATATTCAATCTCAGGCCCCACCCCAAACCTATGATTTAGCAAATCACTCTAGAATCATAGCTGCTGTGCTGTCTCTCTGCTTCATAACCTTTCAACTTCTGTGCTTATGGCTTTCTTTCCTCTTGTTATGTTTCTCAGTTCAAATCCCCAAGATAAGAAATCTGATTTTCACTGTTCTCCCCTCTTTGGGCAGATGCCCTCATAGGTGTCTGACGATCTTATGTGATAACAGCCCTGGGACCCTGGTCAGGTACACCTCAAGATGGCAACAGCCAGGGGGAACAATGTCACCCAGTATAATACATGGCTGGCTGTCTCAGAATGGGCACTGGCTGGGGCTGGCACCACAATTGCCACATCTAACAAAGATGTGAAAATCCGGGGGTCGAGTTCTGGCTAGAGAAGCCGCAAAGTAGTCTGGAAAAGGAGGAAGAGCATGGAGTCGATCTTAAACAGAATGCAGGGTGAAGGAAGGACAAGCTGAAGCCTGTGATGAGGGTTTGTGGAGTTGAGTGGAAAAGGTAGTTCATGGACAAGGAAGATAAGCCAGGGCTTGAGTGGCCAATGTAATCAAGACAGGACAAGTGCAGAAGCAGAACAGACCAATAAAATCGAACAGATCAGCAAAAGTGAGGCAGTTGGGTCTTCTTGCTGCCTTTACTCTTCTCATCAGAAGCCAAATCATGTAAAAACTGGGTCAAGAGCCTTATACGACAAGACAGCCAGAAATGCTACATGCATATCTAGAAAGTCTGCAAGTGAGTGTCCAAGACAGAAAGCAGCTCTGAGACATTTGTTTGTCCTTTGTGCCGCTCATCCTCTACATGCATTCCTTCTCTCTCTGCCCTCTTTCCTTCCCTTTGCTTTTCCCTTCACAAATTTTACCAGGGCAGAATTATTTTATTTTATTTTTCTGACTGAATAGCAAAGAAAGTATTTGTTACTTAGAACTCTCTAAGGAAAGGTAACACAAAACTTTTTTTTCAATTTTAAGTAGTACTTTATATACAATGGGGAAAATAAATACAATAGTCCAAATACAGTGTTGAAAACAATATTTCATAACAAAAAACCCCTGAACATTAAATGTTAACCCTATGTATATCAATTTAAGAAGGACAACTCTTTTTGTCTGTTGCCACAGTTTATCTAACAATATGATATAAGAAATGAGTTGAAACCTTACCTTTTTATGCAGTGATTGAATCTTCTTGAATTTTTTTATTTATAGTAATTATAACACTTGCAAGATTTACACTAGAATTACTTTTTCTCATTTCAAGTTTCACATAGAAGAGAGAAAAAATGCTTTTCTCTATTAAATTAACATGGTCTAAGAGAGTGATCATTCCTATTTTTTGTCTAAAACCAGCTTTATTAGAGAAACAAAGCAATGATTTCTACATCGGCAAGACAAGAGTTTGGCTTAAGCCAGTATATGTAAATAAACATGTGTGCTGTGTACGTGTGTTTGAGCAGGAGCCAATTCCTATCATCCAGGGGTGATACCTGGCAAATGTCCACAGAGTTCACAGTAGGAAAAATGTCCTGCAACATTTCTAAATATTATTTTTCTTCGCCCTTTTAAATATAAATTAAATTATATTTTTATTTATGGAGCCCTAAATGAATTGTGCTTTTTGGGGTCAGTAGATACAAAGGGAAAAAAATGTTCCTCAACCCAATGTATTCAGATAGTGGCTCAGAGCTGTTACATCAGTCCCAAGAAACACTTCTGAGCAGTGGCTCTCACACTGCCACATGTTAGAATTCGAATGTTCAGACGGTGCCCACATCGTTAAATCAGAATGTCTGGTGGCAGAGGTGCCAAGAATCTGTACTTCTTAAAGTTTTCAGGTGATTCCAATGTACAACAGATTTGGGGGGAAACTACTTTGGAAGTTGTTTTAATAAGGCCCCAGTACTAGCTTGCTATCTTCCCACTTTACTTTTCACCAAAAAGTAGAATGTGACAAAAAGCCCCCCCTTTTTTTTCCCCAGATAATTGAATTAAATTCCAGGTCATGGAAGTTGTGCTCTAATTTATTGCCAGAAAGTGGTTGCTAACTTCAGTCAAAATAGCAGTCGGACTAAATTTCTGACATCTTGTAGTTGAGACGGCTGATTTATCAACTGATTTTTGGTTGTTAATTTAAACTTGGATTCTGTAACTTGGTGTTTTAATTTATCCAGACATATTTTGGATTTTCTCACTTATTCACTTTCTTGTTCTCCAGCGTCAGTAGAGAGCAAGAAGGTCTCCCTGGCACCAGACCTTTGTGTGATAATCCAAGGAGAAAGTGGCCATCAGAAACCCTCATGCATCACCTCACTGTCTCAGGGAGCATTTGAAGAGCCTACCCAATTCCACCTCTGTCTCAGCTTTCTGGTTTCTTTTCCATCTTTATATGTAAAGAGTTTTGTGGTTGTTGTTAATAAGCATAGTTGAAAAGACTACAGGGCCCGTTTCTGAGTTCATTCTTTGTTTTTTCAATGACAGTTGACTTTCGATATTATTTTATATTACTTTCAGGTTTACAGTATAGTGGTTAGACATTTATATAATTTACAAAGTGATCCCCCTGTAAGTCTGGTATCCTCTTGGCACCATACGTGTTTATCACAATATTATTATCTGCATTTCCTATGCTGTACTCTACATCCCCATGACTATTTTGTAGCTACCTTTTTGTACTTCTTAATCTCTTTTTCACCCAAGATCCTAACTCCCCTCCCTTCTGGCAACCATCAATTTATTCTCTGTATCTATGAATCTGTTTCTATTTTGTTTGTTAATTTTTTTCTTTAGATTCCACATATAAGTGAAATATGGTTTTTGTCTTTCTAGGTCTGACTTATTTCACTTAGCATAATACCTTTTAAGTCCATTCATTTGTCATAAATGGTTAAGATTTCATTTTTAATTATGAACAAGTAGTATTCAATTGTATATATGTACAACATCTTCTTTATCTAAATCATCTATTGATGGGCACTTAGGTTGCTTTCATATCTTAGCTATTTTAAGTAATGCTGCAATAAACATAGGAGTGCATTTATCTTTTCGAATTAGTGTTTTGCATTTCTTCTGATAAATATCCAGAAGTAGAATTGCTGGGTCATAAGAAAGTTTGGTTTTTAATTTTTGATGAACCTGCATACTGTTTTCCATAGTGTCTGCACCAGTTTGCAATCCCACCAATAGTGCACAAGGATTCCTTTTTCTCCACATCCTCACCAACACTTGTTTGCTGGTTTTTTTGCGAAAGTCATTTTGATTGGTGTGACATTCTGAGTGCATTCTTTGTTGATGGCATATCTCATGACTACTCCGTAAAAATGAGAACATGACCTGGCTTGACCAAGACTGTGTCCTTTCTAGTGCAGAGGTCATCTAATGGTCACAGCCATTAAGGAGATACAGCAAACCCTGTGTCAGAGTTAGGGCTGCTCAGTATCAGTGGAAGAGCCTGACACACCACTTAATGATGGCCTCCAGAAACATGAGAGTTAGTAGAAAGAAGTCCAAGCTAATTGGTCTCTATTTTCACAGAGCAAATGAGTGTAAGTTGCAGTTAATTAGGAGTTTAATAAGCCAGAGACAATAACTTTGGAATTAAATAATAGATTTGACTACTAAGAAGGCCTGTGGCATCTCCATTCCTAAAAAGACTGTCTACTATAAAGTGGGGATCAGAGTGATTGTTACATTACTTTTTAGGGTCTCAGTGTCCCTATCTGTTAAGTGAGAAATTGAGCTGGGTGATAGCCCCTCATTATGCACTAAATTCTGTGATATTCAAATAGGACATGTAGCTTTCTGTCTTGAGTGAGTATTAATAGAAGTTGATTATCTGAGATTCCTTCCACCTCAAGAATTTACAGACTTATTCACTAATTTGTTTCTTACTTTGAATTGCAAATATATAACCAGATCCATACTAGATGGTATCAAGAAATTATTATTAATTCATTTATTTATTTTTTAGATATTTTTATTTAAATATAGCTGACATATAATACTATATTAGTTTCAGATGTACACCATAGTTATTCAACATTTATTTACCTAAAGAAGTGATCACCATGATAAGTCCAGCAACCATTCGACACCATACAACACTGTGACAATATTATTGACTATATTCCCTATGTTGTACACCATGTCCTCAGGACTGGTGTGTTTTATACCTAGAAGTTTGAACCTCTTGTTTCCCTTCACCTTTATTATTTATTCTTTTAGATATAAAAATAACACTATGGTTTTATAAGGATATGGTCACATTTGCTGGATATACATACTGAAAGAGGAAGGAATAAAACAACATGATGTCTGAGGTTTGCTTTTCTAAAATAATATATTCAGATCTCACAAGATGCCTTTTGGGCTAGCAGTCTTTCTGAAAATGGAATCTACGTTCTAGAAAAGGGAGTCGAGAGCCTAGAGTATGCAGATGTTGAGTGTTCTGGACACAAAGCCAAGGGACTAGATGCTTTATAGGCTGTGCAAGCTTTTCCTGAAGCTCTGGGATGTGAAGATTGAAATAATTTACATTTTCCTTCCTCCATGCTAGATGGATGGGTTTGTAAGCTGAAAACAACTTCTCCTGAAGAAAATGGAAGTCTACAGAGACACAAACCATCAGTGTTAGTTTCTGAGGGATGCCTTAACAAAGTGCTAAAACTGGCTGGCTTAAAACAGAAGTTTATTCTCTCACAGTTCTGGAAGTTACAAGTCTGGATCAAGGTTTCAACAGAGCCATGACCCCTCTCACACTCTGGGTGGACCTCTTCCTCGCCTCTTTCGAGCTTCGGGTGCTGGCTGCCGGTCCTTGAATTCCTTGGCTTGCAGCCACATCTGCCTCTATCATCACATGTCATCCCATCTGTGTATCTCTTCTGTACTTTTTTGGAAGGACACTAGCCATTGTGGGTTAAAGGCCTACCTTACTAGTATAATCTCATCTTAACTAACTACTTCGCCAAAGGCCTTATTTCCAAATAACGTCACATCCTGAGTTAATAGGAAACTTTCATGTTGTTGTTGTTGTTGTTGTTGTTGTTGTTGTTGTTTTTGGTAGGGGGGGCATAATTAAACTCATAATACCATCCACACGAATGACATTTGAGAAGTTTTCATTTGTGTCCTCTGTTGTGCTTTCTGACTTTATACAACTTTAGGGCTAAAAATTCACTTCTGGAAAGTGGTTTTTGGCAAGAATCTTTGAGAGAACAGCCCAAACACATGTCCCATCTTGTGAGACATGCCTCACAGAACCCAAGTGACAGGATGCTGCCAACCCAGAGATAGCAGAGTAGACTCGAGTTTGCAGTGGGAAGGACTGCTCTGGATTCACGACTCACCTCTGGAGCTTATTTCTATTGTGTGGGCCTTTATCTCTTCAATCCTTCCTCCTCGGCCTGGCTCATTTGTTCAGCTTTGCTGAAACTGCAGATGCTTTTGGATCTAGCAGGAAAGCTGTAAACCAAATCAAGTCGAACCAAACAAATCCAACCACCAGCACAAGCAAGTTATCCAATTGTTGTTTATCTTGCAATGGGGTAAGGGGCAATAAGGGCCTGTATGTCACAAAGCATGTATTAACCTGCTTGAAGAGTCAGCTTCCCAAAAGGTAATCAGCAAACAGGTTGGTGTTCATCAGAGCTGCACAGATAGTAACTGAGGATGTTCATAGCCAAGAACAAACCCTGCTGGGCACCTTGGTAAATCAAGCAAGCTCTGAGCCCTGGCCCATTGTGTTCTAAAGTAAGCATAAAAACTTTGCTTGGCTTGCAGTGTGCCTGGGCAGATTTTCTGGTGCCATAAACTCTCTTTTCTCTCTTTTTGGGTGATGATCAGGTCCTCTGGGAGGTGGAGGATGTGCAGTGAGAGTATGTTTGCAGAACCCAAGCCCTGTGCCCACCTTCACACCACTGCTTAGCCCTTTACCTGCTTTCTGGGTAGGTAAGGGGGAAGTGGCAGAGGATGGAAATTGAAAGGAAAAGGAAGAAAAAAAAGAAAAGGTATCAAAGGGGAAAGAAACATTAACAGTAGGTAAAACTATCAAGACATTTACATGATGTAATAACTGAATTATAAGAGGGTGTGGAGTTAGTCAAAATATCAGAATCTTCCCAAATTTTAGAGCCTCCTCCTATCTTAAAACCATCTTCACATTTGCCATAGTTGGTCCCTTGATCTTTGTGTAAATCTTTCCTAATCTTATTGGACCAGAGACTCAGAATGTAAGGGGAGAGTTAGGTGAGAGTTGCTCAACCCCACGGTGGCTCATCCACTGCCACCTCCTTTAGGCAGGCAGGTGAGCCAAGTGGAGAACGAGACTCTCAATATTTAAAACAGAAGAGGGATTTCTATTCAAAGGATACAATTTTGCCTTTAACTTAGTTGCTTGTACAGTAAATGGAGCAAATCGAGAACACTAAGAAGAGAACTTTTTCTCTTGATGTCTAAATGCCAATTATAATTTTTCAGAGTTCTCTCCATTGGCACCCCAGTTTCAGTCTAACCCCTGTTGTAACACATGCTTATTGAAATAAAAGCTGCCTTCATTTCCACAACCAACGTCCAAAAAGGAGAGAGTGTGACACCATCTTTTCTTTTTTCCGACCAGTTTCTGCCTGTAATGTTTTGTTTTCACTAACAATTGGCTCTGGTTCCCTTTGCAATCTGGAGCTACAGAGGCTTTGCTCTGGGTTAGCTCTGATTTGGAACACTGGGTCCTCGACAGCACGGTTTTGGAAAGGACAGAGAATACAAGGAAGGAATAAAGGCAGATTTGAAGGTTTGACTTGGAAGTTGTACTTAAGAAATGGAGAGCCAATAATTTCTGAAAATATGACTTCCTAGAAGTCAGATATTTAACAGACAGGTTAAAAGAGAAGACAAGACTAATTGTCAGTGCTCTCAGGGGATAGAGGTGGGAAAGAGGGGAGATAAATGCTTTCATGTTTATCACTGTATTCAAAAAGAGTGCTATTAATAATGAGAATTATTGAGCATGAAAGAATATCAAGTACCAGTTTTGTGAGTAAGGGAAATAATACACTAACACTTTTAAAAACAGTTTTATTGTGGTATAATTTACATACCATAAAGTTCACCTGTTTAAAGTATACAACTCAGTGGTTTTAGTATATTTACAGAATTGCATGACCATCATCATAATCTATTTTTAAAATATTTTATCACCCCAAAAAGGAATTTGGTACCCACTAGCAATTACCCCCCATTCCCCTGCCTTTCTTTCTCTGTTGATTCATCTTTTCTGGACAATTCATATAAGTGTAATTATACTACACATGGTCTTTTGTGACTGGTTTTTTTCAGTTAGGATAATGTTTTTGAGTTCTTTCCATGTTTTAGCATGTATTAATACTTTATTCTTTTTTCTTGCCTAATAAGATTCCATAATAAGGATATACCATGTTCATCAGATGACAGACAAAACACTAGCATTTTAACTAAAAAAGCAAATTGCCATGACCTCTGTAATCTGAGTTGACCACCTTTTTAGCTACAGGTATGAGTTGTTAAAATAGATCCTGACTTAATATCTTGGATTTCAGGGAATTTCATATTGGTAGCAAAAATGATTTCTATTTAAGTTTATGAAGAGTGGATGTTTGCAGAATGACCTAATGCTAATAGCATAATAAGGTCATGATATTTATATTTGTGATTTTCAATTATCTAAGTAGAGTGGATCTGTATGTAAGAGTGTTCACTCCTCCCTTCTAATGAAATAACTTTAGAATGTATGGAATCTTTTTAATGGCATGTACACAGTATTTAACACCTACTTTTGTGTGTTCAGCCAACAAGTTCACAGCTGAGTTTGAGGCCAAGCTCCATAGCTGATCTGCTAGTGGTCTGTTGGCTGCACTGTCCTGTTTGTTGTGTCACTTCCTGTCTTTCCCTGCTTCTGACTTACGCATGAATGAGGATTGTGGGAAATAGGAGGGATAGAAAGTAGGGTGTTGCACTGGTCTTAGAAGTTGCCCTAGAATCTTTATTCAAGCAGTTCTTACTCAAGGTGGCAAAACGCTTGCTGCCCACTCTTCTTACATGGGGAATGGTGGCCAGACTGAGGTCTCTGGAATACTGACATGGCCACTTCCTATCTTCAGGATGTTGAAAAAATACCTAAGTTGTCTCTCTTGTTCTCATCAGCAAAGTGAAGATAATAATAGGTCTTATTTCCTAGAGATGCTTTCAGAATTTCCATGATTACTGGCACCTAACAAATGTGTGATCAATGTGAATTGTTAATACCATTAGCACATATTAATTACTTTGCTATTTCCTGGATACTGTGCATCGAATCCTTACAACAATTCACAGAAGAAGCTAAAGGCATTTCACTTTATAGCTGAAGAAACTGAGTTTCAAGGAACTTATATGTCTTCCTTGAGGTCACATAGCTAGAAAGTGGCACAAGTCACATTTATATGCCTTTGGTCTGGTTCAGAATCCCTTACAATGAATCATTCTAGCCAGTATATAGCCAAAATAACACACACCCCCATTTGTTTTAATAAAAACGAATGGTTGATACAATGGACCACTTTGAAAAATGATGTCACTAAAATCTATGAGAAGAAAACAGAAGTAAGAGCCTGCGGTGAAGCTGATGGAACAGATATGTGCTTAAAGAATCTCAAAGTAAAGCAAATCATCTGGCTTGACACTATATCCTCCTGGTTCTGTGGAGCCAGACCCCCTTGGTTTAAGGAGACTAAAGAAACTGAACATGCCACTCTCAGGCTAAGGAAGGTACATTGACTCATTTCCGCCGCTAGAGAATTATTCTGTTGCGTCGATATTGACATTTCAGTTCTCAACTTCATGGTTTAAGATGTTCCCATCGCCATCACCACTACCCACCAATAGCACTTTTAAATTAACCTTAGGAACAAAAGAGTAAACAGAAGCACAATTCATCATTCCGCCAAGTTCAGCTACCCCTAAAAAAAAGGCAATATCTGTTAGTTGAACAAACAACTAGATTGAAGAACAGACATGTCAGCATTGACACATGCTCGTAGTTATCTGCTACTCCACAAGAATTATTAGCTGTGTTGCCCTACGATGTGAGGGAGAAAACAGTTAAAGGGCCAGAGACAAATGGCGTTTAGATGGTGGCCAACTTGCTAAAGTAACAGGAGAATTAAAAGAGATTTCCTCCTAACATTCTCCTCTAAACAGTCTCCCGATGAGGCAGTGTAAGATAGGAAAAATTTTGGCTACTAATCCTAAATAATCCTAAACCTTGGCTACTAAAACCAGGAAATATTTATTCTCTTAGATTTCTAGGTAAAAAGGTGTTTTCGATTCAAATGACCACAATTATAACAATCTGCTATTTTAATTAAAAGAATGTGTTCTTTCTCCACTTACAGTATTATGCCTTCAAATTTAGAAGAACATTTTCATAAACTCCCTCATGGAGATTTAGACATCAGGACAAAGGTAGCATTTTAAGAATGTTCTTAATATTGCAATCAATTGGGGATTATTTTTTTAAACCATTTCTTGAGAATTCTGGACTATGTCTTTTCATCACTTGAGGTTGTTTTTAATTGTTCTTTTAATTAGGATTGCAACTCAACTTGTAGATGCTACAACCTTTTCCAGAAAAGTAGATTTACACTTGTGGTCTCTGAGACAAAATAAGCAGAAAGTTACTTCGTTCAAGTCCACTGCAAGTGGTCACCTCATCCCCATGGTCACCCTGTCGAGATGACCATTGGTCATTTTGTGCAGACTCATGTTGATGCTGTGGCTATTCAGCGAACAGGAACAACCACTCTGCTTTCAGATGGTCCCGATTTTCTGTTGTGCTTGCAAAATTCACTTCTCAATACTACTCTTCTTTGCAAGTCAATCAAGGAGACTTGGACTTTGGCTTTTTTTTAATTCTCAGTGGTACTCTTTATTGACTTTATACTCATTCTCAAAAGGCTTTGAAATCATCTGATTTAGATAAGGCTCTGCTTCATTGTGATTTGGGGTAGGTTATAACAATGACGAATCTAACCTTTCTCAATGTTTCAGTTAAAAAGCACTTCCGTATACCTTCTGTTGTTAAATTTGTTATTCTCAGAGAATACCAGCCGATCCACATGCTTCTGATAAAGCTAGAGATGGAAAACACTCTGGAAAATAAGGGCACTGGACAAGTGCAAGGGTAACGCTGTGAGTCTACTGTCCAGTAGGACTGGAATTTCAGTATGTTAGTCCAACTTTGGTTTCAAGTCAGGCCTCCTGAGAAGTTCTTATCCTGGATATTTATCAAGAATGGGAGTTCAGAAATGCCACGACCAGGAGGTCAGCCTGGATATTCTGCCAAGAATTCACACAAGGAACTTCTTGGAAAGAAGTAAATTGAGTAATTTGGCCTGAATGTTAGCATCTGGATGAGGGACTTGCATTTTCCTAGCTGATAACTGCAGGAATAACTAAACACTAGAGTAGGGATTAAAGACTACAGCTTCAATTGTTAAGCCTCTGGTCTCCAAGAATCATAGCATTTCAGAGTTGAAAGTTCCCTTACTGGTCTTCCAGTCCTGATCCAAGTCATTAACCCTTCTAGGGTTTCATATGGTCTCTGCTTAAGCATCCAGGGCGATGGGGAGCTTGTCTCCTACCAAAGTGGCCCATTTCATCCTTGGGGCATAATCATCATTAAAAAAGTTATTTTTTCTCTTGAGTCCAAGCCTTCTGCAATATAACATGACCCATTCATTGTAGTTCTGTTCAGTAATGGGTGAGTGGCATGTCCATCGAGATACTTCACTACCCTTTTATTAAACTCGAATTTGCCTTCATGAATTTTTTTCCAGTTAGGGGGTTTCTCCTCTTGTACCTTTGGATGCACTTTCCAGGGATCATAACAGCCTTGAATGATTTCGGAGACAACACACAAAGCCCCCGAGGACTGGCACATCTCTTTTTCTGTGCTCAAGTTCTCCTTGTCTTCTGTATCTCCTAGATCTCTTCTTTTTCTGCACCCAACTCTTACAATATTTCTTAAAATTAAACATGAACTTGTTATACACAGAAGGCAGAGGGATCTAGTGGAAAGACTAGAGAAATTTGATTCAAAGCCTGAACAAATTTTTACCTTTAAAGCTTCATAATAAGTAGTATTATTTACCCAATGCAGATGGGAGAGCATAATAATAGAATATAAGTGAATATTCATTATAAATGGCAATGTACTATAAAGCCATTGTATAATTCAACATTAAGTTCTAAAAGCCTATAAGCTCCTTGTTTTCCACTAAAGGACATTAAACATAGAAGAAAAGCGGCATGACCAAGGACCACAGGATTAGTTATAGGCAGAGTTAGAAACAAAACCCAGATTTTCCAACTGTCAATCTCTTGCTCTCTCTACTACCTACCTCTCTATTGAACAACAAAATCAGTGAAATCGTTCATGCACAGACTCTACATAAGACCCAGCACATAGTAGGTGCTCAGTTAGTGGCTGAAGAAATATATGAGTAAACAATGAATGAATGAATGAATGAATGAATAGTACTTATTTCTGATGATGACATTTTATATTTCTCTCCAAATGTCACTTATGTTTTTACTCATTTTTAATTAGATCTCTATTAAGGAGCTTCGTTCTCAAAATGTACTTGTGAAGATTAAATGAGACTATCATTAAAGTGCTTAAAAATGGTTTCTGACAGGCAATAAAAGTTAACTATCATCTTTCTTTGTTTCCAGCTATTTTTCTAAATAAGACTATTTTGATGCTGTAAGGACTCACTAATCTGAAATCACTTTGCAATCTACTAATGAAAAAAATTCTGAACTTCAAAAGTAATATGACTATTTGTCAGTTCTTATCCTGTGCATTTAACTAGACCATCCACTCCAAACCCCTTTTCCCTGGCACCCAAAAAGACACAAAGTTCTAGATTCTTCCACGTCCCCCTCTGTGGTGTGTTTACTCAGCCACGCCTTGGGGCTCTGTCTCCCATTTCGAGTCAGGACTTGCCTGTTGGACCTGATAATTTATTTTGCTTTACCCTATTTGACCCTTAGAGCTCTTGCTCCCTCTGTCAATCTCAATATCAACCTCAATCAAAGTTTTAAAATTTCCCTTTGGTTCCCTCCACGCCTCGTAACTGTATTCCTTCTAAACAAGGCCCCTTCCCTTGACCTAAGTTGATGTGTTTACCTGTCTTGTACCTTGTAGGGGATCAGATACTCTCCATATTGTAGCTTTTGTTACAAATACTGATTTTTGATACTTGAGACTGAGAGATAAATTTAGGCTCTTTATGTTCCTATGTTTCAAGAAAGAGAAAAAGTTATTTTTTTCTTCTTTATTTTTTTGTTAACTGATTCTTTCCACTCCTTTCCATCTGTCGCCTCTAGCCTCCCAGTTTGATGGTGCTCAGATCTGACCTGCCCATAAAAAATGATTCCTGATTCTTTTATTGGGTTATTTTCACTTCAAAGGCTCCACACACTTGTTTGCAAAATGATCTGACTCAGTTGCCAGCATGCTTGAACCTTCTTCCTGAGCCTCTGAGTATCTCTGACAGTTTGTCAACACCTAAAACTCCACTTTGGCTAATGTCAGTAAATAAGAAAGTTTTGGTAAATCCACCAATTAATATTATACCTAAGGTTCTGATGTGGACAAGAAATAGCTATTATCTTTTAAATCTCTGTGTTTTCTGATGAATTACCCTTTGATACCTTCTCATTATTAATGGCATATCTAACCCAAATATATCCCACTTAGAATGTAATTTCCTTCAGAGCATGAACCTGAACAGTTCATATTCACAGCTCTATACTCAGAACCTAAAATAGTACTTGGCAAATAGCAGGCAACCAATCAGTGTTTGTTGAATACTGATTGAATGAATGAGTGAATGAATGAATGAAAAGCATAATAAGAGTTGTAGCCTTTGGCATAAAGAGATCCCAGCACATATGAGTTTTGGTTATGCCACTTCTCACCTATGAGACTTCTCTAAATTTCAACTTCTTTATCAGTGTAATAATACTTACCTCATGGGTTTTGGAAGAGAATTAAATAAGATAATGCACAAAGTTCTTAGCAAAGTAGTTGGCATATTTTTAGGACTTGATAAATGTTCACTATTTTGTCTCCTCTTTTCAATGAATATACTCAAATGTTGAAGCTTATTAGAGGTAATTGAACTAATTTAATATGACTAGTAATGATGATTGCACTTAAGACAAATGAGTTTAACTAATCTTTCAGCAAGATTTTACTCTAAGAGCCAAGTTGAGAAAACATGTGTTGGTCAATGCCCAGCATATTTAAAACACTACACTATGCTTTCAGGAGTGGGCAGGATGCAAGGATAAATAAGACACAGTCCCTTCCTTCCAGGCACATAAACCAAAAAAAACTTACTATATCTGCAGTACTTGCTGAGTATACAGAAATATGAGGCATTGTTATCTCCCAAAAATCTGATTTGCTCTCCGTGCTTTGCAAAAAATTGTTCTACAATACTCAGCCTCTCTTTGAACTCTTACTATGACAAAACAAACAAACAAACAAACAAACAAGAAACCACTGCTTCATGAAACAGTCCATTCAATTTGGGGAAAGTGATCTCCATTAAAAAGATCCTTCTTAAAATGAGCACTAACCGACCTCCCTATGATTTCTGCACATTGATCCAACTTCTGCCTTCTGAACACACCCAGAATAAATCCATTTTCCGCTATGAATCAGAGGTCAGCAAAGTAAAGTCTACAGGCCAAATGTAGGCCACCATTTATTTTTGTAAATAAAGTTTATTGGAACATAGCTAAGCCTATTCATTTATGTATTGTTTATGGCTGCTTTTGTACAGAAGCAGAGAAGTTATAACTGAAAATTTTTTGTCCACAAAGTCAAAAATACTTATTGTTTGACCTTTGAGAAGTTATTTGACCTCTGCTCTATATGACCAGCCTTGAAACACTTAAAAACAACCAGCATGTTTTCTCCGAAAATGGGAAGCCCAGACTGAGCCTAGAACTCTAAGTGGGAGCTAATGGAGGCAGTATGCAGAAGCGCTATCACAACCCTTGTTCAGGACACCATATTTCCAATTCTGTGACTGTTACAAGGAAGAGCTGGCTACCTAAGGTGCACAGAAGCCAATATTATGGCACTAGCTTTTTTTTGGGGGGGGGGCTTTATTGTGAAGCCAACTCACAAGAAGACAGGAGGCAAGGCTTTAATCCAGCGGTCCCCAACCTTTTTGGCACCAGGGACTGGTGCTCCTATGAGAATCTAATACCTGATGAGCTGAGGTGGAGCTGAGATGGTGATGCTAGGGCTGGGGAGCGACTACAAATACAGATGATGCTTTGCTCACTAGCCCACTGCTCCTGCTGTGTGGCCCGGTTCCTAACAGGACACAGACCAATACTGGCCTACTGCCCAGTGGTTGGGGACCCCTGCTTTAATCCATCTTTCTAATTGAGGGTTTGTGGGGAGTTTTAAGGGACTGGGGACATAGACTGGTATGCAGAAGTAGTGGCAGGACAAGTTTCAATGGGACGGGGAGTTAGAATGTGACCATTTATGGTAAGATAAGGTAAGGAACTTCAGCCCCAGCCCTTCCTGGACAATAGACCTGTGGCTTCTGAAAGGGCTCCGACCTTCCGGTTCCAGTCATGTCTCAGTCTCTCGGCTCTGTGGGAGGGAGAAAATTTGGGCATAAGTTGAAACATTTTCTCCTCTCCACATGCTTCAGCTACACCACTTGCCCTTTGGTTCTCTTGTCTCTAAAAACAACTCAGCATCTTGTAAGAAATGGGATAGGGCCAGTGCGAGTTGATTCTGTGGTGACATCACCAGAGATCAGGTCTTTGACTGACCCCATAATGCTTGACTGCATAAAAGACTAAATCTCAGAGAATTTTTTTCCCCAGGAGTTTCTATTAAGTTATGCCTCCCCACCCTGCATTGGTGCAACCTAGTATTGGAAATTATATACAAAACTTTACATCTTTCCAGCCTGTCTAGAGCAACCAGAAAACAATTCAGTATATATTTAAGAGCTCTATCAGTCAGGGTCAGATAGGAAGAAGATGACATATTCAGCTAGAATTGTTAAGAGAATATAATAAAGACACCATTTACATTCCTGTGGGCAGGATTGAGACATCTAACAAAGGAATTTGTCACCACCCTCTCTGGATAAATGGGAATGAGGAGAGAGGGATGTTGCTGACACCCACTGACAGCTGGAACCATGGGAGAAGGGCTGCCTGACTGGAGCTATGGTACTGGAGACACAACTACTGCCAGAACCAAGCCAAGAGGAAGGCAGGGAGGGAGGACAACAGTTACTCTGATGTGCTTTTCTCCCATCCTCAGCCTACCATGGTGGAACCCCACCAGAAGTTGGAAGGCAAGAGAGCAGGGCCAAAAGTAGGTGCCGGAGAATTTGAAGCAGAGAATTAAAAGGGTGAAATGGTGTGCCAGGCATTTTTTAAAATGCTGAATGAATAAACAGATGAACGAATGAAGTGAGCTCAAAGCCTATTGCTCAATGAATTTTTGTTGAACTGCAGAAATGAGTGAAAGGACCGTGATCTCTTTTATGTCCTCCTGCCCCAGAGCTCTCACCGCTGCTCTGCATTGCAGACTTTTCACCCCTTCAATACAGCCCTCGTCCTGGGCTTCCTTCCCTCTGCACCCTTGCCCAGCCTCTCCTGACCCCTCAGATACCCAGCAAGAGCTTACAAAGAGGCTGGATTTTATTTAGGAGATAACAGAGCAGAGCAGAAGTTGTTCTGAACAGAGCTAGGACATTATCAAAAAAAGGGCTCAAAGTCCTGAAATGATTCCCAGAATCAGAATCTAAAATGTACTCTATAATGTTCAGAGTTTTTTTAAATGAAAAATTCAGCATCACTGCATTCTACTGGGGGGTGGAGTGGGGTGGGGAATGGTGGCTACTGAGAAAGCCGCCCCAGACATTTGTGATACAAGGTAACCAGACACCTCATTACTTTGGGGGTGGCTGTTTTACACTCATATGGCCCTCATGATCTCATAAGCTTTTATTGCAAAGGCGTTTGAGCTTTCCATTTATTATGCCAATAGAGGAACTGTTGAGAAGGTGGGATGTGTGACAGAGACATTCTCAATGGTATAAAGCTGCTGGTAGCTCTCCTTAGCTTCCTACCTGTTACTTCCTCAACTGTTAGTGGAATCAGCTCAACTGAATATAGAAAATATAGAGTATTTGATTACTCAAGGGATAAGCACCAGAATTCTGGATTTTGAAGACATAGAAATTATTTGAAAGCATTATATGGTCTGCTACTCTCATTAGATTTTTTTGTTTTTGCATGAGTTGGACACTAGGAATTGCTATCTATCAAAACAAAGTTTTAAAATAACTACAGACCTATATGAGCCTGTTTTATATTCAAGTCCTGAAATTATCTTTGTTCTAACTCAGACTGATACGATTAGCAATTGCCGCCTCATACCTCACAGACCCAGGCCAGTCCATCCCTGGAGTTTCAAATGTCTTATATAAAATCTAAAGCCAGATACACTAGAAGGATCGAGGTGGAAACCACAATTCCTAACTGACACAGCCCAACTGATCCAAGCCCGTACCCAACAAGCCCAGTGAACAGCCTATCTTCCCCCGAAGTTGTTTACATTTCTAAAAGCAATCTTCTGCCAGAGCTCATATGAACCCATGATATAGAATCAAACTTGCCCTTTAAGTTATAGTAACCAACCTCCCAGGGCAGCCATGGCTATTGCAGGATTTGTCAATAAATTTCATTCAAGTTGTTTGTAAAATCTAATCCCAATTAAGATGACTGGAAACATTGATATAAAATCTATAGATTAGATAGTAGTGTTATATCAATATGAATTTTCTGACTTTAATCCTTACACTGTGTTACCTTTGCTCTTTAGAGAACATGCTGAAATGTTTAAGAAGATTCATGACTCCAACTTATTACCCAATGATCCAGAAAAAAAATAATTTGTACATACAGCAAAGAAAGAGAATGATAACTCAACTGTGGCAAAATGTTAGCAATCTTTTTACTCCTTTTGCTATTTTTTACTAGTTTGGAATTACTTCATAATGAAGTTGCTCAGAAACTAATTTCAAAAAACTAGAGCCGTCACTAAAATGTAGTGATTTCAGCCATGCTAATGCTACAGAGTGAGTCAGAAATGGGGTCTCCTTTTTTGTCATCTTTGAGCTAAAATGAGTCATTTCTTCTTTCAGCTAAAGAACTCTTCTATAAATGGAGGAGAACACTAAAGATGCTTTCCACATGAACCCTGAAGGTAAGAGGAATTTGATCACATGCTCCTCTGTCACACCGCCAGTCTGTCCTACCTTTTTATGTAGGCAAGGGCAGGGACTCAACTCTCTTGACTCACAGAGAGAATATCCACATGGTTACATTTGACTGTTCTCAATGACCTTTTAATCTCCCCAGTCCAGCCCAGAAAACTCTGCTCCATTTTTTTCAAAGAAAATATCAAACTATTAATAGCTGATATCACCTAGTGGTTCAATTATGGGGGATTTTTATTCTCTTTTAATATTTTCTGTACTTGAGAGATTTTCAGCAATGACTGTTATTTTTAAAATATGAAAAAGAAATATTGTTTGCTTGTGTTTTCCAAGACAGCTCTACACGAATGTTTGCCTTAGTTTTCTGTGTCCCCATCAGCCCCTAACATTGTCACTGTTGCATGCTTCCTCCCTCCTAACCCATCGACAAACCTTATGGAAAAACTCATAAATGGAGGACTCAGGCTCTTCTTCATTGCCCATCAACAAGGAAAATCACTTTAGGGCCTTAAGACCCACTGAACTCCAGTCACAATCTGCTGGCTTGGTTCTTACAAGCTGTTGGTTTTCTCTCCCCACTTAACTCACACATTCCACCTTTATTCCAGCCTGAACATCATGCCCTATTCCACCTTCCCAGAACCCCAGGCTCAGATGACAAACAGGTCATGAGGTATTATGACTCCAATTTTACACGTGGAGAAACCAAGCCTCAGGGCTTGCCTCTGTACGTACTACAGTAAAATAGGATTTAGATCCCTGAGACCAGCTTGACCTATGTAACCCTGAGAATACATGCCTGCCTTTCAGAAGAAGTTAAAGATTCATGAAGATATGAAACTGACTAGTACATTTGGCAGAAGAGAATTCTAGCCAAAGTTATGCTAGAATTTCCTGAGGGCACCCCAGGGTGTTTACCAGTCTTCCAACACTGAAAAAGTCATAGCCCTTAGAGGGCTAGCTGACACTTCAGTGTCAAGAACCAAGCCTGAGCTTCCCCCTGGGCCTGAGTTTCCAACTTTTGTGCTGTTGATATTCGGAGCCAGGAAATTCTTTGTCGTGGGGGCTGTTCTGTGTATTGTAGGATGCTTAGCAGCATCTCTGGTCTCTACCCACTAAATGTCAGCAGGACACGACCCCATCCCACTTGTGACAACAAACCGTGTCTTCAGACATTGCCTGAGATTCTAAGGAGGAGAAACTTTCCCCCTAGTAGTGACAATAAAATAATGTTACCAGACATACAGAATGTCCCTGGGGGTAGGAGGGACAAAATAACCCCCAAGGAGAACCACAGCCTAGCAAGAACTTTTTTCATGTGAATAGACAAAAATTGATAGTGTTCAGTGCAAATATTACAAGTACTGATAGAAGGGATAGCATAAGTCATCAAAGTGATTTGGCACGACAGGACCCTGTGGCAGAACAGCCCCTCCAGGAGCACTTGGCAGCATTGCAGCCAGTGAATCAACTGAGCCAGCTGACTGGCTTCCCTGGGTTTCTTCCTTGATGCTAAATGCCTCGTGAGGTTTCCTTGAAGAAAAGGTAAACAAGAAAGAACAGGGCACTACTGAATCCTGGAACAGTCCTTCCTTTCATGAGGCTGAAAAGGTCCAGAAAAAAACTTTGTAGTCTGAACTGTGTTGTAAAGCACCAGAGGGATTGACTGCTATTTTTTATTGACATGTGTACTTATTTATAGACTTCACCTCCAATTTGTTTCATAAAATTTGATGTTTTTTAAACATACAGGTATGCGTTCTAGGCAGTGGCTTAACTAGAAATTCATTTTTTAATTCTTCAAAGAGTCAAGAGTAGGTGAGGTGGTGCTAGCAGATTTACCTGAGGTGCCAACAGGCAGATGGAGGCCCCGACAGTAAAATCACTAGGGTTGGTATATGCTCTTCCTAATCATCTTCACATGTGGCCCTTATACCCCCAGTTGATCTCCTTTCCCTGCACCCACCCCTCATTTTTCTCCACCCTTTACTCAACCTAGTGTTTGGTTTGCAAGGCTTCTTCTGATGTCCATGAATAGCTGTGAAAATCACAAGCAAGAACTTGAGAGCAGTTATGTGGCCATCCAAGGAAACAGAAACACCGCTCAGTTCCAGGTGAAAAGCACATCTAGAAAGCAACGTTCATAAAAGAATTCAGAAGAAGAAAAAGAAAAACTCCCTAAAATTAGGAAGGATTAGAATTAAAAGTAGAAATACAACTCTTGTCCGAGACTTTGCCAAAAGCGCCACAGTCCATTCTGTGGCCTTCGGCTTGGTTTCTGGGCTCTTTTACTGAACTATTAATCATACAATCCTGTCCCAGTGGTAGCAAGCACGTCCTGACAACCTCATCTTGGCACCCGGGGTGGAAGAGAATGCCACTCGGACTGGCATGCCAGGTTCTTTTGCAAGAGCTCGGCATCCTTTGGGCTCTTCCCATTCCAACCCTCCCACCTCCAACCCCTCCCTCCTCCATTCTCAGGTTTCTATCTGAACATCTCTGAACTTGACTCTCCCCAGACTGCAAAAGGCTGGGAAACGTAGAAGCAGCCCCGGGCACCAGGGAGGATGTGCCCATCCTAGAGTGTGCTTTGAAGTGAGTCTAAAGCTCTGTGCCTATGATATTTTCATCCACCATACTTGCCTGCCGGAGTCCTTCAAATTTCTATCATTTGAGCCTCTGCTTTGACTAAAGTATGGCCTTGCTCAAAACCTATGAACTTATCTAAGAGAGATAAGATGTTAATTTATGGACAGGAATTTACTTATCAGATTAACTTGTTGATACATCTCTAAGAAGGGGGCCTTGGAATTAGAACACAGGACAAGTTAATTTTGATTGCAATGGTGAGACTGACGTGATTTCAGGATTGCACTCCAGACCTGCACTGTCCAATATACTAGCCACTAACCACATGTGGCAATTTTAACATAAATTCATTGAAATTAAATAATATTAGAAATTCAATTCCTCAGTCACTCTGGCCACATGTGGCTGTGGCTACCATGTTGGACTCAGCAGACATAGAATATTTCCCTCATTATAGAAAGTTCTATTTTGCAGCATTCCTCTAGACTGAAGCTGGTAATGGCAGTGGAGAGTTCTGGAAAGTAGGGGGAGCCTAAAATCACCAGCTCTTTAGGGAACAATAGAGAAAAGAATTCGAAAAGAAAGTGAAATGAGGTCAAAAGCCCACTTCATATGCTTTGCCAAGGGCCCCACACTGAGCAAACATGCATCCACTCACCCCAAAGCTCTTTATGTTGACACCTGCAAATGAAGGAGGGACTGGGGTTAGACTTGGGCCCTATTTCTTCCACAGTACAGCCCCTGGGACCTGTGAGCATCTCAGATCTGTGAAGCAAGACCCTACCCTGAATCCTGAGCTGAGAGGGCCTCAAAGCCTCATTCATATACAGGAGTCACTGGGCTCCCGGCCAAAGGGAATTCATCATCCTTGTGGTATATGACAGCCCATCAGTTTCCAAGAGCCCACCCTTGGGAGTTCCCAAATCAGAAGACATTCAAGGGAAAAGGAGCACCTTCTCCACCTGGAATCAGATCTCCACTCAAAGAGTCTGAGGGACATGGAGGATCAAGCAACGGTCACCCGTTACTGATAATACTGGTTCATACTTGAATAGCACTTGCGGTAATGTGGAGCTTCTTCACAATATTAATTCATCTTATCCTCACAATAATTGGCTGATGAAAACAGATGTGACCCACTCAACACTTCCTTTTAGAAAAAAAATTGTGCTTAGAATGAGGAAGGAATGTGCCAAAGTCAACCTGACAGATAAATGGCAGAACCAGTTGTCTGGTGATGGAAGTTACTTTGTACTTGTCCATAACCCTCAGCATGTCATCCCCAAAGAGTGTGACCTCCCTTTGTGTCATGCTGCAACCCAAGTTCATGTCCAGTCCCAAGCCAACCATAGAGCCCTTAACAGTCTCGTGGATTCTTTATTTCCAAGTGAGTTTTATGAACTGCTGAGCAAGAAGGCAAAGTGGACTCACAGCTGGAACAAGAACACTGGTGTAACTTTTCCCATGAATGCTGAGATCTAGAAAATGATGAAGAGGAAATGGAGCTCATGGCAGCCTAGGCACTAGAACTACCGAATCTGTTTTCATGTGCACAAGACTGCTTTCCTGGCTCCCTAAACTCTGAATCTTCAGTAGGAGACCCTGGAATATGCCAGTGGCTGCTCTTTGCTAGAAAAGGATCAAGGATCCAGAAAAATTGATCAAATCAGTTCATTTATAATACTTTTAATAGTTTTATGACATATTCTCAAATTTGAAAGAATTTCTCACTGTATGGGAGCCATTTACATGCATGGCTAGATAACAGATCAGAGTCCATATGTGCTTTACCATAGCATCTACATAAATACCTGGATATGAAGAGTAATTATTGAACTTTCACTTCTAGTCAAGTCTAGTACTAAATCAGCCATTGTCCAAGGAACAGAAAGAAAAAAAATTGGATAATCAAATAGATAAAGCAATAGTGAGGATAGCGACAAAAATGAAGTGATCACTTTAAATGTGCCAAATAAAGCAATACCCCTAGCAATGCACTACTTTGTTTCTTCCCTTTATAGCAAAATCCCGGCACTTCTCAGTCAATGTCTGCTTTCTCCACCTCTAAGCCTCTCGAGTTGGAAACAATTTGACCACTAAGCTGTCCATGCCAAACTTTGATGCAATCCCCCTAGAGCCAGATGCCTGGCTGAAAGTGGATTCAGTGGTGGGCATGTAACACACACCAGAGTCCTGAGAAAACCAGTTTTAGGTTTGCTTTAACTGCTCATAATACCACTATGGACCCAGGCTCCTTCCATCTGGGAGATGCTTCTCCTCCCCACTCTCTCTTTTTACCACAGATGTTCACTGGACATTAGTTGAAAGACAGATAGTGTTGGGTGAATGGGTGTTTCAACCACTAAAGAGGTCAGCCCTGACTTTTTCCTAAAATGCATTAAAAGAGGTGAATCCTGGTTTCCCATCCTTCTCCCATTGTCACTCAATGAGTTTGCACTGGGAGTATTTATTACAGTATTTATTACCCAGACCCAATCTAACTAAGGACCATGGCCATTACATTTTTTATTGGACAGGAAGGAGGCTTTTCTGCTAAGAGAGGGTGTCTGAGGGAAGCTGAGTAGAAGGGAAAGCAGAAGAAAGAGTTAATATAAGCCAGTAAAATACATAAGTAATTATTTTCCTGGATATGTATCCCCAAAGTTTTGAATGAAGAAGCAAGTTTGAAAGAACACATTGTACATGACTGAGAAAGGGTGATGATTAAATCCAGTAGAGACAAGATGTGCTGGTACAAGATGAAGAAAGTGGCGGGAGAGAGAGGCACTTTGGGACTGGTAGTGGTTTCAAGATGTGGCAAAGATGCTCAGACTCCTGAGTCATAGGCAAGGAGAGGCTTTAACCTTGAGCCCATGAGTTACCCCTCTGCCTACCACCCTTTGAACTTCTAGGTTTGAAGTTCTTCTCTTTTACATACCAAGAATGAACAGAGCTGAGGGGCCTCAGTAAAAAGAGTGTCCAGCTTCTCAGAGAGAACCCTATGAACTTCTTAAACTCTAATAAGATGACCACTCCCTTCTCTGAAGCTCTGAAAAAAGAGTTTTTCCATGAAATTGCTTGTCACCCACTTGTCAGAAACTTAATGGCACATAATGACTGGTCGCCCCTGGGTATTTTAAATAACACTAAGATGGACACAGAATGGAATTCGAAGAAATGAAGGGAATTCCTGAAAACAAATGAGCAGGCTGTGGGACACCACGAACTGTTGAAATCACTCTTTATTACCCAAGAGGCAGAGTGCATGCTCAGCCACACACATTAATTAACACGGGGAGGTTGGCAGTCAGCAGCTGCTGAAAATGTTGCTACAACATGAAGGAGCAAGTTTTGTGTTTCACTGTAATGGGGACCTTTCCTATGTATTTACACCATGAAATGGCAGGTCTTCATTAGGGCATTGCTTTTGCAGTGGCAAAATTTTCATGAGGATTTTCACCCCTCAATTATAAAAGTAATAAACTTATTTTATTTGGGTATTTTAGCAATAATTTATTTTATTTCATTACAAAAGTAATAATTTTTTTGTTGTTTTAGAATCATCCTCCCAAAAGTAACCACTTTTAGTATATTGGTGTCTATATAGTTTCGATCTTTCTTCTGTGTATATGTTAAGATACATATATTAGAATTGAAGTCCAACATCTATTTTCTGCTCCCTGCTCTCTTTTCCTTTTCACATGTTTTCATTTAATTTTGTATTACATTATTTTAAAGATTAAATAATATTTCATTTTATGTCCATACATGAGTAGTTCAATAATCCTTTAGAATTCAGTTTTTAGATTTTTTTCCAATATTCTCTTTTTATAAATAGCACTGAAAGATACTTTTTGTACAGAATTGTTTTTTGCACATAATTGTTCATTTGGAATAAATTTCTAAAGCGTATTTTTCAGTTCAAAGTATATCTACATTCTTCAGGCTTTTAATAAATATTACTTCAGGCTTTTAATAATAAATGTATTAAAATAAATTTTAATACTCAATTTATACTCAAAAGGTAAGGTGCCAGTTTCATATCCACCACTAAGCAGCCAGAAGTGTTTGCAAATTCAAAGACACCATCCTGAAATCTCACAGAGTTGGAAAAATAACACAATAAAATATTTTCCATAAAAATGTTTAAAAATTAAAAATCCTATTAAAACTACATTGTCATTATTATCAATCTTTAAACTACCCAAGATAGATAAGGTATTACCTCTCTCAACTACATATAACAATGATTAACAGTCTTTCAGAGGATAAAATCCTTACCAACCTCTCTCTAAATGCAACTGACACCCAATACATTTCATTTGTTCAAAACCACTTATTTTAATACTTTCTACACATTGAGCTTTGTGTTAAGTATGAGGAATGTAGAAGAAAAACAATCAACACAGTTTTTGACATCAATAAGCATCTAGCCTTGGAAGGTGAGAAGGGAAAGAAAAATAAATCAGGATGCATCATCAGTTCTGTGATAGAGCGAAGAGAAAGAAAAATAAATCAGGATGCATCATCAGTTCTGAGATAGAGTCAGGTCCTGGATGCTGTCCATGTAGGGCATCCTCCACTTTTGGAAGATGCAAGGAAATCCTTTCCTGAAGGAAGGAAAGCTGAAACTGAGGAGAAGAAGGCAATTGGGCTTTTGATTGAGTAGCCATGTGCCAATCCTATTCCTTCTGAAATAATATTGAGAAAGCACGTATTTCTAGCAGTTATATTCCTGCACAGAAAGAGAACCATTTGGCAGGGGGGCTAAGGGAGAGAGTGAAGACTTTAACACACCACGTGGTCAGATGTCCCCCTTGGGGATGTACTTTAGGAAACAGTAGACGTTTATAATTTCTCTAGAAATCAACCTGATATTTTTAGTCAATGAGATATGAAAGCTGAGTTTAAGAGCAGAATTGTTTGGAATTGTAGAAGAGATTTTAGAGGGATGCATAAGAAAGATAGAGGGCAAGACATGGCAACTGACAGAGAGGAACTTTGGAGGAGATGAGAAAGATGCCTGCTAAATTTCTACTGTAAAATGTGCTACCTGTCTACCCACAAAATTCTTGTTTTTGTTAACACATGAAGTGATACAGGGTTGCATGTAGCTTCCAGATGGGTGGAGAGTGATAACTAGGCTGCCTGTTGGAGGCTATCACACCTGCTTTACTCATCCTTCATTCTGTGAGCATGTAAGTGCTACTGTGTGCTCAGGAGACTTTTGTTAAGCAGGAAATCTTTTAAATTGCACAGAATGGTGACGTCATTACCCGCTGCTCTTCTCATACTGACCCACTGGGCCAACTTGAGCTCTGTGTGCTTGGCATATTCTCAGAGCTTTAAAGAAAAGGCGGAGATTCTAATGGGATCATTTCTGGATTTCGGAAATGCATTCTAGAAATCCAGGTATGGATTAGCTCCTCTGCTTAAGCACACCTATGGAAAGCATCCCATGCCATTTGTATTTTGACTTGTAAATAAACTGGCAATTAACAGAACTGCGAGTATAAACAAAGCAGCAAACTTCTCTTCCAAATTATATTGTTTTTGTGGTAAAATTAAAATTAATTTCTGTCTCTAAAGTTTAACTGAGAAGCATGGGAATGTGACAATAGGATGTCTATCAGGCTAAGGATGAAAAACTATTGCCAATTATCTTCCAAGCAGAGTGTTTACAAAGATAAGAAGAAATTAACTAAACTTTTTGGATATTGACTTCCTAATCCTTATTTTCTCTTTAGTAGTCTCAGAGGGTTGTCTGGAAGGCACATGATCAATTATATGTTGTGCAAAGAGGTGATGTTGTTATGGTAAAGTAGTGAGTTAATGATGTAATAGTTTCTGTCAGGCCAATGCCATGGTGGCCAGAGGTACAGACATTTGCATAGGCCCATCCACTTCCGTGTGCACATACATTGAAGCCTAGCAACCATTTGGGAGATAGGCGTACTTTTTTGTTGGTGTACACTAATGGGATGGTGGATTTATTAAGAAATCTAGAGAGAGATACTTTCACAATTGACAATAGCACTTGCCTTTTAAGATGTTAAGCATATTTTGTTTTTCTAAGTGCATTTGTCTTACTTTGAGATACAGAAATGCATCACTATGCAAAGCTCACTTATCCAGAAACCACATTTCAGTCTCCTTTGACACTCTCTGTCCCTGAGTTCATATTAATGCGCATGAACAGCTTTATTGAAGTAATCAATGAGATCTCAGAACATTTTCTTCAGTAATATGGAGGTCTTATTCATTAATGGGAAGAGTGAGTTGCAGAGCTTGAAGTCCAGTGCTCTTTCAGTGGACCTGTGACTCAGAATCATGTATTATATAAAGTCTTACAAAAATAGTCATTCAGTCAGTCAGTCAGTCAGTCAGTCACCCAACAAGTTTTATTGAACATCTATGGGAAAAAATGTGACAATGGGTGGGGGCTGAATATGTAGAGGAAGCCAGACAGAGGTTACTCTGAGACTTTGATGATGATGTTCAAAATGGAACACTGACAGGAGGCCAGGTTTCAGAGGTTTTCTTCTTCTTCTGAGCTCTTCTACCTGGTTAAATATAGAAGCTATGGTATAAACTGTACGGACTGTGTCTGGATTGTTCCTGGATTAGTCAGGCTAAGGCGAGTCATTTTCACACCAACCTCTCTATACCTCAGAAGCTTGACAAGCAAAGCTTAATCTCTCACCCATGTCACAGTCCAGTGGACATCAGCAGGGGACGAATGATCCTTCCATCTACTGGCTGTACTAAGCTCTTAGGATCTTGAAGTCCTCAACTTTGTCTTCCTCTGTCCAGTAATGGATCAGAGAGAGAAGGAATGAAAATGTGCGAGAAGTTTTAAAGACCAGGACTAGACTAGAAGGGTATTGTGTCTGCCCACTTTCAGAACCCAAACCCATCTTCTTACTACATGGGAATCAATAAAGTGAACTTTAACTGTGTGTCCAGAAAGAAAAGGGGAACCAAATTCTGATGGATACCAGAAGCTTTTACTACTCTTGTGATCTCCCAGGGTTCTAACTGAAATGGGGGGATGGGGGAGAAAGCAAGAATCAGAGAAGAAAAATGCTTTGACACATTTTTGAGAATTTCTTCTTAGACTTGCAACTTTCTCAGATGTGCACACAGCCCAGTCTCAATGCTCTAAAGATATTCCCATCAGGCACTTGGTCAAGGCATTTTATTTTTTTTCAGGCCTCAGTTGACCCACATGTGGAAGTGAGAGGTTGGATCAGAATTCTTTCAAGTCTTTTGGCTCCTTTCATATACAAAATGCCATGACTCTAGAACTCCTGCTGTTCACTTTCTCCTGAGAGAAATAATCAGGGATACAATGCCAGTAGGCCAATTCTAAAAAATTAAAATAGACAAAATAGACAAGGTTTTTACCAATATACAATAGTGATTTTTTTTATGGCAAAATAAAGTTGTTTGGAGATTTGGATGAATGAATAGCACATTCACATACATATATATAACACTCACAGAGATCCCTCTGTGAAAAAAAAATAATCTTATTTGAACCATCTAACAATGTTCTACTATTCCTGCCCTGTATTAGTCAGTTTTGCAATGATAACCAACAATGCTATCTCGGTGACTTACAACATTCACTTTTTGCTCACTTTACATAAGAATGGTGAGTCAGCTGCAGGCTGGCCATAGCTCTGCTAATATTGGCTGGGCATCTGGGCTCCTCCTGTCTTCTCATTTTAGAACCCAGATTGTAGGAGTAGCCACTATCTGGAACATTCTGAGGGCATGTGGAGAACAAGAGCAAGAAGTCCTAAGTCAAACCATGTATTTAAAGCTTCTGGTTGGATATAGCAAAAGCAATCACAACCACTCGCATTCATTGGCCAAAGTTTTTTATGCAGCCAAGTCCAAAGTCATTGAGGTAGGATGTGTACACCTCCCACTGGATGCATGACTATGGCCAATGAAAATGGGTTGGAATATGTGATCCTAGGACTGGGAGGAAGCAAATAGCCGGGACAATAGTCCAGTCTGCAGACAGCCCCACCACCTCCACTGAAATTATAAATGTGACATTTCCCATCGCAGGGAAGTCACTCTATCTCTCTCCTTCTGCTGTGAAGAGTTCTTGGGTTGGAGAGAGTTAGGGAGGAGAAGCAATCAGCAGTGGGGGAATGGAAGGATTTTAGCAAACATTATAGACTGGGCACTATTTTAAGTTCATCACAAATGCTAACTCATTTAACTTTCATCACAGCACTGTGAGGTTGGTCCTAGCATTATTTCCATTCTACAGATGAGGAAACTAAGGCACAGAGAAGTTATATAATTTGCCTGTGATCACACATCTAGTAAGTGCAAAGAATAGGATTCCAACTCAGATAATCTAGCTCCAAAATCCCTATTTCTTAAACACTAAAAAGGGAAGAAAAATGGGAGAATTCTAGCTCCATTGGTCAGCTGGTTCCTGATATTCTGCAATTTTAGGGAGCAAAGAAACCAAGAACCTCTGGAAGGGGCATATATTATTTCAAGAAGACATGACAAATATGTTTTTCTGAACATACACATAACCCAATGTTGCAAGATCATGAGGATATAGCTCACTGTCTCAGACACGTTCTTGCATATTCTCTTCTCTCATGAAACTTACAGTCTAGTGAAAGGAGACACTCTATCAACAAATAAATAAGGAAAAAGCATCATAGGTCAGATGACAAGAAGTGCTGTGGAGAACAGTCAGGTGGGACAGGAGAATGAAGAATGTGGAACAATACTGAAGATGGGTTGAATCTGAAGACAGTGATCAATGAAGGCATGCTGACAAGGTGACATTCAAGCAATGGCCTGAAAGAGGGGAGAGTGATAAATATGTGATGAGTGAATACATGCATACTCAAGAAGATTTAGCTATCCCAAAGAGACCTAGAAATAAATTAATTAATCAAAAGATTACTCATTACTTACACCTGGACCAGGCCACCCTTTCCCCTGACATAACTCAAGCTGATGTGGTTAAGCCCCCGTCCCCTTTCTCTCCTTTCATGTGGCTGCAGCCACTCCCAATTCCACCAAAAGATCTCCTATAGGACAGAAGGGGACATGGCCACAATCTTCAAATGGCCAAGGAATTTTTTTTTTTTGATTGGGAACACGCAGGGGTTATGTGGTGGCAATTGTTCCCTTTGTGGGGGCACCAGGTGAGAGGAGGGGAGTCGATTTGTGCTGGTGTTATTGGCGCGTCTGTGTGCCCACGCACATAAAACGATAGGGAAGCGAGCCCAATACGAAAGAAGACAGAGCTAACAGAACTACTGAGCAATGAGAAAATGAGAAACTCTTTGAGCTTCAGTTTTCTCGTCTGTGAAAGGGGATCAATGGTATACTAATGACAACAAAAGAATAGTTTTCCCACCCACTGCACAGGGTTATTATAAGAATAAAATATGATAATGATGTGAAAGTCCTTTGTAAATTGTAGGTAACCATGTTAATAAAAGTTCTGTCATTTTATCTTGGACGTTGCTAATCTGAGGCAGGACTCAGTTTAAACAGTGGATTCGCAACTCTTCTGTGTGATAGTGGACAGTGCTGGTTACCTCTCTGAGCCTCAGCTCCTTCTGACAGATGGAGCCTCCCAGAAGAGGCATTATTATCAGGTGACATCATGCTGGCCAGCAGTTCCCAGCCATGGCTCTCCATGGGAATCATCTGGAGGGCTTTTTTTAAATGACCATGTACCAATGGGCCCAACTCTGAACCAACTGATTAGAATCTCCAGGGACAAGGCACAGGTATCAGTTCTTCTAAGATGTGGTTCTACTGTGAAACTAATTGTTTCTAAGTAGTTCTAATTGAAAACCACAGATGTCTGTGCAATCACTTTGTAAACTGCAAAACATAACCTTCAATTTATGGGTGTTTTTAATTGTTCTTAATTGATTGATGATCTCACAAGGGGCTAGTTTCTCTGAAAATTAAACCAACGTGCATTTCCACCATCTGTTCAAAATGTGCCCTGGCAGAGAGAACTGAAATTTCCCCAGGTCCTATTCTTGCCTTCAAGCCAAGCGGGCTGAGTGAAAACCAGCCTCTGTCAGATCAAAGATGCTGCTGGGATGTTGTGCCAGTGAGTGCAGTTAGTGTAATCGGATTTGGAAGTGATTCCTTCAGCCACAGGGAAACACTCAGTGTTCTGTTTCTTTAAAGTAACTCCAGTGCAAAGATGCATAAATCACAGTGTGGCAATTTACCCAAATTAGAGAACAAACCAGAGATCATTCCAGTGAAGTCCTCTTACGTGGAACCAGTCCTGAGTTAGCTCCAATCTGTACAAACGGTCTCTTTGCTAATCCTCTGCCTGTTGTAGCAGGCAGCCATCACCACACACAGCCACGTCCCTCCTGTCGGAAGCTTCTTCACAGAGCACAAAGTCTTCCAGAAGTTCTTCCCTTGATGGGATCTCTGGGGCTCTTGGAAAAGGAGGTAGATGGAGCATCTGGAATCCCAGGCAGGCATTTTTCTTCAGCCTCTCTCCTGTGCCTGATAACTTTCACATAGCCACAATGTTCTGACTAAACAGGTAGGCTCTGATGTGATGGTCGTTTTATATAGACGTGATTCTCCTGTGTGAAGCTCTGGATGTTTCTCACCAAAGGATATATCAAAACAAGAAATAAGATGGAAACTTTATTGAGAAGCAATAAAATGTAAACTTGATAATTGCAGTGATAACCAATTAATAATGATGAATGATCACACGAGCAAGGGTCCATCCCACTGTTAAAGTTCATAGCCAAATGTGTAAATATGTGGTCTGGCTCCGGACACATAAATACTTGGTTACTATGGGCACATGTAGCACTTGAAGAGCTAGAACATTCATCGCTCCACCCTCAGCTAGGGTTCTCTTAGTACAACATCCCCACCTTCAACGTCTGCATCAAACAGCTCCGCCACACTCTCCTTAAAAACTCTTCAATTCCTCTGCCAAAGATGGAATGCTAAGCTGACTCCAAGTCCCGTGCCTAATAATGTCAGCATAAGATGTTCTCCTGCATACAGAGTTTCATCCCACGTATTAGAGTCTTGTGCTGCTTTTTCACCTTTAGGGCTTTATTGATTCACATATTCATTCTACAGTCATCGGCCACTGACTTTGGGCAGACCTTGTATAAAGGCCTTAATCTTGAGCCTGTAAAATCTCTAATCCCTCCTGCTGCTTTTCCCACTCTGAGTAGATTATGTCCTGTTTTCCAAACTAAATGTTGGCATTCCATATTGAAGAGACAAGCCAGACTCCTGGAAATCACAGGGTACATGGGGTTCTCTCCCTGTTATTCTAACCTCAAGCCATCTAACCCAGGTGGAGCAGCAGGTAGATGTATTTAAAATAGGTTTGCAAGAAATGAGACATTTTGCATTCTTTAGGACAAGCAAGGCATTTGGAACTTAATTTGGATTAATCAGGAGATATGGCAGGCAGGGTCCTAACCATTTATAGTGGAGATCTGAAGTTGGGGAAGAGCACAAAGTGGCTATGGGGGCGTGCAGACAGGGCTTCCTCTCTGAGGGTCAGTCAGTCCTATTGAAATCCAAAGTTTGCCCAAGACATCAAGAGTAGAATGAACAAATAAATTATGGTCTTCCATTCAATGTAATATGGATGAAGATGAATAAAGTGAAGCGGAAGTGAATTTTGTTAAACTACATGTAACAACAAGGATGAATTATACAACAATGTGGATTGAAAGAAGCCAGACACACACACTCAAAAAATGCATATTTATGATTCTATCTATATCAAGTACAAAGGTAGGGGAAATGAACCTGTTAGAAATCAGAGGAGCAGCTCCTGCTGGGACAGGTGGGCAGAGACTGAGAGGAGACACCAGTGCTATTAGTGTTCTCTTTCTTGACCAGATTGTAACATAAGCATATTTACTTTGTGATAACTTATTGAGCAGAATACTTACGATCTGTGCATATTGTATGTGTGACAGTCATTAAAGAAATCCAGATATTGAGTTGGGCCGAGCTTGACTGTGGGAATTGGGCTTGCAAAAGCAAGATAGAGACCCCAGAATCTCTGCCTAGCATGTTAGGTCCATTTCTAGAATCAGGGGAAATGACCCAAAACTTTGAGTAGAACACTGGAGTGACAGTGGCAAATGAGACAGGACGAGGTAGGGACTGCACTTGCTTTGGAGATCACCTGACATCAGGTCTTGGGAGTAAGTCCCACAAAATGGTGGAGCCGAGATAGCGGGTATTTAACATTGGCTTCAGTGCTGGTTGGCCAAGAACATGCACATGTGTAGACAGTAAAATCTCAGGAGGCCACACTGCTTCTTCTCCTAAACCACGTCCTTTCTACTGTGGATAGTGGGATCAATACAGGCTGTGGGACTATGGCCCTGATTTTCCAACTAGGGAGAGTGGCATTTGTTTCTCAGAAGGGTAAGTTGCCAAGACAAAAAAAAATGCCAGACTTCTTTTTCAACTGTTGGCCTGCGCACAGAGACTTGGCTTAATGGAAGGTGATGAAGAAAAGCTTTTGGAAAGAGAGTGACTGAACGGGCTCAGCACTGATGAGGAAGAAGGGGTTTTTGTGGGGTCATACCACAGTGGGACATAGCAGGAGAGGAAGGCATATTTGAATAAGATAATGGGAGAAGCATAAAGAAAGGAGAGTCTTTGAGGATTCAGAGGCGGGGAGATCAGGCAGCTGGTCATGGGAAAGGTGTGGGCTCTGCTGACTTGCTACAGACCTGCTCTTTGGTTCCAAGTCTTGCATTTCCAAACCATGGTCATACCCAGGGAGCTAGTGAGGAGCTAAGCCAAGATAATTGTTCTCAGGCAGAGGCGTGAGGCTGCCTTTTCCTAATTGGTCTCCAAATATCTGGAGCCAGTTACCTCTAAAACCATCACCCAAAGCAGGCTATGGATCCTCTTTGGGTGTCCCAGCCCCAGTTGGGGTGGATAATTTTGATCGAGATCCTGCTTGCCATAGGGCAATGGACTCAGAGAGACAAAAACCAGATTTGTCCCCAGCATAGTGTCTGTCATCCATAAAAAATGATCAGTGACAGCGGGAGGCATGCCTAGTGCTGAGAAAAAATAATGTGTTATCAGCGGAAACGTTCAGCGTAGCTCCCTTTGGAGCAAGCAGTTGTGATTGTCTTTCTCTCTGAAGGTTTACTGTGGTTGTCCTGCTGGGGAGTAAGATGCAGAATGTGTTGGGAAATCATTGAAACACAGTAACATAAGTATGTCTAATTTCCTGGCACAGGGGTTTCAAGGCATCAGAAGCAGTCCTGGCTAGTTACCAAATTTGCAGGATATCTTAGGAAATCCCAGAGGAAGGGGTTTCTTTTTGGTCCGTAAAATACTTACTGAAATCATTGTTATAGAAAAAAATTTATTTAGGAGAGTTTCTTTGAGCCTGGACCCACGCACCAGAAAGTGTAACTCATGACAATATCTGCTCTCGCCTGCCCCTACCCTGATGCCCTGATTCAGCAGAGATGTCTGGATAGTATCTGACCTCGCCCGAAAGGTGTGATTGATAGTATGTTGATCTCAAGCATTTTGATGCAATGTCCAAAAGAGCAGGGAAATCTCAATAAAAGGATATTATAGAACTTTTTCAGCCAGTGGGGAGAATTTCCATCCTGAAGCCAGGCTGGGATCACCAGATTTCCAGAACAAATAACTCCTCTGGGGCTATAGGAACCTATCGAAGGTGAGTTAGTGGGAACAGAGCTTGAGACAGGCACAAGCAGAGTGAGTCGCTGAGGTTACCTCTCTGAGCCCGGGCTCTCTTGACTCCATGCCCACCCAAGACTTGGCACACTGCTCACCCCGGGTCTGTAGCTGTTGTCTCCACTGTCTCCTCCCATAGAAGGAGCAATAAATGCACCATCGATCACAGACTGAAAATCAGGTGATTTCTCAGATGGGCTCACATTTGCTAGATTTCTCTCTCCCGATGACATGTGACTGACAGCTTACTAAACTGCTCTGTACTTCAGTTTCCTCATGTGTTAAAGCAGGATGGTAAGTCTACAGCCATGCCACTCTGAACAGGCCCGATCCCATCTGCTCTCGGAAGCTAAGCAGGGTCGGGCCTGGTTAGTACTTGGATGGGAGACCACCTAGGAAGACCAAGTGCTGTAGACCTGAAAAATAAAGGATTGTAAACTGACAAGGTCCTTGCAATCTGTAAGGCCAACCAAGGGTTGCCTCACCTAAAAAAATAATAATAATTAAGAAAATAAAAATAAAAAATAAAGTGGGATGGTAATACCCTGTGCTACTCGTGCAGCTATTATGAGAGCTAAATGAAATTTTTGAGATTTGGACACATAGCACTGTGCTGGGGCCATAGTAAATGCTGCATTTACTATGGCAGGCATGGTTTTAAAGCTATTAGGAGCCTTTAACAACTTGATTTAAATCAGATGACCCTAAGGGGTTAGATGGAGCAGGCAGTTTAGAATGTACAACCCAGAGCACTTTTGGAAGAAATCCAGGAAGAGTGACTAGAAGCTCCCCAGAGGATGGCATACTGGTTACCTCACAGGAACCCCACTTGATGGCACCTATGTGTCCCAAACCTCTACTGTACTAAGATTTATATTTCTGATATGTCTCAGAGGGAACAGGAGCAGGTGGACAAAGCCTTCAGGAAGCCCACTAGGTGGTATGCAGCCGGAAGGCAGGTGGGGAACACTGATGGGAAAAGGCTGGTCTTTTGGGAGCTCGTCAAACAACAGTCATTTCAAATGTCCCCGATGAGCAGCCTTGCCCCCGGATGTTCTTCCCTTAATTTAAAAAAATAATAATAAAAAAAAAAGAAAGAAAGACCCATAAAATTTAAAGGAAATGTACGCCATGTGTTTCTGAGAATTTACTCTTGATTCATCAAATCTTTTGTTTTCTGAGTCATTTGGAGCCTAATAAGTCTAATGGGCCCTTTTCAAATGTCTTTAAAAACCTTTTTTTTTTCTTACAAGGACATTCAGAGGCTTTGAAAGTTGTTCCAAGGGTAAAAATAATAATATTAATAATAAATTGCTCAAAATTCTCAACCCTTGCAGGTTCAAATTTTACTTAACACTCTGAAGCCAAGGGACTTGAATTATGACTGGAGTTTGTCATTTCTTGTTTATGGGGCTTTTCCAAAGGAGAGAAAGAAACCACATGGAGGTTCACTCATGTTCACTGTGTGGTTCATAGCCATGCCTATAGCCCAGGAAATTTCCAGAAACTTCTTATCCTAAACATCCAGAGGAAGGCCCCCTAACTCTGTGACATCAGTGAGGCCAGACTGCAGTCGCACTGACTTATCAGGCTGGTTTACTTTTGGCTGGTGGATCAAATCCCTCCCAGAACAGTTCTCTGGTAGGGTATATATACATGTCACATCAAATGGGACATATGTTGTTAGGTGAGTGCTGGGCAGAGAGAAAACTATTTTTCTTTGGGGTTTGTACAAAGGAGTCTACCACTATGTGGCTGCCCTTGAACATTGTCATCTGATGACCTCTGGTGGTGGAATTTTTCCCGGCGTGTGTGATCTATGTTTCTGAGCCAAGCCATCCGACCATGTTACATTTTCCTACATTCCTTTCCTCCTGTTTTGTCATTCACATTAAGCAAGGAGCAAGAATCAGTTGCAAACACCCAGAGTAAAGTGGTGCATGTGCCTGACCGGATTGTCATTTCTAAAAAGTTGCCTAATGTCTTCTCTTCCAGTGAACTTCTAATTTCCTGTAGAAAGAGAAGGGAGACAACATGAAGGAGAATGTGGCATCCACATTTGTTTTCATTTTGCTACTTTTTCTCAACACCAATCTTCTGAATGGTAAGTAAGAGACTGTCCTGCTCTTTAATTCAAATCCTGAGGTGTTTTCAGAAAGGGCAGAGAGTCCATCCTAGTCCTCTTGTTATGAGAAATGAAAATGTACATGCCATTTGCTGCTATTCAGTTATTTGCAAAATATTTGGCATTAAAATAGATTTTTAAAATCAGTACAAATGAATTAATGCAGTTAATGCAAAAGCTTATGATTGTGTTCTGACTTTCATCCTTATTCTGGGAGTGCAATGAAACAGCTCTATTTACCTCATCTCTGTGGGTTTCCTCCACCTCAAATGAAATAATGTATGTGAGAACTCTCTGGAAAACTGTTAAGAGACATAAGAGATTGCTGTTACATGGTGGGAAATAGGTATAGCCAACTCTGTTTTCTGTGCTAATGGGGTAAATGAAGTTCACAGCTACATTAGACTGTGTGTGTTTGTGTGTGTGTGTGTGTGTGTGTGTGTGTGTGTGTGTGTGTACATTGCTGTGTTTCTAGCCTTTGCATTTCTGGGTGTGTATACTTTGGGATATACCTGTGTGTATATTAACTTCTCCTAAGTCTCTGATTTCTAATGCTTCTCTGTGTCTACCTGTGTATCACCTGTGTGTGTACCTCCCTGCATGTGTATATTACTGAGTGTCTACCAATCTATACTTCTCTAAGCATGCACCTATGTATATTTCTGTGTGGGGTGTGGGTGCATGTTTCTGATATAGGCTCTATGTGGGTGTACATGTGTACCTGTGTGTATGGCACCTATATAGTTGTCCTTGTGTTTGTGTGTAAAGAATAGTAGAAAGTCCATTCATTTTAACTGTCTCCTCTAAAAAGGGTGAAAGGAACATTTGACTAATTGTAATTTCACTACTTTACTATCTTCTATTGGGTTTCCTAAAAATACCGCTAAAGACCAGTGGAACGTGAAAGAGATAAACTTTCAGAGAAAGAGGAAAAGGAAAGCAAGGATCAGTATAATCCACAGGGAAATTTTAAGTGCTCAAATAATCAACAATTGCCCTAACTGACTTCTGAGTATGCTCATTATTAACCACTGGGTTTGGGGTTTCTTTAACAAACTCTTCTTTCTATTTCACACACTCCTCCTCAGCCATAACCAAAACAAAAGCAAAAACAAAGCCTTTGCTTTAGCCTTTGAAATTATCCAGAAGAAATTTTTCCTAGAAGTGAGCAGTGTTAGAAATATTAGCAAAGCCCAGGCTGGCTGCCATGGATCATTTTTTGTGGGGCTGGAAACTGGAGCTTAGCTCATCTTCATTTGACACTTTCAGCCTGGTGTCCTTAGCCCCAGCCCAAGCACTCTGTCATACCAGTTCATTAAATTCTTTTTTCAGAGAAGTTTTGCCAAGGGCTCCTTCTTCCCATCCATGTTCTCCTCCAAACTTGCTCTTTCTGATCTGCTGCTCAGCTAGAAGTTCTGACCCCAGAGCCAGCACAAGGGGCGGGGCACAGGTGTGAGAGAAAAGAAAGACAATATCCAAAGTTCCTGAGACCAGCACCTGCCAGCCCTCCTCTCTGCTCTTAAATTCCTGAACCAAGCATTTGGGCATCCAGCTCAGCCAAAAAGAGGATTGATGTGGGTTTTGTGGATGGGCATGGCTCCCTAGCTCAGCAGTGTCAGGGCAAACTCACAGTGTCACTGATCCCTTCTTCAGACCTGGCCGATAAGGAAGAGGAGAGGAGGCCAACTCACCAAGAACTTTGCAGATTAGGCAACTAAAAAAATTCTATCCCCTTGACATTGAATAGTACATATAACCTCTCTTGGACTTTCTAGCCTCCAGCTGGGACTAGATACAGCTATTAGATAATAATGACAGCTTATAACCAGGAGAGCAGCTACCCACTTCTTTACTTATTATCATGCTTCCTACTCCCAAAAAAGAGACAAAAAAATTACAAGGAAGTTCTTTGTCCCCCACCACATAAAGACCCAAGGAGAGAGGAGGAAATGTAAGATAAAAAGGTACTAAAAGCCAAGATTCGAGAATAAGAGTGGGGACGATGGGAAGATATACTGTGAGACTGGGTCATAGGTCAAAGATGAATGGAATTAAGGAAAAACAAAACAGAAAGAAAAAAGAAAAGAAAGGAAAAGAAAAGAAAAGAGAAAAGAAAAGGAGAAGAGAAGAAGAGAAGAGAAGAGAAGAGAAGAGAAGAGAAGAGAAGAGAAGAGAAGGGAAGAGAAGAGAAGGGGACAGAAGAATGAAGCAGCTAAAAGGAACATCAGTGATACAAGGAAAGACTAGAAAACCGAAGATTAAGTTCACTGTTTGGAAATGGCAAAAAGATACAGATTAATGACAGAGTGGAGAAATGCCAGAGGGCATGTTATCAGCAAAGGGGGAGGATTCATTTCACCATCATCCTTACGCTGTGGGCGGGTATCAGCTTTGTGGACTTTGATAAAGTTTAATTTATAAATTAGGCACAAGAAGAGGTTAACAACAATATTAAAATACAACAATTATAGCAATATACTCTAGTATTTTGTACTAGAATATAGTGAATATATTGAATAATACAAAATACTAGAATTACAGAGGGACCACACTCTCTTCAGTCCATATGTATCCATCGCACTCTTGATGCTCACTCTTTGTTATCTCTATCTCACAGTACACACAACACCGCAAATGCCCCCAGCCCCTGCCCCTCTCCCTCTCTCCATCCTGCCAGCATCGGGGCAGCCCACAGAGGAGGGTTCCTAGATGCTAATGCTCTGGCATCTCTGAGCACCCCACCCCCAGGCATACTAACCCCAAACTTCATCACTGGCACAGTCCCATCAATCTGCTTCTGTCACCAGCAGAATGATCTAAAAGGTGAATGAACCTTAATATCGACTCTGGTAACTTCTGTCTTTTTTTTTTTTCTCTTTTTTTCTTTTTTTTTTTAGGACAATCACCTCCTGGAAAACCTGAGATCTTTAAATGTCGCTCTCCTGAGAAGGAAACCTTCACGTGCTGGTGGAAGCCTGGGGCAGATGGAGGACTTCCCACCAATTACACGCTGATTTACCGCAAGGAAGGGTAAAAACTCTTCTCTCCTATCAAACCCCAGATGAGAGTTCTCACTCTCCTGGCCAAAATGACATTGGTTCTGAGTTAGTTTCCACACTCCCCTGGATTGGCACTGATAAGGTTCACACTTTTGGCAGAAAGGACTCAAACATCCAGGTCCACATTCTATGGCTAACGTCTCTCAATGCGCATAAGCTCATGGGCCACCAAAGCAATAGGACAGTGTTCTCCCTTATTTGCAGTTTTGCTTTTCATGGTTTCACTTACCTGCAACCAGCCACAGTTCAAAAATATTAAATGGAAAATTCCTGGAATAAACAGTTCATAAGTTTTAAATCTTGTGCCATTCTGAGTAACACGATGAAATTTTTCACTATCCTGCTTCATCCCTCATGGGATAGGCATTATCCTTTTGTTCACTGTATCCACACTATATGTCCTACTTGCCCGTTGGTCACTTAATAGCTGATTATCACAATGACTGTCTCAGTATGGAAGTGCTTTTGTTCAAGTAACTTTTGCAGTAGCGAAATACTACGTCTTCACCTCATCATGCAGGCATTGTATCATCTCACATCATCACAAGAAGGGTAAGTACAGTACAACAAGACACTTTGAGAGAGACCACATAACTTTTACTAGAGTATATTGCTATAATTGTTCTATTTTAATATTGTTGTTAACCTCTTCTTGTGCCTAATTTATAAATTAAACTTTATCATAGGTATGTATACATAGGAAAAACTTTGTATGTTTAGGGTTCAATGCTATCCGTGGTTTCAAACATCAACTTTGGATCTTGGAACATATCCCCCATGGATAAGGGAGCTACTGTAGCAATGATTCCAACTGCCTGTCCCAAACTTAAGTTGCAGCCCAAGGACACACATAAGTGTTTACTAAGTGCTAGTCAACTTTAGACACTTATCTATACACCTTGTGCTATTTATAATTTTCTGTCATAATCATTACCTTTGTACCATAAAAGAATTATCATCCTTGACAACCATGGTACAGTAACTTTTCAAACTTATTTTATGTCCAAGAAAACAAAGAGCCCTATAAGAAAAGGAAAGTGAGGATTTTTTCTTAAGAAATTGCCAATCCAAAATCTGTGACTTCCCAGAGGGCATATTTGGAGCTAAGGTTGCCTTGTGGACTAAAAGAGGTCATCTCTGGGTGAAGGTTTTGTTAGATTTCAGCGAGACCCTCCTGGAAATCCAGGGAGCACCGTCTCCTTCCTCAGTGAAGAAAACAACAGCTGGTCCACTTTCCAATGCCTGCACTTCGCTGTACACAAAGCTGTCATCCCTTCTGGGACCCAAAGGGGTGTCAAGTAAACAGATTTCAGGAGCTCACACCAGCAATCCAAACAGAATACGCCTCCACATCTGTGTGGTGTGTCTTACATCGAGACCCCGAGCCTAATGTGAGCCACCTAATGAGCCACTTGGGCCTGAAATATCTCCCTTCACAGTCACATTACTCTGTTGCTGACTTCGTGCAATCTGAAACATACTGACATCGGTCTTTATTCCCTTCAACCTTTTTTCAATAAAATGTAATTCAACATATATAATGCAATAAATGCTGCATTGTGCATGGCCCCTCGGTGCTTATGTGCAGGGGGAAGTTTCCTGAGATGACTCGATGGCATACGGTAGGTAGAGTGGGACCTGGGTTATTGAAAGTTCAGGTGTTTATTGGCAGGGGCATCTATCACAATGCTCACAGACACATACACACACACACACACACACACACACACACACACACACACTGTAGAAAGGAAGGGTTGATAAGAAGCAGAGTCCTTAAGGCTCTAAAATGACACATCCACCTCCTTCTCCAGCATTCTCTTCCCTGTCTCACTCCCAGCTAACATAATAGGCAGGGCACAGAAGCTTGGGGAGCTATTCTGATACCCAAAATCCAGTGGTATTGTTTTATTAAAAAAAAAAAAAAACAGATCCTTTTTACTCTTCTTTTACCTACTCCTAATGTATTATTCATTGCAGAGATACAAACACCCATGAGTGTCCAGACTACAAAACCGGTGGCCCCAACTCCTGTTACTTTAACAAGAAGTACACCTCCATCTGGACAATATACATCATCACAATAAACGCCACGAACCAGATGGGAAGCAGTTCCTCGGATCCACGTTATGTGGATGTGACTTACATTGGTAAGGGGAAGGGCGATGGGTGAGGAATTCGTTACTCCATTATGGATATATCAGCAACCGAACTCGGTTTGAGTCTCCTTGGCCTATGGATGGATCACCAAAAAGAAAGATGAGAAAATTTACAATAACCTTTTCAACTGAATATTTTTAACCAATTTTTGTTGAGTCATTCATGGCAGTAAGATGCGCATTTAGGATCCTTGTGTTTCTGTGCTTTCCCTTGAACTTTATTCCCGTCCCCTTGCACCCAACAGGAATATTCTATTTATGTGTCCCTTATCAATCCTTTTCTCCCACCTTACTCCTGCAATCAATGCCCCCTTCTTCCTTGACAAGCTGAGATTTCTTTTTGCCCTCCCTGGAGGAAAGAGATCCTTCATAGAGTCGCAGCTCTTAGAAAGAGTCTGTCTGCTTCCACTGCAGAACTAGGTCCAGCTGCTTTGCCCCAAATTCAATTCTCAATGTATATATACTCTTTAGCAACTATTCTTTCAAAAATAAAAAAAAGGGGGGGGAATAAATAGTGCTATTTGAACAGGAGGTTGAAGGCCAAGATCATAAGTACAACATTTAGAGAAGTCATTGGCAAAGTAAAACAAAGTCAATCTGAGAGCTGCTTCTTGCTTTGAATGATCAACGTGGAACTATAGGGCAATTAGACATCACTGTAGTGGCATGTGTGGTTTGTCAGAGATGACAAAGGGAAGCTTAGGTCAAGAGATGGGTTAGCCAGGATGGGGTTCAGCCCTCACCTTCTATGATAATCTAAGGAGAGGCTAATAGGTTCAAGCTCACGCAAGTCTTCCCAATTTTCCTAATACCTCTCGACATGGAAAATTAGGCTAAGACTCAAATATTTACTTGCATATCATCCCATTGTCATGTTATCAGTGGCTAACTTTTAAAAAGCTTCCCACACCAAATAGTTTGCATTTAAATATTTTCTTCCCCCAGCAAATCACTGCAATGAGCCTTGCAGTGGAAACTGGATTCAATCTTAGTTTAAGAAAATCAAAAATGTAACCCACTAACAAGTAGAAATAAAATAAGTTTTATTCATATAAATTTATTTGAGATATGAAGTCTTTAAGATGCTAAATGCCAAATAATTTCTTTTTTGTGGGCTCTTTCTTGAATTGCCTTGCCCTCAAAGATGAAAATATTTAGTATTTGAGGGCAAAACAGTGAAAGCAAGAGAAATTCTAAAATGAGCAACTCCTATAATGAATGATATCCAAACACACACAAAATGAGATTACTAAAGAAGAGTAGTATGTTTAAAAGTGAAATCAATGAGTGCATCAAATTCATATCGACTCTGGAAAACATCTACTCCTGAAAGAATGTGTCCGACCATATTTTTCAAAATAAAAGAAGTATTTATATAACACTGCCATATACAGTACAGGCCACGGATATTCATCTAAAAATCAGAGTTAACCGCAATACATTTTCTATCAGCTTGACTCTCATCTAGTAATAACATGTTAGACAGAAAGACAACATTGGCAGATAATGGCTCAGAAATAGACTTTGTTGTTGTTGTTGTCGTTGAATAATATTCTCAACTAGGGTTATTTGCCTCCCAGAGGATATTTGACAATGGCAGGGCGGGGAAAATGGGGGTGTAATATTGGCATCTAAATGGTAGTCCAGGGATGCTGCTAAGTATCCCACAATGCTCAGGACAGCCCCCGCAACAAAGAATTATTTGGTCCAAGGTTCAAATAATGCTGAAGTTGAGAAACTGCTTGAAAAGATCCATCCTGAACTTTACATGCAGTTTTGTATAATACTTTTTGAGCAGAGGCATTTCTCAGTATTGTGTTTAACTTCAAACTTATATTAAATAACCCATGTTTGTTTAGTAAATACATATAAAGTAATCTTTCTTAGGTATTTACTTAATAACATATAAGCATAAGGATTAGTGGCACATTTTCTAAAGTTCATTTTTTAGGTGATTGTAGGTTATAATGCCAAGTACACTGTAGTTACACTCACTCTATGCCACCTGGTGTGGAGACTGATTTGAGGAGATCATAAATGAAGAAAGAAAATGCAACCGGACAGCAAGACTGAGACTAGGGTAAGACAAGCCAGCACCCTAGGCCCCTCACTCTTAAGGACACTCACAGAGCTGTACTTGAAGGAACTTGAGAGTAAGTACCTCCTTAATTATTTTTTTATTGTGGTAGAATACACATGACATAAAATTCACTCTTTTAACCATTTTTGAAGTATGCAATTCAGTGGTATTGGTTCATTCGTAATGCTATGCAACCATCGCTGCTAATTCCGGACCCCTTTCATCACTCCAAAAGGAAACTTTATACCCTTTCAGTAGTTACTCCAGATTTCCCCCCTGAGCCCAGCCCCAAAGCAGCCATTAGTCTGCTTCCTGTCTCTATAGATTTGCTTATTTTATATATTTCATATATATGGAATGACATAGTATGTGGCCTTTTGTGTCTGGCTTCTTTCACTTAGCATAATGTTCTCGAGATTCATCTATGTTGTAGCATGTATCAGTTCATAGTTTCTTTCTCTTTATGGCTGAATAATGTTCTATTATATGGATATTTTTTATCTATTCATCAATTGATGGACAGTTGAGTTTTTACACCTGTTAGCTATTGTGAATAGCACTATTATAACCATGAATGTATGAGTTTTATTTGAACACTTGCTTTCATTTATTTTGGGTATGTTGGCTGGGTCATGAAATTGATAGGTGACACGGTAATTTTATGTTTAACTTTTTGAGTGGCTTCCAGAATTTTTGCCATAGCAGGTACACCATTTTACATTATCACCAGCAATGTATGAGGATTTCCATATCTCTAACATGTCACTTGTTATTTTTCATTTTTTGAATTCTAGCCATCAGTGGGTTTGAAATGATATCTCATTGTGATTTTGATTTACATTTCCCCAATGACTAATGACACTGAGGACCTTTCATGTGCTTGTTGGCCATTAGTGTCTCTTTAAATTTTGTACCCTACACATCTCCCTTGCTTAAATGTGCAGACTAGCACCTGACCTTAAACACAAGGTGTCTCATATTCATGGTGGGGTGAAATGGTAAGTCACATAGTTCTATGTTCAAATACCACTTTTACTAAATATGGAGGGTTTTTTTATGCCTACAGTTGAACCAGAACCTCCTGTGAACCTGACTTTGGAATTAAAACAGCCGGAAGACCAAAAATTATATCTGTGGATAAAATGGTTTCCACCCACCCTGGTTGACGTAAGATCTGGTTGGCTCATACTCCAATATGAAATTCGATTAAGGACTGAGAAAGCAACTGAGTGGGAGGTGAGTCAATCAGAAGCTTTTGGAAAGAACCATGTCCTTTAGCAAAGATGAAGCCCTTGAAACCGAGAACAGGTCCTTCTAATTATTGGGCCATCGTGTTGCTCTCCTGATGCTGATGTGACCAACCCAGATGTGGAAAGGCCTTCTCTCCTCCACTGGGGTTGATGGAGGAGCTTCTTCACAGCTCTCCAGGGCTAGTTCCTTCCTTGCACTGAACAGCCTCTTCCACCAGGTTTCCATACACCTCCCTCAGAATATCTTAGGTCTAAACGCCTGTGAGATGACTTAAATGGCACTACTTAGGAGCAAAAGTCTCAATGTAACCAGTTGATTGTTATTAGTATTTTTTATTCATTTTAAAATACTTCAAAGTTAAGAAATAATACAGTAAATTACAGGCATTATGATATTCCACTCTTAATTACTTTAGTACATGACTCTTTTAAAGGGGGAAGATTTCCAAACATAACCAAAATAATAGGATCATATATAGCAAACTAATTAAAATTCCTTAATATCATTAAAATAGCCAGTCCACATTTTAAATTCCCAATTGCTTCAATACTCTCTTTAACAGTTAGTTTGTCCAAACAGAACTATCTGCTCCTGGACAATACATTGTGGCTAGTTGTTCTATATATATTTCTTTAGTCTCAACATGCTCAGGAGACTGGGCCACTTATCCCACAGACTACCTCACCTTTTGCATTTGTCTGATTAGTTCTTCATAAGGTCATTTCATTAATTTATCTGACTCCATATTTTCTGCAACCGACATTAGACCTAAAGACTTGATTAGATTTACATTGAACAATTTGGGGCAAGAATACTTCAGAGGTGATATTATATGCTTCATATTGCATCATATCAGGAGATACAGATCTTCTGGTTGACCTACCATAATTGATGCTAAAACTGACCCCTGGATTAGGGAGATTATAATCTGAACCCTTGACTGTAAAGTCACATTTAATTTGTGCACTACTGCTTCAACGTATGTGAGTGCCAATTCTCTTCTACCTAGCGGTTTTACCAATAAATAATCCTTGAATCAATTATTTCATTATAGTTTACAGAATAATACTTTTCCAATTTTATTAACTATTTACTGCCTTCCATAAAGGAGAATTTAGAAAGCAGGGGATAGGGAGCAGAATATATGTCTTTCTTAAATAGAGTTCCAAATGGAAAAATAGAAAACCTGTTAGTTTTTGTGTGAATGATGTTTACAAATAGGAAAAGATGGGCTGATGGAATGAAATGGTGAGAACAGGGTATCTACTAAGTCTGATCATCTGGCCTCACTCCTTCAATTATTATCTAAGAGAAATTCTCTTTCTGCAAAACACACATCAGAGTGACTTCTGTTTTTCTTATTCCCCCTTAGACTCATTTTGCTGGGCAGCAAACTCAGTTTAAGATTCTCAGCTTATCTCCAGGACAGAAATATCTTGTTCAGGTTCGTTGCAAGCCAGATCATGGATTCTGGAGTGAGTGGGGCCCAGAGAGCTTCATCCAGATACCTGATGGTGAGTATCTTAGTGACTTTTTGCTTATATCCTTAAATATTTTTAAAATAGAATAAATTTAGTAAATTTGCATGTGGTAATTACTCATAAAGAAACTATCTTGAGCCTTAGTCAGAAGAATGAGTAGGAGTGGGTTTATTGTCTCCCCATCCAACACAAAGACATCTGGAAGTATAGCAGAGCTCCCTGAGTCACTGTCCAGTTTCTAAGAAAAACTGCAGATATGGGTTTGGTGTGTCTCAGAGGGCCTGATGGTCATTCTTCCCATCTGCCCCATCTCTGTCATTTAGTCAAGGTCATCATCTAGTTCTTCTAGAATTTGTAAGATAATATCCCATCTCAAAGCCTGAACTGAACTGATTTTCTGTCTCTGATGTCTATTACATGTTGGTGTCTTAGTCAAAGCACAGTAGATAAGTGTCAGTAAACACAGTGGTTTGTATTCATATTGCAATTCTAAAGTGCTTTACAGTTTACAAAGTCTTTACCTTGTTTGGTCCTCTCAACCTTCTCAGGTATTCAAAGAGAACATAATTTCCATTGGGAATTAAAAGTGAGGAAACTGAAGTTCAGCGAAGTTAGAAGTCTTGCCCAAAATCACATGGTTAGCGTTTAAGACAACTTGCTTGACCAAAGACACATGTCTTGTCCAGCCCTGGCTCTTCCTAAATAAAAGCACAGGGTCTAGAAGCAGAAGACCTAGAGTCAAATCCCAGACTGCAACTTTATAGTTACATGCCCATGGGTAAATCACTCTTTGAGTTTAATCTTTACATACAAGACAATGTATTATAAAGAGGTTAACACAATTGATGGCTTTTAGTAAGAACTTAATAAATGTTAACTTTTATTATTACTGCAACTGACCTTGTGACCTTGAATTTCCTCTTTAAGTATCAAATAAAATAACAAAAAGATTTTAAAAAGTGTAGAGTACTATAAAATATATGCAACATATTAAAATTTAATAATATTAGAAAAATTAAACCTATCATTAATGCTACTTAGTTTAGATTACTTTTCAGATCAAAAGAAGTTTCGGGAAGGAAAACTTACATTCAGAGTCTTCATTTATTAGTTTTGTTTGTTCCTTTGTGTTTGATGTTGCTGTATACAATCAAAGCTTTCTGGCTGTTTGCTTTTTAGATTCCACCCTGAAAGATACCACCGTGTGGATCTTTGTGGCTGTTCTTTCTGCTGTCATCTGTTTGATTATGGTCTGGGCAGTGGCTTTGAGAGGCTATAGGTACACCATTGTCTATCAACCTTTTTCTCAATCATAGTTGTCAGGGATAACTATGTTAAAAAAATAAAGTAATAAATACAGAGATGATTGGAAACCTATGGATAATTTATGTACTTCATTTTGACCATTAGCAGCAGTGTGCTCACCCATTGACAAATTTTTTATCAGTGCTAGCAAAAGTCACAGAACGAATTCTCTGAAGCTGCTGCTCTTCCCATCACACTGAGGCTCACAGTTGGGGAATAGTAAAAACCTATCAAGAGCAGCTAAAATAAAGGGAAGCAAATAGTCCAAATAATCCGCTAATTTTAAAATTCACCTCCTCAGTTAGCCAGTGCTAATTTTGAAGCTGACCACTGTAATCACTGTCTTCACCATTGATCGTTAGTTTCATGTAGCCCCAGAAGTTTCATTCTTATCTGTCATAGTCCATATAGTAGCTATTTAGAAATAATACTAATCTTTCAGAATCTATAAAATGAGAACACAAGTCATTTTACCCTATCTCACAAATTATTTTATAGTATGGTCACCTGCATCCTTCCACCGGTCCCTGGGCCAAAAATAAAAGGCTTTGATACTCATTCGCTGGAGGTAAGTGGCAGAGGTGAGAATAAATCATGACTCCCCAATTTATAATAATTACCTTTTCATATGCACACACGATCCCCATCAATTTAGCATGGCCGGCTCTGTCATCTTTACCCAGCTGTCCCTCTTCCTTAGCATGTGTGTTTACAGAAAGATGTGTGAAGCATGAGTATTTACTATTAGACACTAAGTATCAGAGAGAAAAGAAAGAAAGCCAAGGAAACATGAAAACACATAATAATGCTTGCCAGATTTACCACATCTATTTATAGCACAGACACAACATTTTGTGCAAAGAATCAATTTAGGAAGAGGGTAAATATTAATCTAATACAAAAGAGTGACCTACCACCACCCCTTCTATCACCTGAATGTCCGTTACATAAGACCATAGTAGCAGAGTATCCTGTCACGGGTTTTGCTTTGTCTAGCACTCGGTTGAGACTGGATCAGTGCAGTGGGGCTGGCATTTGCCAGGGCCCATTTAGGCTGATTCAAATGGGAATGAAATTTAAGTGTTTTGAATGAAAAGAGAGGTTAGAACATCTTAAACTTCTCTGCAGGCCGAAATATATAGTTTCAATTTGAACTTAAGCTTAATATTGATATGTATAAAAGCAGTTATCTGTACACTGTACCGCTTGACCCAGCCACAGCAAGGCCAACAACCGCACAGGAAGTGGGAGGTGAGTCCCGGAGAATTTGGCTTCACTGCATTCACTTTGATTGCAAGTATCAGAGCAGGGACTAGTGCCCCGGAATTTAGGGTCCTAGTTCAGTCCTCTTATCCCACTATCAAGTCTCTCCCACTGAACTTTATAAAACCAGCATGAGCATCCCAGCTAACTAAATTAACTGCTGTCTATTTGACTTTGTAGGCACAGAGACTTAATAATAAAGTAACTGCCTTTTATGTGTCAATAAAATGTTTTTGTTTTCCCAATCACATTACCTCTAATCTTCAAAAGAACCCTCCCGTATAACACTGTAATTCTCTTTTTACAAATGGAGAAACTGAACAGCTTATTCAAAGTCAATACACTTTAATAAGTGATAAAATCAGGATTTCGTCATCAGTACCTGACCTAAGTCAGAGGATCAGGAAGAGTTGTGTAAAGTGAGAGAAGAAAGCAGGAGAAAGAAAGAGAGAGAAGGAGAAGAATCAAGATGAGAAGGAGAAGGCGAGAACTAGCAGGAGAGGGAGAAAATATAAGGAAGAGAAGGGAGGAGGGAGAAGAGTAAAAGGAAATGAAGTAGAAAGAGAGGGAAAAGAAGAAGAGAAGGAAGGAAGGGAGAAGAAGGAAGAGGAGGAGCTGAGGGGAGAAGGAAGAAATGGGAAGCTTCTTACTACTTCCAGACTCTAGAAAGTGGCAGAGGAGGTTAGGAAGCCAGCAACCAGATCTCAGAACCAGTGCGTCCCCAAAGTGCCAAATGCATGTTTGAGCACTGTGATTTTAGATGTTTTACAAACGTTTCTTATTTAATAGTTATATGTTTATTACCTGTCCATATACTACTTGCCCATTAAACTCATGATCATTATTGCTTAGAGAAAGACTAAGTTAAAATTGTGAATTGACTTAAAGAAAACTGTTAGATGTATAGTAGTTTGGGAGGAGATTGTAAATGGCCTGGTACATAAATGTCTAAAGTTTGGGAAATTCTGCTAGGCTGTTACCACATCCCACCTACCCATTGTCATGAACACAGGCTGGGCTGTGATGCTGCTTTGGAAATGTTATGAAGCTAACAGCTTTCTTGCCTTGTGTTTGTGTTTTAATAGAAGGGCAAATCTGAAGAACTACTAAGTGCCCTGGGATGCCAAGACTTCCCTCCCTCTTCCGACTATGAGGATTTGCTGGTGGAGTTTTTAGAAGTCGTAGACAGTGAGGACCAGCAGCTGATGCCAGCCCATTCAAAAGAACCCCCAGGTCAAGGTACAAAGCCCAAACAGCTGGATTCCGATAGTGACTCTGGCCAGGGCAGCTGTGACAGCCCTTCACTTTTGTCCGACAAGTGTGAGGAACTCTGGGAAAATCCCTCCACATTCCACATCTTTGAAGGCATTGAAAAGCCAGAGAATCCTGAAACAAGTGGTGCCCACACCTGGGACTCCCAGAGCACAAGCTTGGAAGGTAAAATCCCCTATTTCCATGCCAGTGGGTCCAAATCAACATGGCCTTTACTGCAGCCTCCCAGACAGCACAACCCCAAATCTTCTGACCACATCAGTGATGTGTGTGAGCTGGCTGTGGGCTTGGCATCAGCCCCTTTGTTGGACAAAACAGACAGGCATGCTTTAAAATCCTCAAAAATCACTGAGACTGAAGGGGAGGAAAAGGCAGCCGAGCAGAGCGAGGTGGAAAGTTTTCATTCCAAGACTGACCCAGACACTGCGTGGCTGCTGCCCCCGGAGAAACCCGCCTTTATTGCTGCTAAACTCTTGGATTACGTGGAGATTCACAAGGTCAACAAAGATGGAGCACTAGCATTGCTCCCAAAACAGAAAGAGAACAGCGGCCACACTGAGAAGCCCAGCGCTCCCGAATCCAGCAAGGAGTACACCAGGGTGTCTGGGCTGACGGACAACAACATCCTGGTGTTGGCACGAGGTCCCCACGCTCAAAACCCTGCTTTGTGTGAAAAACCAGGGAACGAGGCTCCACCTTCCCTTCAACAGAATCAAACTGAGAAAGACCTGGCCCCGTTCACCGCGACACGGAGCAGCTGCAAACGCCAGCTGGGTGGCCTGGACTACCTAGATCCCGCGTGTTTTAAGCTCTCCTTTTAGTGATAGCATGGTTAATGGAGTGATTGGTTAAAATGTGATTTTTCTTCAGGTAACACTACAGAGTACATGAAATGCACTCTACGAGAGAATGTTCAAGAATGGGGTTAGCATGACACTACAGAAGACTCACAGTTCACTCCTTTTCGTGCTCCATTTTCAACCAGTTGCCTCTTTCTCCAACAGCTGATTCCAGAACCAATCATTTTCTTTCCTAACTGTGATTAGTGGATTCACTTTTTGCTATTAGTTATAAAATTATGTGTTCAATGGAATAAAAGCACATTGCTTAGCATTCTTGAGGGACAGTGCCATAGGTATAGCCTCTGGAAAAGGCTTTCATGTTTTGCTGTGTGACAGAAGGAAATGAAATAATCAAAATAGTTTACGACAGGAAGATGATAGATAACGCAAAAACTGCCATGAAAACCCCTTTTGAAAACCAGTTGCTTTACCTTTGCACTCCTCTTTCATTTTATTAAGATTAACAAAATACATTTTTTAAAAAAGGACGCATTCCAGAACACCTAACAAATTGTTTACATCATTTCCTCTGACCTTAGTGATACATTGCTGACATGCAAGTAAAGATGATGCCTCCAATTTTTTTCTTAAAATAGTTTGAATTCGTTAAGCATGGATTTTTCTCCCCTAAATTGTATTTTATTCTAAAGCCTCTAGAGAATATAGTTTGGAAAGTGAAATTTTCTTATGCAAGAGGCAAATGAGTTTCATGTGGTGAATACTTCTAAAATGTTTTCCTGCTTCATTTAGCATGATAGATAATTTATTATACACCCTAGTCTTCTCTTAGTAAAAAAAAATCCCAAAAGACTAATTTTAATTTAAAAGATAATTATAGCAGGATGCTAATGGAAATACTGCCTTACTGTACATACAAATTCTACTTTAATACAAACCCATACGTTTAACAATGTATTTTTGAAGACTATTTTTCTATCACTTAGGTAATATAAAAAACTATTTTCTATCTTCCCAGTACAGCTGTTTACGTATTCAGTGGATACAGTATTTTCTGCTATGAGGCTACAGTGAGTATTGACAGTACAAAGTAGTATATGCAGTCCCTGTTTGTGGAATAAAAGCCCATAGCAACCCAAAGCCCACTGATGCATATGAAGTGGATGACAATATTCAATTTCAAACACAATGTAGTATAGTTTATCTGATTCTTTTATCTCCAGCGACCGCCAACTTAAAGTTACAGGACTCTCCGCAGACAAGAAATTACTTCTCCTGTAGTTTAGGGCTACTATGGGGCTGCTGCTCTTCTCTGGGTAAATATTCATGAAGCCACCATAAAGAAGGGGAGTGGTGACATCTAACCTACTATTTTAGAGAAAGAGTTTTTGTTTTGCTTTGTTTTTCTGAGCAATCTTGGGCAGCAAAGAGATTTTAAGCAAAGCCAAGAGTTAGTATCTCTCTGGAGTAGATCCATGTGCAAAATCTTGGCAGAGGCAGAGACAGCACTCACGTCAGGAGTGTCCAAATGAAAGTTCTAAGAAACAAGCGTCTGTGGAGTGGTGGGAACAGCTACAAAGGCCAGGGTATGCTAGTGAGACTCTCTAAGTCAGTTCCAAGGAGTAGTCAAAAGCCTGGATCTCTGTTTTAAAGAGAGCATCCAGAACTCATCAAACTGCCTCCCTCTGTTTTTCATTTCACCTGTTGGCAATCCATTCTCTATGTCCACAAACTAGCTGGACATAGAGAATTGGAGCTCACCTCTGTGAGTTAAATATTCCACCCCAATAAGCTCTTGTTGATAGGAACTAGACTCAGAAGTAGCCTGAGGTTCGAAAGAGAACACATTGCCTGGGCTTCCAGAATTATAGGTATAGAATTATAGTCTAAGCAGAGAGAAGAAGTATGAAAATTTTTTTTTAAAAAAAAGATATATTGAATATGGCTCTAATTTTTAGAAAAATAGTCTTTTACTGGACCGAGACATGCTTAGTCCCTGCTGAGCCCAACAGCCTCTAATTTTTTTTTTACATTTAGCTGTTGATTCTGGTATTGTTTTCTCTTTCCTGGATTATGAACCAACATTGCATAGACAGTTTAAATAGCCTTATGTTCTGAATTACAAAAGGTCATAATTTCATAAACACCTAAATTACAAAGTTACAAAGCACGTGGAAATGGGCTGGTCAGTGGATGATTTATGGAAGCTTAGGACCCAAACTGAAGAATATTGTGTCAGTTTTTACAAATGAAGCACAAGTCACCATCAGGCAGTCATTGACATTTAACACACTTACACTCTTCATTCTCCTAAGTGCCTAAGGCCCATCCTGGTAGGTGGCTACATACTAAAAACTTGCTTTCACTGGTTTGGTCCAAAGTGGGTCAATCCCTTAGCATGTGTACAAAATCAAGGAGTTTGGCTCCTTGTCTTATAGTGACCCAACTGAATCAGAATCCTATGAGTTAATGAATGAGCATCCTAAGGCTTTGGAGGAAATCTGGCTCTTTCTGGAAGCAGCCCACTGATGTCCATTACTTGCAGAAAGACTTGGCCCTGCCTTTGGTAACTTTCCTATCTCCTTCAAGTACATAAGAAAGAAACAAATTTGTACACATTTTACAAAGTGCCTTTCTTTACTTTCATGTTTTAAAAAAAAAAGTTTTTTTTACAAGAAAATGTATTGATTGGAAAGTGAATTTTACTTTTTTAATGTAAATAAATAGAGAAGCCAGAAAGGGGATGATGAAGTGGTCTAAGGCAAATTGTGCAGCAGATTTTTACATTTATTGTTTAAATGAATTACCACAGAGCTAACGTGAATAGTATACCTTCCTTTGTCTGATAAGGAATTGACTCTGGCTAAAATTTTGGGATCAGCCGGCTACTCCAGAGATTCCATTTTCTCAATTAAAAAAAAAAAATTACTGACTCACTTTTGAATGGCTTTGAATTGCAAGCCTCAGTCTAAAAAGGATAATGCACACAAAATGGAACGTTGCATGCATACAGAAAATGTAAATGAATCTGGATTACTATACCAGTGTTGCAAACATATATTTGCCACTGATAAAAATTTCATGTGTACTTTGGTGAACACATTTCTTTTTCTGACTTTTCAGCTCAAGCACACTAGTGTCATCACTAGAGTAGTGAGTGGACTGAGAACTCAGTTTCCAAGTCCACGTCACATTGCTGCTGCTAAGCAGGCCTTGTGACTTAACTCAAGTCCTTTCAACTCTAGCCACTGGTTTCCTCTCTTGTGAAATAAATGTGTTTGCCTGAAATGTTTCTAAGACCTCTTGTAGCTCTAACCATCTTTGATTCTCATGATCTTAGTAAAATCCAGGATTTCTGGTCAAAGGCCCAAGTGCAGTCAGGAAAGCATTGCTGATGTGCTCTTAACCTGAAGGAAACCATGTGGCTGTCACGACACTTGAGAGGATAGCAGACATCCATTCCTCCAAGTCAGATTGATTCGGTTTAACATCCTTGCTTCTCCTCTTCTCCTTAGCTGTCTATACTTATAGGCTCTTTATTCTCTCGCTCCAGGGTCTATATTTTTCCTAAGAGTTAATTATTTTTTGTAGCAACGTAGGAACTACAAGAAACTAATTTATTCCTAAACATTGACTGTGGCCTACAAAAGACTGAGTCAAATGTTAAATCAGCCATACAGATAGAAGGCTCAGGTTGAGGGTCACAAGTTACCTCATTTAGAGATTTACATGCTTAGTGATTCTAGCTCAATTCATTAAATACTTAACTAATTCAAAGGCCATTAACAAGTCCAAGGCAACATTGAGGAATCCATCTTGGAAGTCTTAAAAGCTTATAAATACAGAATTATTGCTTGAGAGCTTATGATCTAACCAGTTCTATTTATCAGTATGACCTGGATGTGTTTCATAATTAGCACATACACCATCTGCAAATCAAATAGGAGCTCTCTCCTCAGAATTGTGGTTTTCAGGAAGGCGATTTTTGGTCTGAGACCCTCATGGTATCTCTTTCAATGAAAATAAAAGGTAGAAAGTAGGACATTTTCATAAGTTTGGGTATTTTAGGATTTTACAAAATGCCAAGAGTAGTCTCCTAAATCCTAATTCTATTGGACATGGTGAATCTATGATCTATTTAGGGTTTTGAGTTTACAGGTAAGAGATTCATGTTACTTACAATACCACTTATCCACCACTGTGTTGTTCACATCAATTCCTTATGCTCTGATTTCAAGTCATGAAGAATTGAGACGTGTAAAGTGGAAAAACATATACCGCTTATGTAGTTATGTTCAATAAGAGAGACCCTTAGACAGTCTTAGTCTATTACTTAATTTGTACCTGTTTCTGATTAAAAAGAAAAAAAATTTAATCTCAAAACTTTGGTTACTGAAGTAGTAATATCAAAAATAACCTCTAATAATTCATGGACAAATTATGCTTCACCTGGATAAACTTCAAAATACAGTCTAAGTTTTTCTAAGTTTCATAAGTCCCAAGGGGAAAAAAATCTTTTGTTATAATGCATAAAATTGAAAAACTACATGGCAGAGATAATTCTGAGAAATAATTTGTTTTATAAAATTCCTGATGAAATGCTATTGAATTTGTCAAAGTAAACTACCTCCCCTGCTTGTCCTATAGTCCTCTCTTCAAAGCTGCTTATTGTTTAGAATGAAAGATGTCACATCTCATACTTCAACTATTTTTCAGTGGCACATTTGTGTATTTGCCATGTGATATTCCTGACTTTAAAGTAACTATTATTTTATATTGTATTGTTTTATGTTGTTCAAACACTATATGACACATTGAAATATATAACCCTCATATTGTGAGGCATCTTGTAAGACAAATGAAATCATTATTTAATTACTTACCATTTATCCATATATAGTTTTAATATGATTGTGTCTATGTCTGTAAAAAAAATGAAATATGTAATCATACAATTCTGTTACAACCATGAATGTACTAATTTTTTTCTAAATCTTTGTCTAGTAATAATATAATGTGCCGTTGTACAGCTGATCTGGGCTGTTAAGTATTTAAAGTACAACCATCAATTGTTTAAAAGTCAACCTCTCAGTTTCGTTTCATGTAACTTCTGATATTTTTTTAATCTTATTTGCACCATAAGGTTTGCTTTTGTGTTTGATCATTCAGTCTTAAAAATTAAGAGTCTCATTTGGAAACCAAAGCAATCTAGAACAGTGTGTCTTCTGCAAAGCCATAATGAAGTAAAGACTATATAATAGCATAAGTTTTCATATTATCAAAGCTACCACTACCTCTGCTTTTTCTCTTCCCTAGGAAAGGCTAAGCAAAATTTTTCAGCATTAAGTGGGAATTTAAAAATGACTGCTACAATAAATTGTTGGGTGGGTTTGATTTTTTTTTTTTTTAGCATGAGAATACACCTTCTAATTCATCACTTTGCAGTTTTATGCTGGTTGTCTCAATAACCATTTTTACATTTACAAATAAGAACCAGAAAGAATACACAGTAAATCACAGGTGAAAAATCAACAAAACCGGAGTGCAGACTTTTTCCTGATTGTAGATTTACTCAAGGCAGTTGCCTAAAGTCTTGGTGATGGTATCTCTCACAGTGTGATTTCCCTAACCGCCCCCTAGAAATAACTCTTTTCTTTCTTTGATTTTAGCCATCAAATATATTATGGTATGGGAAAAGTGGATTATATACCAGAAATCTTGTTTCAATTTTTAAAACTCATTTCTACATGTACTTATTGTAATGCTGATTTTTCCTTTTTAGCCTTAAAGAATTACAGAAGTCTATCGTCATCCGATTTATCTTGCATTCTTAATTCTGTAAGCCTTTGGTTAGTGCATGTTGTGCTTTCTGTTTTCCATGGATTTATTCATCTCCTATTTTGAGGAGGCAACATGGACAGTTAAATCTTTGTCAATAGTATAGGTGATTATGCTAACTGCTGTCCTCATAACATCTGTATTTTTATTGCACGCCCAAAACAATGCTTGCCAAACAAAATCTTAGACATCCCAGTATAATATAGTCATTATATTTCTATTCATGTTATCGAAAATTCCCAGCTCAGTGCCTGACTCAATAAATGTTTATTTCCCTTACCGACCCTCCACTTTTTTATTTGATGTGGAAATGAGCAGAATAACATGTGTGTGGCTCAAACGATTTATTTGAAGAATTTTTGCTGCAAAAGGATGTACAATCTAGAAATTGCTTATGTAAGTTGGACCAAAACAATATTCCTCCTTTATCTTCACCCTTCCATATAATTGCAAACATAATTTCCTTCCTTTACCTATATCTTTCACATGAAAAGCAACTAAAACAAAAGTGAGATGAAACCATAAACACAGGGATCAAATCAGAGAAGCTTATTCAAATCTTGTGAAATAAAGGAAAAACCAAACCATTAAAAAATAATAAAGGGATTCTTTTTGAAGAGTATGAATCATCTATATTACTAACAACATTCTTTTTAACAAAATCCATCAGATTAAGAGTAAAATGATAACCTTTTGATGGATCTAGATCTGGAAATCTTCACCTACTGTTTATGCTTGTGTTATAAAATTACAAAATTCTGTGGGGCTTTGCTTTACAAATTTTCCTGCACCTCGTGATTCTCTCATGCCATGTTTTACTGGGCAATGAGAAATGTTTTATGTATTCCACTCTAAAACTTGGCTTCCATCAAAGACATACTGACTCCCTGAGTTCTTACATCGGTGACATCTGCCTTTAACACTTAGGCATACTTTTACTCTTAAGCTACAAAATTTGGAATGTCAGCCACAGATACAACATTCATATAATTTGCGAGGAGCTGGAGAATTAATACGCAGCTACTTTTTCAAAGTCATTGCATGTGCTTTTCTGAAAGAAAACAGAAATTATATATTGCCACATCTGGTGAGAATCGCATTTGAAACTTCCTATGACTTACTCATCAAGTTTTATACATTCTAAATCTCCCCTATTTTTTAGGGGCTTGGAAATATGACTTCCTTTTATTAGAAACTTTAACATTTTGGGGGATGGGGAGTAGGGTGACTGGAGGGGAATATAGAAAATGGGTCCATTGAAAAGCTCTCACCAATTACCTTACTGGCCACAGAAGCAGATTCTGGTTTCTTTATCTCTGAGAATCTCTCCAAACTGTGCAGATGCAACTGAAACTGTTCTTGATATTGTAAAATGTATGCTAAATTGGAATTCTATCTACAACCTCCTTCACTCACCCCCATCCCTCAGCTCCAGCTGCCCATGTAAATGCTCTCTTAAGCGTTTTTCTCTTGTTATGATCAGGTTCATATTAAAACATATGCTTACAAACTGACTTGAAGGCTGGATATTTTTATGAATGTGCTAAAATATTTTTTCAAGAAAAGTCTAAGGGACATCTGTCAAATAAAATACCACATTGACATCAGTTGGTGAACACTAATACAAGAAAAAAGAGCTCAGGAATTTTAATTACTGTATTTATAAATGCGTTTGAAAGAATTTGTAAATGTCACGGGTAAATTTTTAGGAGTGACGCACATTCGGTCCATAAGTTATTAAAAATTACAAGATGAGCTTAAATGGCATTTGCTGGTAGTTTTACTTCACATGTTTCATGTGATATTGTTACTGAACCATGTAACTTCATGATGCATTTTTCAATCCTTTTTAAAAGCAGCTTTTGCAATGGTAGCAATGCTTAGTTTAAATTGAATCAATAAATTATTTCCTGAACAATGCTTTTTGAAAGTTTTTTTAATGTACATATAAAACATGTATTTTGGGGGGAAAATGTAACTTTGAGAAATCTTTTTCTTTCTTTCAACAAACTTTTTTGGATGTATTTTTTAAAAGAAGAAAAGAACAGTATTCTGAGCTTCTCTGGAAACAAAATACGCATACACATGCTAAGGTGTTTGTCTTAGAACTCTCATCCAAAGAAGTTTTTTTTCAGGCACACATTTTTTGTGGTTGTCTTTCAACACTTTCTCTAATTTTATTTTTCCTACTAATTCTAAATCAAAACTGACATCTTGCTTCCAAGCCAGCTAAGTTCTACATCTTCTCTTTTCCCCAGTCTTTATTTATTTGCCAAACCCGAACCTTAAGAATGCAAACGTGCTTGGGAGCACCTAGAAGTTTATTGAGCCTTCCAGGAACGACCAGGAACATCAAAAGGAAACTTACCAAATCTGATACACAAAAAATTTTCCAGATGTAGCCTCAGCCATGAAACTCAGTGCCAACGATTTACACTTATTATCATTAATCTCTTACTGTGCCTAATTTATAAATTAAATTTTATTATGTAAGTATAAGAAAAACACAAAGTATATATAGGGTTCAATACTATCTGTGGTTTCAGGCATCCACTAGGGGTCTTGGAACAAACGTATCCCCCTCAAATAAGGTGGGGGGTGGAACTACTGTAGTTAGATTTTGTTTTCTCATTCTTTTGGGAACTCTTCCTATAGGTGATAAATCAGTTCTACTTTTCTCATCTAGTGCACCTTTCCTTCTTTTGTCTTTTGCAATGTAAATGTCTTTGTAATTTACAATTTAAATCAGCCAATTTTGTAATAACTATAATAGGAACAAGATATAATTAAAGGTCTTAGTCAAACAGTCTACAGTATCTGAGGCCCCAAGTTTAGAGGCAGCTCTTCCCCCTACAGGAACGACCCCAGACACAGAGCCAAATCCCAAGGTAGCATGTCCTGCTGTAATTGGAAGAAACAACGTGCTCTGGTGTGAACGAGAGAACGAACAACTGGAGACACCCAACTGTTAAGACGGGCTTATGCACAAAAATATTTCTACCGTACATTCTACCAAAAAGAGATGGCCTTGGATGTTCATGACCCTCCTTTTAAATATACATCTTCCGCAGTTAAAAAATCTGTCAGTCATTCAACCATATTCATTACTTAATGACATTTGATGAGCATGGTGTGCCAGGCACTGTGGGTTGCAGTCCATCAGGAAGGCTGAGGTAACCCACGTATCTCCAAGTCTCACCACTCAGGCCTTCAAACATATTAAATCCAATAACCTCAGATAAGACTTGTCCAAAGAGTTTGTCCTAATAGGTAAATGAAAAGACTTTGACTCTACAGAATCTTTCAAGAAAATCAGTACTGCATGAGAGTGATTATAAGATCACAGTGTCTGAGCCACATCTGCATGCAGTCATGCTCTTCTAGCATACCTGCCATCTCTGCACCTCAGTCTGACACCCTGCACACACTGCCTTCACTGACCACTCGCTGTGAAATGCAGCACTGGTAACGTGAGAGTTCATGTAAATTAGGGTTCATCCGAAATCCTTCCAAAATGTTTCTATTTCTTTCAATCCCATGACTTCCAAATGAATTAGGAAGGGGAAAGGATCATTTTGGTAAAAGTGTTATTTATCTTCAGTAGCTCTTACAGGACCCTGCTCTGTTACTGGCAGAAGGACTGGGAGCAGAAAGCAAAGTTCAGTTTTACTCAGTACTTAACTGATCAATCATTGATGAAACTATTTTTTTAAAAAAAACTATCCTATAATTATTAACATGACAACAGAATTTCCATGACTCTTTATTTGCTAATTATCTTTTTTTAAGGAGAAATTCCAACATTTGCCTATCTGACAAAATATATTCTGTACCTTCAAAATAATTATCTTAGAAGTACATATGGCAAGAGAATGATGTCTTGCTCCTCTTATTTACCAGTCCTATAAACAGGGGTAGCTTCTCATCTTCTCTACTTTTATGTAAAATGGAGAAAATTATACCTGATTTGCTTAAAAGGGAAAGAAGAAAAAAGATCCAGGACAGAGATGTCTCTTAAAGTCCCTTATCTCTGACATAACATCTGTTTAACAGGAATGTTATCTGTGAGCCTCGGTTACTCTGATATTTCAGTGTAAATAGACTGAGGATGACGATCTAGAAGGAATCTAAGTTTCCTTCCCACCCTAGTTTTCAGATTCAGTGGGTATCACAGCAATTCTAAAGAGGTCGAAAGACCCAAAATGTTGTAAAAGATTTTTGTGCCATCTTAGTTGAATTAAAAATTGATGCCATCTTACTAGAGTGTGTTTAAAATATACCTACATTTTGATTTAGAAATATCTCTTCAAGAGAAAACATAATTAGCACAATGAAAAAAATTCTATGTCTTAGGATGTTTAAGAAAATATAGTTGCCTATCAATCAGGACTTATTAAATTAAGTATATGAGGACTTCCAGCTTCATCTTCAACATGCAAAGAGCTTAGAAATTGTCACTTCCATTTCTACATCAAGAAGAAACTGCACAAACTGAAATTAATGTCTTTTCTTGAACCCATCAGAGAGGTGAGGTTGCAGAGTGAATTGTCACTCTGGAATCTTGAGATAAGACAAATCCTGAGAGTCACAGCTGAGACCTACTTAGCCTAAAGCAAAAACCACCAGAGCCAGAACTTGTTGGTAGGAACAATTAAATGGTAATTTTGACAAATTGCTGGAACACTGTGTGAACTAGTGTGAGAACTCCAGACTTTTATGGGCCTTGCCGAGAGGAACACCACCAGGTTTTCATGGTGAAGAGCCCACCTCTGCTGGGGAAGAGGAAGGGTGTGCACTGTAAAATAACGTCTGTTCTCCAGCAGAAATGACTTTGCCAGAGCCCTGTATGAAAGACATTTCTCACAAAGCCACCTCTAGTCTTCCTGTCTCATCTAAGGGATAAGAAAAAAAAAAACATATTTAACAGTGATAAGGGGCTTCGAGGAAAAACAATTGAAAAAAACTGAAGCCAAAGAAGTGAGTAGAAAGATCAATTTTTTTTTTTTTTGAGTCGTACTACTGGAGGAACACTTCTGAAGGCCACAGTCCAGAGACATAGGCCCACTGAAAGACTGAGATCTAATCGTAAGATTTTAGGGATCCCGTATAATAAAATGGGTTACAGATGAAAGAGCTGTCAGATCCTGACTCTATTTAGGCAATGGTTTTTAGGGATGCCCTAAGACAACAGAGGACACAAAAACAAGAACACTAAAAGATTTTGAATCCTCTGACACCTACAGCTACAGTGAACATTAAACACATCCAACTCCCAACCAGATTAATGTAAAATCTCACACTAGAGACTTATTTATCTCAATATTATCAATGCATTACATCCAGCATTTATCAAAAGGTTGAAAATGATGCTAAAATAATAGGGAAAAAAAACACAGTCTTAAAAGACAAAGCAAGTATTAGAACAAGACTCAGATATAACACAAGTATTGGGATCCTCAGACAATTTAAAATAACTATGATTAATATTAAGAATGCTAATGAAAAAAGTAGACATTATGGAATACCAAATCAGTATTGTAAGCAGAGAAACAAAAACTCTAAGCAAGAGTCCAAAGGAAATGCTACAAATTATAATAGAAGTGAAGAACGTCTTTGATGTGCCCATCAGGAGGCTGGACACAGCCAAGGAAAGAATCAATGAGCTTGAAGATAAGTAATAAAAGCTTCCCACACTAAAATGCAATGAGGAAAAAAGGAGGAATAACAGAACCTCTTAAAACAGTGGAACAATTTCAAAAGGTATAATGTATGTGTAATTGAAATAACAGAAGAAGGAAAAGCAAAGAAGAAATCTTTAAAGTTATAATAACCAAGAACTTTCCAAAATTAAATAAACTATATAATGAAATATTATGGAAAAAATAGAAAATACAACCCAGATTTTTTTGCATGAAAAGCTATATATTTTTGACAATAGGCAGTTTGTAAAATGGTATGTATATACACAGGTATACATATGTAAAAAGATTTCTGAAAGAATCTTTCCTAAAATACAATGTTCAGATTTATTGTGATTTTTACTTTCTTGATTATGCTTCGCTAACCTTGAGTTTGTCTGTTTTCGCGAAAAGCATATATAGTTACGGTAATCATAACAAATGTCTTCTTTTTAAATAGAAAAGGCGCAACTTCTCACTTCGTAGCGATTCAGAATGCAGAATTTTGCAGTCTTCATCCCAGGCAGCCCCTGATGTCATTCACCATAACAATCTCTGAATCTATAGCTCAAGAAAAATCTCAAGTCAAAGGAGCTTGCAGCTTGTAGTGTTCACAAGCACAAAGCAAATCACAGCCCAGTGGAGCTGAAGAACAAATGCTAAGCTTCAGGTATCCAGCATTTTCTCACCTCATTCCAACAACGTGGCAGATTGGAACACCCCAGTAAGAGACTGTGTCATCGCTGACCTCACTGACATGGATTATTGCCACTAGCAGGTGACCAGCGAGATGCATAACTATCCCCTTCAGCCCCCTAAGCGGATGGGCTGGTGGCTGAGAGCCCACACAAAAGGGGACAATTTACATCGAATTTAGATCATTTTCTGGGATTATCTGGTACCCTTGTCTCTTATGGGCATCCGAGGTCAAAAGTTGTTTCTCAGATGTTGGTGAAAGATGTGACCAAGACAGCTGTCTCCCTTGTATGGTACTCATACCTTCCAGCTCCAATTGCCTTTCTCACCCTCTCCCTTCGGCACTGCCACACAAAGGCAGCTGTTGTAAATCTGGAAGAGATATATTCAGAGCAACCTGGATGAACCTTAGGAGCATGCTTCAGAGTGGGGGAAAGAAAGGACCTGCACTTACATAAATTAAAAATGCTTTCATAGGAAATGCAGTCAGCATTAATGTAAGGGCCAGGTATAGAGCCAGAGGAAAAAAAGAGTAATCAGGGAGATCATTTTGTAAATTATATAAATGTCTAACCAATGTACTGTATATTTGAAACTAATAATAAAATAATTTTTTTAAAAAACACGTTCACCCCAAGCAGTCCACATTTTCACAAATACATAAAGATATATATTAAACACACTAAATAGCTGCCTATGGAGATTAGGAAAGGGGAAGGCAGAAATGATAAATGAGAATTTAAGAAATTAAAATGTGACAAAAATAAAGCACTCAAACACCTCAGCTTTCAACTTCTTGCCTCTTGCAGACCCCTAAGGGGATGCAAAGCTGTCCAGAGTCTTCCCTAGATATTTGGTGCTACGCTCCTTCCTTTGGGGTGTCCCCTTCCCCATTAATCCCTCTTTTCTTCCTCTAAGACTCCCCAGCACCAATACCAATTTCTTTATCCATTCATTTCATGCATATCATCTTTCTCTTGCGTGAACTCTTTTTCACGCTCCTGCTTCTCAGTCTCTGACCCTTCCCCCATGCCCATCGCCACCTTCTGCAGAGAAGCTCATCCTGATGAGACCGCAAAACCAGGAAAACTAAGACTTTCACTTTGCCTGAGTGTTCTCTTTCTCTTTCTTTTCTCCTTCCTTCCCTTCCCCCACTCCCTTTTTCTTTCTCTCTCCTTTCGGCACTGTTGCCAGCCCTAGATGCTCTGGGCTTCTTTAAGTGGTGGCGGCAGCCACTCCAGGACTCCTCTCTAGTGCTCCTCCCCTCCCATTCTCATCTCAAAGTCCAGCCTCTGGGCGAGCATTTGGAACTCTTTCTCCGACCTGCTCCCATAGGGATTTGCTTCCTGACTAGGAGAAATGACTCTACCCTGGAGACATTTGCCAAGAACTTTATGTCTGGAGACTTCCTCTTCCAGGATCTCCAAGAAGTGCCCTTCTCTGAGCCGTAAGTGGAAACCAGGGGGCTGTGGGACTGCAGAGGGTCAGTGAGAGGGCAAGGGCTGAGTTCCGGAAACTGTTGCCTGGAATTCTGGAATGTCAGACCTGGATGAGGTCTTAGAGACGGGTCATCTAACACAGTGGTTCTCACCTTGTCAGATCCAATGCCCCCCTCTCACGCCCAATATTTCCAATGTCCTTTTGTCCTGGAATAAAATTTATGGATAATAAAATCTGACTGTACACACTTTTAAAATAAAAACAGCATAATACTTTAGCTGTAATATAAAGAATAAAAGGAAAGTAATTCAATCATTCCCTTCCTTTTCATATGTAGGGGTTTTGTTTTCTAACATTTCAGCCACTCTATCTTTTGGTTGGAGCACTTACTTCTTTTTCAGTTAAGGTACTTATTGATAGGGCTCCAACCAAAAGACAGAGTGGCTGAAAGAATAAGAAAACAAGACCCCTACATTTGAAAAGAAAGGGAATGGAAAAAGATATTGCTTTGATGAACCTAGAAGGTATTTAAGTCAGATAGAGAAAGATAAACACTATATGATTTCACTTATATGTGGAATTTAAGGAATAAAAAACCCAAACTAAACTAAAACAGACTCACAAATACAGTGGACAATTTGATGACAGACAGAGGGGAGGGGGTTGGGAGGGCTGGGAGAATGGGGTGAAGGGTTAAAGAAGTACAAATAAGTAGCTGATGGATGGTCACGGGGATGGGAAGCACTGCATAAGGAATGCAATTAGCAGTAACACATTGGCTAGGTGGAGGGTCAAGGGAGGGAGGGAGCAATTGGGGGAATCTTTTTACTAACTATATAGATGTCTAACCAATATACTGTATACTTGAAACTAATTAAATTTTTTTTAAAAAGGAAAGCCATTTAAAGTAAAGTATTAACTATACTATATTGATGCTCAAGGATGACTACTTTAAAAGACATAAGGCATCCTCATAAATTTCCACCATGCCCCCAAGAAGTGGAATCATACCCTCAATGACTAACAAGAAGACTGAGACTCAGAGAAGTGCAATCTTTACTCAGAGATGCTCATGAGTCTAAGACTCAATATCAAGCCCTCCTTTTCCACTGGATTCTCTTCTCTCTCCAGCAGGAACAGAAAATGTGAGGAGACCTGGGATAGTCAGCCATTGATGGCTTTATGTATTGTATTCTATGTACTTGTGATTTTTATGTGTATCTTTTTTTCACTAGCACCCCACTACCTCTTCACTCATTTTCCTCATGCAAACATGAACGTAAGCAGCTATCTGCATATTTATGTGCCATAGTGGAACCCTGTGCCTCACAAGCTCTAATCAGTATAGGAAATCCTTTCCCATTCACCATTATGATCAATTTATCTTCATTTTCTCCTCATCTTTCCTTTTTCTCTATCCTGTCTTCTCTTATTCGCTTTTCCCTCCCCCAACAACTACAATTCTTTAAACTTAATACATGTCTGATGCTTTAAATGATTATCTCCTTTCATTTTTAACCAAACTTGTTAGTGAGTAATATTACCCCATTTCACAGATAAGGATACAGAAGAATAAAGAATAATTAATAAATTTGGTCAAGTCAGAAACACAGAAGTAACAACTTGGGATTCAGAGCCAGGTCAGATGACTCCACCAGACCCTTTCTTACCCACATTTCTTCCAGTCTGGTTTGGAGTCCTCTTTTCCCTCAGTCATGGTTTTTGCCAGAATATCATTTAACCTCAACACTTTCTGAGAAGCTAGAATTATAACCAGAGTTTTATGCTCAATAAGGAGGACACAATGCTGAAAGTACCTGTTGTTGACAAATGAAAATGTCCTATCTGCAGCCGCCTTCCTCTTTCCTTCCCTAACCCCTGATGGTTGTGGAGCAGGTGTGAGCTAATAGTGATAGCAGGTGTCTTAGAAATGGCAGGGGAGGCTTAGAAATGGCTAGAGATCTTGGTCAATTTATTGGGGACTCCTTAACATAGCTCTGCAAAAAAAAACTACAAAGAAGTAATAAACTTGCAAATCCATGCCATGTAGACATGAATGTCACACTCTTGACCTGGACTTTCAAAATCCTTTGGGGTTTTATTTCTACTTTCTTACCTACTGTACATAAATTTACACCTGCTTGTGTTTGTTCATCTAAACACACACTCATTGAACACACCCTTCTTAAGAACATTCTGTGTGCAAAATGCACATCCAATCAAAAGTATTTGAGCACTGGGAGTTCCAGTCAAGATGGTAGAGTAGATAAATGCTGTACTTGCCTCCTCCCAAGAACACATCAGAATTACAACTGAACTACAGAACAAACATCATTGAGAATTGATGTCTAGTCTGAAGTCTAGCTGAAAGAAGTCTTATAACTAAGGACTTACAGAAGAAGCCATGGTGAGACTGGTAGGAGAGGTAGAGACAGAACAGACAGGTCTCACACTCACATGTGGCAGTTAAAATTGGGAGGGATATCTCAGTTGCAGAGGACCCCTTCTGAAGAGCAAGGAGTCCTAGCTCCGCACCAGGCTCCCCAACCCAGGGTTCCAGTGCCAAGAAGATAAGTTCCCATAACATCTGGCTATGAAAACCAACAGAGATGTGGTTAAGTGAGATGGAGTGCAGCTGGAGTCCCAGGCATTCCTCTTGAATGGCCCATGAATGGACTTACTGGCAGCATCTCAAAAGGTGTCAGGGACATGCTTGTAGAAACTGAACTGTGTGGCTTCAGGATGAGGGCTGAGAGGTAGCTTTATCTCAAACAGAAGTACTAGCAGAATCCATTGTCCCTTTGTTAAGCCCTCCCCTCACCCAACCTGAACACACAGGCAGGTGCCATATCTGAGTCTCCATCAACCTGCCTAACATTGTTCACCTAATCCTGGTGATTCCCTGAGATTCTGCCCCACCCTACGTATGGGCCCACTCAAGCTGACTCTAATGGATTTTCAGTACAAACGACCTGTCTTGGCTCATGCTATGGACTTTCTAAAATCTCTCAAAGATTCATAAACCTACCCTAAACATGTGGTATCTGGCCCCATAAATCTTGCTAAGCAGCCCCAAGCCTGGCACTAGTGGCAGCCAGCCTCAGTTCAAAGCTTAGCCTCTCCGAGCACCTCCATGCCCGACACAAGTGGCAATCATCTGCAGCGTCCCTTGTAGTTTATATCAGTGGCCTTGGGCAGGACACAAACAGCAGCTGACTTTAGTCTGCACCAGAGCCCCTCCCAAGAGGCCCCAGAACCAACACACAGTGGCCAGTTTCAGACCACACTAGAGCACCATCCATCCACCTCCACAAATGACATACACAAAGGGCAGATTTGGCAGGCACCAGAGTCCTACTAAAGTGAGTCTTGTTCTGTAGAGTCAGACCCTGCACAACAGCTCCTCCACTATAATCATGGCCATTCCTCACAACCAATCATCCTGAGAACCAGTCTTTCCCACTGATGTATAAACAGCAATCAAGGCTCAAATACAACAGGAGAGCACACACATCCCACAGAAGGGACATACCTGGAGCACCCAGCTAAAGTGACCACGGAGACTGCACCACTGGGCCTCACAGGACACCTACTTTATAAGGTCACTCTACCAAGAGTGGAAAACATAGCATCTTTACCTGATAAATAGAAACAAACACAGGAAGGCAGCCAAAATAAGGAGACAAAGAAACATGTCCCAAATGAAAGAATAGAACAAAACCAAAGAAAAAAAAAAGTAGAGATAAGCAATCTACCAGATGCAGAGTCCAAAACACTGGCTATAAGGATGCTCAATGTCCTCAGTGAGAACTTTGAAACAGAAATAGGAAACATAAAAATGAAAATAGAAAATAAAAAAGAATACAATATCTGAGATGAAGGATGTTTTAGAGGAAATCAACAGTAGATTATATGAAGCAGAGAATTGAATCAGCGATTTGGAAGATAAGGTGACAGAAAACACCTAATCAGAACAGCAAAAGGACAATAGAATTTAAAAAATGAGGATAGTTTAAGGGGCCTCTGGGACAACATCAAGCATACCAACATTCATGTCATAGAAATGCCAGGAGACAAGAGAAAGAGCAAGAAATTGAAAAGCTATCTGAAGAAATGATGGAAAACTTAACTCAACTGTCAAAGAAAACAGACATACAAGCCCAAGAAACACAGAGTTCCAAACAAGATGAACCCGAACAGGCCTACGTTAAGACACGTCATAAGTAAAATGCCAAAAGTTAAAGATAAAGATAATCTTAAAAGCAGAAAAATAAAAAGAATTAATTACCTACAAGAGAGTTTTCATAAGACTTCCAGCTGATTTCTTAACAGAAACTTTGCAGGGCAGAGGGATTGGCACAAAATATTCAAAGTGATGTAAAGCAAGGACCTATATCCAAGATTACTCTACCCAACAATGCTATCATTTGGAATTGAAAGACAGATAAACAGATTCCTAAACAAGAAAAAACTAAAAGAGTTCATAACTACTAAACCAGTATTATAAGAAATGTTGAAGATACTTCTTTAAGTAGAAAAAAATAAAAAATATGAATAATAAAATAGTAATAACTATGTATCTATCAATAATTACTTTAAAGGTAAATGGATTAAATGCTCCAATCAAAAGACATAGGGTAGCTGAAAGAAAAAGAAAACAAGACCCTTACGTATATTGCCTACAAGAGATTCACCTCAGATCAAAAAACACACTGACTGAAAGTAACGGGATGGAAAATGTCATATCATGAACATTAAAACAGAAAAAAAAAAAAAAAGCTGGGGCACCAGTAAATACTTATATCGGACAGAAAAGACTTTAAAACAAAGGCTATAACAAGAGCCAAACAAGAACCCAGTGATTCTACTTCTGGGTATTTATCCAAAGAAACCCAGACCACTAATTCATATGTATACATGTGTATCCATATATTCATTGCAGCATTATTTACAATAGCCAAGATATGAAAATAACCAAAGTGCCCATTGATGGATAATGAGACAAAGAAGTGGTACATATATACAATAGAATACTACTTAGCCATAAGAAAGAATGAAATCTTGCCATTTGTAACAACATGGATGGCCCCTGACGGTGTTATGCTAATTATGCTAGGAGAAATAAGTCAGACAGAGAAAGACAAATACCATACAATCTTGTTTATATATGGAATCTAAAAAGCAAACTAACAAAAAAAAAAAAAAAACAATCTCACAGATTTAGATAAGAGTGGGGTTGGAGGGATGGTGAAAAGAGGGAAAGGGATTAATAGTACAAATTGGTAGTTACATAATAGTCATGGGGATGTAAAGTACAGCATAGGGAATATAGTCAATAATATTGTAATAGCTATGTGTGATGTCAGGTGGGTACTAGACTTATCAGGATGACCACTTTGCAAGTTGTATTAATGTCTAATCATTATGTTGTACACTTGGAACTAATACAATGTTGTATGTCAACTGTAATTGAAAAAAATTATTTTATAAAAGTATTTGAGCACCTACTATCCTCCTATACCATAGACAGAGCCATGATGAGTAACACAAAACCACTCCTCTATGTATCCTAGTAAGAAAGAGTGAACATAAACAGGTAAACAAATAAGCAAGTAACAAAAAAAACAGTAGAGATATATGTTGTAAGTAAAACCAAATCAGGGTGAGATAGAAAACTAAAGGGAGGGAGGGGAGGCAGGGACTGCATTAAATAGGGAGATCGCCAGGTGTTAAGTGTTGTCAAATATACAAAAATAAATGCATCACAATTTTTGTACAACACCAGCATATATACTGTATGATATATGTCAACATAAATATTCAGCCTTGCCTGTGTTTGATACACACCATTATTTTGGGCTAAATATGTACACAAAGTTATAGAAGCAATTTGCTTTTAGTATAAAAGAGTGGAGAAAATATTTCAGTGGTGCCTTCTTTCTTACTAATTAGCTAACAATTGTTGAAGGTATAACATTTCCAGGAAGGTGGGGTATGTGCTCAAATGTACCATTTTCCTAACACCTGCCTCCCCTCCCACAAGAAGGGGTGCATAGTGGGGAGGCTGATGGCAAATAATGCCCATTTCCATGATAAACTTCTCAAAATTCCTGCACTGCCTTCTCTTTAAAAAAAAAAAAAAAAAAGCATTAAAATTAGCCCCACAGGGAGGTGTCCTGCCCTCACTACTCCAGGCAGTCCTCGCTGCAGTCTGCAGAACTGATGTAGCCCTGCTAAGGGCCAAGAGGGGTGACCCCAAAGAAGGCTTGCCTCCAAAAGTGCCAAAAGGGAAGACAATCCACTAGCCTCGGGATCAGGCAGAGCTCTCACTTGTGAACACCAGCAGCTGCCCCTGGCTTGCTTAAGCAAAAGGGCATTTATCAGAAGACTATGGAGGGAGAGGGTGGAAAGAATCAACAGGAAGTGAGGGGGTGGGCTGGACTGGGCATGAAGAGATATCAGGGGAGGCCAGGCAGGAAATGCTTTTTAAGTGTTTTGTGGCTCTAATGAGGGCCTCCAGCTATTCCCTCCACCTGGGTCATTTGCTCAGGACTGCAGGTCCCAAGGAAAGCACATCTCATTCACAACCAGAGGTCTGACTCATCTCTAGGTGTCCCTGGTGGGAGGGAGTCACCTGATATATTATCCTGTCACTCAGAGCACACAATTTAGCACAGAGGGACCAGGGTGCTATGGATCGTGGTGATACTGAACAGCAACGACGAGTGTCCTCTGTAATGTCATGCAGAGCATGGGATAGTTTATGAAGGAAAAGGGTCCTCTCTCGGGTCTGGGAGCTCAGCAAGGAGAAGATGAAAAAAGTTTCTCCCCAACCAACCACTGTCCCTCACTAATCCAGACCTCCCCTTAGTCTCAACAGGCCTGCATGAGGTGGCATCTCAAGCCCTCAGTCTTATGGGGTCAGGCCTCAAAATTACAAACACCTCATATTTAATATGCCCTGGCCTCAGCTCTAAGGTGAATGAAAAATCTTCCTAAGAATTAAATGAGATTTCCAAAGTGACACATTTTTTAAAGTTATCTAACATACTAGATATAAATGAAATGTAATTAGCATTTTAATTAATCACCTTAACATTCTAGCAACTGTGTCTATTGTGCATTTTCCAATATCTTATAACCTTATTTTTTTAAAGACTATGGAAGTTCTTAATCAATATTTCCTCTGTGTTGAAAGCTGGTTGTAGATGTTAGAAAAATCTTTATCATTACAAAGAGAATTTCCTCTAGAATTTTCAAATGCTCACAAAAATTGATTTCTCTCACTTAAATTGCTCAGCAGGTTTTTACTTTTTGATACTATAATTTGGGGGAAAGAAGTAAAAATTAAGGTGACTTACTTGCTGTGGAACTCTGAGAGAATTAGGCAGTTTGGAAAATTAAAACTAGTTATCCACTAGGCATGTATTATCTAAGAGTAGTAGTGTTCTCCAAATTGAATGTCATTTCACTTTTAAGTTGAGTTGTCCGGGTGAAATGAAGTGGAAATTGGTGAACTAGATGAAAATCATTAACTGTCATCTGTGATTACATGGTTTAAAAAGGCAACATCGGGCCAGTTAAACTGATTTTTTTTTTTTAATGAAACAAAAAAATGCCTATAGATCTGGAATTCAATTTATTGACCCGGATCTTCGTTATCTTTTTCCCACTCCTCTTGGGTCTGTCTTCCTCAATACACACAGCCCCACTCATGGCCATGCAAACAGGCACAAGAGTACATGCACACACACAATTTCCAAGAATGCAAGAGAAACTTTATTAACCCTCAACTTTTATGTCATCCTCAAAACACAGGTTATTTTGAACAAAGACTGCAGGCAATTATCTATTTATTCAGATTTTAATATTTTTCTAGTAAATAATAAAAACTAAGCATTTTGGGGTTTTGTTTATTTGATTGTTTGTTTTGTTTTTTTGTCCATCAATTACTATTATTATTTTTGATGTTAGGTTGTTTAGTGAGAGGAAAGGTATGAAAGGCAATAGTTTTTTTGAGATGTTATCTAGACCTTTTTATTTATTGACTATTTATTTTTCCTACTTGCTTGCTCCCTTCCTTCTTTTCATCCTTCCTTCCTTTCTTCCTTCCTTCTTTCTGTCCTTCTTTCCTGAGAATTTTACATATTTAATTTGGAGCCTTCACTCCATCATCATATTCTTTTCAGGTGGGTGAATAAATGAATGGATGAATGAACAGATAAATAAATAAACAAATAAGTGAACGAATCTGCCTTTGCTGTTTAAAAATTCAGTATTTCATTTATCAAACCTTTCATTCCAATTCTCTTTCCCCTCTAGCCTATTTCTTAATTCCTATAACCTTGAAGTCAAGAGAGCTTAGAGCCTTCTCAATAGGCAACTCCAATTTTGGAGATAGAAAAATGAGATTGAAATAGTGAAGGCAACTTGAATTCTTAGAAACATTTAGAATTTTTTTCCATTTCAGAAGAGTAACTAATGTAGAGAGACACAATGAAAAGCTTTTCAAAAGGTGAAATTCTGAGAAAGCTTAAGTTATAATTTTTTTGTCATTTTTATACCTAGATAGCCAAAAGCCATTTGCTTTTAAAATGAGTGAATTAATGACATTCGTGATTCTTTAGAGCAGAAAGGTGAATGAGAGCTCTTTAAAAGAAGACATAATCAGAGCTGTTACTTTTTAGCTTCCTTTAAAAGCACAATTATTCATTGTGTTTCTCAGAACAGTGACTTCATAGCCACACACAAACCACCAATATTTCATTCATGAATTTAAACCTACATGCTGAATAAGAGATCTCATTTCCTCAGCTCTCTCCACCTATAAAATTATCTTGATAATGACTTAGAATCTTCAAAATTAGCAGCATTCTTTCTCCAGAGTACTTATAATGTCTCTGATCGTTTTTGGCTCTAATCCCATCTCACTGCTATAGAGACATCAAAATCTGTGCTGGAAGGGGAGAGTGAGGTGGCCGAGGAATGAGTGAAAACGTACTAGGCTGGAAGTCAGAGACGTGTTCAGCAGCTAAGCTTGGTGACCTTAAACAAATTAGTGTGCCACTTTAGGCTGGATTCCTTTGTCTATAAAATAAGCATTTTGACCAAAAAAAAAAAGAAGAAGGTATCTTTTAGCTCCAAATATTTAATGATTTTTCTGGTTCAACTTATCTTTGCTTTGTCATGGTCTTGTGTTATCACGGTCTTTGTGTTGTTGTGTTTTGGAGGAAAGTTTCGTCTTCTAAATCTATTTGCATGTAGTATTTGTTAATACAGTACATTGCCTAGCACAAGAAGAGTCAACAGCCATTCATTTCCTGTTTATTGACAGCCAACCCAATACCAGGAACTGGGACAGGTACTGGGATTCAGGCATTGGGCAACCTGATGTTTACAAAGCACTCTTATTAACAAAAAGGATATATTCCGGCAACACACGGCACTGGGAGAAGCTTGGTCAGCTGAAAAGGAAAATGTAGCTGACGTGGGGGATGGGGAAGGAGCTTCCCAAGGTTGTGAGGGACCATGGTGGGAGAAATCAAGACTCCCCAATATCCTCCACACCTTTCCTGGCTAAATTCAAGATGAACTTTCTTTTTCCCTCCAGAAAATTCAGTTTTTAATCCACATTAAAGTCTGATTTAAATTTTTTTTTTTTCAAAACTAAGAAATAAAATTGCATAAGAAACTTGATTCAGGTAACTATAGTTAATTTTTACACTGTGCAATGTTTAGTTGAGGATCTTAACTCACTTCTCTTTTAGTGGGTGCTTTCTGGACATCCAGAACCAAGCTCAGTCTTCATACAAAACCCAGAATGCCTCCGTGTGACTTCACACCCGAAAGATACCAGGTAAGAGTCAGAGCTTAGAAGAACCCAAAAGAAGGGGTCCTGCTCAAAAATAGTTTCCTCAAGAAGGACCCCACAAACGGTCCTGCCTGCTGCTGAGCCATCCCTTCCCAGGTATTCTATCCTGTAAGTCAGTAGTCCCTAACATTTTTGGCACCAGGAACCGGTGTTCCTATGAGGACCTAATGCCTGATGATGTGAGGTGTAGCTGAGGCCATGATGCTAGCTCTGGGGAGTGGCTGCAAATATAGATGAAGCTTCACTTGCTAGCCCAGTGCTCACCTCCTTCTGTGTGGCCCAGTTCTTTTTTTTCTTTTCTATTAATTTATTATTATTTATGCCTACAGCACCTAGTCTTCCTAGGTGGTCTCCCATCCAAGTACTAACCAGGTCCAACCCTACTTAGCTTCCGAGATAAGACATTAGACTTGTTCAGGCTGGGATGGTTGTAGACCATGGACCGTGGCTCCACTTGGGAGCGAACCCAGAACCTTCTGAGTGTAAAGCAGACATGCTAACCGCTACACTATGGAACCACGTTTGTAGCCCAGTTCTTAACAGGCCATGGACTGGTATCAGTCTTCAGCCCAGGAGTTGGGGGCCCCTGCTTTAAGTTATTGGAAGCATCTGAACCCTCTTACTCTATTCTGTGCTATTGTATGAATTGGTGTGCATGAGTGTGAGAGACAGAGGCAGAGGCAAAGGTGGAGAGATGGAGAACGCAAGAAAGAGACAATATATGTATCACAGGGATAGAGATATGGATACACACCTACATAAATACTTATATTGCAAAATATGATGGCACGTATTGATTTTTTTAAATGTTGTTCTTATTTTGATTGTCTCTCATGTCAATGCATAATCTGACTTTACTGAATTCTCTACCAAAAAATATAAAGTTATCATTTTGCTCTCAAGCTAATAAATATTCCTCTCTCCAAACTTTTTATTCTACGTAATATTGATAGATAGTCAGGAGGGACCCATAAAGAAAAGAAGTACAGGAGAAAGGTTTGATAATTAAAGTCATGAATATCACAAGCACTTTTTTTTTTTTCATTCTCAAAAGAAAAAAAAAAGCTGCAGGGAAAAAAATGACTTATTAATTCAGACATTTACTTCCAAAGTTGTTTTTGTTTTGTTTTGTTTCATTTCATAGCGAAAATCAACTCAAATCTATGGCTTTCCATTGAGAGGTAGAAATGTTTAGCCCCCTTCTTCACGTTTGATCTTGAAAAAAATCAAAGGGCCACGTTAATAATTTCCCCAACTTGAGAAGAAGGGCCTTTGTGTCCTGCAAGGAAGACACTGGGCAAATACACCCACTTGTGAGTACAGGACAGTGGCCTTACGCCCGGTCGGAGAGAGGCGAAGCACTGCTGCGGGGACCTACTAGTGTACGAGACGTGGAGATGAGGCAAAGAAAGGTTAATGCTGAAATGTTGTCTGTCCACAGTCCCTTGCCTACCCCCGTGTCCTGGACATCCATGAGAAGCATCTCTCTCCTGTGCTGACGGCGTATTTTCTGAAGCCTTTGTTGCTCCACCAGGGTCACATGGAGTGGCTATATGATTACCAGGGAAACAGATACCTGGATTTCTTTTCTGGGATTGTCACTGTCAGTGTTGGTCACTGCCACCCGTGAGTATCCTTAATCCCAGGGTTTTCACTTTAGAAGAGTATATGGAAAACAGGCTAATGGTCATGTTAGTGATTCAGAGCCCTGTTTAAAAATTCTTTCTTCTCGGGCATATCCTAGTTTGTGGTTGACGTGCTCCCTGCTATTTCCTGGTTAACAGAAAAATAAATCTTAACACTACACTTTTTCTTTTCTTGACAACACAAGATTTAGGCATCCTCATTGCACATGCAACGTGGCATGTGTCACGTGATCAGTGTCACTGTGCTTGTGTGTGTTTCTCCTCACTAACAACTATTTTACAAAGAAAGGAAGGTCACTAAGGAAAATTCAGAAGACAAGGAAGGCAGGCGATTCCTAGAGAACACAGGGATAGGCGTGTGGGGTGGGGGATGATGAGAGATGAGAAATCACTTCTAGCCCAAGGATTTTCATCATCTACTCTGACCGATGGGTAAGAAAGGAAAGGAGGATACGAGGAAGATGTAATCAAGGCTAGAAATTTACATTAGGGAATGTGTCGATCCATAAACCCTGGGATTCTCTGCTGCCTTGGTCACCACCGGCCCATCCACACCGATGCCCTAGGCAGGTCCTTCTGTGGTCCTCTGGTTTCGGTGCAGCCATCCCATTTTAATGTCTGTTTTCTCTTGCCTTTAATAATCTTGCCAATAAAATTCATATTGAATGGGACAAAAATAAAGCAGCAAGTCTAAATAAATTGAATAGGTTTGAGCCCTTCTGTCAAAGTAGGGGCAAAGGGTCTTCTCTGCAAGCAGCTGCCAGGCAGTGAGGAGAGAGTTTTAACTCCAGGGTCCAGCCCTCACCTCTTTCCATAGCCTTCTCCTTCCTGTCTTTAGGAGGCACTCATCCCATGCGAGGTTTTGAGGAACATGCAAAGTAAGTATCAAGTGAAATTTAAAACATAGGACAAACACACATAAAAGTAGAGACAACGAAGTAGAGGAAATCTTTTAACATTCTCATTGAATCTTCCCAACTACACAGGACATTGTCCCTGCTAATCAACCACTCTTACTGGCTTTCATGACCTTTATGCATCTCCTGATCTCCCTCTGACCCTGAAGCTCGACCTCTGACCCTTAACTCTGGGTGTCTTAGGCTCTTTCCTTAACCCCCCTGTTCTTCTTTCTATATCATTTCATTCCTTATTATTTCCACTATAGAATCGGTCCCACCCTATCTCCCCACCTCTGTTCATTCAGTTGCTTCATTTTCAGCAGCCTTACTCAACTCTGTTTCTTTGGCCAATTGCCAAGCTTCTGTAACTCTAATAAACCCAGAGCGGCGTTAAGATGCCACATATTTCCCACATCCTCCAGGACAGCCCCACCACCACCACAGCATGATATTCCACCATGCAATCCACAATGCTTCAGCTTTGCCAAGACCAAATCCACCATGTGATCCACGATGCTGCTTCTATTCACACGTTCATTTGTTCAAGGAGCACATGTGAGCTCCCCACTCTGCAGATGCTGCCTGCTAGGAGCTGGGTAGCTGAACAACTGGCTGCGTATCTCAGCTTATCCTGGGGTTTCTCCAGTGTTATAGGCAAGAACATCGATATCATCTTCAGCTGTTCCTTGTCTTTCACTTCCCTTAGACAGCCAAGGTCTAGTTTTCCCTCTTCTGAAATGCCTCTCTTACTAGCCCCTCTCTCTAATAACCACCAACACCAGCCTCCTCAAAGGCCACCATGCTCTCGTACGTGGCTTCGCCGTTACCAGTGTTCCCCCTCCATTCTGCCCTCACGTGGCTCTCAGATTTATTTTGCTAAACAATGCCTTGTCAAGCGTCTCTTTTGTTTAGGAGTTTATTGGCATTCCACGATTTTCTAAAGTGAGTTCCATGGAAGAATGATCACATGAGAGTTTTGTTGGTAAATGGTCTTATGAAAAAATAAGTTTGGGAAACACTTTATATCTCCCTCCTGAGGAGAAACAATGAGACTATTAAAGGTACTGAAAAGTCCTACAGTAAAGAAATCTGTTTGACCTGGCATTTCTCAAAATTGCTTAACCACTGAATGGACTTTTTTTTTTTTGGTGTGACAGTTTATTAATAACAAACATATTGATGTGTAATAAACTTTAGCCATTGCTGTCCTTTAGATCAAGATCAAGCACCTCGATCTTTCTTTTGGGGGCTTTCCCAGTCAGTTCCCACACATCCATCGACCCTTATTCCCTACCATCCCCCGACACAAACTTTCTTCCACAGAATGTGGTTTCACAGTTACAAAAATGCTGGATGCCAACCACTAAGACCCAGAAACTGGAATCGTTCTTTGAAGGAAAAATTCTTGCCCCTTTATACATGTGCTTGACAGATCTATATTTAGAAAAATAAAACAGAGAGACACCCAGGTTTACATCTAGTCGTCTCTAGTTTCCAAACTCTTTAAAGTCTAGTTAATAAGAAATCTAGTTAGAAGAAAATCCTAAGTCCAAACCTTCTCCTAAACAAGGATTTATTTTTCTAAAATCTCCAAGATATAATCATTTTGTTTCCTTTTAAGCAGTTCCATTGGTGAGGTAATTATTACCTTTTGAGTCAACACATCTCATTGCCAGACGTCTGTGGTGGACAGTGTTCTTTCTTGTGTGCGGATGAAATCAGAAATAGCCACACGTTTGGGTTCAATGGCCAGTGTGCATGTTGGGGAGGACAAGCCCGCCGGCAGCAGGGATAATTCTACTCTCCTGTTTATCCAGGAAGGTAAACGCAGTGGCACAAAAGCAGATGGGCCGCCTGTGGCACACAAGTTGCCTCTTCTTCCACCCTCCGAGCCATGAATATGCAGAGAAGCTTTCTGCGCTACTTCCTGAGCCTCTAAAGGTATAATGCTCTCAGATCGAAGGGACAGGAGCCTCGTGATCCCAGGGTTGCTGCCCTGGGAAACAGAAACAAAGGCAAGAAATTTGGTCTGTGCACCGAACAACTGAAACAGTGAGCTAAGGGCCACATTCCAGAGCAATCAAGGAAAGAAAGGAATTGACACATTGCTGATGAAACCAATCAATGGTCACTTTCTCAGCTCTAAGCCTCTGCCTGTCCGTGGTCACCCTCCTCACCACCACTCTTAGCAGGAACCACTTAGCAGGAGCCTCCACTCCTTTGACCATCTCCTTTCCTTTCCTCAAGAGCTTGCTTGTCATCTCTTTGCATCACAGCCCCTCTGCAAAGTCATTTGCATTTTTTTCCATTTACGAAGAGTGGAGCTATTTTTAAATAAAATTAATAAACCATCCAGTTCATTTAAGTGAAGATGCACTGAAATATTTTCGCTAAGTGAGATTTTTTTTCCCCCTGCATTTGAAATGACTGAATTTTTAAATGAATCAAGAGGTAACAATCTCGGCCAAGATTTGCATTTAGGGATTCAATGAGTTAATACCTATGTAGTACCTAAAACAGTACCTTGTGTTAGCTGTTACTGTTGTTCTTGTTGTTATTATCATTATTATTATTATTATTATTATTATTATTATTATTTTACTATATTATCTAGGCATGCTATTTACCATATTATCTAGAAGAAATGAAGAAAGTTAGAATAGCTGCAAACTAAGTTCAGCCCATTCACATTCATGGAAGAGCAGAAGCAAGGAAGTCAGCAAGGCACAGCTCATGGTCCCCTGTCCCTGAGCCTGGAGGATACAGGGCCCTTCAGCTCTCCCCTTCCTTTTGGACAAGACATGCCATACTTTTTGTTTATTTGCTCGTTTTTTCAACATTCACACACACTGAGCTGACAGGCTAGGATATCCTCCAAAGCTGCAGGACTAGGAAGCCTGCCTTGTCTCATGCCTTCAGATCAGGTGGGGTGGTTTATGTTCAGGAACCAAGAGACCTAGTCCTTGGATCCACCCAGACACTAACCACTGTGTACACCTCAGCAAGTTTCCCGGTCTTAGAATTTTGCAGAGCATCAGGTAAAATTAATAGAAGTCCAGAATGTTTCATAACTAGGATAATCCCTTTTTATTTCTCTAGCACTTAGCAGCTGCTCAGTAAAGAGCTGTAAATTAACATAGTAATTAAATGATGGAACTGTTTATCTGACAGGACCTCTCCTTAATAATCAGAGGCTGGAACACACAGTCTTTTGCAATTTTGAATTGCTTGGGTAATAAGGAAATAACTTGAAGTGTAAGGTCTTGTGTCTTTGTTTTCCCTCCAGATCATTTTCTTTGTGAACAGTGGCTCAGAAGCCAACGACCTAGCCATGCTGATGGCCAGAGCACATTCAAATAACACAGATATCATTTCTTTCAGGTAATCACACCTGGAATATAAAACTTTAATAACATCGACTTAGCCCACTGCTAAATGTCTATCTTTAAAATATAGCATGAAGGGGTTTTTCCCAGGGGTATGTTTCTAATTTTAGGATTTAAGGCAATATCAGTCAAAAGAATTTTACGACGGGATAACCCCATTCAGATTGACCTGTTCCGAGGCAGGGCTGCCTGACTGGGGTAACAAATTGCTTGTGGTCCTAGTTGTGTCATAGGTCTCCTATGGAATTGAAGGTCACATGACAGCTTTTAACTTTGAAGATGTGGTATTACTACGACATATGCCAAGAGGTGAATGGCTGGTCTCCACTCAAACACTCATGACTCTACCATGTTACACTGGGCCCGTTTTAATCTCTGCTTATGATAAGGAGCCATATATTCATTTCATATGCCAGCTGCACCAGTATTTCACCTTTTACTCCTTTTAAGTTCCAAGGATGCCTATATAACCCTGTATATTTCTGCTCCTTTGGGTGACTTTTGAGAATCGATAATTTAATAGATTAATTATAAACCCTTGATGGCTAAATTATGAATATTAAAAATAATCAAAAAATAAGAATTTTGCTTATGGTTTCCTCCCTCGAGTAATTTTATATAGCACATTTTAACACTCTTATAATAAGGTTTATGTAAAAGGCAGGAATAAGTTATAGTATAAGTTGATGGAATCAAGAAATAGTCCCATTCTTTCACCTATGTGGTTCTAATTCTGGCTAGATTGAAAAGAAGATTTGATTTCCACCAGACCTGATTACCATAGCACATCTAATACTATGCATTCCATATAAAATATGCATGTAATGACTACAGGCATGAGCAAAGATTTGCTATGAAAGCTTAATGGCAATGAAGAATTGTGATTGGGGGTGGGTGGCATCAGAAACATAGTAGATAGAGTGAGAGATGTCCTGGATCTCTGCCCTTAAAGCAACAATAAGCTGAACATCTAAAACTCAACAAAAAACACCCAAACTGCACACCAGCACATCTGAGCATGGGATCCGTGCATAAGAGCTACCACAAGATGTTGTTTTAAATACCCTTTTTATATAATGCCTATTCTAGTATTTTATTGTGGCTAAAAGAAAAAAATCAATAAAGCCATTACAATAATCTAGTCTTATATTTGATGTACAAAAATGGCCTTTTTATCTATGTGTGAAATTAGTTTAAATAAAAGTTTTCGCTAAAAAAATATATATATATGATTGATGTTTTACCTAAATAAACATTCCAGAATATGCATGTCCAGATCAGTATTGATGTATTTAAAGCACTCATTGTGCTACTAGAGTTTAACACATGTTCGTGTCTTCTCTTTCAAGGTATATGACGATCCTATTGCATAGTCTTAATACATAGTCTCAATCTGCAGTTTGGGTGATTTTGAAAGGCAACTATGCTAGCCACTATACCAGCAATGCAGTTAGGGTGATTTTGATTTGGGAAAATGCCCAAACTCATTGGAAACCAAGACTCAGAAAGATTTGGACTCAATGCGACCCTTTCAGGTTCAAAAAGAAACAAAACCTGTGTTTCTTATGTGCCGAATAAGGTGACTCACAAGGCGCTCAGGAGACACCAACGGTGTTGAGCAACAGCTACATCTCAGGAACAAATATCTGGCTTCTCCAGACAAATGTTCATTGAATATACAACTTCTTGCATGTTGCTAAAAGGTGAATCTCACTATTTCAGAGTAACACAGAGTTCTCGAAACTCTTTGTTCAGAGTTCTTGGCTAGAGGGCTTCAAAATTCCTTTCACAATTTCAAATCTATGACACAAGATGGAAAGATACATTAAGTAAATTCACCTCACAGATTTCTTAGAAACCACTGGAGTTGCACGTTAATGTTGCTCCATTTTATCTTCACAGATTGTTGTTGTTGTTGTTCTATCCTGTGTTCCACAGGCCAGTGGTGAAAGAACAATGAACTTAACTCCATCTTCCCACTGTTTGTTGTTTTGATTTGTTTTGTTTTGTTTTGTTTTTTTCTGCAGAGGAGGCTACCATGGAAGCAGTCCTTACACACTAAGCTTGTCAAACGTAGGGCTCTTCAAGATGACACTCCCCGGTGGGACAGGCTGCCAATCAGTGAGTTTTGAAATTTAAAGGCTGCTGGGTATATGGTATAATTGATCATATTTTCTAGGCGTTAGGATTAGAAACGAATATAAAGCTTATCATTGATCAGAAGCTCAATTTAACTTAATTGTATTGAAGACCATTTGGGAAGAATGTTTCTTTAAAAATCTTCAGAGTCTGAGCAATAATAATAGGATTTTTAAAATTGTTTTGCTTTTAAATAAGATCAAGTAAACTGCAAATAAATGCATTGAGAATAGTTCTCAGAGCCTTGAATTCATAAAATTTCTATAGAGTCCTCCTTATACATACCTTCTGTTCTCACTTGCTGTATCTAGCTTTTCAGCATCAGAATCAGACACCTAATTATTCTTATTCTTTCAGATGCTCTTACCCACCAAGCCCTTGAGCATATTATTTCCAGGCTGACATTGAAATCAGTTTCCTTTGTGGAGTGCCCACATAACTATTTCTAAGAAAAAATGATCTCTTCAAAGAAGAATATTAGGTTTTCATTTTAAGTTGAGGGGAAGAGTAAGAGAAGAATTTCTATATCAAATTTAAAAATCTTCATTCCATATGTTTCCCAAAATTGGCTACCTTGTGTTCACATTTTGCCAATCTTCTTCTTTTGTCATTTGCAGACAATGTGCCCAGACGTTTTCCGTGGCCTTTGGGGAGGAAGCCACTGTCGAGATTCACCAGTGCAAACAATTAGGAAGTGCAGCTGTGCACCAGGTCCCACAGGGCAGGGAGGGAGGTGCCTGGTGGGAGGTCAGGAGGCTAAGAAGGAACCTGGAGAAACCAATCCTGAGGGAACAGATTTGAAAAAGCATGGAAGAGAAAAGCCAAAGAAAACAAACCTAGAAAGCAACCCTTCACAAGTCGCCATTTCTCATGCCTACACCGCTGTGCTCTCTGGCTGAGAAGAAAAGCATCTTGTGCTCTTAAAGCTAAGCTCAAAACAGACTGTCACCCAGTACTTAATTAAAGAGGTTCGATTAGCTCTATTAGCAATAACTCTGCTATCAATCTTAAAAGAAAACAAGGTTGGTGAAATTGTTTACCAATTCCCAACGGAAGCAAGGGAGAGAGAAAGGAATACCTCTAGAAATCTCCAAACTCCAATCGGAAAGCTCCCCAGGAACTCAGAATGCCAGCCCAAATGAGAGCATCTGCTAAAACATTAGGCCATTCCTGAAGGCTGCTGACGTCTCTTGCAAAAGTTTTAAGGACATTCTCACAAGGAAATTGTCTATGTATCCATCACATTTTTATTTGTATTTTTTACCTGTCCCTAACATAAAAGAGGGGAGTCATGAAAACAGCATTTGTTCTTTGCTAATCACCAAGTCTCGCCTCGTGTTTGTCACTACAGTTTAGAACCTTCTGAGTGGCTGCTCCTAAGTAGTGCTGAAGGGAAGAACTAGATGCTCCAGCTGGAAGACCTTCTGGAATGGAATAGTAAGCATCACTGGGTTGAGAGGAAGAATGAGAATGGAAGACTTAAAAATCGGCTTTGAAAGGAAAAGAAGGCACAATCATCTTAATAGCTGGATGGAATAATGCACATGGTGGTAGGAGGATGAAAGAATGAACATTGGAACAAGATGTTGTGGTCACAGAACTTAAAACCATAAGGAAGTTTAAAGCTGTCATTCAAACTCTCCATTTTAAAGATGAAGAAACTAAAGTCTACACCTAGGAGGCAGGAGAGCTAGGATTTGACCCCAAGTCTCCTGCCTCCAAAGCTAGCACTCCCAACCTATGACCACCCTACTTCACACTGATATGCCAGCAGAATGAACCCAGGCTTAAAATAACTCCCATTCTGCTGGATTGAGGAGACACATGCAGTCAGGAGACCAGGATTCCACTCTCAACCCTACCATGGTTCAGCTGTGAACAAAGCTCCAGTTTTCTTATTTGTGAAATGGAAATAGCAATACCTGCCTCCCTGCACCCTTATCCCAGGGCTTCGTGAGATCAAGAGAGCTTTTCGTAGAGAAAGGCGGATTATAGCAGCACCAAAGACAGCCATCCCTGCATACCTTATGCACATGGCATCAAGAATTAAATCAGTTGGGTGCACTTCATAGACCTCAGTATGACTGCAAAATGACCAGCACAGAGCCTACCTAGTAGGCAGAAGCACTCAAGACGTGGTCATTTTCTTCCCTCTCTACTCTGTGTCCCCTTCCCTCTCCATCTTCTCTGCCTCCTCCCTCTTTGAGGCACTCTCCTCTGCCTTAGGCCAACTTCAAAATACCAGGACCCCATGGTCATCTCTCTAGTGGCATCTGGAGGCTAAATGATAGTGGCAGACGTTCATTTCTACTTCTCTGAACTGTTGCCTGGCATATCTGAAGTCAGCTTTTTTTTTTTCTAACTCATATCTTTAAGAGATAAGACTGATATCGCATCTTTAAATAGAATTGAAATATGAAAAAGGACTTAATCCTCCTCTAAAGCTTTTAGGATCTGAGAAATGTGTTGGCCTTTGCTGTAAAAAATTGTGTTTATATATGTTTACAAAGGCATTCCAACACGTAAAGTACTTTGAGTATAAAAGGCTCCAGTTCTTGCTTCCTCTTAGGGTTTATTCAGGTGCCAATCTTGGTAATTTTTTTCACCTCAGAATTATGTCATCACTCCCTACATAGGCATAAGCAGTGTGGTCCATTTTGTGAGCCTAATATAGATGTTTATGGGGTAGATTTCATTATCTTCCTTCACCCTTTCCTCAGGAATTTCTCTTTCTGGGTTTTCATTCCAGGCCCTCAATGTCAGATGTAATTTGTGATGAAATTCGCCTCTCGACTCCCACTACCTCCACAATGTCCCCAATCTGTTACTCATGATGACATTCTTCACCTTTTGCAAGGCAGTTTCTTTTTTCTTAATGTTTTCTTTTTCTTTCTTGGCTCCTCACTCTGCTTAACTCTTTCTATACCACCAACTAAAATAAAAACTCTTCCATCTCCATCTGTTGCTTGGATAGTACCCAGCAGAGCATCCAATCTTCACCGCCTTGATGTTGTCATGGCGATACCACTGCACCAAGTCTCTCTCCAGAGGCAGCCTGACCTAGAGTTACAACAGTGAGCCAATGAAGTAAATAAAAAATGAAGTAAAAAGTTGATAACAGTGGATGACCGCTGATAACAATGGATGACCCTTCTTATCGTTGAACTTGTGGGTATTGGGAGAAAAAATCATGACAGGTCTAACACAGTTCAAGCAAAACCTTCTTTTGGTTTGGTTTTGTCCAAATTTGAATCACTGGGGTTGATTTTGCTCCACCCTTTGATTTCTCTAGTTACAAATGGGCTTTCTAACTTTCCAAATTATATCATTTGAATCTATATCAGGGTCATCATAGGCTGTCTTCTCTTTCCTTTCTTTCTTAATAAAAATAGGATATTTCAATCTTTACAGGCATGGATTTGTCTACCATATTTTTGCCCATCAAACAATGTAACTGATGCTAAAAATGGGCTTTCTGGGTTTGATACATTTTTCATTACTTCCTTCTTCAGACTCTAACCCCCAGCTCTAACTAACCAAAGATATCAGGTGCCTTCATTAAGCAAGCTTTCCTGAACATCACTTGTAACTTAAAAAATATGTTTGGAGCCAGGTAGTGTTTTTCCTACTTTTTTAACAAAGAGCTGAAGAATAAAATATATGTATGCTTCAGTCTTGACAGTGATGACTGAAGCTTTCTATTCCCTTTTTCTAGCCTTCAGGAGATAGGGCGATAGGGCTACTGCCATGCCCTAAACAAATCTTAAAATAGTGGGTGGTGACTCACCTCCCACACTGCCTTTCCTGTCACTGAGGCTGGAGGTTCCCATCACATCCAGTCTCCCTCTTAATCCCTTCTGCTATCCATGAAGAAAGGTTTAAGTTCAAAAATTCTGTGGTGCTCTTTAAATCCAAATTACAAGTATGGATAAAAATTCCGAAGGTTCGGTCATCTACAGATGCAGTCACTCTGGGACCTTGGCTGTTCCAGAGGAGAAAGCTTCCTCTCCCTGGCTACAGTGGATACAGGAAGGTCATCCAGCTCTGGTACAGTCCTCTTCAGACTGAATTCTAGCTGTTCCATAAACATATTTATTAACTCTAAAGACAGAGATACTTCATGCTTTCAAATTGTATTTGAGCTTAAGTGGCAATAAAAGATAAACAGAGTTATTTTCCAATAGATTAAATTTGTACCTCAATTATATTTTAACTAAATCTATCCAGTTGAGAGGATGTGTACCCTTAGGTGAAACAGCTTCTATATCAGACTCAATGATACTTTGGGGCACTTCTTCCCCAGAAGGAAATGACAAAAGTGGTTTGTTTATGCCTTTATGACTGTCCTAGTCTTGCTGCTTGAACCAAAGTATGAGTCCTTCAGACAGAACATTCCTTCCTTCAGAAATCTATGCCCTCATATCCCAGTTTATGGTGTCCGAGGGACTTATATGTATGCTTCAGTCTTGACAGTGATGACTGAAGCTTTCTATTCCCTTTTTCTAGCCTTCAGGAGATAGGGCTACTTATGTCAGCTTACTAGTTTATTTGTTTGTTTGTCTTTCCCCATTCTTCTGGATGCCATTCTCACATCTCCAAATGCTGTGTTTTCTTTGTGTATTTGTTTGCAGACTGCTGCCAAGCTAAAGACCAGTATATTGAACAATTCAAAGATACGCTGAACACTTCAGTGGCCAAATCAATTGCTGGATTTTTTGTAGAGCCGATTCAAGTGGGTATATTAGCCTGAGGCATTAATTGAACTAAGCTTTCAATTAATGGAGTTTTAATCCATGCATTCTAGAGAATTTTCAAATTATTTAATAAACCCTTTGCTGTGTCTCTTCAAATTCAATTCATTCTCTTGGTCCCCTTGAAAATAAATTGCCCCCGATTTTCAATTGACCTTTGAAAAATCCACCTCCTGCACTCCCAGACTGAACAGATATATAGACGAAACTATTGAATTCCTAAAATTCTAAGGAAAAGGTAGCTACAGAAATTTTTAGCTCCCTAAGACCCATACTGTCAGGGGGAGCCTTTCTGTAATCTTGCTAAATCCTCTTAATCTACATTTTTTTTTTTTAATCTCAGAAAAGAATACATTTGCAGCCTTTTCTCAGAAGGCATGGCATTAGAGGAACAGGCCCTCTTTCCACCCATAGTTGAAACAGTTCTAGAGACTTTTAAAAATTTCTGGTATTGCTAATGATATTGATGATACATATATATATATATATATATATATATATATATATATATATATATATACTTTCATAGGGCTATGCTATTATTATAAGTCTTCTTGGTTTGGTCTTTTGCAGGGGGTGAATGGAGTTGTTCAGTACCCAAAGGGGTTCCTAAAGGAAGCCTTCGAGCTGGTACGAGAGCGGGGAGGCGTGTGCATTGCGGACGAAGTGAGTATCCATGGATCAAGGGCGACGTAGTGGTGCTGGGCCAGGAAAGACACAGGGAGAAAACTCTTTAAGTGTTCCTCTGTATTCCAGGCAGAAAGCATCTAGTGTGAAAAATACCCAAGCTATGGGTATAAGTTAATGAAGCTTTTGCTAGTTGGCTGGTTGGTTTGTTAGTGGATTTGTAGGTCTGTTTAACAAGTACACACAGCAGAACTTAAACATGCAAATTGGAGTCCAACAGATGAGTTGCTAACAGGCACAGGCGGCACAGGTGATGCCACCATCACTCAAAACACTATTTAAATTTTTATTTGGGGATACATCAGGGACAGGTTAAAAACCAGGTAGGAAATGTAATCTTATAACAAGTTTTCACCAAGTTATTTTTGTTAAAATAGTATTAACCAGCTTGGTAGCATTCGTCTAACCTTAATAATATAATGTGTTTGGAAATAATATTTAAAAAGGAACAAAGCATCCATCTTCTAAGTTAGAAGAGTACCACCACTGCCGATATTCAAAAACCAGTTCCAAAAATATTCTAAAATAACTTGAGCTAAGACAGCTCACAGTACCTCCAAGGTGATGACTTCAAAAAAAATGAAATTCACTGGCTCTGTGAGGTCTAGCCTATGTGCTTTTAAAAGTGATCAGTTTACTTAACACACCTCATATCAAAATGTAGCAAAGAAAGCAATCTCTTGCCTATGGAGAAAAGCAAGAGGGATCAAAAGGCCAGAGGATGGCCGCCAGGCCCCCAGAAGTGCTCCCGGCTCATTCATCTCGATTCTAACGATGGTTAGAACCACCAAGAGCAGGTGAAGTACTTGTGAGTATTTTTCATACAAGTTTCAGTCCTGCCATCTTTGCCTGAACAGTTTTCCTCAACTAAACATTCCCATAGCAGACACTGGGCTCCCTGACCCCACCTACCAAATTCTCTTTCAGTTTCTACATGTGGAGTGAGGTCTCTGTTATCACCAGGACACTGGGTGACCCCCAGTGTACTACACATGGAAGCCTGGGCCAGCTCCTCCTCCATGCCCCTCCTCCCTTCCTCAACCTGCTGATACGAGTTTAGGGAACACGAACATTGAGTCGGTTTACAATTAACTACCTCAGTGAAAATAGTAAACTTTAACCCTCGGAATCAGCACAAATTGAAGCTGCCATGATTGGGCTAATTAGAGGGAAGGTAGGCTGAATTCAAATATGAATTTCAGAATTTTCTGAGATACGTGGTTCTGTCATTTTTAAGAATGTAACTGGAAACTGTCTAACAAAGATGACCTTAAGAAGAATGGCCCTAATGATTTGGGAAGGCTAAAAATAGCTGGAACTTGGTATGTGTCAGGCACTGTTCGCAATGCTTTGCATGCATTAACTCAGTTAATTACCTGCAGTTAGTAGGAACAGAGACAGAACTCAAACCTGGACTTTAAGACTACACTAACCACTGGGCAAGCTGCCTCTCCATGACAGAACAGTGGTGTAGAAAGGCAGAGGAGGGCAGAAAAGGAGGGAGCAGGGGATTGAAAACATGAGTGTGGGGCCGATGCTGCCACCAAGTGATCTTACACAAGTCATTTAGTTGGTTCAGCTTGGTTTTTTATTCTTTAAAATGAGGAATTTGAAACCAAAGATAGAAAACTGACTGCCTCTGGGGCCAGCTGGGCAGCCAGTCTTTCCGGTCTGGCCTGCGCTAGGTTTAGATTTAAGATAAACTGCTGTGAGGCAGGGCACCCATAGCGCCCACCCCCGCTCATTGTCGCGGACCCAGCCCGCCTCTCTCACTAACATGTGCTCCTCACCCCTGAAGACAATCCAGTTTATGAACCTTAGAATGCATCCAAAAGATTCTCTGAAATGATACTTCCTAGGTGACTAAACGTGGCTTATTGTCCTACATAATTTTATGCTTTATATAAGCATTCTGACTTTTCACCATTATTTACAATGCTTAGACAGATGGAGTACAAAATGAAGGCAGGAAGACAAAATGAGTGGATTTCCCCCGAGCTTTTCCGACATTATCTCTTGAGCAGATTCAGAGGCCCACGGCTAGGAAGGAAGGAACCCCAGGACTCCAGGCCACGTCTGCATGACTCCCATGTCTAAACTCTTCTGCATTGTTCACCATCACCTAATTCCAACCCTTGCATTCTGCCTTTGCAGCAGCCTCCCAGAGAGAGCAGGGGAGATGAGAAGGAAGCCTGAGGAGGAGGCTTGCTCCCTCGAGTGTATTTCAGAACCAGCTCTGTGTAGAGAGACAGAGACAGATGGACAGGCCAACAGGCCTAGAGTGGATGATGATAAAGCTTTGAAGGACCAGAGGAGTTAGTGAGATGAAGAAGCAGGGAGGCAGAGGGTCTTCTAGAAAGAGGGAAGAGCATGCACAAAACACCTGAGGACAACTTACTGCGATCCTGAGTTACCTGGCTCAGTGAGGTCCTCCTCATGATGTAATTCTCAGGGAGAAAAAGGAGATCGCAAGGGAGAGAATGGCCAGCCTATCCGCGCACGTGGCAGGTGCCCCAGATCCAGTCACCTGACTATGACTTCCACCTCAGGCAACTTGGGCAGATGCTGCTTCTCCACTCTCTCCCCTGCTGCCTTGCACACAGGAGGTCGCTAACAATAATAATCCTTTTCACAAGCGCCATGTACATGACCCTCACAGCAGCCCTGTGATATACTGCTATCAGTATTTCTAGTTATAACAGAGTTAACATAGGTTTAGAAGACTTAAGAAACATATCCAGAATTACACAAAGCTAGTAAATGGCTTTCGGTGCCTAAAAGCTCAAGCACAGATTAAGTGCTTTGTCCATAATAGTATAAAGACGGCAATGACAGTGGTGGGCGATGATGATAGTGAGAAGGAGGAAGATGAAAGTGAAGAGATCACTGAGTCAGAAAAACAGCATTTCTCAAAGGTTTCCAATAACTTTGAATTTGCTTCCATCAGGTGCAGACAGGGTTTGGAAGGTTGGGCTCTCACTTCTGGGGTTTCCAAACCCACGGTGTCCTGCCAGACATCATCACCATGGCGAAAGGGATTGCGAATGGCTTTCCCATGGCAGCAGTTGTGACAACTCCAGGTAGGATCTACGGGGCAGTTGGTGTTTGCTTCTGGGCCTCCTGCACCAGTGATGGTAGAAAACACACTTGTTTGGATCTTTGTGGGTTGGAGTCCGTGTTGGGAACTACACATGCTTTTCCCAAGCAATGAGAAAGGGAAACAGCCTGTCTGCCAGACGGTGGCACAGAAGGATGCAAGGCAGCCCTTTTGTTCTTGCTGTTAGGAAAGATGATTTTCCTGTTCCCACAATGAAATGCAGGGTGCAACCACACTAACAAGATACAGGACAATGTGTCCCTCCAAAACAAAACAATCACCAGATATCCTTGTTAACCAACTTGAAACCAACCCTGAAATGTCCAAGGAATTCATATTCTGGAAGGATATGAATCTTACTTGATCTTGCCACACCAAGAAGCTATAGATTCATCTATGGCCATGCCATCTGGAACGTGCCCGATCTCCTCTGATCTTAGAAGCTAAGCAGGGTCGGACCTGGTTAGTACTTGGATCGGAGACCACCTAGGAAGACCAGGTGCTGTAGGCATAAAAAAAAAAAAAAATGAAAAATGAAAAAGAAAAAAAAAAAAGAAGCTGTAGACTCAAGGTCTGGAGTGATAGTTTTCTCTTTTGATGTCTCATCCACAAAACAGTAAAATACAATATAATCTCACTTAACCAGGACATTCTAGGAAATGAACATTAAAATTAACTGAATTTTTCACTTTGAAGAAGTTTCACAGAAAATAATTACTATGAACCAGTTATTTCTGGAAATCTTAAAATTATTTCATTTGGTTTTTCCACTTCTGAGGCACTAAAGGGTATTTAAGTGCTTTGTGATATCTTAGTACTTTTATTGAATGACTAAAGCTACAAAAATATGAATATAGAAGGTAAAATATAATAAACTGAATATATACTCATCCTGAAACAATACTAAATCTATGATGTGATTTTTAAAAATATTTTCTTCTTACTCCCAATTGTAAAAGACAGGAAAAGAAGTTTTAGTTAATGGTCTCCCTGTAAATTCCCATACATTAAGCCTCAAGGTATTTTTCAGTTCACACAACACATTAAAAGTTTTGTTATCAAACATCTCATTGAATAAATAATCTGTTTTTTCCTTATCCACTGTATTAGTCGGCTAAGACTACCATAACAGGGTACCTACCACAGACATTTATTTTCTCGCAGTTCTAAAGGCTGGAAGTCCATGATCGGGGTGCCAGAAGAATGTTTTTTGTGACATCTCTCCAGCAGATGGCCACCGTTTTCCTGTGTCTTCATATGTCCTTTTCCTCAGGAAGAGAGCTCTGGCTTCTCTTCTTATGAGGACACCAGTTTTATTGGATTGGGACCCACCCTGATGACCTCAGTTAACCTTTAATGACTTGCCTAATGACCCTGTCTCCAAATACAGATGCATTGTGGGTTATGGTTTCCACATGTGAATTAAGGGGGGGGGGGCAAAATTTCATCCATAAATTTCATTATCTGTTAATGAACAATTGAATTGGATATGAGGTCATTTAGGACACAAAAGTAAATATAATCCAAATATTGTAATGGAATATTATAGATAAGAACAGGTCATTCATTACCCACCTTTCTTTTCTCCCTCTAGAGATTGCCAAGTCTTTGGCTAAAAGCCTGTGTCACTTCAACACCTTCGGAGGGAACCCCATGGCCTGCGCCATCGGATCAGCCGTGCTTGAGGTACATTCTGGCAGCCACGTAGACACCACTTGTTTGACAAAATAATCCCTTCAAAGCCATGCACACACTGTTAGAACTCCATCACGTGACATTATTACAGTGGAGAGTGAACAATTAGTTCATGAATTTAAGTTAGATTTTCCATCGTTATTCTGACATCTGCTTTTTATTTTTTTTAAGATATAGGTTTGGTGCTTGAAGTATTAAATAAGAAACATATAGTAAACCTCACATGCATGAGCAAATATAAGAATTCCCTTAGCTAGCTGGTAGCACTAAAACGTCTTTGTTATTTGACTGGTATTTTATGGGTAGTTACCGATTGCTATCCTTGATTTCAGTTTAATTTTGGCCCTGTCTTGTACATTCTTCCTTCTTTTTTAGTACTGTCATAAATTCAAAAGCTAAAAAAAAAAACCTGAGTGCTATGTCATTATAACTAAGTAATTCAGCTATTTTTCAGCCCTACTCCATTGATTTTGCTTAGGGGTCTCATTTATAGAAAAAAATCTTTTAAATGCAAATAATAGCATTTGCTTAAATAAGTGTAATGTATTTCTGGAAGAATGTTCAAGAAACTAATAACAGCAGTTATTGGTGGAGAGAGAGACTTGGTGGCTGTGGGCAAGGATCGGCAAGGATCATTCTACTGTGAGCACTTTTAAACTTCCTGATTTTTGAACGAGGCACATGATTCACCTATTCAAAAACTTAAACTTAAAAAAATAAAGTAAGTAAAAGCTGCTCTTGCTAACTAAAAATTATCTTTAAATATGATCAAATCATGAAGTAAGGAAATGTGAGTAGGAATGTGTCATTTATTTCATTAGACACTGCCAACTTTTTTTTTAAGTGCTGCGTCACCTCAACCAATTTAGAAGATAGAGAAGATTTAGGTGAACAGATAGGTCTTAGAAATGTCAAGGTGTGCCTGGAGCCATACAGTTATTATCAGCTAAATATAAATGTAGTATCTCACACGTATCTTGTCAAGAATCCCAAGTCTCTACTGTGAGCCTAAGGAGGTGACAATCTTTTTCTATGTTCAGGTGCCCTGACTCTGGGCCCACACAGGGCTCAGCTCAGCTCAAGAAACCAGGGCCCTGCAGCGAGGTGCGTGGGCAATGACAGTTTGAATGTCTGGGAGCGGAAGGACAAAAGCCAACAAGCTCCCACCCAGTAGGGCAAGCATCTGTGACATTCCTTTCCTCAGAGCATTTATCTTATTCATCACTAAATCCTAGTTCTCAGCAAAGCCTGGCAGTAATAAACCTCAGGATTATGAAATCTATGCTACAGACTGCATTGGGTTATATCTTCTAGTCTTTCCTAAATTCTTACCCACCCCAAAGATGAGGACAGTATGGGGGAAGTACTCCCTCTACCAAGACCTTTTTTCTCCTTACAGCAAATCTTTTCATAGTACATGGTATGGCCATACGAAACTCTGAATCCCGTTCGTCTGGTCAGGTTTCTGTAAACGGGGTCATATACATTTACCTCTCCATGTTTCTCAGTCAATTTTAGAACTTTTTTTTTTTTTTTTTAATGCAAGATCATTTGGAGCTTTCTCTCAACAGGTGATTAAAGAAGAAAACCTACAGGAAAACAGTCACGAGGTTGGCACCTATATGTTGCTGAAGTTTGCCAAGCTGCGGGATGAATTTGAAATTATCGGGGATGTCCGAGGCAAAGGCCTCATGATTGGAATTGAAATGGTGAAGGATAAGGTGGGTTCTGACCTGCTGCTCTCTCTGTGGCTTCTTGGGGCAGCAAGAGGTAAAGGAGGGAGCATAGCATAAGCTCACCTCATTCATTCTCAGGGAGAGAGCACACAGGACAGCAAGAGCGCTGAGTATGAACGAAATGCTAGACCGTCCTCAGGAGTTCCAGAGGAGTGTGGGAGGGAGGGCCTTTGGGAAAGGGAAATGGTGTTATATTCTTGCCAGACTAGGCAAGGAGCATCGGTGATGACTGAATGTTTAGAATTACAAATATGGGCAAGAGAGGAAATTATTTAGGAAGGGGAGTGTGGCCCAAACAGCTAGTAGAAATAAGGGAGAAGAGCCAGAAAATGGTTGTGGTGGCGGTTCAAGGTGAGGATGTTAAAGATATATAGAGTTTTGTTTTTGTTTGATTGATTGATTGATGACTGATTGAGAATGAATTTCAATCTCCCAAGTAACCAGGGAGAAATGGGACTTTCTGATGATGTTCCCCACTGTGACCTCAAACTCAGCATGACAGCAATTGAACTTAGCATCTTCCCCCAAAACCAGTTATTTCTCCCAAGTTCAGTTTCCGTTTCTCACCTTCCACTGTTCTCCCCATTACCCACCCTTAAAGCCACAAAATAATCTGTGACTCCTTCTCTCCTTTTATTTCTAATGTCAAGTCTTGTTGATTCTTTCTTTGCCAGGTCTCCCAAATTCTTCCCTTTGTTTCTACTGTGACCCCTACCTCCCTATAATAGGAAATTGTTCCTTTCGTCCATAAAAGCAAAACCTAGATTCTCTGAGGAGAACAACAGCAGGAAAATTTTGGCACAAAGAGGAATCGTCAGAATGACCCCTTCACCCTAACTCTTGCCCACGGGGATCCAGCTTTCCCTTAAGTGACTTCTTGCTCTTTTATCTTACCACACCATCCTTGTTTCGGAGAACTGATGCTCAATTCTTCTACTATTTTAACCAGACTCTGGATATAGGACTCTTTCATTAATACTGCACAGCAGAGCCAGTACAAAGCTGGAATGTTTAAACAAGATTTTAAAGCTAAGGGAAGACAACAGGAAACTAAAAGGAATATAAGACTAGACCTCCTGGCTCACAAGCCATAACATACTTATGTCCAGCTTGTGGTCTAGTCGAGGGTTGTTTGAAGGCTCAGAAGAATCCATCCTAGTCTTCAGCCCAGGAGCTCTCAGAAAAATCATAGACTCCTTAAAGTCCAGACTCCACAGAGGAAAGTGTGCTGAGCCAGGAGGAGTTCTCCCCGTTCTCACTATTCTAAACCCAATTTCTGCATGCTCTAAGACGGATGAACAAAGATATTCATCAGAACTTGATTTGTTCTGGTGCAAAAACAAAATCTTCCCAAATGGTGCACGATGACATTTCAGGATCAACGAGAAGATCCGAGTCCTTTCTTCCATCCCAGGTCCTTCATTATCTAGAGGTCTGAAAGCTTGAACATTATTTTTCTTATCTTAAAGCTTTAAGACAGACAAAAAATGCAAATATCTCTGGGATGTCCAGTCTTATCCTGTGCGCAGATACTGACATTTGGCCAGGAATGGAAGATTTAGATAAACAATTGGGTCAGAAGTTGGTGAGCAGGAAGGGGAATGGATACTAAAGCAGAGGGGGAGGGTGGGTAGGAAGTCCTGGGGAGATGGGGAGAAGAATAAAGCTAGGAGCTCTGGAGAGAGCCCTCCTCTGCCTTATAAGGCAGGGGCTGCTGGCCCATGCGTCAAGATCATGCCTTGTGCATCTGAAACCAGAGAGCCAGACCCAGTGCTGATGCTCACACAGCTGTGCTACGGAAAAGAGACCAGTGGCAGTGACATCACTCAGAGCTCAAGACAGAAGCAGAAGTTCTCAGCCCAGTCACCTGAGGAGCATTTTACAGATACAGATGCCTATGCCCTGATGCAAATATTCTAATACGATAAGCCTAGTGAGGGGACCAAGCATCAGTAGTTTGCAAAGGCTTCCAGGTAATGTAGACACACAGCCAGACTAAATTAGAGAGAGGCACTTATACACACAGACTCAGAACACAGGAGACACAGAAAGGAAGCAAGAGCCCAGCCTAATGTCACCACAGGGGTGCTGGCATGTCGGGACCCACAGGTACAGACAAACTTCAGATGCCTAGTGACCTAAAACAGCCTCTTGGTTCCCAAAACATGTAACACTCCTAACCCTGGAGGATTTAGTCTTGGAGAGAGCAAATCCACACGCAGAGAAGATAAGGACAAATGGTCCCACCCCAGCTGCTCAAGCTGTGGCTCAGGGAAAGTGTAGCCGGTCGTGCCATTGTGCAACCTCTGTGCCATCACCTGGACTTTGAAATGAGCTCTCTACATGGGAAAAACAAAGTGAAGAGTTGAGGAGAATTTCTGCATAAATAAAACAGGCTCCAAATGCAGCTATTAAGGAACTAAGCTCCCAGGGTAGCCTTAGCAAAGCCAAGATTCACCGGCTGTCTGCTTTCAACTTCATCTTGTCTTTGGGAATTTGAGATGAATTGGGATAAAAACATATATTTAATATTATTAATAATAAATATAATTAATATTTAATAGCACTCCACAAAAAAAAAAATCCAGTCCAACAATTAACAGCTTTATTCAATTACGGAGAGAGAGAGAGAGAGAGAGAGAGAGAGAGAGATTAAAAGGGAGAAAAGAGCATTGATTGCTTGAGTTGCTTTTGTCTTTTCTTGGAAATAATATATTTAATCATTCAAATGCCAAATAGGAAATATTTTAAAAATGTATTTACAGATGAGCCGCCAGCCTCTTCCCAGTGAAGAAGTCAGTCAAATCCATGAGGACTGCAAACACATGGGGCTTCTAATTGGCAGAGGTGGCATTTTTTCTCAGGTAAGAGAAAGGTTGGTCCTTACCTATCACTTTACAAAGGCATCTCCCTGATGTCCCAACACTGGTCACTCTTCTTCATGGCTATGCTGATGGACCCAGCCCCACTTCCTCTAGGCATAGTGCTCTGCTATTGTCAAAAGAAAGCGGCAATAAAGTCTTCAGGACACAAGGGGGCGCTGTGTTCAAATGCTTTAGTTACTGCAGTTCTGTGGGAACTAAACGCAGGAGAATTTAACAAGGCATAAACGAGATGTGCAGACAAACCAGAGGATTTGAAGTATAGGTCATAATAGAGTCATAAGAGTCATGCAGTAAATAGTTTGTTTGTCTCATGTATGAGTTAATTCTAACCCCTGTAAGAGCAATCCTAGAGTTCCTAACCCGGACCCTGGCCTCTGACCTTGCAAACACTGAACCTGCTACCACTGACTGCAGCTGTGGCTGGGATTAACTTAACAGCATTGGCAGGCCTGTAGGAGAGATGGGAGACTACCCTGGCTGGGTCCCTGATGCAGAATTCGAAATCACCTACTCCCGGAACCCTTCACCCTCAGGTGGGAGGTGCAGAGACCACGCTCTCTGTGCTCCCTTGCCAGGAATGCCGAAGGCTCCGCAGTCAGGACTGTGGTGCCGCCCTGCCCCATGGGCATGGGCTACTGCAGCCAGTAGTAAAGCAATCTCCTCCTGATCCCTTGCACAGGACGGTCCTCACCAAGGACTGGCTCCCGGGCCCAGATTTAAGACTTCAGGTAGCTTCTGCTCTTCCTCTAACTTGTTCTTGTCCTTCGTCATCTTTCATTCCCATTTTAAATGTTAGTCATTCTTCCCTCCTCCATTTCTGTATCTCTCTATTTCTGTGCACACCCTTGCCTCATAGTTCTCAGAGAAAATGGAAGCTATTAGGCACGATCTTTATATAAACTCATGTGTGCCCATATCCATGTCTCACCCCTTTCCTGACGTTTCAAAGAACAAGGTGTCACTCCCGTTCAGATGTAGATCTTCCTCCTGCACTCTTAACCCTGGACACTCCCTCCATCTTCCTTCCCTCAGGCAAATACCACTGTGTTCTCTCAATCTGCAACCTTTCCTCAGCTTCTCCTCCACCTGTAAACAAACAGTCCTAAAGCTCTCCCAGCCCAAACCACACCGTACCCACACGAAACCAAAATGAGTACTTTTGCTGGGACATGCACAGTGAGTTTTTTTTCTCCTCCTGGTCACAAATATCTTCCTGTTCAAGTCAAAGTCATGATTTAAAATCCTAAAATGTGCAACTTATAGACATAAAATAATTGTTTACTTCCTTACTTGTTCCTTAGTAATCTGGCAAACACTTAAGTGCTATGCGGTAGTTGCTATGCTGGATACTAAGGCTGCAATGATAAATAAGATTTGGCTAACTTGAGCCTTAAACAATGAAATGAACCTTCAGCGAACAAGGAGAACCATCGCAAGGTGCAAAGAGCTACACACACATTGGTGTGCTTGGAGCACATTGCCTGAGGTAGTGAGTGGGAATAATAAGCCTCACTGCTTGTCGGGTTTTGTTCTAAACACTTCACATGTATTGACTCATTTAATGTTCTCAACAAGCTTGTGACATGAGTACTATTATTATCCTTATCTTACAGATGAAGAAAAAGAGACGCAGAGGTTAATTAAAGTGTCCAAGTCACACAGCTTCTAAGTGGCAGAACTAGGATCCAAACTCAGGCAGTCTGATTTCTGAGTCTGTTCTCTGAGGAGGATAAGCCTGAGGAGGCAAAACCAGAGACAGGTGGTCCAGGTGGGAGGCTGATGATGCTGTTTGAACTTGAGCAGTAGTGGTAATGATAGAGGAGACATTCTGAGAACAATTCCGGAAGTGAAATAAATGCACAGAACTTGGATGTTAAGAATGAGGGAGAATCAAGGATGAATCCCTTACCTCTGACTTGGTTTAAGGAGGGCAAGAATGAGTTCAGCTTTGAACAGGCTCCAATTAAGGGTTTTATGGACATCTGTTCCTATAAACAAGTTAGTAGCGCAGAGGAAAGGATTGAGGTGAAGATCACGATATGGAAGTCATCAGCATATAAGTGGTGACAGGAGGACATCTCCTGGGAAGTATGTCTAGATGAAAAGTGCAGTGAGATGAGGCTAGAATCCTGTACACCCACATTTAAAGGGCAGGTGGAAGAAAAAAGGCCAGGAGGGTGACACAACAAAGGATGGAGAGGTGTGAGAAGAGCTAGGGGAGTGTGGAATCATGGATGTGAGAGAGGGGAGGTTCAGGAAGAGGAAGGGATCGAAGTGCCAAATGCAGCAGAGAAGGCCAGGAAAGACAAGTGGAAACATGCCATTGGATTCTGAACTTAGGACGTCACTGGCACCTCCAGCTATAGTGGTGTCAGAGGTGGATCAGGGCAGAAACCAGACTGCGGCGGGTTAAGAAGAGAACAGAGGGAGAGCAGAGTGAAAAAAATGATGGCCAATAAACATCAACCAGTCTTTTTATTAAGTTTGGCCGAAAGGAGAACGTGGGATTTGCATGGTAGCTAGAAGGAACCAGGGAGAGGCACCAGATTCTTATTTCCTGTGGTTTGGATTTGGGTTATGGAGCTTAAGCCTGCTTGTGTATAGGCTGAGGAGACGCCAAAGATGCAAGAGAACACGGGGATGTTTCCTGGAGTGAGAGTGACGGGCGCGGGTGGAGAACTTGGAGCTGAACAGTAGAGACACCTTGTTCTCCGAACCTTTGGGCCAGGATGCAAGAACGGATGTGGGAGCAAACAAGTTTATGGAAAGCTCCCTCCTGACAGCTTTGAAAAAAGCATGAGGCGAGATCATTTATGAAATAGAGTGAAAGGCGTGGGAGTTGAGTGAGGAAATTGAGAAGAATGATAAAGGTTTGGAATGGGGAAGGAAACTGACAGAGCCCAAGAAAAAGAAATGTAGGGGCTCAGCAGAAGTTAGAGACCCTGCATACCTAGGGGCGTCAGTCTGCACAGCAGTGTGATTTTCTTTCAAACTTCTCAGCTACCTGTGTTGGCACGTCAGTGAGGGCTGGGACGTTGAGCGTAGGCGCAGAAGCAGACGGGTGGAAATGCAAGCCAAGTGAGGGGGCAGGTGGGAGAGTAGTTCAATCAACCATGTGCTCGGAGCTGGGTAGAAAAAAAAGAAAAGATCTGAGTGGGGCGATAGTTAACCGAGGGACGAGGAAACCGAAGTTTTCGTGAAAAGGGCAGATGTAACAGGAATCATAAACTGAATTATTCCTAGTGAAGAGGAGGCTCATGGCACTGGCCTTGGGTGTGAGTGGATGCGGAGGGGTGGAGATGAAGGTTCTGGGATTTGTGGCAAGCAGGAAACTGAGATGCTAGTTTGTTGTGTCATGCACACAGACACTGAGGCCACCCTCAGTGATGTCAGAAATGCGGTGTAGACATAGGTACGTAGAACCTCAGTGAAGATGGGAAGGACCAAGAGATGAGCAGATGACCTAAAGGAAAAGCAGCAGAGCCAAACGGTACCAGAATTTTCAGGAGGCTGGCGGGTAAATGGCGTGGGTACAGCATTAGTAGAGAGAAAGGAGAACAATCCCTGGGGGAAATATAAGAAATGTCATCAAAGCAAGGTTTTGGAGTCTCCCTAGTCGTATTTGATTCTATGACAATTGTTACTCTATTTTCCCTTGTCTCCTCAGACATTCCGCATTGCACCCTCCATGTGCATCACTAAACCAGACGCTGATTTTGCGGTGGACGTATTTCGTTCTGCGTTAATCCAACACATGGAAAGGAAAGCTAAATAAAAAATTTTTTTAAAAAACCCGCAAGCCTCAAGAACTTTCCACTTATGTTCAAGGGCTAATGTGAGGAATTCCAGAACCACCGATGTAAGTTGTAAAAGTTGACTACCTACCAGCCGTATTTGTTAACAGAGCTCCTGTTATGTGGAAAACCCCATCCATCCTTTAGGAAGGGATCACTGTCATCGGCACAGAGAAAAATCCTAATTAGTCTAGGTTAATTATGGTCAGTTGACTCCTCTTTGCAATGATTGGCTTATGCATGATACGTGATGTATTATGAGGCAACAAATCCTGCAGGAAAACCTTTTGGTGCAGGTGGTTTCAGGGGGACGTTTCTTCAGCCTCACACTTCCTCTCTGGAAGAGATGTTTCTCCTTGCATATGTCATAACAGGACTGCTCCAGCCACGTCAGCCTCATGTTGGGGCTGCTTGATACATGAGACAATAAATTCACTGTATTTCACAAGCCTTTTTGATTTAAGTTTTCTATGATTGCAGCCATTAGGATCCTGCGAAATGACACAGAGAATACCCCAAATCCTTTAACTCCTTTCAAATAGCCATCAGAGACTTCGCCTCCATTTCCGGCATCATCATCCCATCCTGGACGAAACCTCATTACTCCTATTGCCATAGTCTCTGACGAGAGAATTCCCCAAACTTCAGTCATTAGAACACACATTAGTGTTTTTGCCCATATTGTATACCACCTGTCTTAGTACTGACTTAATATTTTTCCTTCATTTAACTTGTTTCACTTAGATGTTTAGATAGTAATCCTTCTATTGTAAAATAAATAGAAAATCAGTATTACTTGTCCTAATTGGAAAATGATCATAAAAACAGAGTGAACACAAAGCAATGCAATTCTAATGAGAGCCAGTTACTTGAAGCTGTTCTCAGCCTGAGGCTAACTCTCTCTTTGTTCAAAGGGAAGAGTAGAGAGTATTTGAGGGGTGTTGTTAAAAGGCACTGGCAAAGTGTGACTCTCCCCTTAACATGAACAAAGGAAGGTCCACAGAACTGAAAGAAAAACAGCTTTCTCAACATGCATTGCCACACAAAGCTGTGTCCCAGTTTGGAGCTATGTCCTAAAGGTCTGCTCTCTGAGGTGTCTGCACCCCTAACGCATCCTACACCTCACTCAGGTTTGTCTCCCTCCGGTGTTGACTTAAACATGGCATTCCTTTGTGCGAAACCTTCCAGTTGCTCCCCATTGTTCCCTGAGTAAGATCAAAACTCCTTTCACCAAGGAGCTCAGTGCCTTCCAGCAAATGCAGCAAACACTTTAGAGTGCTCTGTTTCCACACAGCAGAAAGGTCACTGGGTTAAGAGCCAAAGGACCTGAATTCTGAACTCAGTTCTTCCACTTACTTGCTACAGACAACCTTCTGCAAGCTTTTAATCTCTTTTGATCTCATTCTGTTCCCAGGCATATCAATACTTGCCTTTTCTACAAGCTGAGTTATCCTGGGGATTGAATGAGGTAATGGATGTAAAAGTGCTTTGCAAACTAATGAACTAAGCACAGTAGAAATTTCTTCCCTTCAAGCTACATTTCTCTTTTTTCTTTCACTACAAAAATCTCCCAAGGGCAATCTTTGGGCTCCATTTATACTTTCTTGCCTCAGTCACTAGGATCTCATTCCTGCCCCTCATTTCTTAGAAACTGCCTACTCAAAAGACCACCAGAGACTCCCTTATGGCTAAAGCTTAGAGTTTCCTTTGAACGTTCTTTACAGCTGCTTCTTCTGAATAAGGTTTCCTCAGCTTCTGCAGTGTGGTCCCTTCTATCTCAGATGGCTCCTCTTCAATCTGATGACTCCTCTGCTGCGAGGTTCGGTCCTGGGCCATCTCTTCTTTCTTGCTACAGTCTCTCCCCACAAGGCAACCCCATCCACTTTGGACATTTCACCTGTCCTGATTATGCTGATCAACTTACAAACATTCACCTTTAGTCCCAACCTTTTTTCTGAGACCTACCCCAAGATTCTAGCTGGTGGGACACATCCATTTGGCTGTCACGAGACACTTCAAATTAAGTATTGCTAACACAAACACATTAAATATCTCTCCTCCAATGAACCCCTGCTTGATTATTGGTGCCCATTTTGTCTCAGGCTTACACTTTAGGTCATTATTCTCCTCCAAGTTATTTTTTTTTTGCCCTTCGTATGACTAAGCCTCACGAATACTTTCTCCAACATAATTTTTCCAATGTTTATACCAAAGCTGCCTTAATTTGGACCATCATCATCTCTCCTAAGTTATTGGAACTACATCCCAAAATGGCATCTTGGACTACTTCTCAATCCATCCCCTACACTAACATCAAAGTCACTAACTAAAAGGATATATATATATATATATATATATATATATATATATATATAATCACATCTCTTATCACTTGAAAACTTTGAGGGCTTCCTATTGTCAGTGGAACAAAGTCCAAACGCCAACAATTATGGCACTGAAGAGCCTTCGCAATCGTCCCCAAACTTTTCCAGCTTTACTCCCACTGTGCTTTCCAGATCATGCATGATGGCTCTTTGCTCCTGCAGTTCACTTGACCTAGAATGTTCTTCCCTTTCTTTTTGTCATTGAAAATTATGGGGTCAGGGAGATAGAGAACAAGAAAGCCAACTCCTACTTCTTAGATATTCTTCAAGGCCTTCCCACTTTTAATATTTATTTTAAGATAAAAGAAAAAGGATGAACATTAAAAATAGATTTATGATAACCATTTAATAATTCAGGAAAATAGGAAGAAGAAACAATGAAACACAAATTGAAAACAAAACAAAAACAAAGTTTTAATGCTTAGACCAAGGTCCTGCCAGTGAGAGCCAAAACACACTCTCCTAGAAGAAGGAGGCTAAAGGATTTCATTGCTCAGATAAATTCATAGGACATATTCCTTGTGCCTTCTTGAGTCCTACAGGATCTCGTGTATGCCCTACCAGTATTCCCTGTTAGTCTCTCACCTCTGGGGGCCATTGTGGAGTAAAAGCTAGCAACAGAATTCTGAAAGGTGGCCAGGTGGTGGTTCTCACTCCTTGACTAGGAAGGTGGCAGGTGGTGGTTCTCACTCCTTGACTAGGAAGGTGGCAGGTGGTGGTTCTCACTCCTTGACTAGGAAGGTGGCAGGTGGTGGTTCTCACTCCTTGACTAGGAAGGTGGCAGGTGCTGGGTCTCACTCCTTGACTAGGAAGGTGGCAGGTGGTAGGTCTCACGCCTTGACTAGGAAGGTGGCAGGTGCTGGTCTCACTCCTTGACTAGGAAGGTGGCAGGTGCTGGGTCTCATTCCTTGACTAGGAAGGTGGCACAGCTCTATCCAAGTGCCTGTTGAGCAGGGCAAACTGTTCCTCTTTCTTAATGAGCTGATGGGGATTTAAGATGCAGCAGCCCTCAGAGATGTGGAGCAAGAAAGGCAAAAATGGTGACCTAAGAGCATGTATTAGCATCTCTCACCAGTTTATAAACATGATGGTTTCCTCCTCCTTCCCATGTGGAACCGTGGGCAGGAGTTTAGTGCCACCATTTCTTTCCCTTCCATTTTCTGCTCTCCCCACAGGAGGTGGGATGTCAGCCAGCTTACATAAGGCAAGGAGCCTGCATTCTTGCCAAGCTCTTTTTTACTTCCTTTCTTGTTAAAACTGTCTAAAGTGAAAATAATGAGCACTCAGCTCAAGTAAACTTTTCTCCACACAAGAAACATATCCATAGTTAATCATGTGATTAGAAGACAACATTAAAATGTTGGCAACTATTTAAAAATCCTTGGAATGGCAATCCACTCAGAAGGGAGTAATTTATAAAAAAAATCGCATCGAGCTTTGGTTACACAAATAATTAATATTATAAATAGATGTAGAATAACACCTATAAATTGGTAATACAGTAACAAACTGTGCTCTTATTTGTGTTATAAATCTCCATCTTTTGCATCAGTGCAATTTTTACTCTCAGTAATTCAAGCTAACCTCGAAGAGTATGGGAAGATGTAACTGCTCTCCCACCTTTAAATCTCACCTAAATCTCACCTTCCCTGCAAAGAACAACAAAAGGATGCTGAGAAATGTCACAACACTGGCCACATCATCATCAGAGAGTTTGCGCTGTTCAGAAGCAGGTTTAAGGTGGACGGCTGTGCGTTGCAAACTGCTCTGGGTTATAAAGTCGAAGCCTCACTTCCACCTGAGGCACAAACAGTAAGAATGGTTCCCATTAAACATAGAGATAGGAGAATACCAAGTATCCTCACCACAAAGTACCTCAACAAAAGCAACCACCTGACTTAGTAGGAGTGAAGACACAGAAACAAATGCTTAATTCAACCAGTTTTAGGTTTAATTGAAATAAAAGTAGGCAAATCTGGGTCTGACTGGTGGCAGACATAGAACTGAAGGCATTGTGCTTGTCATCCACGCTGGAGAACAGCCCGTGAGAAGAGACATCAGGAAGTTTAATCAAGAACCAGTTGACCAATGTCACCCAATAATTTCAATTAAAAAGAAATTAAGGGGTTCTCTCAAGATCACATAAATCGTATTAAAGCTGGTTCTAACACCTAAAAAAAAAAGAACTGGTTGGGATGGGTCATTGCAGACAGCAACAACAACAACAAAAAAACCCACGAACTTTTAGTTAGATGGGACAACACAATGCAATGTTGGGAGCCTGCACAAGCTCTCCAGTTGATGCGTTTTGGGAAAATTAACCTCACTGCGATGAAGCTTCCTTGAGTCCAAAAACAGAATGCAATCTCATGAAAACCTTGTGAGAATTTAAATAAGAAAGTACATGGGCTGCTGCTCAATTAATATGAACTCTTCCTTAGGGTCACTTTATTTGACACAAATCTTCCTTGGCTCTCACCATCTTGAGCTAATGTTAATTCTTGTGTGTACATCTTACCTCCCTGACCAAACACTAAATTACTGGCAGGGCAACCTTGTCTTCTCTGTCCTCACATACTTAAGGCCTAATGCAGAGGTCCTCGCAGAATGGCAGAAACGAACTCCTAACAGCGCTGTGTGCAATTCATCCATAGATGCCACAATGTCACCAACAGGAGGAGGCCCGAATTAGCCCATCTGAAATAAACAATTAGCCATCCAATAGGGCTTTTGCATGTGACTACGTGTGTGTGTTCAAAACATATATATTTACTATATATAGAGATGACATATATTTAGAAACATGTATAATATGTGTAATTAAAACATATAGATGTGAAGGATTCCCAAACCTATCTCCAGGGAAACCTCCCCCTGGCTTACTAACTCACTTGTCAGCAACTCCCTAAACATCTTTCTCTGGGGGCCTGCTGCCTTCTCTTCCTCCTCCCTGGAGTGCAGATGCTCTCCTGGCCTCAGATGGCATTACTTGAGCCATTTGCCTTCTTGCCGTAAGTGCCTGGTGCCAGTCCTTCCCCCACCACCCAAGCTAGCCTTCCAAACTTCTGATTCTGCTTGCCTTCCTGCCAGCCCTTTGCACTGCTCTATTTACCTGCTGATCACAGCTTTCTTGCTCTGGTTGTCATGGCTGATAGGGAGTTTCATCGCTGGCCCTGGCACACCTCGGGCCTTCTTTGTCCTGCTCATTGCTCTGCTCCCTTCCTTCTCACATCACCCAGACTGCAGTCAAGACCTCATCCTTATCCATGCAAGAGTTAAACTATAGTGTTCTGTCATCTAAATCTTTCTCTGTTTTAGCTAAAATCTCTACTTGCAGGCATCATTGATTGCTGCTTGAAGCAAAAATTTAAAAAGCAAGGGGTAGGAGGAGTGGAAATTATGCCAGAAATAAAATATTTTTAGGATTTTTTTTTTCTTTCTGTGATTGTACTGGCAATGAGGAACATCAATATGGTAAATGAACTCTAACATAGGTGTCATTATAAACCAGCTGAGCTGGTCTCCAACTAGCTCCATTAGGCACCACCACCCTCCAGGACCTGGTGCAGGGGCCTGATCCCTGCTCCTTGGGTGGTCCTGGGACAGTTCTACCTCCCTGGACAGGAGGTCCTCTTTATCCTTCGTAGCATTTCTGGAATCAACTCCTAAAATCTGGGAGCTATCTCCAGTAAACCCCTTGTGTTTTGTTTTTTTGAGTGTTTTTTTGGTGTTTTTTGCATGTTTTGCTTTGTTTTGTTTTTTGTTTTAGCAATATCCCACCCTCCATCCTCTTTTCAACAGGGAGCTTTTCCCCTTCCTAGGAGCACTGCTTTCCTCTACCTGTCCACCTCTTCTCATACTTCTTCAAGCAGGATCTATACACCCAGAATCAACTCCTCCCTTACTTCTCGTATCCTTTCAGAGGGATTGGGGAGAGAGCTGGTAGATACAAGGAAGCAAAATTGTATTTTCATTCAATATTTTTAGTGCAGCAAAGAAAGGGAAGAAAACAGTTCAGTTTCCATATTAAAGCTTTGAAGATTAAGATTTTGCTACTCATAAAAATGTCTTTCAGAAATTCATGCTGTCTAGGTGCACAATTTTAAAAGAATATATTTGAAACAAAAGAACAAAGTTAGAAGACTCACTTCCTGATTTCAAAAAAGAAAAAGCTATAGTAATTGAAATAGTGTGGTAGTAACAGAAGGACAGACATAGAAACAATAGAATAAAATAGAAAGCCCAGAAATAAACCCTTGCATATATGGTCAATTAATGTTTAACAAGGATGTCAAGGCCTTTCAGTGGAAAAAAAGAATAATCCTTCAGCAAATGGTGTTGGGGAAACTGAACATCTACATGCAAAAGAATGAAGTTGGTCCTTTCCCTTACAAAATATACAAAAATAACCCCAAATGAGTTAAAGACTTAAGAGCTAAAACTACAAAACTCAGAAAAAAATAGGTAAAAATCTTCATAATGTCAACTTTGATAACAATTCCTTGGATATGGCAACAAAAAAAATAGATAAGTTGGGCCTATTTAAAATTAAAATCCATTGTGCATCAAAGGGCACTACTGAGAGAATAAAAAAACAGCCCACAGTCTGGGATAATAGAGCTAAATATCCAGAATATATAAAGAACTCCTACAACTCAACAACAATAAAACAACCCAATTCAAAAATGGGCAAAGGACTTGAATAGATGTTTCTTCAAAGATGATATATAAATTCTCAATAAGCACATGAAAAAAAAATGCTAAACATCACTGGTCATTAGGGAAATGAGAATCAAAACCACGATAAGATACCACTTATACTATTAGTTATACCATTAGGATGTCTATTACTAAAAGAAAACTAACAGAAAAGAACATGTGTTGGTGAGGAAATAGAGAAAAAGAAACCTTATGCATCACTTATGAAAAACAGTATGGTAGTTCCCCAAAAAGTTAAATATAGAATTACCATATAAGCCAGCAATCCCACTTCTGGATATATATCCAAAAGGAATGAAAGCAGGGCTTCAAGCAGATATTTGCACAACTGTGTTCATAGCAACATAATTCAGAGTAGCCAGATGTGGCAGCAACTCAAATGCCATCTTTGGATAAATGAATAAACAAAATGTGGTATATGCACACATTTGTATTGTTTTTAAATGGTATTGTTGTTAAAATAAAAGAAATTCTGACACACACTACAACATGGAGGAACCTTGAAAACACTATGCTAAGTGAAGTAAACCAGTAACAAGAGGACAACGGGTTCCACTTATGTGGGGTAACTGGGGAAGGCAAAGTTATAGAGACAGAAAGTACAGTGGAGGTTGCCGAGAGCTGGGCGGAGTGGGAAATGTGAAATGATTGTTTAATAGGCACAGAATTTCTGATTGGGATGATAAAAATGTTCTGAAAATGGATAGTGGTGATAGTGCAACATTGTGAATACCATTAATTGTACATTTAAAATGATTAAAATGCTAAATTTTACCATTTTGAAAATTTTCGAAAAGAATATATTCTCACATAGGGGACCTTTCTTCCAGCAAGGATAGAGTGAAAAATTAACATTGAGATTTAGATTGTATGAGTGACTATGATAACACAGAGATTTAGTTGCTTTAAATTAAATAAGCTTACTTCTCCGTATGTAGGTGAGAGAAAAGTGTTCACCATGGCACAAAGGACTGTGTCTTTTCTTCAGGTTTTCTTGATATCAGACGTTGTTCTCAAATCCTTCTTGGAACTAGAGAAGGTATCAACACACACATAAATAAGTGTAAGCACCAGCGGTGGTGCCAGGAGCTGTCCACTGAGCACCAAGGCTAAAGTAGGGATAGAAACTCTTCTCTGGAGCAAGTTCTCCGATCTGCAAAATGAGCGGGTTGAACTGGATTGATAAACCTGGAGGTCCACATCAGCGCCAGCATTTTGCTACTCTCTTAAATTTTAAAAAGCGGAAGGACACAGTGAAAGGACTCCACGTAAGTCTTTCTTGGAGGCAGAACTGAAGTGAGCTCTGGAAATACCTGAGCTTGATGACTCGGGGTGCTGCAGACTTGTTCAGCCCCGAGTTCTCAGGTCTCCTGGCAAACAGGCATGTTCCTAAGTGGCTGTAAAAATGCTGGAATGGTGCTAATGATGTGGGAGATTGGAAAGTGCGTCTCACAGACATGGGAATGCAGAAGACTTTCTATCCTGGAAGGCGTCAGTAAACATCTCAGGCTTCTCGTGAATGCTCCACACCAGGCACGGCCGGGCACAGAGCAAGCCGTGGAAAATCGGTACTGATCACCGTTTCTCGGTATTCTACCAGCCAATCTACTCTTAGATTACATTGTTTTTTTTTTAATCCAGTGATGAAGTGCTTATGACATGTAAGTTAAGTCCCATGCACAAATGATAAATGATTCAGACAAAGGGGAAATTTCACTTAATGAGTTTACTATGTATTAAAAATAAATTAATAAAACTTTAGGTATTAAAGCTTCCACAGGGATAATGGATCAATCCCTAAAATTCCCAAAATGACTAACTTAAAAAGTATACTATTATTAGTGCCTTCTCCCAAAGGCCGACAACTTTGGGGGAGGGCATTGCTGCATTCTCTCCTGAGGTGCGGCTGTTGCTAATACTGATAGGATGACCAAGAATTAAACTTGAGGTTAATGAAATTTTAAAGCAAATAAGACCTGGGTCTAACAAGCTGAAGTTTACATTTGAAAATGGATCATGGGGCCAAAACAGACACTATTCTGGAAATAAACACTATGTACAGCTGATATGAAATTCCAAAAGTAAAAAAAGGGATACAGTGAAAAGGAATCTCCAGCCCTTATCTCCTATCCCCATCACCTGGCTCACCTCGCCAGGGCGGCCACCCTAGTGGTCCCTCAACCAGGACAAGCAGAAATGCATTACGCTTTTTTTTTATTATTATTATATCTTACAGATCATTTTGTAGTTTACACAGTAATTTATTAATTCTTCATGGATATTTAAGTTATTTAGTTGCTTTTACCAAAAAAAAAAAAAAAAAAAGGCTACAATTAAAACCCTTCTATACTGGTGTGATTACATCTCCAGGGTACATTTCTGGAATTGTCATTTTTGAGTTGAGGATTATATACATTTGTAATTTTTATAGCTTGCCTGTTTCCTACACCCCCTCCACAGAGGATGTTCTCAAGTTTCTTGAATTTTGCAGTCTAATAAGTGAAAAACGCTATCTTTGGCCTGTGTATTTTGATTTTCCTTATATGAGGGATTCTGAGCACACTTTTTTAAGTAAGTACTGTGTGAGTCCATGTCCTGCCGCTGCCAAGGCCCGAGGCACTGCCGTTCTCCTTGCAGTCTTCATTGTGGTGGTTGTTGAAAGTAACCAAAGTTAGTTCTTATTATCTGTGGTGAAACCACTTCCCTATTAGAAATTATAATTGCAAAAGGTGCCTTAGGGACAGCTTAGGAAGCCCACTAGAGAGCACTGATATCGGTTCCCCCTGCCCCCTGCACCCCCCACCCCTCCCCCACCCTCACCCCCTCCCCCAGTCCATCCCTTCCCCCATCTGGGTTCTAAACCAACAGAGAGAAAATGGATTCAAGCAGATGCGCATCTAAATATCAGCTTTGTTACCCATCAGTTGAAGGGATGTAGCAACAATGGCTTCCTAGTCCTAAACCGCAGGTTTTGAGAAGACCTGCCAGTCACAGCAGCCCTGCGCAGCTTCGGGCCTCGCCACCCCTGTACCCACCCTCCCTGCAGGGGCGCGGACTTACTGCTGTGCTCCCCTCACTGTGGGCCTGAACCGACAAGGACACCGACACTCCACAGACACTCGGGTCACCCCAAGAAGGGAAGCGGAGAGTCTTGCCACCCACGCAAGTGCCTCTTCCAAACTCCCTGAATAACCCCACAGAGAGGGGGCGGTACGTACGTATGGGGCAGAGAAGCTGGACAGACCTGTGCAGCAGGCTGGGTGATTGGTGAATCACCCCCGTAATTTGTACTAGTGTAATGCTGCTTTGAGTTTGTCTCCTATAAAGCATAGGAGGGTTTGAGAAGAATATTAGAAAGCTAGTCAATTTCCTTTTTTGGGAAAACGGAACTGGATGCTCCCCCACACTAATGCGGTGTGATTTCCCTTTGCAAGGGCCACGTGGATGCCGATGGAGGAACCCGCGCTCCATCCAGAGACTGATGGAGAACACTGGGCTAGCGCGTACCTCGCGATTGGGATGTTCAGGCGGTTTTGATGGTTCAACTGTTCATCAACTGTGAAGAGAGCAAGTGAGGGTCTGTCTTCTGTCGATGGAGATGTGAGCACGCTCATTACGTGGCTTCAAGTTGTGTAAACACAGCCAGGACTTGGCTCCCCTCAGCGACAGTGCCTGTTGGAATTGTCCCATTGGCACAGCTGCGAGTGGAATAACACTAGCATTCAGCAAGTAAAATATCCAGCACGTGCTTTGCTGATGCCCATTTATTTCCACAGAACGTAACAGAATGAGTGGCCAGAGCTGTCGTTACAGTCCACTCTCTCTGTGTGTTCTCTGAATTTGGCTTGCTTCAGTTCAGGAAGGATTTCTTCAGCGTGGACTATGATTTCAGCACTCTACCAGGTATGGCAGAAGACAGAGATGGAGGACAGAGCTCCTATCTGCCTTCAAAGAGTGTATATATAGTCCAGTGGAAGCTCAAGAGCTGTTAACAGGGCACTTGTGCACCAGGCTGAGTCCTTCATGCTTCACAGTCATTATCACTTCGGTCCTTGAAACAAGCCTTTGAGTTAGGTGCCCGTGGTAGGCAGCATGACACACCTCCTGCCCCAAAGATGTCTACATGTTAATCTCTGAAATATTCGCATGTTTCCTCAGGTGGCAAAAAGGACTTTGCCAAAGCGTTTAGGGTAAGGGTCTTGAGATGGGAAGATGATCCTAGATGATCCAGGTGGGGCCACTATAATCACAGGGCTCTTTCTAAGTGGAAGAAGGAGGTTAGAGTAAGAGGAGATGTGACAGCTGCCACTGCTGGCTCTGAAAATGGTGGGTGAGGCCACAAGCCAAGGAATCGAGGTGGCCTCTGGATGCTGGAACAGGCAAGGAAACAGATTCTCCCCGACAGCCTCCGTAAGGAACCAGCTCTGCTGGCACCTTGACTATAGCCCAGCGAGGCCCGTCTCGGACTTCTGACCTCCAGAACTGGAAGAGCAAATCTGTGTTGTTTTGAGTCACCCAGTTTGTGGACACTTTATACAGCAGTTATAGGAAACAATACAATACCATTCCTCCATTTTCTGTGAGGTTAAGTACTTCGCTGAAGGTCATGTCCTTGTGAGTGTCGGAGCTGGTGTTCAGATCCAGGGCCATCGACTTGCAAAGCCCAATTTCTTTGATCTGAAGTACACAGTCCTCCACTCAACAGGGAACAGTTTGGTGAATTACTGTACAACACAGGCAGCCTAGTGGCAAGAATTAGGGTAAAATAGACATTTCTCGGATTTTAAATATGTCTACCCTCAGTCGAAGACCCCAGAGATGTGGTGACATTTCCAAAGCAAATGAGCTTCCAAGTCTCTAGCAGGAGAAGGGCCTCGTTTTACATGTTTGTGTCATGCTCAAGCCTTTCCACTTTTTGAGACATAAGAAGGGCAGGATGCCCAGGCATCAGGACTAGGGAAAGACTCAGGAGGGAGCTGCAGGAAGTAGGCTGTGGGGACTGGATCCCAGGCCCTCTCCCTCTCCTGAATGCACCCAGCACTGGAATGCAAGGGGGGCCTGAGGAAGGTGTCTCCAGAGGGTTGGAGGGTAGAGCACCAAAAACATTTCCCTCCAGCTGCACCACTGTCCCCGAGGTGACCTAGATCGCAGAGCACACGTATCTCAGCTGCAGATGGCTGCAGATGGGCCTGACAGCTTTGCATGAGAGAATTTCTCAAACTTTTTGCCATCTGCAATCAGTACTACCCTTTCAAAACAGTTTGAGTTTGGAAAGCAGATGCATGCAGTACTGACTTTAAAAGTTCAGTGAGAAAGGACTTTGTCTCCGATTATCCCCTCCTCTCCACTCAGCAGGCATCTCCAGCTTCTTAGGCAGGGACACACCCTGAGAATTAAGATGGCTCATTTAATACCAACTGCTAAAAAAGAAGCCAGGACCAGCCCCCAAAAGATGTTTCCAACGCTGGCTAATGCTGTCATTGCTTTTGTTCAGTGAAGATACCAAGGACTAAAAATACACAAAACAAAGCTTGAAAGGATGAAATTGTTCCTCATCTGTTAATAAAATATTCTGGAATGCCTATATATTTGGTTGGTTTTGGGTAATGTGCAAATCCTGTGAGGCTCCCATGCTGCCTGTCACAGGTTACCGGACAGTACGTGTCATCCTGCCTGCCCCTGACGAAGGCCAACAGCAGCTGTCGTAAGAAGTGCATCCTTGATGTCCCTGGCAGATACCAAAGACAAGATTTTTGTTTTTGTTTTTGTTTTTTAAATAGCGTTGTCATTCAAAACTATTTTCAATTCTTTCAAGTTTAAACTTGTTTTAATTTGTTTCTTTAAGACATACTGTACGCAGTTTATGGTTTGGCCTTGCTTTACTGGCGTGACTTATTCTCTCAAACACTGTGAATACAACATAAGTACATATTTTGGGGAGGGCAATCTGGCCGTTCAAATCAATATTTTAAATAGGCAATCCTTTTGACTCAACACTTCCCCTTCTAGGAACTTATCCTAAGGGGAAAAATAAAAATAAAATGCCAGTGGCACAAGGGTGAGTATGAAGATATCCATCAAAAAGCCACAGTGAAAAACTGAAAAATCTAAATGACTATGAAGTATATCCATCATATGTAATCATATGTCACACAGCCCTTAAAGTGATGTTGATATATAATAGTTGACATAAAACATGTGCATATTAAGTGAAACACCAAGTTATAAAACAGTCTCCAAAAGAAAAGTTGTTTTTCAAAAGTATCTCTCTCTACTTAGAAAAAGTCTTGGGAATATACTTTAAAACGTGGGTATGTGTGGGATTCCAGATGTTTCTCTTCTTTATATTATTCTGAATGTTTGCAAAAATAATTTTCTGATTTCATTACTAACTTAGACACAGACCATTTTCAAACTAATATGATGTTTTTGAAAAACTGTTGCTCCTTTCTGAACAATGAAAATTAAACTCCAAAACAGAATTATGACAGATTGTCCCTAACAAGAGCAGGTGGGGAGTGGCCCGAGCTCACCTGCCAGGAGGCCTCAAGCTAAGCTGCCGGGCTTCTCTGGAACTGTGGGCAGAGAACCATAACCCAGGATCCTGCTGTCACTCAAGCAATCTCCCCACCGGACAGGCAGCTTTTACAGTATTCCTAACAGACTGTACAGCTGCAGGAATAGGGAGCTCATGACATCCTAAGAGACGATTCCATGGATGGACGAAACCATCGGAAATTCTGCTTTATAATACGTGGAGATCACCGCTATCTTTGGACTCTCATGGAAGTATGAGAACTTATTAAATTCGAAAATAAAAGTACCTGAAGAGATATATAAACTGCAAACCATTTTATCTAAATGCTAAGAGAGAACATGACCTTTTCATTTTTAGAAACTGTTAGAAACTCTAAGTGACAAATGATTTGTAGGGCTAAGGATAATTTGAGCTTTTTCTATTTTCAGAGGGCACTTCGTATCTGAAAGGGCATCAGTGAGGCTGAGGCCCTGATTGGTGTTAATGGTCAAGTAATTATCTGTACAAATGCACTGAGCCTTCTAACATAATTAGGGTCACTGATCTTTAAGAGTTTCCATCAGTGCCACACAATCACACCGAGATACCGTACTTTCAGCCGTAGCCTGTAAAAATGTTTCATTTGAGCCAGATTATTAATATATACAATAGTACTTGTTTTTAAAAACACTGTAGAATCAATACAATCACAGATTTCTCTCTCCATGACTTTACTGTTTGAATTGTGGTGATTTTAGAAACCAAAGTGAACAGTTAAAAATAAAGCACAATTATAAGCACAAGAGATTACTGAAAATAAGTAAAAGCTAACAGTTATCGAATGCCTATGATGTGTCAGGTATGGTGCTCAGACTTCAAAGCTTTAATCTTTACAATTCGGCAAATTGTTCTCACCCCTATTTTAGAAATTTTTTTTAAAAAAAGGTTTAGAGTTTCAGTGACTTGTCAAAGATCATGTAATCATAAGGTTAATCCTGACACTGATATTTGATCTAAAATCTCTCAGAGTTAAGAGCCCACATTCTTGACACTGTTTAAGCTGTACCTCTCATTTAGGTAACTGCACACATGTTGAAATGTGAATTCATCAGGATTTGAGTCATCTGTGACAGAAAACATAAAACAAGAGGCTTCAGTCATGTAGAAGTTTAATTTCTCCCCAGCGCAGAGGTAAGTAGTTGGGGTGATACATGGTCCCAGATGAGGTCTAGAGCTCCAACCATTACCTCTTCATTCTTAGTGGCTCTGTGTCTAACTAAAAACTAGAATTTGATGAAAGAAAGGAGAATGAATATTGAGAGAGACAAATAATAGCCTCTGCCACAATGTGCTTGTGGAATATGCCAGGAATAAATTGTAGATCTGAAATCTTTTGTCTCCCCTTTCATGCAGGTGTATTTTCTGCTAGCAAGGAGTGGAACATTAACTTGTTTTTCTGGATGTTTGAAGGATTTCATGAAAACCACAGTCATAAACCCTTATTACCCACCATCCAGAATTAACAAATATTATATTTCCTTCAGATCTTTAAAGAAAAGATTCAGATGAGGTCCTTTTGCTAGCCCATCCCAGTTCCATTCCCCTTCCTCCCTTTCCAGAGAAAATTACTTTTCTGAATCATGTGTTACCCATTGATGTTTCTACATTTTCTCTCTGTAAATCACTATAATAGTATTTTTTTAAAACTGCATAAATGGCATACATTTTATCTTTTGATAGCTCATTTATTTTTCAAGGGCTAGTCACCAATGTTACATATCAATTCACTCATTTTAGCTGCTTGACTCTACCATCTTATAAACAGGCCACAATTTATCCATTTTCTTGTTCACATTTAGGGTACTTTCAATTTTTCCTAATTACAAACAGTTCTTCTGGGAACATCCACGTCTCCTCGTACACATGTGCAGGAGTTCTTGAAAGTACTGCTCCACACGCTTTAAAGAGCCTAAGAATCTCCTAAGAAATCTTGTTAACTGCAGATTCTCATTCGGCAGGTCTGGGGTGGGGCCTGAGCTGCACTCAGAACTAAGAAGTGATGTGCACAGGGGAAGCCTAGACGCTGCTCTGTGCACAGCTGAGAAGTGAGACTCTAGCTGGAGTTGCTAGTTCCAAGGGTGTATATCTTCAACTTTCATAGAATCATCAAATTGAATCAATTTTACTCCAAAAGAAATAAAAGCGTTCCTCCATTCTCGCCAATACTTGATCTTGTGGGACTTTTTGCCTTTTGTCAATCTGAAAGCATGGAACATTAAATCATATTTCCCTGATTATCAGTGACAATCATCTCTTCATATTGTTTGCCTATTCAGGCTATTCCTATTCATATATTTTACCCATTTTTCTAATGTAGCAGTTCTAAGTGTGGTCTGAGATCTCTTCCTTTTCCAATTTCCTATCATGTGAAGTTTGATTTTTTTCATATACTTTAATCAAATTATAGAGCAAAAGACTACAGAAACAGGGGAATTCAGCTGTCTTTTATTAAGCTAAACATTAAGGAGATTTTCAAAACTGTAAAACAATATCTCTCAGTAAACTTGTTTTGAAAAAATATTTTCCATAATTACTTAACATGTATTATTTTTTAATAAATTAATGCTTTAAATTCTGTAATTTCTAATGACTACCAATAGATAAACCTACACACACATACAAAGAAAACTCTCTCTGCGACTCTCAATTTTGAAGAGTATAAAGGAGCACTGAGGTCAAAAAGTTTGAGAACTGCTGTATTAATGCATGGCTGTCACCTGGTCATAGATTTGTAGGAGGTTCTTTTGTTTTTAACGTATTCTAAACCCTCATCTTTTGGTCAGTTATATGTACTATAAACATTCCTCCCTGTCAGAGGCTTGTCTTTTTATTGTTCCACAGAAGTTGTTATTTTGATTCATTCCCATTTTCCTATACTGCTGTGCATTTGCTAAGGATACTGCTCCTATTTTGAAATAGGGAAAGTCTCACTGGCTTTACAAAGAACCCCAGCTTTGGCACCATTGAATGAATTATGGATAGGAAACAGAATTTCTCCTTTAATGAGATCAATGTAAAATATGTGCTTATGTATTTTAGCATATCTTGTTTTGCCTCAAATGAAATCAAATGTCTGTGATTCACCACAAAATATTTTACCCTTGACATAATATATGTTTCTATTTTCTCTTTAGAAGTAGATTAGGAAAGAAATTCTTATATAACTTAATGCACATTTAATTCAACATGCACATTTCTGTGTGCAAATATTTTAACTGGAAAAGAGTTAACTCATTTAAATTCAACATTTTGTATAAAGCTTTTGTATTTACAAAGCACTTTCATATAGACTATTGTGCTGGCCTTCATAATAATACTGTATGATAAATGGGGACAATATTATTATGCTGAGAACTGTGTTAGAGTCAAAGAAAATAAAGATCAGAGAAATTAAATGATTTAGCAGCATCACATACTCAGAATTAGAAATGAGATCTAAATTCCAATCACAATTGATGAAGATCATTAAAAATTATGGTTGATTTCTGTCAATCACAATAAAAGTGACAAGTAACCCCAACTGATCTTCACATGAAGCAGAAATAATTAAATACGTGAACAGCTGGCACAAGAGAAAGCAAGGAAAGGCATTTGCTGGGCAGTCTCTGGCTTCTTACTTTTTTGCTGTACAATAACATGCTACTAATATGCCCATTTATTAATATTCCTATTCATAATTATGGGTATTTCATCTAGTTCAAATTAGAGGAAGGTGGAGCACGTTCAGATGAAGCCTGAGTCTAGGACAGAAAAATGACTAACGTTTCCCCTGAAGGGACCAAGGAGGGAAAAATCAATTAGGAAGCATTTGTGATTGTTAGAGAGAGAAAGGGAAGAAGGTAAAGAAAATATTAACGATAAAGGTATAAAAGCATATTTTCAAGTCAATCACACAGAATGACCCACATCAACATTATCCCTGAGGCTTCAGAAAAGACCTTGCTATCAAAAACCTGTATTTTAGAGCTTACACATACCTGAAGACTCCTCCATTTGAAGATTCAAAGATATAAGAAGAGAAATAACTTCACTGAATAGAAAGTCTGTATTTCAAGCTAGTGAGTTCAGAATTATTTTCAAGACCAATTAAAAGAATTGCCTACTTAATTCACCCTAAAAACTGACTCATCACTAAACATATACTTGATCACACTCACTTATGTAAGAATTCTCCGTATTTCTTTTAATATTCATATTTGCTACAGAATAGATGGCATAAATATCAGCCCTGTTCAAATATCTTTCATTAAAAAAGTTTTCTCCATTGAATGATGTAAAAAACAAAATAAAAAATTTCTGAAAATAGAGAATGGAAAAAAACCAAGGCAGAATATCTCTTAAAGAGTTAGTATAAATTCTAAACCATCTGCTACCTGGATCCATTATGCTTTACAGCTGTCACCGTGCCTAAGGAGGAAGCACCAAATAAATTAATTTGCTTCCACCTCCACAATTCAAAGTGAAAAGCCAAAAGATATATCTTGTTGATAACTACCAGTAAAATCTCAAATTAAATTAACATAATTATATCTTGAACAGAGATAATTCTTGAAACACAACCAGATAAATTCCATTAGTTTGCACCTATCAGTGTCCTTGAGGGGAAAAAAAATACAGTAATCAATAATAGATTATTTAGAAATTCCTTTAAAATTAGAACTGGAGTTGTGGTATCAGGTAGAAAAAAATCTATGATGATTTTAAAATGATCTGGAATCGTTGACAGATCATGAAGCATAACAAAATACAAGATGCAAAAACAATGAATCAACCATAAAAAATACTTAATGTGAATTTCACAAAATAAAACATATAGGGGCATTTGTATGTGTTAAAATAATTTAATTCTCCCTGTACATTTCTGTCCCCATGAGCCAACAGAAATCAAGAATGCATACTTTACAATATTTACCTGTTCTGAGATATTCAAGTCAATTCAGATGGCAAAAGTAGAATTCAATCACTAATGAAATGTTTAAAAATATATATTAAACAAAAAAATATTTTTACAAGATAAAAAATAATCTTCCACAATGCAATAAATTGCAGATCACTGAAATTTTAACTCTTTAGATGATTTCAGTTCAGTTTTTGGTTTCAAAATCTAGAGACAGTCAAAAAGAAAAAGTGCTGGCAGAAGGTCTATCTGTTTTTACGTTTCTCTTTCTTGCTTCGACTACTTGTTACACTGTTTAGGGATGATGATGAAGGTGCTCTTGCATGACCTGTGGCCTTTAGATGATCAAAAAGCTTATTCCGGGATGGAAATTCACTATGGCAGGTTGTACAGCTGATAAGAACATCATTCTGAGAACAGAAGGAAATAATAAATAAAAGCATGTGTTATTATTTGAGAGCAGTGTTTTATGTTTTCATGTTGAGATTAAACATCTAACAACTGCAAAAGAAAGATCTCTCCTCTTAACAAAATGAACAGCTACCAAGACAGGCTCAAGAGAGGCGGCCGTTCTTGGAGGTTAACTCCCATTAATCGACACCATGAACCTTAGAAGTCCGAGACATTCAATAGCATGCAGCGAGTGGACTAGACCAAGGCTTTAGATTTCACAGTAATGGAAAACAGAATAGAAACTGTTCTGGTACAGGCTGATATTTCCAATGTGCTACCTCTTACCTTAAAAAAAAAAAAATGGCAGTAGCACACATATAAATTCCACATTCATCAAGGAAAACTGCTGAGGGATCTATGTGGACTGTGTGGACCCGTGTGGATCGTGTGGATCCGTGTGGACCCGTGTGGATCGTGAGGACCTGTGTGGACCGTGTGGACCCATGTGGACTTCTGTGGACCATGTGAACCTGTGTGGACCATGTGGATTGTGTGGACCTGTGTGGTTCGTGTGGAACTGTGTGGACCCGTGTGGACCCATGTGAACCGTGTGGATGCGTGTGGATGCGTGTGGACAGTGTGGACAGTGTGGACCATGTGGACCCATGTGGACCCGTGTGGATCGTGTGGACAGTGTGGACCTATGCAGCAGGGACAGGTGGGCTTGCCAAACACACACTTCTTTCTTCAGAATCAGAATTAAACATTTAGATTCTACTGTTTAAACAAGTCTACTGAAGAGATGTCAGTATGATTTTGGCCTACCGTCGTCGGTGGTTCAGCAGGTACTTTGACAGACTTTTTTGTATCTTTGGCTTTCTTTCCTTTGGGTTTAGAAACACTGGAAAAGAAAGGAAAGAATTCAGCATAATCTAATAATAATGTACCCCTTTTAATTGTCATCGTGCTCCCAATTAGACTCAAAAGAATGACATGCACTTTAAAGGCACTTTCACATCTCAAATGAACAGCTTTAAAGAACAACTTTAGAGATCTCACTAAGAATCAAATTACACAAAAATTAAAAGATTTACTTAAAACAGTTGAAATATAAGATAAAATAAGACCCTATAAATTCTCTTAACTTTTCTACGGTGTGTTTCCGTTAAAAAACAAAGCACTTAATACTTCCTTTATTGAAGCAAACCATTTTCCCAGCCAACCAGCAGCACTCACAAATACTCTGATATTACGTGTGGCTCCCCAAAACACAACCTCTTGAGCCTGATCCAGCCTATGACAAACAGTTCCACAGTTCCACAGCAGAATTAGAAAAATAAAGACACTGGAATGCACTTTTCATAAGATTAAATTTGTTCAACGTGAAGAATTTTCTTTTATTAAAAGATTACGTCTTTTCTGATGATCAGGTGAGCTTTCCCCTGTGAACCCTTTAACCCAGAAACTGCCAGCCAGGACAGTCAGTTTCCTCCTCTTCCACTTTAACTCCTGAATGTTCAGCTAAATCTTCTATGTGAATTTTAATTTTCCTTATTCATTTTGAACTTTCCCTCATTTGTGCTAACCAAATTCTCAGGGTAAAAGCCGAGTGCAACTGCATGCATAGCACAGACAAGATGTGTCATAAAGAATGAGTTATGATAATGCTGCCACACTACTGTCCAAGCACAAACCTGGAGTCTATATGAAGCTAAATGGCCTAGACAGGCATCCCTTACTGTATTGTGCTTCACATATGTTGTTTTTTTTACAAATTGAAGGCAAGACCTTCCACCAGCAAAAAGATTATTACTCGTTTCACTGTGGGGGTGTGGAACCCAAACCGTAATACCTGTGAGGTACGCCAGATTAGGAGTGTCACAGAATGTTCTGTAGTATGCAGACAGCTTTGAAAGCCTCAAGAAACAAACACAACGGCATAAAAGGCTACAGATTAACATTTGCTATTTTACAAAGTATCATCACAGATATGCCACAAATACATCCAAGAAAATTTAGGATATTATTCCTGGAGGATAACTGATCATATTATGAAAGAGAGCAGCTCTCTCTCTCTCTGAGGCTAATATCTAAAGACTTTATTTTTAAAAAGTGCTCTAGATCAAAAAATAAAAAGAAAGTACTCTAGATCCACACTTTCTAATGAAGAACTTCTCACTAGGCAGCCCACATTGGTGCCCTGTAGAGAAGCAGCAGGGTGGCCCTGCAGAAAGAAACTGAAGTCGGACACCCACTGGTGTGCGTGTGTGAGCACGCACACATCTATCCATCCCAGCCCTGCCACCCCTCAGCAAGTGAAGACATCACCTGAACTCAAAGTCTTACTTTTAGCAATGAGAACTCTTCACTGAATTCCAAATAAACTATGTAGAGATAATATGGAAAACAAATTTAAAAATTTTAGCTCTAGATGAAAGAGATGGTCAAGTATCTGGGGCCCCATCTTTTGGCCCACCCCTCATGCCCACCAAGCAGCCCTCAAAGGACCTTCACAGATCACTTAGGCTCCATGGAGCTAGTTAATCTGGTGCCTTCAAAGAGTCAGGCAGATAGGGATTAAATGCCAGCTCTTCCATTTACCAGCTTTTGTTCTTCGGCAAGTACTTACCTGAGACTCAGTTTCCTCATTCGTAAAACAGGAAGGAAAACCTAGGTCAGAGTGGTGTCTAACTTCCCCATCCTCCAATGTTCCCACATTACCAGTTTGTAGAGTTCCCTGTCTTCCTCTCCTACAGCGCAGCCCTACGTGAGGCCTCCAGGACGCGAGTCCCTCATTCGTGCCACTAAAGTCCTTATTAACCCCTAAGTACACTCTGCCCCTCTACTGCTGCTCCAGTGTGAAGCATTTTCAATCACATCCCCACTTCACTCTGACATTTGAACTCTTTTACATGGCCCTATGACAGGAGCCTGAGGCTACTTACTCTACAGACCTTTCCTCGAGAAATAAGAAATTATTCCACTCTAGAGGAACAGAGGAGGATGAAGCAAAAATGTCAGATAAGGAGAGGAAAAAGAATGCTATCTCCCCTGACCTAGGCCTTCCCCTGGGGACTCCTTCGGGCAGGAAGGCCCCAAGCTGGGGACATATATCCTGATGTCCTCGCTGTGGAGTTGAATGCAGAATAACAGCCACAAGCGTGGAGATTCCCTTAGTGATGCTCCCAGCGAGCGGGGCCTGGCCTCGTCAGCAGCCTTGTTCTCATGTGAGTGTCCAGGACAAACTAGGAGCCTCACAGGATAAGGGAAACAAACTGGGTCAGAGTGACTTCTTTCTGATTTTTGGCTATGTTGCTGAAATATCTGTGAGCACATTCCTCTAGCATTCTCTTTCCAACACACTTCATCTGTATACATAGGAACATATGTCTGGAGAGACACACAAGTCACAGATACATCTAATGTACCACATCAATCATGGGAAAGGAGATTCTGTTTGATATATAAAAAGATATCCTTACTATCAATATTAAGTAAGTAGGAAAAAAACATGCAACTTTGACTTACCTCTTTGCTTCACTTTTTGGGTCATCGCACAGTTCGACAGTCTCTGTGACACTGACATTTTCTTTGGGACTATCTTCCAATTCTTTGGCACTGTCTTGATTTAAGTTGGTATCTTCTGGGTCAACCTTTAATCCTTCTCCAGTTCCATTTTCATTAAAATTATCATCGTAATTCTAGGTAATAAACATGCATGCATTACAAAATAAATACTATAATACTGTCATGTTATACTGCCAAATAGCTATAATAAACAATGATAATGTCCTGTGCATTCTAGTTGGATTATATCTTAAGGAAATTTTTTTAAAAAGCAGATAATTTAAGAACATGAAGGATCACAGAAATAATAAGTGAAAAACTAGAAAGAAACCAAATATTCAATAAGTTGAATATATGAAGCTCTTAAAATCATGTTTTGAAAGATAACTGATTCAATTATGTGAAAAATACAACATATTAGCAAAAATTGAAGAGAGGTTTATATGTAACATCTGATTACAATTTAAGTACTATCTATAGGCAGAATTAGAATGATATTTATACTTTTCTATATTTTCCAAATAATCTGCAATGAGCAACTATTACTCTTATAGTAAGAAAAAAAGAAGAAAAAAACAACAGGCATTATAAAAGGAAGCTGCTTGGCAAACTATCTTCATTGAGTGCAACTGTTTTTTTTGTCTTAACATTTTGCCACATTTGCTATCTTCCTCTCTTCCTCCCTTATTCTCTGTGCACACACACTTTCCCCCCATGAACTGTGAAAGTAAGTTGCAGGTAGATATCATGACACTTCATCAGTTATCCCCTAAGAACAAAACCTTTCTCCTACATATTCACAATGCCTTCTTCATAGTCAAGAATTTAACACCATCCATATTCATATTCCAATAATGTCATCTTTGTAACCCTTTTTAGTGGGTGTAATCACGGATCTTAAGTTGCAAATAGCTGTTATATCTCTCTAATCCCCTTTACTCTAGAACAGTACCCCTTTGTTTTTTTGTCTTTCGTGATATTGAAGATTTGATGGCTGTTTTGTAGAATAATTGGTTTTGTCTGATTGTTCCTCATGATTAGATTCAGGCTAAGCATTTCTAGCAAAACTCGAGTAAAGATAATACTGTGCCCGTCTCAGTATCTTTGTCCCATTTTTCAGTGATTAAAGTCTGATCGTTGGGTCAAATGGCATTGTGAGACATTTCCTTTTTCCTTTTTGAATTAGTAAGTACTGTGCAGAGTGTTATTTTGAGACTACCTTGTTCCCTGGTACCTATTCACCTAGTGGGTCAGGTACCCAATGATGATTTCTTGTGTGAACCATTTATTAGAGCAGAACAGTGATGTTCCTGCTTCTATTAGTACTGCCTTTTGCAGCGGTACTAATTTATATTCTGCTGTAATGACACTTTCCTGTCTGTCTCCTTTCTCCAACTCTCCTTTTAGGCTCAATGTATCAATAGAGATACATAAGTTTTTAAAGACAAATCAATGTGTAAAAATTTATCACTATTATTCTTTTTGATGACTAATTTTCCCAAATGTGGCAGGCTCTTAAGCTGACTCTGGGGTGGTTCTGATGTATCCCAGTCAATTTGAATATTTTCTTAGTTTATAGCACAGATAACCCGGATTTACATTGTATTTTCTCTGTCCCACCCCAGAACCAGCCATTTCTCCAAGGACCAAACCCTGACTCCTTCACTGGGGACTTTGAGAGGAAGATGTGTTCACTAGGCATGCTCGCTGATACTGGGGTGTCACTGCTTCTAGGCCCTCACAGTGTACACAGCCAGTGCACTTCTTTTAACGCACTTATTTTTTTAAATCATGAGCTCATACTAATATCTCCAACTCTAATCCAACATAACAGTGCTCTTCCTCTCTTCCCCTCAATCTACTTCTGTGCTTTCCTTCATCCACAAGAAAATCTGGTTTCCAACAACATTATGTATTTACAATCATCCCTCAGGACCCATAGGGAATTGGTCCCAAGAACCCCACAAACACCAAAATTCCACAGATGCTCAAGTTCCTTACATAAAATGGCATAGCATTTACATGTAACCTACACAGCTTCCCATATACCTCAGATCATCTCTAGATTAGTTATAACAGCAATACAATATAAGTACTATGTAAATAGCTGTTATACTGTATTGTTTAGGAATCACCTTTCTGGATTTTTAAAAAATATTTCAATTGTGTTTGTTTGATTCTGTAGATGCAGAACCCGTGGATACAGAGGGCTGACTGTACTTATTTGCTCTCTCTTATAGCACACACAAAACAGTTTCCAAAATACCATACCAATACCTCCAAAATATCTAAGTTCAAGATTTGTCTTTTTTTTCCTGCAGTTAATTTCGTCTTTAGAATATGTCCCATGGGTGGTGTTCATAGTACTGTGTTCAAAAGTTTCTTGGATTAACTCCTCCTGTCAGCCAGGGTCATTTGTTTACATTCAATTTCAGTTTCGGGGTTTTCTTTTACAACCCTTGTTGCTTATGCAATTTTTTTTTTGACCATACAGAAAATTCTCTCATTCTGAAGTTTCACGATTCTCAGTAGATGCTGCTTTCTGCTCTTTCATCCACCTGTACATATCTCCATACCACCATCCTCTTCAAAAAGAACTTAGGAATATCAGGAAAAGCGCTACATAAAACTAAGTCTAAACGGGGGCTTTCCCCCTGGTACTATGAGAAATCAGAAACAAGAGGTGTAATTGAGGGATATGACTGTAGAGGGAAAAAATGGGTGATAAACTGAAGTATCTTCTTTGGTAGAAGATATTGATTTGAGATAGGCTTGAATTAGGTATAAATTGCTCTCCATTTTATTTTGTCTTTATTCTAGTGGTCCTGGAACACACAAAAGAGAGAGAAAGTGTTCTAAACTAATAACTATAGTCTTTGAACTATAGATGATGGTATGAGTCACTTTATAAAAGGAACATAAAACTTGCTATGTGGTTTAATAATTGAAGCAAAAGTTCCAATTTTAACAGTGATTAACTCATGTGTCATGTATCATTTTTGGAATTAGACAGAAATTATCAAATATATCATAACCAGTTGGATAATTAGGCCAAATCTAAAGTTTTATCAAAAATTATTAGTGTGTATAACCTAGGTTTCCTTGAAAACATTTTCAGTTATTAAAAAGAACTATATTTAACATTACTTAATATAAACTAATATAATTAGATTATATCAAAATGGTATAGACATCAATTCCATGCCCTTTAGAACCCCTAAATATCCTTTATAAAAAGAACAAGTTCGTTTTGTTTTTATAGGTTCAAAAACATCCACAAGCTTGTATTACACACATATATAAACGTAATACTTTTTTTTTTAAGTACAGTTGGGTCCCTGTACCTGCAGGTTCTACACCATTTTCTACAAGGGACTTGAGCATCTGTGGATTTTGGAATCTGCAGGGGTCTTGCAACCAATCCCCCATGGATAATGAGGGATGGCTATAATTCTTAAAGCAGAGATTGGATCATTGGATCATTGGATCTCAGGTGTGAAATAAACTTACTTAAATTTCTGAGTATTATAAAAGAACATTTTTCCAATAATCACAATCATTGCAAGTGTCTAACCAAATATTCCTTTTGCAAAATTTCATCTATGCTGTTGTTAGAACAAACTTGGATATACAATGACCAGTCCCTATTTTTATTTTAATTATCTTGATTTAAAAACCCTGTCTCTACCTTTGTCCAGATATTTTTAAAATATGGTCACTCAGCTAATTTATATTAATGGAATTCCACATGCAAAAATCTTAAATGCACTGACAACAGTAATTAAATAAATTAGCTACATACATATAGGTGATGTGCTGAAAAAATAAAATGTTTCCAACTCCTTTTAATGTTTTACAATCGACATGAAATTAGAGAACGAAAGAGCCTCTTCTCAATAAAAATTATACTGAATAAACAAGAGCACTGTATTTAATTTTTCATGTTAAAAAAACTTTTTAACATACCTGTGCTGGTTTCTGTTTCTTTTTCTTCTGTTTTTTAGAAAGCCTAAGAACATAAATCAAAATGTCAAGTACTTATTTGTGAACACTAAGTAAAAGAAAAAATACTGAAACACTAGTGACATAGAGAGAATAAATTACTTAATGTCATAAAACATTAAAAGAACAAGAAAATGTTCACATTATCACTTTAGAAAATTATAACAGTGGTTCAACTGATAGTAATTAGGTATAAAACTGCTTTTAAAATAGTCATAATATTTTAAAATTACAAAAATTATATTTGACCTCATGTCTTTACCCATTTCAATATTATAAAGTTCCCTTAACCAGAAGTGCAGGTATTAGTAGCCCAAAGATAAAACAGCATTTAAATGCAGTCTCTAAATGGGATAAGTATGTCTAGTGACATTTTCGGAAGTACTTCTGTTTTGGTGTATCCTCCATTTCTTCCTCAGAATTGGCATTCAATAGATTTTCATCAGTCTGAGGTCCTGAAAAATTTTCTTCTTCTTCCTCCAACTGCTGTTTTAACAAGGCAACCATTTCCCGATGCTTCTTTGATTTTTCATGATTCCTCATGCTGAAAGAACAATCTGATGTGAGTAACCACAACAAGATTATGTCATACGTGCCCAAAAGTGCTACTGGGTAAGTGAAACCAATCTAAAATTTACTTTTTTTCTGATTAAGCAAAATGTTAGTGATACTATAATAAGAAACGGAGCCCTGTCAAGTATTTCTAGGCTTTAAATACACTGGCAGCCCACGACTATGTTTTTTTCCTGTGACCCAGCATTGTTCCCTCCCTCTGGCATTTTATCTACATATTTCTCCCTCTTCTTCTTCTTTTTTTTTTTTTTTTTTTGTCAAATTCTCTTATCATTCTTATTTTCCAATTCTTAAAATTCAAGACTTCTCCACTGTTTCCTCTTAATAACTAGTTATTTGCTAAGCGCTTAGATGTTCCAGGTCATGCTGTGAGCTTCAAGGGATCACTGGAAAATTACAAAGCAACATTCTAACCTTAAAAGGAAGACACCTGGATTGGAGAAATGGTGACATGAGGGTTTGAAGTCTGAGCAGTTTACTTCCTTTTGCTTTTTTCAACAGCTGTCTTTCCCCTTTGCAAGAGGATTCTCTCTGCTCACGCCTACCATCCTATATGTGGGTTCAGACACATTTCTACCCTGCTAAAACTCTGAGCAATGTCTATTTCAGTGCCCCACAGACAACTCAGTAACACCTTACAAAACAGAGGTGACAACATTTAAGCTACAAAAGCTAGATAAACTAGAAAAGAGGAAACGTGTGTCACTATCAACTTTATCTCATCTGATCAGATTCTGGTTTTCTAATCTGGGCTGCTACTCTTCTTTCCCACTAAAATTCAAATTGACCTTTCTTGGAGAAAATGGAACATCTTGTGATAGAAACTAAATGCTCAAAAATATGATTGGAACGTGTCAAAAGGACATAGGAGCTACATTAAAGGGACTCTCACTAACCATATCTAGAAAAATTTGAGCATGAAAAGAGTAGTAATGAATTATAAGATACTGAAAAGAATTAAATTCAGACTAACAACAGACAGATAAATTGGTTAAAGGGAGGGCTCCTGTTTACAGCCAAAGGCCAAACAATGACTAATGATGTAGAAAGAACACCAGAACCAAAAAAAACCTAATTTGGGGACCCATCACAGTGCAGACTGGTACAAGCTGAAATCATCAATGGATGCTAAACCTGGGAAGAACATTTTGATGAGGAGCAAGATTTTTGCATAGTTTTAAAATGTTCCCCACAGATTAAACGTGCTCTAAAAAAAATACATGTTGCAAGGGAAACAATACTAACTTTACAGTGGAACACTTTGATTGGGTGATCAAAACGATCTCTACCACTGAGGGGCAGACACACATTACGTGTCTCCAGATACGTGTCTCCATGTGTCCTGAGAGCGACACATGGGTACACAGTATTCCAGTTGGGCATGCACAACCTGCATCTAATCATGCAGATATAACAAACCCCAAATGATAAAAATGCTATTAGGACCAGTATTCTGGTATATCAGTGGCACAGACAAGGAAACTGGTCCAAATTAAATGAGACTAAAAAATAATGCTGCAATACACGACCCTAGACCAGATCCTATATCAAAGTGGGAAAGAGGCCATACGGGACATTACTGAAGGATCACCTGACGAAAGGTGAATGCGGCAGTAAACGAGATAAAAGTACCGTATCAATGCAACAAATCTCCTGAAGTTGACAGCTGTACTGTGATTATGTAAGAGAATATCCTTAAGGAATATATACTAAAATATTTAGAGGTAAAGGAGAATTATGTATGCCACTTACTCTCAATTAATCAGGAAAAAAACTCTGCGCACACGCAAATGGGGCAAAGTGGGAGCAACTGGTGAACCGGGTGCTCCACAGTCTGTTCTTGCAACTTGTATAAGTTTGACATTTCCAAACAAAAAATAATTTAAAAAATTCTCCTTCATTGTTGCTTTTGTTTTCTTACTTGTTCCTACCTTCTCTGCCTCTCCCTTTTCTCACTACTCAGTGACTTTCCCCTTGGAGCTTCACAGCAAGACCATTTCTGACGCCCACATCCTCATCGTCAGCCTCTGGTCTCTTTTCTTCTTTTTGCAAGTTTTGCTTTTTCTCTTGCTGGTTCTATATCTTCTCCCACATCCTTTACCCCCTTTATAACAGTATCCTTTTGTGCTCACTAGGGCGGCACATATAATAAACAGTATACTTTTTAATTTCTCTTAGTCATTGTTCCCATGAGATAAAGACCTTCCACTTCAACAAATACACTAGAGGCAGTTCACGTTTAAAGTTTCTACAGGTGCGTGATGTCTGCACGGGAGTCTGCAGACAACAGCAAGAGATCATTTCCTTTGGTGCAGCTTCCCTTGCCTGTGTGACTATCTATGCCTTCTTTGCCAAAACAAGCAAGCTTTCTTTCTGCAGACAGCTGACATGTTTAAAAAGCAGCTATTACATAGGAATATTGGCATGACTGAATCAACACAACAGGCTTACAACTGCTCCCACAAATATCCTTCCTCCCCTGCTGGACTGACATCCCCCAAGATGACACGTGAGGCCTAGTGATCAACTGCTACAAGCATCGCCTTTTTAAGACTTTCAAAGTGTTACACTTCACCTTAAAATAAAAGGTGAGCTCAAAGATATTAAACTTACGCCTTTTCCGTCTTGAAAGATTTGTCACACGCTGGGCAGTAAAGATCATCATAAAGCTCTGCATCCTCAGCCTCATCGCTATCCTTACCTGTAAGAAGGAAGCCTATAGTAAGAAGCCTGTTTGATTAGACTCCAAATCTAAAATGTGTTAACAAATTAACATCTCTTTAGCAAGGATCTAAAATTGCACACAAATTAGAAATAAAATGTTTATTTCCTTACAAAAAAAAAACAACAAATAATGTTATTAGGATCTGAGTCAACCTTTTAAAAGCAGCACTAAATTATAAAAAATAAATAAGTAAAAAAAAAAATCACTCTCCGTTTCAAAGTCTTTTCATAAGTCTACTTAGAAGAAGACAAAAAAATTCTCAAAATTCTGGGTGTGAGTTAAGTTTAGAAAATCAAGTGTCACTTTTATAGTTATACCAAGAAGCAGGTTTTTCAACAAAGTTCTTTAGTTTACCTCTTAAGCAAGATTTGGTACAAACACATTTATAACTGTAATCTACTCTCAAATGCTTAAACTTAGCTTATGACATTTCATCATTATTAAGACAAAAGATAGAATTACAGGTCAGGTTTAGCATTCTCCTTACAGACTTTATAAGCTTGAAGCTTTATTACAATGGAACAATTACTATAAATATCTATGCAACCAAAAAGCTCAATTCAAAGTCTTTGCACAATACTATGTTCTATTTTTATAAAAAACAGAATTGAATGCCATTTGGGACTTCTTACAGGAGCAATAAAGAACCCCAGGTATCTGTTCTATAGTCTACAGTATGGTTTTTTTTATAATAAGTGATGTTAATATGAATCTGAAGAACATTCTCACTAAAATCAGAAATGACCAAAACCAACCAATGTTTATGGGTATTATCTTCTAATTATGTATACACTTTCAATATATTGTACACATGAAATAAAATTTGATTAATCAAATAATAAGGAATGCTGGATTTGAGGTCAAAATCTGTATCTAAAAATGGTCCTATGGCCTCAAGCATATGCCATTCCTTCTCAGAGTCTTAGTTTCTTTACCAGCAAAACACAGCTAATTCTATACACAAAAACAACCTTTAAGGGCTGTGAAGGACCAAACTAGATCTTGTATGTGAAAGCACTTTATAAACTGTAGAACTCTACATTAATTACACCGCCTCACATTTATAGAGTGCTTTATAATTTTCAAAGTACTTCACACATACTACTTCTAATTCATGAATAAAATATTTCAGTTCCTAACCATTTTGAATAAATAAAAGTCTTTCATTTTATCATTTGGGCTATTAGTCTGAAAAAGCACATTTGTAAACCTTCCAGCACACCGAGAGCCCTGCTACAAGGTCAGAAATGAGAGAACTTACACACACCACAAAGCCTCCTGTACAATACCAGCTTTCCTAGAAAGAACTGCTATTAAAACACAACCTACTGCTTATTTGCATTTTTAAAATAACCAATCATACCTGTCAATATGCCCTCTTGTCAATATATTTATACAGCCAGAAGCACAGACCGTTTAAAACATGGTCAGAAAAAGACTCTGTTAATCAAATTACCAAAATTAGACAACTTCAATAGACCACCTTTCCTTAGCCCACACATTATCTTTCATTTTAAAAATCTACATTTAAAAATTGGGAGACGTCACATAAAAATCCAGATTTCCAGCCTCCACTTAAAAAACAAACAAACGTGAAAACTGGCAATGATCACCTGGAACTCAGGTGTTCTCCAGGTTATCCACTCTCCCATTCCCTAAGCCCCTTTACTGGTACCGTAAGCATCTTGAGTGCACAACCTCTGCGCGCAAAAACGTTTATTTCTAGTTTCTTAATGAACGGAAGACGTTACCATCCTGTCCGTCTTTGGGCTCGTGTTCCTCCATTTCGTCTTCATCCGACCCGTCTCCGAACTCCTTCTCGTACCGCGCCTCCATCTCCCTGAGCTCCTTCTCTAAGTCGGCCACTGTCATCCAGCTCTGTTCTTTGTACTGCTCCGCCAGTCTAGACACAAACAGCACAGTGTCCACACTGGCACTGGTTTTGCTTACTCTTTAGGCTTAAAATCCATCCCCTAGAGAGCATCTTCTTCCCAAGTTGTTGATGTTTACAAATGTAAAACTTGTGCCAAGTTAAAATGGACAAAGTCACTTAAGTATGTTCTGTGGCTGATTTTAATTGCTCTTCTAGGTAATAGGTTTTGAAACCTGTAACGGAGCAACTTATTGTCTTCAGGTGATTTAATTCATAAGTGTCAAGTAAAGTGCTAGTTTTCTAAAGATGATGGATGGGGCAATTAGAATTTTTAAGAAATATTTTTTTCAAAAATGCTACAATGCTCTGAACACAAAGTTTTTACAGTAACTCAAAAAAACAAAACTTTAAAGGCACCAAAGTGAACTAAACATCTAAGAGTATACTACAGAGAAGCAATACCACATCGCGGTTAAAAGCAAGGGCACTGGACTGACTCCCCCGTCTAGGTCCCACTCCTGGGGTTGATCAGCCATTTGCCCTTGGGCCTGTCTGCCTCACATCCATCATGTCAGGACTCTACTGTCAACCTCACCCCCGTATTTGGAAAAGAATCCGGCCACGCATTCCGTACTTCGCCTGCCTCAGCTTCTGCTGCCGCCTCATCTCTTCGGCCTTCCTCGCCTTCTCTGCGTTCAGCTCCTCCACCAGCTTCCGATGAGCCTGCACTCTTTTATCTCTTTTACGAATGAAAGCTACCAGCTGGCGCACGAGCTCATTCTTCTCTTTCCTTGCTCTGTCTCGAGTCTTCTTGTTTTCTTTTTCCATGGCCCGTTTCTCCCAGCGGTTAGAAGCTTGTCGTGTGTCATATTCTTCTTTCCAAGCAAAGTTCTTCTGAGTGCAAAAACTCTGCCAATAAGCGTAGAAAGGGTGGACTACCTAATGATGAAGAAAACAAGTAAAATGCTAAGTTCTTATTTAGATTTTTTTTTAGTGAGGCAGCAAACATTAGTGATGTAGAACCTCTTTCTTCCTTCATATTTATAATATTACTATCCACGGATAAGACAGACCTAAGGCTTTAACAGAATAAATCACTTCTGTATGAATCTACTGAGAAAATCAATGGGATGAGACCATGGTCAGCAAGCAGGGAGAAGTGAAACGGGAGGCGAGCAGGGAGGGAGAGAGCGGAGAGTCGCTGGGCAGGCCGGAGAACCAGGATCCATATTTTTTAAAAATAAAAGTATTGTGGGAAGACCCCCGATGCACGCCAACTGCAAAACGCAAGGAGTTCCCCTTCACCGTGTCATAGTCACTCTGTGAGTCTCCGAAGGTCGGGAAGCCCTCGGCGTCCTCTTCCAACACAGATTCCAGTTCCTCCTTTGCGATCATTTCAAAAACATTACGATACACCGTGTAAAAGCCCTAAAAACAGTTCGCAGAAACACAAATTCTTAATACTCTTGTGCTCTAATCACAGAATAAGACTTAAAAATGTAACATGAAAACCCTTAACGTGAAAGAATTACGGCCCCAAGGTATCACCGCAAGTACGGCTGAGCTTCCCCTGGAGGTTTTTACAGGCTGACAGTTTAAATACAAAGGCAGTGTTTTTTTAGTTTTCAAAAGGAACATTGTTTAAATTTCTATTACAGAATTCTTAAACTTGAGAGTCTTAGTGCCTGATAAAAATTATGAGTAAGTTCATTTCTTACTTTTTCATCATCTCCATAACCAGAGTAACAGGTAACAGTGAAATAGTGAAGCAAATCTAAGCTGTCATCTTGATATTCTCCATCAAGCCCACCTTTAAGCAGAGCCTCTCTATGATTATCATACCTAAACAACAACAAAAATTAGCATCATCAGTGAAGGCTGAATACACAAGAATCCAAAAGGACTCCTTATTCTGAAATAGCCAAAATGTTATTATTGTACATTTTAATGTGTCCAACCTACAACAAAAAAATTTTTTTAATTAAATGAAAAGACTTAAATCTTTGACAAAATTGCTGATTAAAACTATGACTGCAACTTCTAACACACTGTAGGAATTATACACTACTAGCCCATATGAACAGGGGATTTTGGCAAGTCGGAATTTCCATGGCTCATCCAGAAAGGGAGCCTAATTTTCACAGGAAAGAAACATTACTGAATAGGACAGTAGTGGACATGATCTGGTCCACAGACTGATTATACATTTGGGACTGGGGATTTATCAGCATGTACCAGAATAAGACTCTTGCTATTTTACGTAAATAATCTAGGAGCTTCATCTGCATGCCATTACTCCTCATGATAACTCTGTAAAGTTAGTTATTGTCCCCAAATAGCAGGAACTGAAAGCTCCATGGTATTAAATAACATGTTGTCCATATTCACGAAGCCAGTAAGCAGCAAAGCTCGAGTTCAAAAACAGGTCTCCCTGCACGGGAAGAACCAGGCTCCCAGCCCGTGCACAACACTGCCTCCAGGTAACGGGAGACTTACTAGGCAGGAGCTTTAAGTAAAAGGACAAGGGAATCTTTGGGACAGAAAAACCTAAGATCCAGAAAAGAGGCTGGAGAAAAAGGTCAGGAAAAAAAAAATCTCAAAGTTCCCAAAGGAAGGTAAAAGCATGAGAGGAGAAAAAGGTAAGACTCTGATTTTCCTATAAAAGACAATTCTGTTAAGAATTTCCTTGACAGCCCTTCTCTCTGGACAGCCAGCCACACTGGACAGTGCCACACGCAGAAGACTTGCACAGTACCACTGAGCACCCCTGCTCTCTGGAACAGCAGGATCTCGCACACTTATGGCAGGGCTTAGAAACTTTTTTTTTTTTTGGTAACAAAATGGTCATCAAAAATATGAAACTCAACATCAAAATTTTCGTTTGGAAATGATGTTAAATCATCAGGTCATTAAGTATTTGTCATAGATGTAGAAGCTTAATTCAATTTTTTCATATAAAGTAGTTCTTGGGAAAATATTACAATTCTTGTATTTAAAACACTATATCTGTTTAAGGACAAGTCAACATTCTTCCTTATCTGACATTAGTAAATCTGTCATATACCAAAGAGACCCCATTTAATGAGCAGTCACTTCATGAGTATCAATATTAAACCTAATATTGCCAAACTCTGTGTCACCACCTACAAAATCTGGTAGTTAGAGAAATCATCTCTAAGGTTCCTTCTTACCCAGACATTGCAGTTTATATAATGAGTAGGTGACTGAAGCCTCAGAACACACCGAAAACCATTTAATGTATTAATTTTTTGGTAAAAAACCCTCTGTTGGCATCTCTTCCCGGTGAGTACACTAGGACAGGAGGAAGACTGTGATGCTTACCATGCTCTCTCCTGAGGGTCGCTCAACACATCGTATGCTGCTTGTATTAACTTAAATTGTTCGGCTGCTTCTGCGGCATTATCCAGATTTTTATCTGTTAAAATAAAGTCACAGAAATTTAGTCATCAAAAAAGTAAAGGTTCTAAAAGGAACCTCTCCCATTACAAATGCCATAGAGGAGGAGGTGTACAAAACAAAGAAAAACAACTAAAGAAAAGCAGAAAGATATCAGGTGACAGTTGATGATCAGAATCTCAGTATGTTTGATTTCAAGCTTTTCCCTACTCCCTAGTACACCACTGAGCATCACTATGGACATCCACAAATGGAAAACTCTTAGTATACATTTTATTTTTAGAAGGAACTATACACACACACACACACACACATACACACACATACATATGCACATATATGTCAAACAGCTATAGAAAAACTATTATTTAGTGCTAGATTGTTTATTGTTCACACTGTCTTTAAATTTTTCTTTCTTATCAACATATACCAAAATAAATCACATAAAGTTTTAAAAAGATGTACTAATTACCCTTCCCTTAGCTATGCTTCCTTTACTATGGAATTCAGACAGCATCTTTGCTCAGGGTGGTAGCCAGCTTTCAAGATGGCCCGCCCAGGAATCTCCACTCCCAGCCTTCACACCTTGTGTACTCCCCTCCCAGATTACCAGGGTTGGTCTATATGGCCCATAGCAGGCAGTAGAAGTGATGATGGCACAAGTTACTTCAGCAATTAGTTTAAAAAAGACCCTAGTTTTCATCTTGGGCTCTTGCTCTTAGATCGCTCTGGGAGTAGTCAGCTGCCACAGCATAAAGACACTCAGCTGGCCTATGGAGAAGCCCATGTGGTGAAGAACGAGGCCAGCCAATACCACGCGAGTGAGCCCAAACGGTGAAGATAAAATCTCATGAGAAACCCTGAGCCAAAACCACCCAGCTAAACTGTCCCCAAATTCTGATCCTCAGAAATGTTTGTTGTTTGTTGTTTTAAGCCTCAAGCATCTGCTAATTTGTTACATAGCAATAGATAATTAATATATTCAAAAAGTAAAATATTTTGAATCTACTATTTGTATATATATGCCAGAGCTCTTTAAGCTACAACTCAACACCTGCCCTCAGAGGGTAAAATATGACAGAAATGTATTCCCTAAAAAGTCTGGCAGCCTTAGAACCAAGCCCTTGAGGGCATCCAGCCTCCTCGTCTCAGGAATCATCACAGGATCCCAAGTCCTTCAGGTGGTCTTTGGTTCAACAACCTAACAATGACAATTTGCCATAGCTCTTTGAACAACAATGCTTTAACACAAAAGCTTTAGATATTATTTTAGAATCAGTCCCTTGAAATTGTAAGAAGTAAAAAATTCTCCATCCCTGTAGCCTAGTTGTATGTGAGAAATAATTCAATGCAAGTCTAAACCCCCTTCCACAGTGCAGCCCATAAGAACACAGCCAATTGGTCATCTCCTGGCCTGCCTCTTCTGTGGACTACATACTGCCATTTCTTACAGCATGCCATAATCCTCCACTTCAAATGTAGTTAAAGGCAGATGCTGATAGTCAAGGAGCCATTCATTACTTCCTTTTCTTAACACTCTATTTTTAATTACTCTAGCTAATTACATTAGCTTTTAGCAACAATATCACATTGTCATTCTGAATTTATAGCTGACAAAGTTTCAAGTATTTTTCATATTACTGACAAGCCAACTGATGGCTGTATAATAGACTTAATCCATTCTGTGGCAGACACTAAAGATCATCCAATACCCCTACCTTTTTTTTGCAGCCTTCACTAGGGAGGCTGGATAAGCAAGTATTTTACCTTGTCCAACCACCCCTACTACTAGGAATGGCCATGTGACAGTTCTGACCAATGAGACAAAAGCAGAGTTATAGTAGTGTATTTTCTTTCCTTCTTTTTTCTTGTCTTGTATGTACATACGATTGCTGGAACTTTGGTAGCCATTTTGAGACCATGAAGGAAAAGCCAAGAGATTCATAGTGACATATCTGAAACAATGCTAGCAGACACCTACCTCCAAGACCTCTTGTGATGGAAAAAAAAAAAACTTTAAGCCATTGTGGTTAGGTTTTCTGCCATTTCCAATTAATACTGCCAACTTCTATCTGTTATGGTCCTGTTGTAACTGAATTCTAGGTAGTACAGGACACTCTGTGCCTCACTGTAATTATTTTAGATTTTGATTACCACTCTGACAGATACTACTAGTTGCCTACCCAGTATCAATTCTCTTCTTTCAACCCTGTGGTAGTGTACCCAGTTAAAAATTCGCCTTCCCAGTCTCTTGAAGTTGGGGTTATCAGGTGATCAATTTTAGCCAATCAGAGATAAACACATTTCTACCAAGTGAAGTTTCCGGAAAGGCTTCGTTTTCCAGATGAAAGAGATGGGCTTTGATGGTGCTCACCTCAGGCATAATGAATGCCTGCAGGTGGATTAAGAGGCTTGAGGCAGAGACTGCTAGCTTATCCCCTTTTTTGCAGTAATAACTGAACCATGATTCAGGGTAGCACCTGGTCTCAGAATAAAGAAAGTTAGGCATGGCCACATGACCTGTCATGAAAAGTATTCTAAGACAACTTTTTAACAATTTTCCTTAAAAGGCAACTAGCATACACTCTGTCCCTGCTTAATCCCTTCCTCTTCCATTCTACTGCCTGGGATCTCCAGAGGTCACTTTGGATGATGAGAAAGGGACCACCTGAGAGTTGCTGAGCAGAGAGTGGAAGGACCTCACGGAGAACTGCTATACTGGAGCTCCCCTGCCTACCTCTGCACCTCCACATGCAAGAGTAATAAACTTCTATTGTTCGGCTAAACTGCTTACACTAGGTATAAGGACTCAAGCCTTTTGGTCAGGATGATGGAGCAAGTCTTTGATAATTTCATCAAGCTGCTGAAGCTACCAAAATGGGCCACCTCTGGATTTCTTGTTATGTGAGAAAAGTAAAATGACTATTTGGTTTAGCCACTATAGCCAGCATCCTATCACATGCAGCTGAACATAATCCTGATATATCTTCAAGGTAAGAGTTCAGCTAAAAACAGTGATGATTTCTATGTCATCAAATCATTAATAAAATTTTTGTCAGATGAATAAAAAAGCAGAGTTTAAAATGAAAGCAGAATGGCGAAAAAGTCAGAAAATAAATCTTCCCATATAAAACAAAAAATGTGACTATTTGGGGGTGGTTGGGGAGGTTCTTCTTTACCTTTTAACCAGTATTATACTTTGTTATCCTATTTCTTCCCACTCCTTCCTTTCTTCCCCCAAAGAAGTCTGAAGAAAACTAAAGCTTTTAAGCACATAAAATCTATCAATTACTACCTGAACATAAGATCTGATCTCTTACTGAAGCTTCTTTCTTAAATAATTTTTCTATCTGTCATATGGCATTTTATTTCACTTAAATACACCTGAACTGGTTCACTATATGGCTGAACTCAGATCTAAATGCATGAAAGCAAGAAGTTAAAAATCACTAATTTAAAAAATGGAAAGCCCACATTTATTATTCACCAAATACAAAAGCAACAGTATTGTAAATCCAGTCATCAAAGTTTAAAAGGCATTCTCACATTCTGTGTGTTTTTTTTCATCCATCAGCACCCTCTTCTACTCCTTTCCAAACCTTTTTACAGTACCTTCTAGAAAATTCCATGAATCTAGCCTTTTGAGCTCTGCCTTGACTAAAGCCAGACTCCCTGAGAACTCTGCTTTCCTGCAAGCTTCCTCCTCAGGTTCCTTCAGCCACAGCCCTTATTCTGCAGGTCTGATGCTGAAACTGGCATCCTCTTTGTCACTGACACTTTACTCATCCCCAAAGACAAATTAGCATTACTTTGGGTTCAGACCATTTGGCAATCCCACATTCTCCTCCTCTTCATGGTCTACTCACCTCCCAACCATTCCCCCTTAGTCACTGAGAATTTTGGCACTTGGCTCAGAGTTTCTATCTCCAGGTCCTATTGTCACCTGGGTGACTTCAATGTACTTGACTTCCTGCTCTCCCTTATTCCCGTCTTCCCTGCTCCAATCCATGAGCTCCACTATAGCCACAAAGATATTGGAAAAACACAAACCTATCATCTCCCCTGCTTCCAATTCTTCAATGACTTCCCAATGCCCTTAGGTTAAAACCCAGTTTACCACATCTTTCAAGACCTGGCTCCAACTTACCTGGCCATGCTCACCTTCTTCCACTTCCTGTACTCTGCCATGCTTTTTCTTGCCTCCCTCCACCTGTATTCTCTGTATTCCTGCTTTAGATCTTGACCTAGAGGTCACTTCTTGAGAGATACACATCTATCCAACCCACACATGACCGGGTCAGGTGGGTACACGTGCTCATAGGCACCTCCTATTTGCCCTCATCTCACTAGACTGAAATTAGCATTCCTCAGTGTCACTCCAACCACTGCAGGTGCCAGCAGGGAAGGGACCATTCCTGTCTTGTTCAAGGACTAGTCATCGAATTACTGAGACCGCCCTTCACAAGGAGTGATCTCACTGGGCAGTGAGTAAGTACTGTTGATCCTACTAGAAATTATTCTCAGCTCCTCAATAAAAGAAAAATAGATATTTTCTTTCCTTCTTTTTTCACAATGAAAAATAGGCAGCCTTTCTACTTGAGGTACGTATTATTTTTGGAAGCAAAGCCCATACTTTAACCTCAAAAACATCTGGCACAGTACCTTGCACATAGAATAAAATTAAACAATTGATGACTGACAGACTAACAAATTAATGTGCCAGGAAAGCACATCAAAATCATGCATCACCTGGCAGAGTATTTATCCTTTAAATGTACAAGCATCTTCAAACCAAAAGATACTTAGGATGCTAAGAATTATGATGATAGTTTGAGAAGATATTCACATTTAGTTACTAACATGTTTAGTTTCAAAGTAGTTAGCTGGTATTTTAATAACATTTACATATTTCTTCCTTACATTTCCTTGACTATTGATTTCCAAGTAATCACCAAATCTGGTAATTTTTCCTTTACGTCTTTATGGTCTTCCCCTCCCACTGACCCCAAGCCTGGCTTGGGCCCTTTCCTTCCTAGGGTGGAATCTCCCTGACTTCTGTCTCTACCCCTCTTCAGTCCTCTCAGTTGCCTTCATAGTTCCTTCTCAAGACCTCTTAATAAAACCATCCTCAACTCTCCAGTATTAGAAAAATAAATTTCACAATCCTAAGCCTAACATTCAAGGTCCTTTACAATCTTATCTCAAAACTACTACTCAAAAATGTTTTAATCATCATCAAAATTATACACGCATTTATCACAAGCATTAAACCTCTTCCTCACACTTTCCTACCCAGAGAGTAAACAAATTCCTAACTTCCTTCTAATTCCTAACACAATTTCTAATGGTAACCCCTATTACTCTGAGAAAATGCTTCTACACTATCTTGGATTATATAATTTTTTTTGATACAGCTACTGACTTCCTGCTGTGATGAACATTTAGTTCACTTACCTTTTCTCTACCACTACATATCTTTTTAGTTCTATTGGTAATCATTCTAACTTTAAATAACAAATCCATTCCTTGTTCTACCAATTACAGGCATCATTCCTTCTGATTTTGGGTCCCGAGCCTTTCCAAGAGCTCTCCCATCCGTATTTTCAGACTTTCAATAAATACTGCTTTCAATCATACTGACCTCCAAACATCTTTTGTCCACCACGTGCTCTTGCCCATACTGTTAAGTTCACTTTTCCCAATTCTATTCCTCTCCCTAGGACCCAGCTAAAATCCTGGTTCCTCTACCAAGCGGAAGCCTCACTGCGTCTCAGTACCTAGTGAAATCTCCCTCTTCCTGGGGAATTATTAGTTGTTCTATTCATCCAATTACCAATTACATATCCGTTGTGCTATTTTGTTTGTACGTATATTTTTTTTCCCCGTGGTAAGACATGTTTTTCCAAGAAGACTGAGATCTCTGTTTTAGCATTTCAGAATCTACAGGATACTGACTTGCATATTCTGGAGACTCTATAAAACGTGCTTATTGATTCATGCTAATATGAAAGCTTCTTATAAACCTCAGAAAGCTAAGATTCAACTACTGTCTGTTTCCCAATCCGGAAGATCAGATTGCTTCACAAAAGTCGCTCAAGCCTGGACTACAACCAAATAAAACATTCAAAGGGAGCATACTTCTAAGTCAACATATAAACCACTAGGAAAGACACCCAATTAAAACTTTTTATCTGCAGAACATCCTAAGTACAGGGTGTGATCAAACAGCCTACTAAAAGAAAAAAAAAAGTTACTTAAACGACTGTTCCTAGCTCCTCTGTCCTAATTTTAATAACACGTGAGCCGTAAGTTACACTTCAGGAGCAGGAATTACGTGAAGTTAAGGGCAGCCGAGGAAAAGCTCCGGGGAAGCGGAGCTGCAGGGACAAGCCAGAAGCTGAATGTTGTCGCTAGAATGTTATCTTTCCCCACCAACTGGCAATCTAGGAACCGTGGGAAAGTGAAGTGGCGTCTGGAAGTGCCCGGAGCTCAAGTAAAACCTAGAGGTGGAGGGTTCAGTAGGGAGTGGGGAGGACCGCGCAGAAGCCACCCGGCCGGGGACGGGGTGTCGGACACGGTTTCCAGGGCGAGGAGAGTTACAGGGGGGGTATGTCGAGGCACAGCCGGGTTCTCAGGAAGAGGGGTGAGAAAGGTCGCGATTCCGGGGCTGGCCAGGGGCCGCGGCGATGGCGGAGCAGTTACCCGGGTGCCATTTCAGGGCCAGCTTGCGATAGGCCCTCTTGAGCTCATCCTCGCTGGCGTCGCGCCGCACCCCCAACGCCTCGTAGTGACACTTCATCGTCCGGCCCGGCGGGGGGCCGGGGCCCGGGGCGGGGCCGGGACCCGGGCCCGGGCCGAAGCGGTGGTGGCGGCGCCGATGGTCCTCTCCTGCGGCGGGAGCGCGGCGCCCGCACTGGGCCAGCCAGCGAGCGCGGCGGCGGCAGCAGCGGCGCGGACCGGCGGAGGCGCGCGGCGGCCACGGGCGGCGCGGGCTGCGGCACGCGGATGCGCGGAGGGGGCGGCGCCGGCGGACGCGGCTCCGCATGGGCGGGGGGAGGGCTCTGCGCCGGAAAAAGCCGCGCGGGAAGAAGGCGGAGCCGCAGCGGGAGGAGGCGGGGCCGCGGCGGGAGTGAGGCGAGGCCGCGGCGGGGCAGGAGGCGGGGCCGCGGCAGGTGGGAGGCGGGGCCGCGGCGGGTGTCATTGTGAGGGGCACAGACGCGGGTCAGTGTGAGTGGCACCAGTTGGGCAGCTGTCCTGAAGGTTGAGATAGGTGCATGAAGATTCTGGGACAAATCTTGTGGGTTTGATGATAATTTTTCAATTGAGTCCCCTTTTTTACGGATTAGGCAACTCATGATCGAAGTAGTTTGCGCAAGCCTTCACAATTAATCAATGGCAGGATTCGGTTGGGCGGACCAATTAAAAAAACCGGCTTTTAAACTCTTGAATTCTCTTCAGCTGCCACTTAATGAGATCTCTAATATTGCTCATTTTACCAATATGCAGAAGAATAAGAGTCAATAAGATGACAAACCAAAACAATTTGAGAGAAGCATCAATGCTTTTACCACCCATCCATCACTCTTTCTAATCATAACTTTCTGGCCTCAAATCTTACATTTCCAAGATTGGTTTAGTTTAAGAATGTAGTTATGGCATAGTATTTACCTAGTGGTTTTGGTTGATCCAACAGATACACTGTATTACAGGATAGATTTGTAAAACTGTTCAAAACAATTTGACAAGGTGTCAAAGCAGTATCCTGATTGTCATTAAAATGCACCCACACATATATTTTACTGTAATGTGGAATGTTTACATACATCAATTATTAGGTGTAAGTTAGTCAACCATATATAGTTGAGAAGGGTTGGCTCTGTTGCTAACATCTATTGTAGAGGGTTGGGTACCTAAAATTTAAGATTGTCCCTTTCTCCCTAATATCCTGTTCCCTGCACAAATCAAAACAACTCAATCTCATCGTTTCTCCACACAGCCCTGTCCTACCAACTTGCTACTCAAAATTCATACTTGTCTGTTTTCCAAAGGAAGATACTGTATGGCCTTGATCTTTTAAATTGGTAATGGACAGAGATTGAGAAATTTGAATGCAGGGGGAAAATAGGAACATTCCCCACCAGAGAATTAATTTGTGGGGGCAGGAACAAAAGTGACAAAGGACTTTTATCTTTCTTCAACTACATCTGGTTTTGTTTACAACCTGAGAATCACTTGTCCCTTTCTTGAGAGATCTATTTTTGCCTGTTAACATTGCATAGAAAATTGCACTGTTAGACCAGATACGAATTTCAGTGTAAAATAACATCTTTATTAAAAAGGCTGGCTTCTAAATGAACATGGACTTGGGAGATGAGGAATTCATTCAAATGAGATATTCATGACTGTGAAAGGAAATAATTTGGGACAGAAAGATGTAAGTGGAAACAATCAAAATCATTAAATTGGAAATTCCACTAAACCTCTACAACACACAACCAAAAAGTATTAAGTAAAAAGTATTGTCTTCGCTCAACCTGTTTATCCAGATTATGTTTCTAACTTGAAAACAAATCCTGACTACAGCTGTCTTATTTTCATCCAAGGCTATATTCCACTGATCAAAATGGGTTTTGTTGTTGTTGTTGTTGTTGTTTTTTTTGCACTAAACCATATTTGGCCTTCATAAGCCACATACAAGTATTTCAAGTGAAGCTCTGACCCCAATAACCTGCATAATTTAAATTTCGAGATAAGTAGCCTCATTTAAACAATTTCAAGATAAAGTAGCCTAATTATACACTCAGGAAGGCCTTTCTTAGCAGAAAATTAAAATAAAATGAAAAATTGATCATCCTGCCTACATATTTAAAAAGTGATGAACTAAAGATGTCTAGAATAACCTAGAAGAGCTCTTACAAATTAGAGAAAAATTACTACCCCAAAACAAAAAGTCACAGAATAAAAATCAGTATCTAATCAAAAAAAATATTAATTTTTTACCTATCAAATTGAGAGATTTCACCATTGATATCCATACAAAATGAACATACCAACTTCTAGTGAAGCACAACTATTTAAGAGAGCAATCAAAATGTCTAAATGTTCACAGCCTCTGACCTGAATTCCACTTGCAGGAAACCAAAATTGTACAAAATAATTTATGTATAAAAATGTTTGCTACGAGCACCTATAGAAGAAAAGATACAACTGAAATACTGACTAGCCAACAATAAAGGACTGATTATCTAGCTATAATATGGAGTGGAATACTGTGCAATTACTAACCATGTCGTAGAACATAGACATGGAAAAATGATTAATGTGAAATAAGTGGATGACAGAACATATGCATGACCCAATTTTATTAGTTATATATAGATATATCTATAGTATATGTATCTATCTCCTCAGCAGCCACTAACTGCCCATGGCCACTGGCAGCTGGAATCTTGTCTTTCCCTATCACAAATACACCTCCAGGACAGTAAACTCAGTGCTCTCTTTGCTTCAAAGAATTATTTCATAAAGGGAGAAATTCCAATATTCTGGAACCCTGTAACAACTGTCCCATTTTTCTTCCGTTTACTAGGAATTTACAAGAAACCTATACCTACTACTTCTAAAATAAATTTGTAATGTACAAAATGCTTTCAACCTCTGAATTTTTATTATACTTTTTCAAGGTAAGAAAACAAGATCAGAGGTTCATTTTCCAAGGCCTGTTTAATTGGTGACTCAGGGACTCAAACCTCAGTAAGGTACTTTTACCAGTCTACCCATACTATATTATCTGAAAGTATGCTCTAAAAGTGCCTAATGTTTTGTTTTACAAGTAGTACTGACCCAATAAATCTGTTTGAATTTCAGCTTTGCTAAACCAAGTTTTAATCCAAGAGTGCAGGCCTAAACCTTAATTGTTCTGAATTTTTAGTAATACCAAATAAGCTTTGAAAACAAATTAAAACATATGACTTCTAGTGTTATTTTATTTAAAAAACAGATACCACTGAAGCCACAAGATTTTAATTTTTCTTTCTTTGAAATGCTACAGTAGTTAGATAAGACAGTCCTGGATAATAAAAGTATTTACACAATGAATACAAAATAAATATAAAATAACTGAAAAACAAATTAGTTATCCATTGATTCATTTTGCATTTCTACTATTCACCTTCTGTTTCATTTTTCTTTGCCTTTTGTAAACTCTTTTCTTTCTTGATTTCAAATCGACTTTTGGCTCTGGTTTTACCCACTGTATTTCTAATGGTTTTTCCTCAGCCAGTGTAACAAAAACATCTGCAGTGGGATCATGTGGAAGAATAGTCTTTGGTTCTTTCTTTCTCAGTTTCTGTGCATCTTTAACTTGCTGTTTCTCTTTGTATTTTGCAGCTGTGATGGACCTTATGACACGTCGATGCTAGAAACAAAAGAATATTAAGTGCTTTTGAAATACAAATAAACATTTTATATATGGCAAGGACATTAACTTAAGAACCCTTTTTCCCTTTACCCTGTATCATTAGTAATTTGCAAAACGATATGCAGCAAAAACCAAATTCAGTTTCACAGTTAACAAAATAGTTAATTACCTGACAGAATTATTTTGGCCAGAGTTTTGGGACATTGAAGACCAATGAACGACAAAAACAGCTTACCATGTTTGGTGACTGGTAGTGAGGATTTTCATATAAAGTTGGTCCTCCAAAACTTCCCTGGAAAATCTTTATGAGATTTAAGACAAAACGAGGTCCTATTTCCACAAGAGCAGCATCTTCTTCTATGATCTTTAAGAAAAACATTCATGTTAGTTTGAATATACTATTTCTAAAAGGTATATGGCTATAACCTCATTACAAATGTGCCTTAAAAAACTGAAAATGAAGATGGAAGTGAAACTTAGTAAGCACCACATCAGTATTTGTTACAAATCAAGTAGCTGTCATGGAAAAATATAAATGTTTTTCCAGTCTGTCCTTTTAAAATTGAGTAATTTGAATCTGGTTCACATCATGCCTCTCAAATTCATGAATTCTTAAAAAACTAATTAAAATTAATTTTTAAAACTGTGACAGCTAAATGTACTGAAGCACAAAACAGGTAACTCTTTAAAATTTTAAATCAACCCCTAAGTTGTTTTTCTAAATCCAATTCAAATTAAATTAAAAAGTATATAAAAGTATATTACATGGTCAAATTTATTTTTGAGTGGCTACTGAATTGAGGCAACTTCTGAACTATAAATATTTACCCTGTTTATTGGCTCAGGTATGTCTGCCCTCAGAGGTTAAGAGAATATGTTTAACTCACTTTGTAAGGTATCCAATATATCAACACAGGAAAAGGCCAGTTTAATTTATATGCCATCTGAAATTTTGTCTTGGTGTTCTTTTCTACCTCCACCTTTCTGCAGGCTTATTATCCTGCCAAACTCCTGCTTCAAGATTTCCAGAATCACCACTCCTGAGTCACTACTGTATGACTCATCAAATAGTTCTCAATAAATGCTTTCTGCAGAGATTTTGTCTGAAAGTCTTTAGCACTGCCCCGCCCCACCCCAGATAGAGTCTAACCTCCTGAGAGCAACTTACATCCTGAACAGCACCTAGCATAAATCTGGAACTCAATTACCTCATGAATCTTCAGATTAATTTCTTTTTACAAAATTAAATATGTAGTAAATATATAGTGGCGCTATTTCTCCTAATTTATTTCAAAGTATAATTAAAAACTAATTAAATCTAACCTGAAAGTTCCGAAACCATATCCTATTATCCAAAATGGTGAATGTAAACACATGGTCCACAAATGGCTGGCTTTTGGGATGATACCGTGGTGTACTAAAGATCTAGAAAAAAAGTATATGTTAGTTCCTGATTTTACAATATAACATGTATATATTAGTTTTAGATAGCTGAGTTAAGAAAATGTCCCAAAGAAGACACACACTTATATTACCAAAAATGTTCTCTAGAAAAGATATTTACCTGAATTAAGAGTTCTTTTAACAAAGCATAATGTGGTAATTCATCAAAAGCCTAGAAAAACAGTGAACATATTATTTGACAACAGCAGAGTGTTTTGTTTAAAACTGTGTTTATTATGTTAAGTAAAATAAATCATACAACACTACAAACAACCATGAAAAATAAGAAAATTAGACTTTATACATCAAATAAACTTACAGGGTCAAAAGACAAAAGGGGCCGAGAGCCTTTCAAACAATTTCCAGTCATCTTTAGTTCAGCTAAGGTATGAACTAGAAAAATTATAACAAGAACAAAAAAAATAGTTATATCTTTGGCACAACTATCCCAAAATATTTTCAATTTTCTCATAAAAAATTTTAAATTGAGTCAACTTACTATTCTGAACTAGAAATTTAGCAGATGGTCCATGAGGTGAATTTGAAAGCCTGAAAAATATGAAGGATGGCTTTTCTACTAAGTAGAATTTAGAATGTAGTAAATGCTTATTACGTTTCACAGTTAAAAAACAATGTGCTCATAATATCGTACATTTAATTTTCTTTAAAGGTTTCAACATTTGTGAAATTATAGTTCACTTTATCCCCTGGCGCTGCTTTTTTTTTTTTTTTTACTAAAACAAAACAAAGACTGAAAGGAGTCTGTAATAAGAGGTACAAGAATAAATCCATTTAAAAGAACAAATTCCACTCCAATCTTAACACATCTTCTTACCACATATAGAGATCCTGTTTCTTCTTAGCTTCAAAATAGATACACTTATTGCAGTTTTTCATTTCACAAACCTAAATGGAGCAAAGTATAGAAAAATGAAGTAGATTACAGAATGAAGAACTAAAAGCAATTCAATGCAAATAATACCTACATTCTTGGAAAAATATTTAAGCAGATTAATAGCCTGTTAAGGTCTAAATCTAGGTAAATTTATTTATTCACAGAAAGAAATCTTTCAAGTTCCTCTCAGATAGTCTTCTTAAAGTAAACTAGATGCTCTACCCACCCCTGGTGCAAACATCTACTCTTTTTGGCCCAGCATTTTAAAGTAACTGGCCTCACTTCTGGTTACTGAGAACCTCTTTTTCTGACCAGTCCCATGTACAAACTACAAAGACTGAAAACAGATGCTCTAGGAATAAAGCACCACTTTATTAGCCTTACTAATCTTAGGAGAATAGTACTTATGGAACTAACACATCCTTTATAATGGTTATTCTGATTTTTAACTCTAGTTTTTTAAGATCAAGACATTTAAGTTTTCTTTCTCATTTACACTACCATTTCTGTCATTTGGTGAAAAGCACAAGTATACAAAACCTATTCCAAGTTGAATTAAACTTCAACATCTTGAAGGTTTACAAAGTCACACTTGAGAAATATATATAAGCAATACAGGAATGAAGTCCTGTACAACTGCAGTATTCATAAACTATCTGATATGGTATTCATAAATTCTAAACTATTTAAGACTTTAAACCTGATAACTTAAAAATACTTTTGATTCTTACTGGTTTTAGAATAAACAGAGCAATGATAAGTGGATTTTCCAGTCCAGCTTCAGTTGCTGAAAACCCTGTCTTCGCTTGAAATTATACTTGTTTATGGCCTAGCTCCCCCATCAGAATTGAAGCTCCATGATGACAGGGTGTTGTTTTGTAAAATACTGTTTCCACAGCATGGAGAATGATGCCATGATATACCAGAGGCACAAAAATTTGTGCTAAGTGAATAAAAGCCTTTCTAATAGCTAAAGAAAATTATCTTTAGAAAATTCTGCTAAGTTTTTAAAATCTGCTTTAAAATGTAAGGTTAGTATCTTCAACAACACTGAAAATTGAACATATTACTAGTTTGTGATACCTTAAAAGCAAATACCACATGCATAACTTTTAATGCTGACAAAATGCTTCTTACAATGTGGGGTTTTAAAAATATTTAATAAGTTTTTAATTTAATTTTATACATATTCATCATTTTTTATGAGTACCTACCATGCATTTCACACTACACTAGACATAATAGAAAAAAAAAAAAAAGAATCCTCGTCCTCAGGAAAGGTCAATATGCTTATTTGGACAAGATTAATATAAGAACAATCAAGAAATAACATATACTAAAGCACTAAATTATAATATAAAGACAATGAATATTAAAAAAAATAAAGTAGTTTATTGAAAATTTAATAAAATCTGTCTTTTACAAAACAATTTTAAAGTCATAGAGTAACTAACTTTAAAATAAAGCGTCTTTAGTGCTCCAAAATATTTTGCTCCTAAATTTTACTGAATTATTTTCTAAAATTACCTCGTTAATCACAAATAACTTGTCTTTACGATCCATTTTAGTATCTATAAAAAGAAAAAAGAAAAAGCAAATGAACAAAAGATTTCAAAGCTACTTCAATCAAATCACACATGCTTTCTAGAAAATTATTTTAAGTGTTTTCATTACCAACAGTTTAAATGAGATTTTATTAATATTTAAGATGATCAGATCTGAAAATATGACCTCATTAAAAATCCTGGTTAATTTTTAAATGTAAAAATGAGTAACTAAAAATAGTCCTCGAGAATTATAAGTAATGATGTAAGCAGTGTTTCTCAGACTTTATATATTCTATAAATTACTTTCAAAAATGGAAAAATTCTCAGAATTGAAGACTATGGTCTAGGATTTCAGTTTAAGGAACATTCACTTAAGAAACTAAAATTTAAAATGAAGAAAATTTTTCAATTTTGAATCAGTTACCAAAGAAAACTAATAAGAAAAAACACATGGTTTTAGATTATCATAGGAAAAAAGAAACCACTACAAATTAAAATTTCACTTATTAGTTACAGAGATCTGAAGATATAACTGGAGATATCAGTTTGAGAAACACTGATCTAAAGAACCAAGCCATTACCTAGAATTAAAACCAACAGCATCTCTTAACACAGGCACAAAGACAGCTACTTGACTACACTACTACAGATCTAATCTTAAAACTAGATGTTCTTCACTTGCCTGTAAGATATTCTATTGCTAAAAGGATTAGCTTGGCCCCAACTTAAAGATGTCTGAAATCCTACTCCAGGTCCATTAATTTAAAAAAAAAAAATTTTTTTTAAGGTTTTTTTGTTTTTTTTTTAAATGCAGAAAGTAGTACATTGCAGTCCTGAATCATTTAAAAAGACAAACTATGACCTCTGAGAACATTACACTGAAGGCATTTCTGGACCTTCAAGAAATGTTTCAGTAATTATACATATCTGTTTAAGAAAGTGAAAAGAATACTTGATAAATGTGCAAAGAATCTATTATAAAATGTTAATTGGAAAAATCTTGGCACTGAAAAGATACACTTCTGAAGAGCAGTGGTTCTTTATCTCACAAGATTGAAAAACTGAAGTGTGACTTGAAGCAGAAATATATAAACAGGCAAGTTTATAGACATGAATTTTAAAGTATATGACATAAAGGCACCTGCTTTAGAATGAGGCATCAACATTCTTAAGTCTTGCATTAAATGTCTTGTTCTGAAATTTATTCCTCTGGAAGAAAAGATGAGAATCCGCTCCTTATTTTTCCACTTGCCCTGAAGAAAAAGAAATTGTTAAAAGATTTTTAAATTTCATGCTAAACTCATACTGAACCGACATTGTTGTTTGTTTAAAGATAAAACTTCCAAGTAGCAAGTCAAACAATCCTGACCTAAACCTTTAATTTGATCTCTCAGTAGCATTTACTGAACCTAGTGGCCATCTAGAAATGCTCTCGTTGGCTTCCTTCCCTTTTTCTGTTTCTTTTTTCTTCAATCTCTCTAATCCCTCCTCTTGGCTCTAAAGATTATCTTACCCTCTTTTCTTTCTGTTCTCACCAGAACAGAGTTCTCATTATTATTCCCACAGCTTCAATTGTCATTTTACAAAAAAGGTAAAGAACTCTTTCCAGCCCTACCAATTTCAAATTCAATTCTAGAATATTTAAACCTTAAACCTGGAATATTTCTTTATTACTTATTTTTTCTGATGTTACCATCAGGCTTCGAATCTTCCATCTGTTCTTATTCTCTCATATTACAAGCACAACTAAATGCTGTCAGTTTCTCTTTGCAACAATTTGTAACCCTTTCCTATTTCCACAGATCCATATAATCTTATGTCAACTGCAAATAATCTAAATGGCTAGCCTTCTCAGCAAAGAGCTCCTCCAATATGCCAAGCTAGCACTAGCTTAATCTTAAAGCACTGCTCCCTTCAATCACATCCTTATTTTCCTGGGTTTTCTAGACAAAGTACGAAATGGCATAGTTTTAACACTGAACTCTAGAATACATTTATATTTTCACCTCAGATTGTCCCAAACCAACCCTAAACTTTTAGGCAATCCAACTGTTTTTTATACTGTCAGCATTTCACACACTTAAACACCTTTGATCAGTTTTTCTCTCTTCCAGGTATCATTCCCTCTCATTTCTGAATATGGAAATCTTGACCTTACTTTGAGATCCAGCTCAAAGGCTAAATCTTTCCTCATCCCTACCCAGATAATCTTAGAGTAAAAGTAATCTCTATCTTCTGTACTTTGATAGAATTTTTTATATTACGACTTAGATCACTGAAACTATATTTCTTTCTGGATCCTTCAAGGAAGAGTGTGAGCTTGCTGAAAATCTAATATTTCCTTCCTTTTAATATGCATACGAGAAAAAGGCTCAAAATTCACTGTTAATTAATAGCAAGGGCAGAATTTAAACTTATCTTTCATTCCTCAGAGCTAAATTTTATCCTAGTACTTGCCACCACAGTCATTTAATTATTATCAATTACTGTGTGCTAGAGTACTATGCTAAACTGGGGGGTGGGGGGGGTGGGCGGGGAGCAGGACACGGAAATCAATAAATCAAAGGTACTCCTTGTCTTCAGCGTATTCGATCTAGCTTAGGGAGCCCTCAGTTAAATAAAAGTTAGGTCCATTCATGTTCACCTTCTTTTAAATAAAAATCATCAATTTACAAGAATTCTGTTTCCTTCTAAACTCCAACATTTGGGGAAAATGAGGTCATGTTCTCGGTTTGCAAATCCAAAGCAGGGGAAACCTAACTTTGTACTGTGCCTGGCACGTTAAGTTTGTTAAACACAAGTAAAGCTCGTACCATCTACTCTAGCTTTCGTTATCCCGTGAGAGTTAATGATCAAAATCATAATCCCAAGGACCACAACTTTTAAAGAACCACAGCACCAGGTTCCAGGATTCTTGACTGACAATAGATAACTATGGCAGAATATGGGCATACTAACTACTGTAAAGGATATACTCAATAGAAATAACAAGGAAAAGTTCTAGCCTCCAAAGGAAAATAAAATAGCTAGGAGACAGAACACTGGAACTGAGTAGTACACCATAAGCCGATTCCCCCTAAGCCGGGTGAAAGCTCTGTCAAGCCAGCCCAGTTGCTCAGCCGGCCGCATTCAAGAAAGCCGCCACGTGCATGAAGTTAGATGTAAACGCAGGGGCCGGTCCGGCCGGGACAGCTGACACCCAGCTCCAGTAACACCCGAGTAACTCCGAAATCCGCACAGCCGAACTTAGGTAGGTAACCCCAAGAGAGGCACGCGGAGCCGCGGCTGCAGGTGTAATCCGAGGGTAACCCCCTCTACCTTGCAAACAGGGCCTGGAATACGGTCCCTCTCTTCTTCTTCCGCCTCCTCTGCCATGTCGCGCTGCTTAGCCGGCGGCCTGGCATCTTTTTCGTTTCTTTTTGGCCTCTTCGCTTTAACCGCCAAGCCTCCACGCCGTTTTCTCTTGGTCGCCGCCATCTTGCCTCGCCGTCTTGGCTCTTGGACTTCCTTCCGGCTCTGCCGTTCGCTTGCCTTTCCGGTCTCTCTGGTACCGCCCGCTCGGCTCCGCGGACCTCTATGGTGCCTTTTTCCGGTCTCTGTGGCACTGCACGCTCGGCTCTCTAGGCTTCGTGTAGCTCCGTGGTGACGGTGGCCGAGGTGGCCTGCTGATCTTAAAAAGTGTGGCGGGAGTTGCTCCATTTCCTCACCAATCCTCCCGGGTCTGCAGGTGGCTCCCCGGTGACCTGGCTGGGAAGGGCTCTCAGGTGCTCGGGCCCCACAGGAAAGGTAAGGGAGGGTTTCCGCGCCTTGGGATCCCGGGACAAGTACACAGATGCCGCCCGCGGCGGGATGGTGAACCAAGTTGTCTGGGACTCGAGGAGGATCTTCTGAGGAATCCGGACCCGCCCCCACCCCCAAGTGCCTGTTCTCTTAGATGAAAGGTGTAGAGCGCCGGACAGCTCAAAACCGACTGTGGGGATACGTAATTCCAAGTAGAACTACTGAGTTGGTGGTTTTCATTGTTCACAACTTTTCATGTGTAACTGACCCCTTACTAAAGACAAGGAAACCGTAGCTTAGAGAGAGTAGTAATTTTCCCCAATGCCAGAGACAGTTAAGTGGCACAGGCGGGATTCAGTCCCTGGTCGGCCAAGTTCAACACCCAGGCCTCTTCCACTTGGCCACAGCGCAGGTTGAGATCGCGGGACTCTTGCCAGCATTGACTGGGAGTTTATTGTTGAATTTCATCAGGTGTTTCGTGATCCGCGGAAGCAGGTGTCGTCCCCAGGTGCAGCCCTTGGGGCCGTGTGTGCACTGGACGATGCCCCTCATAAACCAACAGATCCAAGATGAGAATGATTACAGCTTGGTGGCCAGCCTCGACAACGTTAGGAATTTCTCCACTATCTTGAAGGCTATTCATTTCCGAGAACATGCTACGTGTTTCGCTACTAAAAATGGAATCAAAGTTACAGTGGAAAATGCAAAGTGTGTGCAAGCAAATGCTTTTATTCAGGTATGGAAGTAGACACCTTTAAGCCTGTGACATGCTATTTGTCATCCAGTTCAATGAATTCCTAAGGTCCTAATAGACATTTAAGATAGATAACATCATTATTTGATTTTTTTTCTCTCATAGCAACAAATTCTTTGCCTATCTTGTTTTAGAGATAATGGTTAAAATAATGTCTAAATATTATTAAGCTGAACTATAAGTCAGACACTCTTCTGAGTGTTTATATGTTTAACTCATTTAACTCTCACAATAGTCCTATGAAGTAGGCTCTGTTATTATTTCTATTTTACAGATGTGGAAACTGAGGTACAGTTTAAGCGATTTGCCAGCAGCACCAAAGCTTGCTAATGGTTGAGTTGGGATGAGAATCCAGAACATGTTTCTAGAGTATATGCTCTTTACTACTACACCTCCCTATTATTAAAAAAATATATTTATCTTTTTATTGGTTATAATATAATTTGTTCTTGCAAATTAATAGTTGTATGGTTCAAATTTCAGATTTAATTCAGCATTTTTTTTTTTTTTGAACACCTAAGTATACAGTATGACTTCAGGGATAAATAAAACATGGCTCCTGACCTCAAAAGAAATTGAAAACTATTATCATTCATGCATTATTAAATTGTTTGGCTGTTTTCAGATGACCTTAGATGTACTGATGGCCATGAAAAGGATACGGGAAAGTCACATGAGGAATAGTTTAGATCCAAGAAATTAGATGAAGGACCTTTCATAAAGTTTTACATGAGACCTAACTGACTGTACACCTTTACTGAGTAGTGTTATTCTAACGGATGATAGTTGAAAAAGCTTAAGATTTTTTGATTAGTAATCAAATGATTTTCATGAGATTAACACAATATTGTTTTCTGAAACATGTCAAGTGAAATCTAAAACCTTATGTATGAGTTTTCATTCTTTAATACATATTTTTTCACATTTTACTTTTCTTCATAGGCTGGAATATTTCAAGAGTTTAAAGTTCAGGAAGAGCCTGTTACTTTTCGAATTAATTTAACTGTCCTTTTAGACTGCTTATCTATTTTTGGATCAAGTCCTATGCCAGGTGAACCATTTTATTATCATTATAATAACATAAAAGCATACAGAATGGTCAGAATAATAGAAAGTGTGCTTATGGATTTTTCATATTTGCAAAAGTATTTACATTCATCTCTTTTTAATTTACAAAGCTTTTAGGATTTTAAATTTGAACTGACCAAAAGAACATATCAAATGTATATAACAAGTGAAATATATTTTAATTGCCTCTTTTCCCTAACTTGTCCTATATTACAGTTAGTGGCAGAGAAAAATAGAAACCAGTTCTCCTGACTCCCAGTTTACTGCATTCAAAATCTGTTTGCTTTTTTTCCCCCATTAAGCCTTGTTTAAAATTATGTCTATTTTCTTAAATGCTTTTCTTTAAAATATTTATATATTTTATTTGTTGTGGGATTTTTTTAGGAATAGTGAATTTAGTTGCTATGGATATAAAACTATAAGAAATCTCTAAAAGAATGATTTAATTTCATAGGAAAAGAATCTGAGACTAGCTAGGGAAAATTCAGTTATGGTTCTCTAGAATATTTTTTTAATTTTTTATTGACGATTCCATTATTATTAATTATGCATTTTTTAACGCAGCTGATTTTCATAAAAGCATCTGCCTTCCTCCATTCCTCACTGTGGCTCTTCATCCTACAGTAAGGAAGAGGAGCTTAGAATGTCCTGTCATCTTCCTCTTCCTCTCTAGAGGTTGCTGTTTTAAAATCCTAACCACAATGAACCACTCTCTCCCTTTCTCCTAATTTGATCTTAAAATTTGGGGAAATGTCTCCCAATAGAAAAATCTGGAAGGATCCTTATTATAGTAAATACACTGACATCATAGTACAGACAATATCAAAGCAATCCACTGTTGCACAAATTGAACCTTCAATAAATAGCATAGCTGGAGTAGCAGCAACTCCATTACTTGCAGTATTGGACCATGTAGATTCTCCATCCCGAAGATGTATATATAGATATAATCAATAAGGTATTTCTGAGGTCTTTTGACAAGCTAGAAAATGATTTCAGAGAGTTACATTTTGTTCTAGTTCCTAATTTTCTTGCATTAGTTTTTGGAACTGTTTACGTACAACTGTCATCAGAACATGTGATCCTATCTTATAGAGTGAGACATACACATATGCTAGAAATTGGACAGAATAAAGTATTCTTGCGGAGTTTTATGTATCAGCTTTGGAAGCTGAACCCAGCTGAGCCCAATGATTTACTTCCATTGCAGGGACTTTAACTGCACTGCGAATGTGTTACCAAGGTTATGGTTACCCTTTGATGCTCTTTCTGGAAGAAGGAGGAGTGGTGACAGTCTGTAAACTCAATACTCAGGAGCCTGAGGAAACTCTGGATTTTGATTTCTGCAGCACCAATGTTATTAATAAAATCATTCTGCAATCAGAGGGCCTCCGTGAAGCATTTTCCGAATTGGACATGACAAGTGAGGTCCTACAGATCACCATGTCTCCTGACAAGCCTTATTTTAGGTACTTGAAAGCAGTGCAATTATAGCTAATGTAGTCTGCTCCATCTCCCTACTTGTGCGTTTGCTTAGGACGCAGAACTTTTATCCAGGTTCCTAGAATTTTCAGAACTTTGGAAAGCTTTTACTCTGTACACTTTTATTAGTCAGGAAGTTTAATTCACTATTTAAATCTTAATAATTATGAAGTGTTGGTTTCTAGATGAGTAGCTCAGTCTTCTAATCATACTTTAGTGGTCTTTTCATTGTTGTACTAAACTATTGCAGATCTGCATACATCATGAGGGAAATTGGGCTTAAACTTTTAGAAAAGGTGTTTGTATTATATCCTTCTCTTTTTCTTTCAAGTTAGCACAGGATGCAAAAGGAAGTAGATGTTTTTCCATACACAGTTTATTCACTGAGTATCTATTATTGATTGCCTACTGTGTGCAAATCTACCTTATTAAGCATCTCGGGAAGGAACAGCTTAAAATCAAGGTAAAGAGAAAATACGTGAAACAGCACAGAAGGAACAAAACTGCTAGGTAATGTACACACTTAGGGAACCAACACATGAATACTTAGGACTAGTCAAGGTGAGCTTCCTAAGGGAGGGCGATTTTCAGCAGAAATACAATGTCAAAACTATCAAGCTGCTCCTGATATTTGACCCAAAAAATTGTGAAATGGCAAGCTCTTTTCAGAATTAGAATTAATTTAGGGAGAGAATTTAAATATTTCTTTTCTTCTGAAATATTTCAGAATGTTAATAAGTAAAGGATTTTTTTTATATCTACTTTAGAAGAACTCAAGAGCCCTTCCCAAGGCATTCACTGGTTAAAATTTTGGCTCAAAGTCTGTAAAATGTTAAGCAAAAGGGAAATCAGTAGAACCCTACTTAAGCAGTGATATGATTTAAGATTCTAGGCACTTAAACAGAGTATTTTAGAGGCTCCCCATCTAAATGATCTCTCTCAGCTTGGATTTGTGGTTACATTACATCTCTAAGATGGGAAATGATTTGGTGGTGTAGAACTGGGAGTTGAATTATTTTTTCCTAGATATGTTAAATTTAAGGTGCTGTGACACCAGAAAGTAGTTGGATATATACAGAGCTCAGGAAGTTAGTCCAGACTGGACTAGTCTCATCCATGGCTAGGCATGGACAAGATGGCTCAGAGAAAGAGGTTACATCAGAAGAGAGAAAAGATGGGTCCAGGGGCAAACCAGCACCAAGGTCTTCTGTGATTGTGCTCATATAGTACTAATCAATATGCTATCCCCATAGCAAATGATCAGTATGTTCTTGCAGATTAAGTAAACACATAAACATTTATAAATTGTCTGCACACCAACTGCTGATATTACTAAGCAAGGAAAACCATAAAACAGCCTGAAGAGTAGTCTGAGATTCAGAAAAGGCCTCATTGCTTTTGGTGTGACAGTAAAGATAAGGAGCAGGACCCCAGGCTACATGCAGCTGATGTGGGTCAGGGCCTTCCATTACTACTCAACTCTCTTCTATTATGTATCTGAATTAAGAATGAAGAAAGGTTAATATCAGAGTAGGATTAAGGTAATGAAATTGAGGCAAACACCTCTGAATTCCTTTAGGACTGATATTTCTCAAAGCTAATTATTGGTTGCTAGTTCCCCTGTGGGAATCTTTATTATGGTGATTCTAAATAGTATGTTGTCAACATTTGTTTAGGTATCTGTTTCACTAGAATGAATTAAGGAAGTGTTTTCTTTATTTGGATCCTAATGTGGCTTATGCTGGACCAATGAATAAATGACTTGCTCATTTTCTTCTCTAGGTTATCTACTTTTGGGAATGCAGGAAGCTCCCACCTTGACTATCCCAAAGATTCTGATTTGATGGAATCATTCAATTGTAATCAGACCCAGGTCAACAGGTCAGTTCTTAATATAGATGTTGCCATTAGTGATGAAGGTGAGGTTAAATACCAAGTTTATATTAAGTAAATTTTTTTTTTAACTTTCAGTCTGTTGATGAAAGTAACATTTTTTTAAAAAATTAACAGTAAGGTGTTGAGTTTACTTGTGGATTTTGGATTCTAATAGTGGATGCATTTTTTTTTTTTTTAATGAAGAGGAAATGTTAGCAAATTGGACAAGTATTGGATTTTATTCTTATATTTGCTACTTAGTAGTTCTTGGCTAATTTTTATCCTTAGAGTTATGTGCACTGCTATAAATGTGACTAAATGACAGCTTTTTACTTACTCTCCTACAGATACAAGATTTCTTTACTAAAACCCTCTACAAAGGCATTAGTCCTATCCTGTAAGGTATCTATTCGGACAGATAACCGAGGATTCCTCTCATTACAGTATATGATTAGAAATGAAGATGGACAAATATGTTTTGTTGAATATTATTGCTGCCCTGACGAAGAAGTTCCTGAATCTGAATCTTAAGTATGACAATGCACTGTGATGTTTATGTGTACATTCATGATAGGTCATGTGCTTGTTCTGGGGTTAGTACTCTTCATGATTGTTGTTGGATTTTCTAAAGGGTAGAAACATGGACAAAATCGGAGCAAGATCCCTGTACCCTCATAGTTGCTGTGTATTTTGTAAGTGTTTTCATAGTGTCATAGATTATCCAGTACTGGACTGTCCTGTGGTTCTGTCCTTTGACCTCATGGGAATAATTATGAGCCAAGATAAATAAATTGTATATTCTATTTAAGTTGGACATTTCAAGAATCTAAAAATTTAAAATTTGATGAAGTCATATCTGAAATGTTCTTTTATTTATTTACTGTTAGGGAAAGCAGAGGCTGAGGGCATCACTCATCAGTTTGAGTTCGAGAACATATCTTACAGCCGTGGTTCTCGCAGTGCTGTGCCCAGACCAGCAGCATTAGCATTACCTAGGAACTTGTCAAGAGACTCTGGGAGTGGGCCAGCAGGCTGTAATTTTTAAAAAGCTCTCCCCACCAGGAAATTCTGATGTATGCTAAAGTCTGAGAACCGCTGTTTTAAAGGATACTTTAAAAAAAATAATATTTAATTGCATTGAAGTGACTGCTTTTACATGTACTTTCATTGTAAACCTTCTGAAGTTTAGGCATTACCAAAAAGTCTGAATAATTACATGATTTATTTTTAAAGTATACATTTTAAAGAAATCTATGAACAAGATAGAAAGTAGTCTTCAGTGTTACAGATTTCTTGTTCTCAAAACTGTTGAGTACAGTGAGTACTAGAGCAAGTACTTATTAGATAATATCTTCTATTTCCCTATAAGAGTTTCTCAACCAAACCAGTGTAGAAAACCAGTTAGTAAGTGAATTTTTTCATTTCTTGAGTGATTTTTAATGAAATAATTTTGTGATATGTATTTATTTAATAAAATATAATACTAAAATTATCTGACTTATCTTCTTGTAGAAAAATATAAAACTAAAATGAAGTTTCTGTACCAAGTGACAACAACTCAGTGTCTCTAGGTGGGCAGGCAACATTGGCCATTTGGGTGAAATACTTCTTTATGAGTAAAAACTGTCATCCCGTTACAGGATTCATTTAGCTTCCCTGTCCCTTACCTACAGATGCCAGTCATGACCACTCCTTCCCCCAAATAAATAGTGCCCCCTACTGTTGATGGTTGAGAACCATTGACTGATACTCACCAAAATCTGAGGGTGTGTTTGGAATGCCCTGCCATAAAATAGGCCACATAGTACTGGAGGAAATTGGTTTGGAAAGTATAGGAACAAAGCACTCCAGAGAAAGGCTCCCCCAGAACAACTGTAAGCGCTGCTCCCAGGCACATGAGCAATTCTGTGTATCTAGCCCAAAGTGGTACCTTGTAACTCTCAAGTCTCCCAGTCTCAGGATGCCCAGCTGGTACAGAAAAGTTAGAGTTTTGTAGAGTATATATTCGAGAAGGAAATAAATGAATCTACTAAATGTCCAAATATTTTTATTAGGATAAACAAATCTAAAACATAATTATGAAAATATTCAATTAGCTAACATTTCAAGGACTACAGTTTTCCTTTAAATTTAAAATAGCTCAGTTATTTTTGGTTTTTGTTCACTCGTACATCCAGTACCTAGAAAAGTACCTGGCATATAATAGGCATTCAATAAATATTAGATGAAAGAACTTCCACTTTCAGATGATCTTTTAACATCTTATGAGTCACTATTTAATTCCAATTATTTAGCTCTGAATTTATTTTGATCTAATGTATTTTTTAAAATTTGAAACAAGAATTTAAAGTATATATCAAATCACTGTAATACTAAATCACTGTAACATCAAGGTGCTAATTTAATAAAAAATTTCTTATTTTTGTGTATTCTATTTGATCTAGGAATTTATTAGTTTAACTTTGTAGTTTCTATGAAACACCACTAGGGGGAGGGCTTCCTCAGATGGCAGGACGTTTTGGTGACCACTAATTCATGTGTCACATGTAGAAGAATATAATCTTATTTTTAAGACCTTTAGTTTTGCCTTTCTGAAGTTTACTTCATTTTCTTTTCAGTAAAATTGTGCTTACTATGTACGGGTAAGTAAACTATTTTTCCATTTTTAATTTGTTTATTTCCTATTTGATGATAATGTGTTACCACCTAGAATTGATGAAATGATTCAAAAATAAAATGATTTGTCAAATTCTACTTTTTTTAAAAAAATAAATCTTGTAACACAATAATATGATACGAAGCCACAGAATTTCTGGGGTGCCATCAAGTAACTAGTAATAGCCGTTGAAAGGACAGCATGTGGCATTCCCAGCAGTTTAGGGTGGGAAGTTTTTCAGAACAATGTGGACTCCCTTCTCTCCTTCTCTGTCCCCACACTGTTTGTTTCTTGTTCCCACTGAGATAAAATCTTTTGGGTCCTGAGAAATTGGAGAAATTGCGTAGTATTTTTTCTTTTCCCAGTTATGTATTAACGTTTTCCACACGTGTCAGGTTATATGCCCCAGCAGCAGCTGGCAGCTCTACACATGGATTCCCCGCTGCAGGGGTGGACAGCCAGTGCCCGAATGAGAAATGTGGCAGGCAACTCTCACCAGTGCTTCTCGTATCCATATCTTAGTCACTGCCAGAGGTTTTGATAATTAGAGTAATGTGTGAATTTGGTTTTCTTTCTTTCTGTAATTAAGAGTTTGTTGTTCAGTATAGTAGATATCTATTAGGTATGGCTCTCTTTGGTAAAACTAGAAGTACTCAGGATATGGGAACTGACTAAGTTATTTTAGAGTAGTTCCCCATCCTTGCGTGAGAAGGGGATCTCTAGTGAGGCCTGCACCCTTAGGGTTGGTGCCTGAGGCGTGACGCCTAAATGGCCTTACTTCCTGCCATTTTATCCAAGGATTTCTGGTTGCTTGTTGGTGACTGGATAAGACGATCCTATCTCTGGAATATTATCACGTTTGCCTTTCATGGAAAGAGGTGAGTGAACTACGAGAAGTAGGGCCTCACTGAACTTACAGAACAGGCAGGTCGAATGAAGTAGTTTTACATACTAATAAATGTTTATTAAAACCTGCGTGTTGAACAGTTTGATCTGGGCTTGATTTTTTTCCTAACTTGGCACAGAGTTTGCAGGAAAGAGCTGCTAATCTTCATCCATCTAAAAAATGTCACTGCCTATTAGCTAATTTAAAAGAATATAAGAATAAACACAAATGAATGAATAATAAAAGAATGTTAAGACTTGTGTATGACCTGTTGGCTCAGGTCTGTTAGAAACAACAGATACTTGATTGGATTGGACTATCCAGATTGCTAGTTCCCACTGAATGAATTTAGAAGTAGCTTGGTTTTTACCTATAGTTTTCCAGGTGAAAATGCAACTTTATATTAGGTTGTATTATGCTGAGCATTCTAATGTAGCTTCTTAAAACTTGGAGATTTCACAAAATAGTAAAATTTTAAAACTTTGGGGACCAACAAGTGTAAACTTATCTTGTCAGGTATGAGGATATTAAAACAATACCATTATCACCATTTCATGAAACATTTTAACAATCAAAATCGCAGGAAATGGACAGCAATTTTAGACAAAAACTAGAAATATTAAAAACATTTCAAATGCAAATTTATACCATAAAATTGTATTTTATAATGTTATCTTTTATGCCATTTTATTGATCTAGGCTTGTCAGTTTGGAGATCTTAAAACTTTGGGGTCTTACAAAATAGTAAAATTTTTAAAATTGTAGTGCTACCCAAAGTGGATAGCTAACTTTTTTCTGGTACTTTGTTTTTATCACAGTCATTGAAAATGCATTTTCAGCTGGATATGTGAAAATGGAAGCAACCCTTTTAAGGCTAGCTACTATAGTCTGGATAAGAACAGGAGCCCCACCTCCAGACAGGGCTAAAATTAGCAGTGACAGGCCAGGTGATCCGTTAATAAGCACTGCCGAGAAGGTCACTAGAATATAGATGCCTTTAGTCAGGGCTGCAACCTGAGACCTTGGTCCTGGGTGCCAAGCCTAAAGCATTCTGGGAATTAGCTAAGGGGGAGTGTCGGTGCCAAGAGAAAGCCACTGGATTAACTGGCATCTTGTACCTCTGCCACAGCAGAACACTACTTGGGTACTGGTTGATTATTAGGTTTACAGACTGAACAAATGACCAAAAGGAAATAATTTCTTGAATTAAGTACCAAAATGTTCTATAAGCACTGAGTGAGGGAAATGTTGATAGACACTTGGATCCCCAAGGACACAGGGTCTTTGAGCTTCATTAAATCAGCTCAGGTAACAAACAAAGAGGGAAAAATAAAAGTTTTTTGTAGTGTAAACTCAAACTAATATGATTTCTCCTTTGTCCCTGAATACATAAAGGAGAAAGGAATATAATTCAAGATCACCAATTTCTTTTTAACAACCTCAGTGAGCATTCCTTTCCTAAAAAGCATTTTTAATCTAGTAGGATAGAGTTAACATAGTGGGATGGAAAGAGTAATTATCTGTAATTCAAAAAGTCTGCTTTATAATCACCAGATTGACCTTGAACAAAAATCAGTCTTGTCCCTAGTTTCTTCATTTTGAAGAATCAAAAAACCCTTTCTGACTCTTAACATTGTATTTAAGAATATTAAACATTTCCTTACAAAGCTGTTTTACTGACTTCAAACAAGTTTTGCTAAAAATTCTTCCAGGTAGTATATTCAAATATTCACTGATAAACTACTCAGGCATTGCAGAATTCTTTTAAAAATCAGAACTGAAAGGAATGAAATCAGAGTTCTAATGGAGGGTAATGGAGTCCAGTGACATAAGAAACTGACCTAAATAAAACATGTGTCCAAAAAAAATTTCTTCCCCCCAAGTTATAGATCAGGATCCTAGTATCCTATGGGTCTTAGGTATTTTACCTGTAATGCTGCTGCTAAGTGGACACTTTTTACCTAGAGTCTTTAGTTCTGCTTTTGATCTGCCCCTGCTGTCAGTGTTGATAGATATTTTGTGGTCCAAAAGATTCATTACCAACAAGGCTGGCTTTATTGTGGTTACCTTGTATAGAGGTTTTCTCTTTACTGATAACAAGAGACCTAGAAGAAAGAAGAAAATGGTTAGTGCACTTTTCTTGGTTCTTGCCTTCAATTTCTCCTCCTAGCACCAGATCACTGCCTTACTGAGCTAGAAGGCTGAACTCAGTCTGACTCAGGTGACTATTTTACCATGTGACTGGCTATACCCCTAAAATACCAACTCTTCTACTAGGCCTCCACAATGGTACTAGAGTCTGGTTTTCTCCTTAAAGAGCAAGGACTCTTTTCTTAATCCAAATAGCAAGCTAAAGAGATCTAAAATAACGACTGCTTTTAATCACAGCTGGAAAAAAAAATTTATAAGTTAGGGCCTTTTATATAGTTCCTGATCTTCAGGTAATATCTTTTCACGGCCACAGAGATTGAGAGCCCAGAAGCCCTGCCGTTCTAAAAAGAGGATCTGTGTAGCCCATTTCCAGCCAGAAAGATTCCCATACTCTGATTCCCTAATACCGGAGGGTGAAGGGAGTAAGAAGTAATCTGGTCCAAAAGACTGATCCAGAAATACGGTTTCTATTAAGTGTTCTTCAGTCACCTCCTATTTAGACCTCAAGCTTGCAGAAAGTGTGGTTTTCATGGCCCCTATTTGGCTGAAAAAAACATCAGTTCCGCAGAAATATGAGATACAAAATTTTATGAGCAACTTGAGGTGTTTTTTTTAGTATGTAAATCCCACTAAAGACTCTGATTCATTCCCTGTCTACTACTAAAATACAGAACACTACTTGGCACTTCAATTTCCTTCCCAGTAAACCAAGAGATAATGTGATTCCAAATTTGGGGAATGGGCACAAATGAGGTGATAAACTGCTTATGGGTCTTCTAAGAATCAGAGGTGGGCAAAGATCTGAGTGATCTCTGCTAGGGAGAGATCAGCCTAGGGCCACAAGATGGCAGGGTTCCCCTTCCCTGAAATATTCAGGTCCCTGAAAGGACACTTGATTTCCTTAATGTCATGTGTTTCCTTTGGATTTAAATAATTGTGTCGGATTGTCTTGTCTTTGATATGACCTATGTTTCTAGAGGCTGATAAGCTCTTAGCTCAGTTCTGAGATATGAACCAGCAAAAGTTTCCACATGAATGTGGTGGTAGCCCTTCATAGTTACTAGCCCCTGTCTCCTTTTGCTTCACAGAAAGCAGTTTAACTAAAAGTTAATAAAGTCGAAATCCAAATTCCAATAAAAATAAAAACAACCGTTAGCTGTTGTTTGTCACATGGTTACTATGGGGCAACACTCCCAGGGAGGTAGCATTATCATCCCCATTCTGTGGATGAAGAAACCAGGATACACATAGCTAGCTACAAAGTGGTGGTGCTGGGGTCTGAATCCACGTTTGTATGTTTCCAGAGTGAAAGCTCTTAACCACCATGAATCATAAAGAAAAATCAGTTCATAGGGATGTGTTGAGTTCATGTTTCTTGATCAGATAAAATAGTTTGCTGGTGAGACCGTCATTGTTCACAGAGACTTTATTATGTCCTGACGTGGGGCCCAAATTCTTCTCCACACTACAAAAGCGTTCTGGTACCCGCAGTGCATGCGTGTGCCACCCCCCTTGCTTTACCTTAGACGGTTTCTCTACGTTGGTTCTAGAGGCAGTGTAAGGTTTTATCTGCCAAAATTTAAATCGCTGACCCTTTCAAAAAGACTCATATAGATACAGTGTCTTTTTAAAAAATTAATTTGTTCTGAATATGCCAATAGGGAAATATAGTGTATTAAAAGTTCTGAGAAGTCCTTCAGGAAATGAACCTGTGTCACTTGGTTTAACTGAGTAGTTTTTTTTTCCTGAACTGATTTCTGCCACAGAACCTTTCTCCCTCCTCCATGCCTTGGAATCAGCATTCCTTGCAACACCCTTTAGGAAAAGCTGTCTTGTTAGACAGCCATAAAGAACTTACCATTCTGTCGATACACCGCCCTCTGTCATGCCTCTGTCACTTTGCACTTGGAGTCCCTTCTTCCTTCTCTTTTCCATCTGGATGAACTATTACTCGCCCTTCAAGAAACAGTTCAAATGTAACCCTCTCTACAAAGTCTTTCCCAGCCTTCACGGACTGTCTCTCCTTTCTGTTCTCATTGCACTGAAACGTCTACCGCAGAACTCATACTTTTTCATGATTTCTTCATGTTGGTCTCGTAAGAGTAATGACCATGTTTTATTTCTCTTTATTACCACCCGTAGCTCTAATGGGCACTTAGTAGGTGCTTGCTACGTGTTTATTGAAGGAATGAATGAAGATGAGGAAACTGAGGCTCAGAAGGTTTAAGCAACTTAAGGTCACATAGCTGTCTCATAGCAGAATTGGGATTCGCATACAAGGTGCCTTGACTCAGAGGACACTGCTCTTGCCACTATACCTGAATGGCAACTTCATGGCCGAAGTTCAGCTTTCCTGCCACCCATACCCCTTGGCAGACACTACTGATAAATCAAGCTCCACCAAACCCAGCATTTCACTCTGGAACTTCAAGCATCACTCTAGGAAACCATCAACAGCATGGGCCCATGAGATGATGTATATCTGCTCTCCTTGCCCTACTCTACTATGCCCTCCTATCAAACCACTTTTGTGGGCATGGGGCATGGCAGAGTGGCTGTTGACTGTAGAGGCCCCCCCCCCCATTGCTCTGCTAAAGACAAGCCACCCTAAACTGGCTCTTGGTGGCTTAGCAGCCTCTGTTCACCTTCAGGAAGACCCTAAGGTGGGGAGCTAAAGGCTCCTAAATTTATCTGTATCTGCCCCCAATGCCTCCGGTTATTCTTAAATCCTGATTTGGAAAAGCTGCTGCCCCTTGGCACATGGATGCCAGAGCACATTGTGCTTCCCAACCATTCATACACCAAGCTTTGCTCAAAAATTTTCCCCTTTAATTTTGTAGAGGCAGTATTGGAATATTTACAAATAAACGATAGGAAAAGACTACAAACACAGCAGCCTAGAAACAATCCAGCTTATGGAACATAAATATTTCAATACCAAGGTCTTGCCCAAGACTGGTTTGGCTGACACAAAACCTACAAAGTACATCACCCATTCTCCTTGTACTTGTTGCAGTTATCTCTGGAGTTCATCACCCCAAATCCTCCACTTCCGTCCCACTTTTCTTTGCTTTTCCCTCCTCAGCCCCTTGGCTCAGAAGAGGCTGTTCCATGACCAAGAGGATAGCAGATCACTAAAAGATTAACGGGCTTTGAGGCACCTTCCCTCTTGCCCTTCCTATAAAGAGAAAAGTGTGGTTTTTCTTGCTGCTGTTAGCTTCTACAGCTCAAGACCCATCAGTAGTTATACCAAAATAACTTTCTTGGATGTAGCGGTCCTAGAGATGTACAAGGAGGCGTTTCTACTTTCAACAAACTTGGATGACTAGCTAGAATGTAAAAACAGCTAATATTTATTGAGCACCTAACCAAATACCGGATAGTGTGCTAATGCTGTTTTTTAATAATCTCATGTACTCTTCACTATGTTTCCATACGATAGATACCCTTCTAATCCTCATTAGAGAAAACTGAGGCTTAGGATAACTTGCCTACTGGCACATAGAAGGTGGCACAGTCTGGATTCAAATACAGGTCTGACTCTGAAAGTCCACGACCTTGACTATATTGCTCTAACAATTAGAACAGAAGGGGCCACTTTGTCAGGTAATGCTTTGGGGGAGGTATTTAATCAGGAATTGAACCAATAGTACTCACTTAAAATCGGTTCTACCAATAAAGCTCACTCTCATATCAGTGATGATTTTCTATTCGCCAGTATAATGGCTTCTTATTAGTCCCCATTCTCTTCACATCATCATCATCATTTCTAATTAGCAATGACTACATGTCAGGCAGCTATCTGAGCAGTATTACTTACATTAACTCGTTTACTCACAACAATCCTATGGAGCAGGTATTATTATCCCCATTTTATAGATGAGGAAACTGAAAAGTACAGTGACTTGTCCAGGGTCACACTGCAAATAAATAACAGAGCTAGGATTGCAACCCAGTTTTTTAGATGAAGACAGACAGACACAGGAAATCTCACTGTCAGTGGTAAAGTTCAAGTTTGGGCCCTGTTTTCATTCCAAATCACCACATATATTCTCTCCATAATAAGGTATGTTCTCCAAAGTTCTTTCCTAAGCCTCCTTGTGTCACATACACATATTCCATGGGTTTCTTACCCATTCCCTTATCTTCACAATTAATCTGTCTTGAGCTCTTGGTGCATACAGCCCATTGGATATTACCAAGTATATGTACTGCGGGTAACTCAAACTTAACACCTCTAAAATGGAAATCATTATCTTCCTCAGACATCCTCCAGGATGATCTTCTCTTGCCAACACGATTTCACTTAATAGCATTGCCATTCACCCAGTTGCCCAACCTAGAAACGTCAAACTACCTTGACACCTGCCTCCATTACAACTCGTTTCATTGGTTCCAAGCTCTTGTTACTACAGAATCCAAACTGTTTCCCAATCCATCCTCTCCCCATCCCTTCTACTGTGGCTTTAGATAATTAAGGCTCTCAACATCTTTCCCTCAGACTATAGGATTTACCTTCTAACTCTTCTCCTTAGGTCCCTAAAATCTATCCTTTCTCCATTGCTGTTGGAGTTAATGTTCTAAAGCCAGTAGTTGATCATGTCACATTCTGCTCAAAATTCTTTGATAACTGCCTTCTGTCTAGTGGATAAACTCTAAAGTCCTTAGCATGGCACATAATCTGGCCCCAGTTTCTTTCCAAATTCATCTTCAGCATGTTCCCACTCATGTACCTAAACCGCAACCACTCCAGGCCGCTTGCTTTGCCTCAGAAATAGCAGGTGTCTCCATGCCACTGTGCTTCTGTTTGTGCTACTTGCAATGCCCTCCTCTGGCTTTTCTACCTGCTGATTGTCTACTTTTCTTTACAGACCCAGCACCCTGCCTCCAGCCGTACACACAGTTTCCACCCACATTTCCAGCCTCACAATTTATTACTTGTCCTCTTTGTTTACACTTCTATTAAAGCTTTACTACAGACTTATAAACCAGTCATGGGTGTCTGTTTTCTTGGATGGACTATATCTTAAAGACATGAGTATCTCTAGTGCTCAGAAGGAGCTTGGTTATGTAAATGATTAAAACTGAAGTACATCAGTGATTTAAGTAAAAGTTAGACAAAACCACCTCAAAATTTACTTCCAAATCTGAGATTTTTCTGTGCCTTTTCTATACACCAAAATCTTACTTGAGGCCCTTGCAACTATCATTTAACCTTGGAATTAACTCCTATTTCCAGAGGCCAGTTCTGCTTTTACTACTTTCACAGATGCTTCTGATTTGGGCTCCTAGCAATGACAGTCCACTGAGTGCTGTCTCTGCCTTTCCAGAGAAGGTGGAGTAAAAAGCACAAGGGCACACCAGAAAACTAGCAGAGGCCCAGGACATCTGGGATGGATTATTCCAGCGAGATGCTGAAGCAAAGAGAACAATTCTTACACTGGATTTTTTTTTTTTTTTTTTTTTTGACATTTGGGCTTTGGCAGCTGCTCTTACAGCTTTGCTCAGCAGTTCTTGAGGAATGAGATATCGGCTTGTTTCAGGGAAAGAAAAGCTTTTATTGACTCGATTTCTGCTACAGAAGAGTCCTTCAAAAGCTTTCTGTCTTCCCCGTACATGGACTTTTACGGCAGGTCTAGGTTTCATTATGATTAACAGAAAGAAGAATTAGTCTCCAGGCACCGAAAGGAACTCAGACCACCTGGGGTTTGAACCAAGTTAAACTCATGCCTTCTAATTTCTCCTCCTCCCATGATTCTTCTCAAACCATGGACAAGGAACAGTAAAAGACTAAAAAGAAAAGCAAACTCTGGCTACCGAGGGAATAGAGTCACTCCAACTATTCTTTAGTTTCTCTTTTTAAACACAAGGTCAGTAGAACTTGTGTTCCAGTTTTGAGGAAACATCATGTATTTCTCCCGTGAAATTACAGGTTTTGTTCTTTTAGTTTTATCATGGTTGTCTTCAAAGCACAAAATGTACTTTGGATCTGTTCAAATTCTCGATCTAATTCTCAAACATACAGCATATGGTACTACTGCCTAACAGTGATCCCTGATTTCAGATGTTCTGACCTATTTCCCTAGAAGCAAAAGGCAGTGTACTGCAGGAGAGGGAGGTCAGGGTGTCTGATAACGTTTACTGAGCAGTACTCTGCCAGGCACCACCCTCCGCATGTTATATACATTGTTTAATTTAAAAACCACAATGACTCTATGTGGTATACTAGTGATGGAGAAAACAAGGCTTGAGGAGGTTAAGTGAATTACATAAGGTCACATACTTAGTCTCAGAGACAGGTTTAGATGACAGGGCTGTTTCCAGTAACGTATACTCTTTATCCATCATTTTAAATATAAAATAATAATAGCTGGAATGAATGAAACACAGAAACTTCTTACTTAAACATTCTGACTTCTTATCTCCGGCATCTCAGAAAGATAGTAATTTTTATTATTATTGCCAACATTCATTCAGCATTTAAGACCAGCCAGTGCTGTATTATGTGTGATACATAATTTATTAATTTTTCAGAAAACCCACTTTTTCAGGAAGGTACTGGTATTTTGTTAATGAATAATAAATGGCTGAAAGAGGTTAAATAACTTCACCTGGGTCAGAGAACTGAGTGTCCAAGCCTGATTTTAAATCCAGACAGTCTGCCATCAGGAAGCTACACTGCCCACAGAGAGGACACTCTGCAATTAGAGACCTAGGTTCAAATCTCAGCTTGAACATACCAGCCTTCAGTCCCCCATATGTAAAAGGAGGCTCTGGAGACCTACCTGCTGTATTCCACATGTGTATTCTCTCATTCATCAAAGTCAGAATCCCTATCATCTTGTAAAGGAAAGTGCATATTTAAAATAGGATAGAGCTGGGTTCAAATCTTACTACACTTACCAGAAGGTGATTTTAAACAAGAATCTCAAACTTTCTGAGTCTCAGTTTCATCATCTGAACACGGGCAATAAAAATACCCACCAGAAAGGGTTATTTATAGTTCAGAAATAGTATACGTAAATATATAATACGATGCCAAGAAACTAGAAGTTCTGCATTATGTTTATTATTAATATTTTATGGTTTGAGATCAAGAAAATATACTTTCATATACACTAGCAGGCAGGGGCAACGTTCCCCATATGCTCTCCTAAAATGAATATTACTGAGAGAGGCTAGAGAACCTTCTATTCTGGATAATGATAAAACAGGTGACAGTCTTCTGTTGGGCGGCTTTAGGTGTGCCTCTGACTGAAGTGGGTGGGGACAAGATGTACTGCATAAATCTCTATGCTCATCTTGTCCTCCACCTGTTCAGTCTGGTTGGAAAGGTCAATTTTGAGCCACCTCTAGTGAACTGCAGTCAAGGTCCTAATTCTCACCCTATAATGATGCCCGTCTTTGTAAGAGAGCTCTAACGGAAAAGCACATGACCTTTGCAGTCACACTTGTTTGGGTCCAAACCTCCAAGACTAAGTGAATTTAGGCAAGTTCCTTTATAGAGCATCAGGCTCCCTTCTGTCAAACTACAGCTGTCACACTAGATATTTGTGAGGATCAAATACTTGATAAATAGGACTTCGCCCAGTTTCAGATATTTAGTATACACTCAACAAATTTTAATTCTCTTCTTTCTTAGTAGAGAAGAGTTCAAAGTCGACCTCATTCTGAGTTGAACGAACAGCAATGATATGCCAAAGATAAAGAAGGGGGCAAGTGAGCACCAAACACTCTCTTTGGCTTAAATGCTAAACATTTAAAAACCAAACTGAAGAGGCTCTTTTATTACTAACTTTGGAGACAACTATATCCCTCTAACCAAAAAAAAAACCAAAAACAAACAAACAAAAACTCATGTTTAATGACACAGATCTTGTTTATTCAGCAAGAAACTAAGTTTAATGTATCCACCTTGTATCTATCACAGGCTGTCAGCTGAGACACAATCCTGTAGGATTTGGTTATAACGCTCAGCATTGAAAGAGATATTATAAATACTAAATATTATTACAGCAGACTGCTATAACATTGAGTTCTGGGAGACTACCAGAAATTGACTAGTTACCTCCACTATAGGATATGGCCAAATCCATAGTACAGGTTAGCATTTTGCCTTCCCAGCAATAACAACAGAGGTAAATCACCCCTAATTGAATGAATCTGGGAGAGGTCAAGCTATCCACATATACACACAACCTAGTTAATGGCAAGCGTTAGGACTCACCTCTGCGCTAGGGTAAGGATGTTTTTTGTGTCTCTGCTTTTACTGTGCTCACTTCCATATAAAAGGATTTGAATCATCAGACACTGTAGGCAAGTTGAGAAATGTTAATAGGTTAAAGAGATCGCAAGCACCTTAATTATAAACCAAACTCAGGAGAGCACCAGTGGGACTGAGATGTCATTTGAAATGCTTGTACATATCCTCCCAGTTCCCTAACAAGGAAGAAATGGAGTCTGAATTGAAGGCAGCTCTGTGCTCCCTCATACTGTACGTATATTATTCCATTTCACTGCACCTACCACGGCTGTATGTGGCTGTGCATAACCAAAGCAACAGAGCTGAACACTGACAGCATCCTTACTTAAAGCATGGCTGCAGTGTGGTTTCCATCAGAATTTTCCAAAGAGCTGTAACTAAATGGATGGATAAAAATGAAATCAGTGTTGTGTCCCAAATTTTAATGCTGTATCACTTTACTCTTAGGCCGTTTTCCATTGTAAATGTTGCTGTTGATCTCTCTTTGCAATGAAGGTGGTATAAACAGGGACCAGATTTACCCTCCCACCTGAAACAATCCCAAAAAAGAAAAAGCAGACAAAATATATAAAACAATCTGCAAAACACTGAATGTAAGCCAGCAAACGAGAGAGGGCAAACAAGTGAGAGAAACTTTATAATTGTCCCAGATTACTGCTTCAGTTATGGTTCTAGGCCATGATGCAGGGAAGGGAACAGAGCTGGAGCTCAGCGGTTTCCCTGAATTGAGAGTGTAGAGCTGAGAGTCCAACGAGACTCTCAGGGCAGAGTAACAGAGACAAAATAGCTGCACCGAAAAAGGGCCAGGAATGTCTGCAGTGGGTCAAGTAGTCAGCAGAGTGCTGATTAGCATATGTATGTGAACAGATTGAGAGAATCATCTGAACGGACTGGACAGAACAGTGCCCAGAGCTTACCCATGGCCAGGCATGCTGCCTGTTCCCACCAGCCACGCTAGAAAGCTTCACTATTCTGAGAACTTGGGATTAGGGCACTCAGAAGGCTTTGACTCAGTAATGGGGGATAATTAGCCCTTGACTAAATGCTGCTCTAGTCTTAAAAGGAAGACCTAAACCTGAACGAATCAAACTGCAGTTTAACTGTGTTCCAGAACAAAGTTTAAGAATACTTATAGGAATGCAGAAATAGTCAACATCCAACAAGTTAAAATATACAATGTTTGGCATCTAAACAAATATTACAAAGCATGCAGAGAAGAAGAGAAATGTGATCCATAATAAGAAAAATCAATTGAAACCAACTCAAAACTGACACAGGTGTTAGACTCAACAGAGAAGTATACTAAAACTATTATTGTAACTTTATTCCATGTGTTTTAAAAAAAAAAGGTAAGCAGAGGGCTGAAAAAAATTAAAAGACCCAAATCAAACTTCTGGAAATAAAAATTACAATGCCTGATAGAAAAAAAATATACTAGATGAGATTAAGATCAGGTTCGACACTGGAGAATAAAATATTAGTGAACATGAAGGCACAGTAACAGAAATTATCCATAAAGAAAATCATAGATTATATCAATACATACAGAAAAAAGTTTACAATAGCCAACATCCATTCCTAATTTTTTTAAAAAAAATTCTCAGCAAACCAGGAGTAGAAGGAAACTTCCTCAACCTGATAAAGAGTATCTACAAAAAATCTACAGCTAACAACAAACCTAATGATGAAAGACTAAATTCTTTTCCCCTGAAAACAAGAATTAGACAAGAATGCCTATTATCACCATTTCTATTCAACATCGCACTAGTGTTCTAGCCAGTGCAATCAGGCAAGGAAAAGAAATATAAGGCATCCGAATTGAGATGAAAAAAGTAAAGCTTTATTTGCAGATGACATGATCATCTATGTAGAAAATCTGATGGAATCTATAAAACAGCTACTAGAGCTAACAAGTGAGCTTAGCAAGGTCATGGAAGATGATATTATTATATAAAAATATCAGTTGTATTTCTATATACTAGCATCAATCAATCAGAATTTGAAATTCCAAAATGATACATTTAAAATAACATCCAAAATATGAAATAATTATGAATAAATCTAAGAAAATATGCACAAGACCTATACATTGGAAACTATAAAATATTACTGGGAGAAATTAAAAATAATCTATACAAATGGAGTGATACAATGTGTTCATGGAGGAGAAAACTCAATATTATTAAGATATCTATTCTCCCTAAACTGATCTATATGGTCAACATAATATCAATCAAAATTCCAGCAGGTCTTTTGTAGAAAATGATACAGTGAGTCTAAAATTCTTGTGGAAACACAAAGAACAACATTGAAAAAGAAGAACAAAGTTGAAGAACTAAGACTACCTGATTTCAAGACTTGCTTTAAAAGGATACTAATCAACACAGTATGATATTGACATAAAGAAAGCCAAACAGATCAATAGAACATAAGAGAATCCACAAATAATCATGCACATACACATGTCAATTTTTTACAAAGGCGCAAAGATAAGTAAGTAGAGAAAGAAATGTCTTTTCAATAAAAATGTTAGAGAACCACTGGATGCCCATATGCAAAAAACAAACAAACTGGGATCCATTTCTTGTACCATAAAGGAAAATTAATACAAATGGATTATAGACCTAAATGTTAAACCTAAAACTAGAAAAAAATCTAGAAGAAAATATAGGAGAAAAATCTTTGTGCTTGGGTTAGGCAAAGATTTCTTTGATAAAACATCAAAAATGCAGTCTATGAAAAAACAAATTGACAAATTGAATTTCATTACATTTTAAAACTTCTGCCCTTCATAAGACACTATAAAAAGACAAACTATAGGTGGGAAGAAAAGTATTTGCAAACCATATATCTAATAAGAAACCTATATCTAGAATATATAAGAAATTGAGAAGTCAATCATGTGAAATTAAACAACAAATTTAAAATGGGCAAAAGATTTAGCCAGATACTTCACCAAAGAATATATACAGATGAATAAGTACATGAAAATATGCTCAAGGAAAACACAAATTAAAACCATAATAATATTCCATTACATATCTATTAGGTTGAGGAGAGGTAGAATTGTAATTAATTATAAATATGGATGAAGAAACTTTTGGGGGTGACAGACATTATCTTGATTGTGGTAATGGTTTCACAGCAACAACTTTTGCTGAGGTCTCTTACCTCATTTTAAGTTTCAGGAGCAGATTTCAAACTCCAAAATGGCATCTATTAGCATAGTCTATTACAAAAACTTCATCACCAGCATCTTATTGCTAGTGAATATCCAGCATGAGGATTGTGTTCTGACCTCGAAACAACGGCCCTACTGTCAAGATGCCTTTCAATTCCTTTCCTCCTTTCTGGACTGGGATGTTGGAGTAGGGCTATGTCTAAAGCCCTAAGGATAAAAGCTAATCGACAAAGATGCAGCCCCTCCTTACCTCTACAGTTCCCTAAATATCCAAGTTGAATTCCTATTACAAATGAAGGCTGTAGCCATTCCATCGAACATTCATTGCCAGGTAAAAACCTAAACAAGGCTCTCCTTTCACTGATTTTGTGTGGAATAAAGTAATACCTTACAATGTATATGCTGGAGTTTTTCGTCATTTCAGGAAAGTTGTCTTCAATGACAGTTTTGAATATTGTTTCTATTCCAAGTATTATAGCTCTTCTTCAGAAATACATACTATTCTTTGGGAATACATACAATACTTTATTATATCCCCCTTTCCTTTTCCTTTGCATTCTAGGAGAGCTTTTCAAGTTTGTCACATAAATCACAAATTCTTAAACCTGGCAGGATATCATACCTCTAGAAGTATTGAAAATATATTCTGGAAACAACTTTTAAAACTTCTGATTTGATGGTCTCAGATGGGGCTCAGGAATCTGTTTTTAGTTTTATTTTTTTTCACTCATTTATTATTTGTTTATTTTTGCCGACTCTTGCAATTCTAGCTTTGGGAAATATTGCTCCATATTACTATAATACGTGAAGACTCCCTTCACTGTTTTCAGTATGGATTTGAATTTTATTAGATTTGTTGTTTCCCTGAAAGTCCTTCTTATTTCACTCAGCATTTTAATGTCATCTCAACTTTTGGTCTCAGACTGTCATCCTTTCATTTTAAAGTTTTCTCTCCTGATAGGTTTCTGATCTCATCACATAGATGCCATCTATATGTTCATGCTTCCCTTGAAGAAGCCATTCTAATTCCTATAACTTATATTCATAAGGTTTCATTTTTTTCTGCATCTTCAAAATGAAGTCCCCTTTCTCCTGTTATTCACTATTTCCTGTTATTCACCTAGTTTCTGATTACATTTAGTTAACTTGAAATGAGATTAAAATTTCTCCAGACCTGATGTTTGCCAATGTACGTATGTCAACTGCTTTTGACTCCACCCTCTGCTCACTTGAATATTGGTTGTTCTTTACTAACTTTTCCTCTATATGAGTTTTGTTTAGAGACATTACTACTGATCTGACCTAACCTTCAGCTTTGGTCTATCAGTATCCTGACTGGTTGAAGAGGTATGTTTGGTCATACCTCTTGCCACATCCTACTACTAAGGAATAAACTTCCAGGGTTGTCTGACCCCTGGAAGGGGCATCAGTGCTTGAATAAGGATGGCTATGCCAGGTGTTCCTGATTCCACCCAACCTTGGGTGCTTTCACCAAGATTCTGCCACTGTCATACCGAGATTCCAAGATTGGGTGTTTCTCTTTTAAGACTCTGCTCCAGGCATGGACATAACAAAAATTTCTGTATCATGTTCTCTCCCTCAGAACATCCAAGAAAGTGAAGACTTTTCAAAAGAGAATACTTTAAATTTTAAAAAAAAGTAAGAAAGTAAAAGATAAAGAGGGGTGGATGAGAAAGGAAGAGAAGGGAAGGGAAGGTGAGGGATGGGGAGGGAAGGAAACTCTGTCTCTGTCTCTGTCTCTGTCTCTATCTCTGTCTCTATCTCTATCTCTTTCTCTGTCTCTCTTAACAAAACCAGCCCGTATTCACCTTCTTTAGCAGCTGAATTGCCCGTCTGAGGTCTCCTTTGGCAAAACAGATCCTGCCCATGTTATAAAATGTTTCAGCCACTTTCTCACTGTAGTCACCATAGCTGATGATCCGAGATTTCAATGAAGACTTTAGCAGTCTGTGTGCCTCCTAGGGAATTAAAAAAAAATTTTTTTTATTAGCCTAGCAATTAGGAAGGAACACAGGTTCTATTCCATGAGCCCTATGTAGCAGGTGCTCTACCCCACACAGACATAATCCACCAGGAGAAGTCAGTTACGATGTGTCACCTAAATAATTTGTTTCTATGAAGGATTAAAGTTCCAAGCTTATAATTAATAATAGTTAATTCATATGTATAATATTATTTAACCTTTGAGGCTACTCTATAAGAGAGGAACTATTATTATACCCTTTTTATAGATGAGGGAATGGAAATAAGAGCTGAGCAGCTTGTCCAAGATCACACAGCCTTTAGTTGGCAGTTTCAGGATTCAAACAAGACAGTCTAAATTCCATAGCCCTTGCTCTTTTTTCTTAAACTACTTTTTATTTTGAAAAACTGTAAATCTTCAGAAAAACTAAAAAAATAGTAAAATAAATACCATAATATTTTCACTAGATTCACCCATGGCTATCATTTTGCAACACTTGCTTTCTTGCATCCTTTCTTCAAAAAATTACATATATATATATATATATATATATATATATATATATAATATTAGCTATATTATATAGACTTTATACATATATACACACACACATTTTTGTTGAGAATAAGCAATTAAGATACTTTATCCCTAAAGCATGTCTCTTCTTAGAACAAACACATTCTCCTATATAACTATAAAAATACTATCATTCCCAAAAAATTTTATATTGATATAGTACTATTAACTAATATATACTCCACACTCAAAAATTCCAATTGTCCCAATAATGTTCTTTATAATTTTTAAAAATCTAGTATATTAAGAATCACATAGTGCATTTAGTTTTCATGGACTTTTAGTCTTCTTTAGTCTGTAACAGTTCTCCTGCCCTTTGGGTCTTCAATAACACTGACATTTTTTCAAAGTCCAGGCCAGCTGCCTTTCAGCCCAGCTCTCACTCTTAACTACTTACGATACAGCATATGATGTAGAACAAAATTAAGTATATGTTGGAAGTTACTCAGACCAACAGGGCTTGTTCTTGTTTAACTTCCCAATGTGCTTTCTTTAAGGGAGTGAAGGCGTAGTTACTGCTCGAACCCTCGAGAACTGCACATCACCCTCTGCTAGCATTATCCACGTTGACATTTATAAACAGAACAATCATCTGGAAATGAGTTCAATATGTAATCATATCCTTCACGTGTGACATGTCAGAACAAACATACATAAAAAGGATGTTAATTGCTGCTTTCCAGGAAACATGGCCAATAATTCAGGAATCTCAAGGCTCTACATTGACTTTGCATTTTTTAGAGTAGAGAAACAGGCATATAATTAGATTATTTTCCTGTTTATTTTTTCAATGTACAAGTCTTTTGCCTCCTTGATTTATTCCTAAGTTTTTTTTTCCTTGATGCTCTTGTAAATGGGACTGTTTTCTTAATTTCCTCTTCAAATGATTTATTATTCATGTATAGAAATACAACTAATTTTTGTATGTTGATTTTGTATCCTACAATTTGGGTGAATTCATTAATTAGTTCAAATAGGTTATTTAAGGTTTTCTACATATCAGATCTTTGGGGTTTTCTACATATAAGATCATGTAATCTGCAAATAGATATCATCTTACTACTTCTTTTCCAATTTGGATGCTGTTTATTTCTTTTCCTGGTCTAAGTGCTCTCATTAATATTTCTAGTACTATGTTGAATAGAAGTGGCAAGAGTAGGCATCCTTGTCTTGCTCTTGATTTTAGAGGGAAGATTTCAGTTTTTTATCACTAAGTATGATGTTAGCTGTGGGCTTTTCATGTATGGCCCTTATTATTCCTAGTTTGTTGAAAAGGTGTTGAATTTTGTCAAATGCTTTTGCTGCATCTTTGCAATGATCAGGTGAATTCTATCCTTCATTCTGTTAACGTATCACATTGATTATTTTCATATGTTGAATCATTCTTGCACCCTAGGGATAAATCCCAGGTGGTTGTCATGGTGTGTGGTCTTTGTAATGTGCTGTTGAATTCAGTTTGCTAGTGTTTTGTTGAGAATTTTGCACCTATATTCATCAGTCATATTGTTCTGTAGTTTTCTTGTAGTCTTTTTCTAGCTTTGGTGTCAAAGTAACACTGGCCTCATAAAGGATGTAAATGCTCCTTCTGCTTCAACTTTGGAAAAGTTTGAAGAGAACTGGAGTGAATTCTTTTTTAAATCTTTAGTATAATTCACTAGCCATTTGAAGCCATTTGATCTTGGGCTTTTCTTCGTTGAGAGGTTCTTGATTACTGATTGATCTCCTTACTAGTTATAGGTCTGTTCAGATTTTCTATCAGTCTTGGTAGGTTATATGTTTCTAGGAATTCATCTATTTTTTCTAGGTTATCGAACTTGTTGGAGTATCACTGTTCATAGTAGTCTCATAATCCTTTTAATTTCTGTGGCTTCTATTGTAATGTTTCCTCTTTCATTTCTGATTTTATTTGATTCTTTTTTTTTTCTCATTTAATCTAGCTATTCCTAGGAATTAGGTTCCAGTAGCTGAGGCTTCTTTTTATTGGTTATCACAAAGTGTGCTTCTGTGGATAGAGCAGGCTGGCTCTTTAGTTGGACCCAACTACCTTTCTCTTTGGCTTCCTTCTTATTCTGATTATTTTCCTTCATGCATTCCAGGAATTAATCTCAGATCTTAGATTGCTTAGTATGCCCAATATGTACAGGAATTCTCTTGGCAACCTCATGCTGGGTAATACTTCTAATTTGCCGCAGTAACATTTGCAGGGCATTTCCTTTTGAACAATGCCCACCAGGTCCCTTACTGTATATAATACCACTTCTCTTATAGATTCCCATATATGTGGTCAAATAACTCCATGTTTTCTAAAAGGCCTAGAGAATATATAGCAAGTGCCTCTTCCTTTTTGTGTTTGTCATTTTAAGGAGCTACTGGAAGGTAGAAGTTCTAGTCAATGGATCCTGTTTATTTTTTATCAGTGGCAAATTAAACCTCTATTTAAAAAAATTATATTCGATGGGAACACAATTCTCAAGTCTTCTGGGTTTATGTTATGGTCCTCTAAAAAAGGCCTCAAGCCTCATCTCAGGCTTGAGTGAAAGAGAATAGGATCCTTTTAAAAACAAATCTTCCCACAGGAAATGTGTTATAAAATTCAGCAAATTTATTCAATAGTTATTAAGCTCTTACTCTGTGCCAATTACTGTTTCAGGCACTTGGGAAAATGTAGTGAACAAAACAGACAAAAACCCTTGGCCTCATGGAGCTTGTTTTCCAGTAGCAAAGGTGGCCTGTCCATACTCCTGTGCATGGTCTAGATTCAGAGCCACGTGGCACTCAGATCTGATCACCTCTCTGACCAAGAGCATGGTGTACTTGGTTAGAAGCAGAAGGCCATCAGGCATTGGTACGGATGTTTTATCACAAAGTCATGATGTTCACTGTACTAGAACACAAGAATAAGCTATGAGATTCTAACAAAGTACTTGCACATCTTTGAAAATAAAATTAAAATATTAAATCAATCTGTGGCATTGAGATCTCATGTTAATCTTTTAAATCAACAAAAAGTATGGCCACAGTCAATAAATGTTGCAAACCCCAGCAAAGGTTTTGCCTTTACAAGTGGCAGTTATAAGAGAACTAAAGGAAATGTCATCATTTATAAAAATCTTCAAATATGAAATAAAGGAAGCCTTTTCATCATTCTTGGAGAAAATCTATATGCCTATAACCCTGCTCTTAAAATGGTGGTCACATAGCCACGAGAGCATGCCAGATCCATACATGTTTCTCCCTTGCCTGAGGAAATATAGAGTTCTCTTCATCGGATCATAGTCATATGAGATCTAATGACAAATAAAGGTCGTCACTGCATTCATGCTGTACTCAATATATAAAATTCAGGTCAAAAGAATATGAATAACAGACTAGATTCACGGGACTTCTAAGACAAAAGGTCAGACATCAAAAGCATTTTGTACAATTTTATTTTTTAACATGAAAACAAACTTTGGTCTAATAAAAAGCTGAAAACCAGAAACTGAGAGGGCAATAACATATCAAGAGAAAAATACTAGCAGCTAGATCCAAAGGCAAAAGCCAATTTTGACTTAAAATATTAAATTTACAGGGCCAGAGATTATAGGAGTCCTAGATTTGAAGGACCTTAAGTATCAATATACAAGAAAAATACTTAACGTAATTAGCACCATCCTTATTTTATTCCTGGCTTTATACCTGGGACTTCTCTGAGCTCCATTTTCTGAACTGTGAGATAAAAAAAGGCTATCCCTATCTAACAAACAAACTAGGAATTGTGTTTATGGGCTGATTATACTTACCTCTTTTTCCCCATTACGGATAAGCCATTTGTAAAATTCTCCAATGGTCATCAGTGTTTCACAATTCTCTGGGCCCAATGTTGTTTGATATGCACTGATACTTTTTATAAAATATATCTCAGCAACATCTGCAAAAAAAGTGAAACAATTATTTAAGGCAAAGTGCTAGCCTTTACAAGTGTCTACTTGAGCCAGAGTCAGCTCTGGCTCAATTAATTAGACATTTTCTTGCTTAAGGTCCATGCTTGTCCTAATTCTATGTCTCATAATGGCATTGACAAGTCTAAAATATAGTCTGATGGCATCAGATGATGTTCTTATTTTATTTTCTTGATGAAATGCATGGATTTCTTTAGGAAAAGAAAGCTTATATCCGAACAGCCTTACTCTAAGACCCAAAATAACCACAATATTAAACCCAGGGCGCTATGCAAGATTATATTTGTAGCTAAATTAAAGTCTAATAGAGATTGCTGTATACTGGGGTTCCTGTTCAGGTGTGAGTGTGTGTGTGTGTGTGTGTGTGTGTGTGTGTGTGTGTGAAGAGGAAGAGAAGAGACATACAGAGAGAGAAGAAGGGAGGGAGGGAGGAAGAGGAATAGTTTTTGGTTTTAAAAGTATTTGAAATATATAATTGTTACTGTTTAAAATTTGACTTTTAATTTTGTTTTTTATTCCAAATATGTTTACATAATCAACATAGAAAATGTAGAGAAGGGGGAAAAAAGACAATTATCTCCATACACATCACTCAGGAACAGGCACTGTTAACATTTTTTTATCACAGTTTTAAGGTATAATTTATATAGCACACATTCACCATCGTAATGGTACAGTCGGATAAATTTTTAGCACATTTCACAGTTATGTTTCTTCATGAATGGTTGCTGCAGTCAACCCTGGCTCTCATCCTGTCTTAGCCAATCACTGATCTTTCCATCTCTATACATTTATCTTTGCTAGAAATTTCACATAAATGGATTCATACAATATGTACTCTTTTGAGGCTGGATTCTTTCACAGAACATACTATTTCTGAGGTTCATTCATGTTGCTGCATGTTTTAGTACTTCACTACTTTTTATTGCTGAGTAGTTTTTGATTATATGGATATGTCACATTTTGTGTACCCATTCACTTCAATGAATATTAGTATGTGTATATGTATATATATATATATATATATATATATATATATATATATATATATATATGCATGTGTGTGGAGGGGGTTTGTGTGTGTAGTGTCATTTTTGCTGTCATTTTCTTTTGCTTAGAGGCTTCCTATATTTTTTCTTTTGGGGCAAGACTGCTATTAACAGATCCTGTTTTTATCTATTAGAAAATGTCTTTATCTTACCTTCATTTTTGAAGGATAGTTTTTCTGGATATACAATTCTTAGTTGAGTTTTATTGTAGTATTTTCAACATATTATACTACCTTCTCACCTCCATTATTCTGATGAAAAATCAGCCGTTAATCATGTTGTTGCTTCCCTGTGGAGTTGTTTTTCCACTGCTGCTTTTAAGATTTTCCCTTTGTCATTCAGCAGTTTGACTATGTGTCTGCTTATGGTTCTCTTTGTGCTTACCTTACTTGGCACTGAGACTTTTAGACCTGCACAAAACATTTTGAACAAATTTGGAACGTTTGGGGACATTTTTCTTTAGATAATTTTTTGCCTCATCTGCCTCCTTTCCTGCTGGGGCTCCTGTTGCATTAGTGTTGGTACACCTGCTGTCATCCCACAGATCTCTCATACGCTATTCATTTGTTTCCAGTATCTTTTCTTCTGTTCTTTGGCTTAGTCATTTCTAGTGATCTGCCTTTGAGCTATCTCATTCTCTTTTCTGCAATCTCTAATCTGATGTTGAGACCATTAATAAATTTTTCATTCAGTTACTACATTTTACAACTCTAGAATTTCCATCTGGCTGGTTTTCTATTTGCTAAGTAATTTTCATCAAATTTTCTTTTAATCTTTTGAACAGTTTCCTTTAACTTTTTGAGCATACTTTATGACAGCTGCTTTGAAGTCTTTACAAAATTCAACATTTAGCCCACTTACAGTCAATTTCTATTTGTTCTTTGTCCGAGTAAGAGCCATAGGTGTTTTTTTTTTTGTATTTTTGTTTCTTTTTTGTTGAAACCTGTTCATTTTAAATAATACATAGGAGCAACCACAGATTCTGATATATATTTTTGTGGGTTTGGGGGGTTGTTTTATTTTTAGTAAATTGCCTAGACTTAAACTACAGGTTCTGTCTTCCCCGTAGTGTTCAGATGCTAATCTCTTTGCTCCAGTGCTGGTTTTTGTTTTTTAAATAGACTAATTTTTAGAGCACTTTTACATTCACAGTAAAACTGAACGGAAGATACAGAGATTTCCTACCCAACTTTGCCCTCGTAAATGTACTTGTGATGGTTAATTTTATATGTCAACTTGATGGGGCTAAGGGATGCCTAGATAACTGAAATAACATAATTTCTGGGTTTGTCTGTGAAGGTGTTTCTGGAAGAGATTAGCATTTGAATCAGTATACTGAGCAAAGAAGATCCACACTCACCAAAATGAGCATGAGTCATTCAATCTGTTGAGGGTCTGAATAGAACTCCAAAAGAGGTGAAGGAAAAGTGAGTTCCCTCTCTCTCCTTGAGTTGGGACATCCATCTTCTCTTGCCCTCAGACATTGGAGGTCCTGGTTCTTGAGCCTTTGGATTCCAACACTTACACCAGTGGCCCCCTCATCTGGTTCATAGGCCTTTGGACTAGGACTAAATTATACTACCAGCTTTCTGAGTTTTTCAGCTTGCAGATGGCAGACCATGTGGTACTTTTCATATCCATAAGCCTGTGAGCTAATTCCTGCCATAAATCTCCTTCCTTGTAGCCATCCATCCATCCATTCGTCCATCCATTATCCACTTACCTTATTCTATTGGTTATGTTTCTCTGGAAATACAGATTTTGGTACCAGGAGTGGGCTCAACAACATGGACATCCACTTACCAAGGCCACCCTGGTTATGGCCATTGAGCGCCCAATCTGTCAGCAGCAGAGACCAACACTGAGCTGATATGGCACCATTCCTTGTGTGATCAGCTATCCACTGGTTAGCAGGTTGACTACATTGGACCATTTCATCATAAAAGAGGCAGTGTTTTGTCCTAACTGGAATAAACACCTACTCTGGATACAGATTTGCCTTCCATACATGCAGTGCTTCTGCCAAAAGTACCATCTGTGAACTTACAGAATACTTATCCACCATTATGGCATTCCACACAGAATTGCTTCAGATCAAGGATCTAAGCTTATGGAATTTCCTCATCTTACTGTGTTCCTCACCATCCTAAAGCAGCTGGCTTGATTGAAGAGTCAGGCTTTGAAAGGACCCCAATAGTTAGGGTCTGGAGAACCTGGCCAAGCTCCTGGAGGTTAAGCTCACAAAAGTGTGGGGGCCCCCATGACTGGGTACCCTGGAAATTTTTAACTCTCAGACTTGTCTACACTGAGTCTCCAGAAATTCATTGATTTTAGTTCAGGTTTTCCTCCACCAGTACTAGTTCCTGCAGAGATGAATATCTGCCCTAGCAAAATGTGATTCTTTGTATTCATTCACATGCTCCTTCAATTTCAGGGGCATCAGCTTGTCCTGTGACCTCACTTTTCTGACAGATCTAAGCAGAGTTGTTGATTTTGCAGTTGCTGAACTTTCTACTTGTTAGGATGACACGGCAACTTCCAAGCTCCCACATGCTAGACCAGAACCTGAGAGTCTTTGCTTGGGTTTTAATGCTTATTTTTATTTTTGGTCTGGATTTGCTGTGTCTGCGTAGCTGAGTGTTGACACACTGGCATGGGAAGAGGTTATGCTTCAATACCTTGAGATTATGTCTTTCGTCCTTTGTTGATTGCTCTATATGCAGATCAAAGAGTGCATTCAAAGCTCTGCCACATTTCAAGTCTCCTTTGGTTGTTACTTTCCACTGGGCTCTCCAGTTGTCCCCTGCATGAGTATGTATTTTCCCAGTTGACCAGGTATACTAAGAGAGCTTATCTAGGCTTTCTATGGCTCTCTCATTTCCAGTTTCTATTGGTTAAAATTTCTGACTGACCTGAGCCTCACACCGACCAGGAGAGCAACTTCAGGCTAGCAAATATTCAGGCTTTCCCCCAATTCATTTTCTATTTAGTTTGCTACTTTTCTGTGGTAAATCTGTGGATTTTCGCCCCTTGGTCCAAATTGAGCCAGCCTTCTCTGGCAGCAAAGCTGCTCCTGGTTCTTTTGGCTATCCCCATGCTGATAAAATTACTACTCTCATGAATCAACCTGGGGCAGTGGATGGATAGGAGCAGTGCCAGGCAAGGAGGCCCCAAAGACTTGCTCTTTACCCAAAGCTCTAACAGTTTCCTGAGAATTATTTGTACTTTGTCTGTTTATCTATTTCCAGTGTCCTCAAATATTTTGGACCATTTTATTGTTTGTGTGTGTATGTGTGTATTGAGAGGATTCACCAATACCAACCTCTTCATAAAGCCACAACCAGAAGGCCGATGGTGAACATTTTTTCCAATTTTTCACAATGGCAGTGTTACAGTGAATATCCTTATATATGTTTCCATTTCAATTTTACTAGATATTACCAAATTGGTCTCCAAATTTTATATCAATTTACATTATCACTCCCATCAGCTATGGATGAGCAAATCAGACCTGTTTACCTACAGCCTGGCAAATGCTATTTTCAGATTTAAACATTTTTCACCACATAGGATGGGTGAAAACTTGATCTATAAAACTATATATAGTTTTTATATATACATACACACACATATAGTTTATAGTTTCGGGATGTGTGACATCCTGCCAAATTGCCTTTCAGAGAGTTCGTATGAAATTGGTCTCATCAATATTAAATGGTATCATTTTTTGAAATTTTAACAATTTGATAGAAAAAATGGTATTTTTGTTGTTTTATATTTGTTTTGTTTTATATTTGATTATCATTGCTATGAATAAAATGTTTTCTGTATGATTATTGGCCATTTGTATCCTCTATGTAATGCTTGGCCTTTTTTTTTTGGTGGGGGAACCTATTTTTCTATCATAAAGTAAATGTAAATTTTAGCTCTTACATTTAGGACAATAATCAATTTTGAGTTAATATTGTATATGGTATGAGTGATTTTATTTTGTTTTGTTCTGGCATGCGGATACCAATTGTTCCAATATATTTGTTGAAAAGACTATTCTTTCTACATTGAATTGCTTTTGTTCTTTTGTCAAAAATTTACTGGCCATATTTATATTGGTCTATTTCTAGACTCTCTGTTGTACTCCAGTGACTTATCTTAGCCAGTACCAAACTCTATTAATGTTGCTTTTTGTTACATCTTAAAATTGAGCACTATGAGTCCTCCAACTGTCTTATTTTTCAAAATTGTTTTGCTTTTCTACATAAATTTTAGAGTCAGCTTTTCTATATTTACAAACATTCCTGCTGGAATTTTTACTGTAATTGTGTTAAATCCATAGATCAATTTTAAAAGAATTGACAACTTTACTATTATGAATCTTCCAGTACATGAACATAGCATGTCTCCATTTATTTAGGTCATCTCTGATGTCTCTGATCAGGGTTTTGTAGTTTTCAACACAAAGATTTTCTATATATTTTGTTAGATTTTCACCTAAGTGTTTCATTCGGGAAAAGGGGCTATTTTAAGTGGTACTTTAAAACACTTTTGGTTTCCAGTTGTGCATTGTTATATAGAAATATTATTGGTTTTGGGTGTTGACCTTGTATCCTGTGGCCTTGCCAAACTTAAACTCACTTGCAAGTTCTAGAAGTTTGTAGTGTCCTTGGAATTTTTGGCAGTCATGTGTCTGCAGATAGAGACTGTGTTACTTCTTCTAAGCCATATGTCCTTTTCCTGCCTATTGCACTGGCTCGGACTTCCAGTACTATGTTGATGTGAAAGGTACTGATCTATAGTAGTTTTGGTTTGGTTTGTTATTTTCTTGTAATATCTTTGCCCAGTTTTGGTATCAGGGTAATGCTGGCCTCATAAAATGAATTTGGAAGTGTTCCCTCGCTTCAAGTTTCTAGAAAAGATTATGTAGGATAAATGTTATTCCTTTTTTAAATGTGAGGTAGAATCACCTAGTGAAATCATGTGGGCTTGGAGATTTCTTTCTCAGAAGGTTAACTGCAAATTCTTTTTTTATTTTTTCTTGAAAGAATTAAGGGCCTTAGGTTATCAGTTCATCTTGGCCAAGTTGTTTTTTTATTTTATTTGTGTTATTTTGTGGCAGACATAAATTTTTGATCTTTTTATAATTAAATCCATCGATATCTTCTTTTCTGGTATACTTTTGTGTGCTCAGAGTATTCTTTTCTCCAATTTTTAATTATACTACTATTGAAATATTGTATTTTCTTGTGTTTAATCTATATTTTTCAGTTTTGATATTAAAAATGTTAATCCAGGATGGGGAGCATGGCACAAGGAATGCAGTTAGCATTAATATGATGGCTTAGTGGAGGGCCAGGGGAAGGAAGGAGCAATTGGGGGGACCGTTTTATGAACAATATAGATGTCTAACCAATGTACTATATACTTGAAACTAATTTAAATACATTATTTTTTAAAATGTTAATCCATCTGGAATTTAGTGACTAACATGATGTGAAGATCCAGATCATTTTTAGAGTTAAAAATTAGTATGCAAGAAGAGAACAAGGTAGCCTTGGAATCTGCCAACTCAATAAGCTAAAACTTCTTCTCACTTAAAAAAATTTTTACATATTCACAAATAGTTTAAATTTGTTAGAACTATGTAGATTACTTTTGAAAACTCAAATACATATAGATGGACTACAAATACTGTGAGCATACACAAAAAAAAATTTAAAAGAGCAAGATGATTAGCTAGAAAAAACAATCAGGAGTCTTCGGTGAACATTTATGCTAAAGAAAACAATAATCAAAACATAAAATAACTTTTGAAAACTGAAATAAAAATGTTTACTTAATGGCATTGAGATTTACAAAAGTGGGAAACAGTGGGATGCAAAACTTTCCCTATAATTCTTGTTCTCTCCCTCTCTCTCTTTCTCATATATGACTGGAAAATAATGTACACCAAAATAAATAACTTTTATAAGCAGAGGAAAATCAACTTTTTATAAATGTTTAAATTACATTCTTCACAAATCCCGAATGTCTCCTGATGGGCCACTGAATTCATGAGTGTCCATTAATCTGATTAAGCCAGCTGAGCATGGGACACTGTTTTCCCTCACCAGTTCCTTTGTCTCTCCTAAAGCTACCCATTTTCAAAAGGAATACCTTGCCTGCAAAAGGACTACTGCTGAAGAGTGAATTCATCCCTTGGCTTTTCTCTAGACCCCCCAGTACCTCACTTCTGACTATAGGTCAAGAAAAACGTAGCTGCTTAAACATTCTCTCTTGTAAGCTAGAGGAAAGGGTCAAGGAAGAGTAAGAAAGGAGGAGCCAATGTTTTTCTCTTCTGTCACTGGACTTCCTCATTAACAGACACATTCACAATGTGTATGATCTTTATGCAGGTGACATTTGCTGAGATTCTAAGGGAGTACAGGAAATAGACATCATGGTCTTATTGGTTTTGATATTCCAACAAATTTAGGATGATATTATTGTGCTTAATTCACATGGAAATGATTTTATATGAAATGGTGTCTAGTCTCATCTTTCTATCAGGCTTGAAGTGCTCATTATAATCTGTCCATATTGATAGACCATTATCCAATGTGCTTCTCTCCCATGACTGGGAAATTATGAGAAGTGCAAGGTCACCTCTATTACCTACCTATATGTTGGGCCTCTCCAGACATGGCATAAGCTTTGGCTAGTAATGCACTCGCCTCTGCAGTTTGGGGGCTGATTTCAGTGAAAGAAGAAACACAGATAGAATAGGCCTGGAACAAAGAAAATCACAACAAGGTAAGTAATCAAATGACAGTGAGTCACTACAGATTTTCTAGCAGTTCTCATATTTCGATCAATTTCCAGTTGATCAAAAGCCAATATAAATGTAACCATGGAGTTACATGAGAGATAAGTCTGAAGCCCAGCTTGTGCATCCTGAACAAGTAATTTCATCTTCTTATGTAGAAAGAATATGTAATTTTCATTGATTAGGGTTTGGGAAAGAGCAAATGAGATGGTGCACACAAAACACTGGGCATAGTACCCATTACATGGTAAGATCTCAATAAACATTAGCTATTATTATCTTTATAAGGTTTCATGGCAAAAATAAAATCACAACTTTAGCTCAGCCTTTCAAAGTTTCAATATCAAAGAAAGTTAATAAAGTGTGGATTCTAGAGCTGTACTGCCTGGGTTCCCATCCTAGCTGGGCTACTCACTGTAACACAAAGCAAGTCACTAATTTCTTCAAATATAAAACAGGCATGACAAAACTAGTATGTGTCAATCACAGTACCTGTAAAGATTAAATGAATCAATACATGTTAAGTATTTAGAATACTACCTGGAATGTAATAAGCACTAGAGAAATGTAGATGTTATTATTTGTACTAAAATGGAAGCAATGACACTCTGGAATGAGGGAGAAGAGAGAAACCATCTAGTCCACACACCTACTGGCAAGAAAAAACCAGCTGTGCTTTGTATTCCACACACCAAACACCACAGGGTATTTCAAGGAGCTCCAGGGATTATCAGACATTTTGGAGCTAAGACAGTACAGAGTTAAGAGTACAGGCTCTGGGGTCCAATTTTCTGAGTTTAAATCCCTGCTCTACCACTTGTTAGCTACACAACTGCAGCTAAATTAGCTATAACTCTTTGTGCTTCAGTTTCTGCATCCTTAAAATTAGATAAAATAATAATGGTGCCTACTTCATAACGTTATTCACAGGAATTAAATGAGAACTTCCCCAAGTGAACATAGCAAAAGCATTCCATAAATCTGAACTATCATTTTTTGTTGTTATTCAGAAACACTGATTACTTATTGTCTTATCCATTCTGATCAACCACTGCTTTTAAAAAGTCTTAGACACAAAACTGGACTGGCTTTCTCTGTAAGCAGTGGACTCCCTGTTTTGAGAGCAGCTTTCGCCAACATCCATTGAGCGATGTTAATAATCTTGGAATTTTGAATTGTCTGCAATGCCTTTTCTTCAGTTCAAACTGTTTTCACATATACTGGTGGGTTACAGTCCACCTTTCCATGATATAAGAAATTTAATATTTTTGGCTACAGGAAATACCTGAAGTCACAAGCAAGGTTCTCATCTGAGAAGACAGGAGATGAATTTAACTTGCAGTTTCAAGGGACGTTTCAAGTACATGATACTTAAAAGTGCTGTAAACTGTTTTTATTATGGTAGACTTAACATTCCTCCTTATGTTTTGTTTGCCCCCAGGCAGTTGTCAAATCAGTTACCTCCAAGTGAGGCACCTTTTTGTTAGTTTAACCTTAAACTTGGAAATACAATCAGCTAGACAAGCGTAGAGGACAAATGACAGGAACAAAATATCATGACTTTTCACTTAAAAAGGCCATTATGTTTCCTAAATAGTTAAGTTCAGTTGTCCCCATGGCTTTTTACCCTGAAGCAGACCCACTAGGCTACCTCTTCCCAGCACTGACCAAGATGAGAGGAAGCCCAAGAGTGGAAACGTCACCGAGTCAGTGTTCCCTGTGGTGTCACTTAAGTTTGAGGAAAGGCTCTCGTGTGGATCTGGAGGGAAGTTGTGGTTAAAATATCTATCAGTCCTAGCCTCTTGTTCTTCTGAGAAGCCAAGCCTCCCTGGCTCTGAGAATTGGGCCTGGAGCCAAATGAGGCCACCTGGCGGGGTGGGGGGGGGGCAGCCAACCCACCCACCTGCTGCAAGTACTGGATGGCCTGGTTGTGGTTTCTCCTCAGCTGCTCAATCTGAGCAACTTCCGTGTATAGAGGGACCAGATCTGTCGTCCTATCTCCCTTGGCAGCAATGATACTGTTGATTGCCTTTTCAAAGTATACCAGAGCTAGGTTCAACCTCTGGATGGCCAAGGAGGCTCTGCAAGAAAAGGGATGAATATGGAAAGTCACAGAGAAGCCACATGTTTTACAGACACAAAAGGAACTGGTTCTAAGAACTAAACAATTTGACTTCCATAAGCCAATCGTCTCAGTGGTTGGCTCAAAATCTAGCTTGCTGTAAACAAACTCCAATTAACCTGCATTTTACCCACTAAATTCCAGTGACTACCATTCATCAAACCCATTAATATGTCACGTTACAGTCTAATTTTATAAAAAAGCAAATGGAAAAAAATGGCTTCCAGCAATTTACAAGATGGGATAATTTACCCATAAACTTTCTAAAATCAAAATAAAATTTTATTACCTCTGGTTCCCTTTCTTTCAGGCCTAGGAAAATGTTTGCTTTTTTTTTAGTTTAGTTTAGTCCTCCTTAGTCAAAAAAAGAGAAGATGAAGAAAACAATGTAAATATCCCCCCCAAAAGAGGGAGGTTAAATAAATTATGGCACGTTATACAGTAAAACACTTCAGATATTAAAATTCATGTTTTCTTTTTAGACTAACTTATAGGAGGAGAAATTCAAAATGTGCAAAGTTAAAAAAATTACAAAACTGTACTTAAAATATGATCTTGACATACATATATACAATACATTCATAGCAGTTATGTATGGGTGGTAATATTACAATTGAATTTTATTTTCTCCTTCGTATCTGATTTTCAAATTTTCCAAAAAATGGGGACTATAATTTTTTGAAGGAGAATAAAATAGTATTTCATTAAGATTTATCTTTCTAGAGACAGAGAGTCACAGTGAAAACATGGGAAGTTCAAAGCCGGTTTTCATGGTTATTAGCTTTAATGGTCAAATTCCAGGAGCCTATATTTCCTCCCAAATAAAACAGGGTTAAGAATACCTAAATTAACAAGGTCATTGTGATTAAAAATTATATGTAAAGTTACCTAACATATAATACACAACCAATATTACTTTCCCTTTACCCCCAAATTTGTATTCCCAAGTTAAAAATGTGTATATAAAATTATTTTATAGAAGGTATTCTGCAATAATGACAATTTATTTTAAACAGGAATGTTTATCGATCAAAAGAGCACTAGCATGTTATCTGATAATTCTTTACAAAAATTTTTTTGATCAATCTGACCAGTAGTTCCCTTGACCATAAAAGCACGAAATGCCTCATTAAGAGCACAATGCCTCTCATTAAGAGCTTGTTGGGAGCTATGATCCCAGTTGTCTGGCCTGAACAATCTTGTCTTTTTTTCCCTACCTTTTAAATGAGACAAGGAATTTGCCCTCACCAGATGTTTGGGAAATATCAAACATAGCTATATCAATGTGGTATAGGTGAGCTATGGATTCAGATGACCCAATGCTGGCTTTTCTACCTATTAGTTCTATCATCTAGTTACTTAATCTTTGTGTCTTAGTTTTCTTATCTGTAAAATGAAAAGAAGAAAAAGACCTACCTTGTGGCTTGTGATAAGGATCAAATGAAATAAAGCATTAGAACAGTATCTAGGATACAGTTTTACTTCGTAAACATTTCAACACTCAGAATATGCACAGAATATGCAATACTGTGGAATGAATGAGTGAATGAAATGTACACTTGAATTTATTCTGAAAAAGGAACAAGGCTATCTTTACATTAGGCACAAAACTCAGCCACTGACCCATGTGACAGCAGGAGACATTAACCAGACTCTGATTTACAGCTCTGTGGGCTTAAGTCAGCATGATTTAGCTCTGGACATTTGAACATCTCCCTGTTATTTCCCATCTGACTCCTAGATTCATGATTGTTTAGAGGAGGCAGGCGTGACTCACGTATTTCATTTACTTACCATTCAGTCATCTACCCAACTATGCCAAGTGCTTACAGTTTTGAGAACAGATTGCTTTCAAGAATGTGAAGATATGTGAAAAATCTAAGGAATAGTAAAACTTTTCTCTTTTTTTCTTCTGATAATCTGATGGGCCCACTCTCATGTCTAAATATTCTGATTCTCAGAGGATCCCTAACTCAACTGTGATACATTGAATTCTTGTTCTGGCTTAAACAAATTCCATGGACCTTGTTTCCATATGGAACAGAGTTTTTCTTAAAAGTGAACATAATGTGCATAGTTTTCATGGGCCTCCAATAAATCGTCTTCATTAAGTGACCTTGCCTCGACTTTTAAGGTGTCATACTCAATGACAAAAGTAGGTAGCTAATCAGAAAAAAAAAGTCTAATTTTAGAATAAGCATAATTTTAGAATAGGCAGTATAAAAAGCCCATGGATCCAACACTTAAAGCTTGTCACCTTGTACAGTTTGTTTAACCTGAGCTTCAGTTTTCTTGTCCTCTAATGAGGTAAAAATTGTACCAACTTCCCCAGCGGTGGTTGTGAAGATTTAATGGGGCAGTGCACATAAAGCTCAGACCATGGTACATTCATTTGGTAAATATAAGCCTCTTTTATTCTAATTTCAGTCTCTGGGTGTTTTTTGTTGTTTTTCTGAAAAGGGTTTGTGAGTGTGTGTGTGTGTGTGTGTGTGTGTGTGTGTGTGTGTGTGTGTGTTTGGGTGTTTTTTTTTTCCACTCTGAATGTTTTTCTCCTCTTATATAAAGAGTACTGAACAATCATGTAATTCCAGGTATCATTCATTAAAAGTCTAAGCTTCTCTAAGCCCAGATCTTACCTGCCCAAAGCAACTGTTAGGTCTTTCTCTGAGATTTGTAATCCAAAAACGCCTCCCTTGTGTAATTCTTTCAGCTCTTCCATGTTCTTCTCTGCCTTCTGCAGATTAAGATAAGCTTCTCTGCCAGTGAACCAGTTAAGGAAAATGCCAGGCACACAAACTCCCCCACTGCCCAGGGACAGCAGTTGATAAGCAAATGAAAGGTCCCCTTAGGAAAACACATCAGTACTTGAAAATCTGTAATTTGCTCTGTTCTTTATTTCCCACATGTACATGTTGTCAAAAAGGGAGAATTCTTTTTAAAAAAGAACAGGGCTTTGGGTTTCCTGTGGTTGCCTGAATCCAAGGCAGGGGCGGGTGGTGAGCATTTGGAGATGTGAACGGAACCTGTAAATTACCCTAGATTTTCTTTAGAGATGTCTACTGCCTGACAGGAATTCTTTTTTTGCCAAGGTGGTTCCTACGAACGGTAAAAGAGAGGAACTAATTCTGCTAAAAGGGACTTTCTAGGTAATTTAGAAAATCCAAGCAAAGCAGGATTTTGGCGAGAGGCAAAAGGGGAAAAATCCCCTTAATTCCCAAATATCCTTCTATTTCCCACATTTTTAATAGCCCCTGCTAAGGGAACAACAGAGGAAGGCCACATTATCAGATTTTGTGAGTTAAGCGTCAGACCAATAGAGAGGAGGATATGTAGAAAGGGGGACTGGGAACCCAGGCTCAAAGAGGGCTCATGATTATTCATGAACATGAAATACCTTTAGCAGTCATCGAGTGGAGATGGTACCAAGAGGCTGCTAAAATCATAAGCATTTTGAGGAGAGGCATATATAACAATTCTCCACCTCCTCCCCTGCCCTCCACCTGCATCCCGAAGATATGGAGAATTATTTCTTTTGTCTATTTTGCTTGGCCTCCATCTTCACAGGCAGTATTCTTAACAATATTTCAGAAATACTAAAATGATCAAGAGTATTAAATCAGAGGTTTGGGGCTACATATTATAATCACCTGCGAGGCTTTTAAAAACCTCAGTGAACAGATGCAGCCCAGCCCTACTAAATCAAAATCTCTGGGGTGGGACCCTATCAGCACGAATTCTTAAAGCTCCCCAGGAGATGTCAATGTGGAGACCAGATGGACGAGCAACGCTTTAAATAACCACTCATTCTCCATTTTCTTACCTTACCGTGACCTCTATCGCTCACATCTTTTACTAACACCGATTTTGTGGGATACTCAATGAGGAGCAGGACAGACTCCAAAAACTTTCAACTGGCTGGGGATGGTGTCCCAGTATAGATCCCCACCATGGCTCAATTCGGAGCTCCCAGGAACAGACCCAGAACATATATTCATACCCTTCTAGATGAAGACCAGAGGCTTGTGGAGGGCTGGATGTTGGAACAGAGCTACAAGGCCCTGGTTCCATCCCCCACCCTAAGTGGGATGAGCCATCTAGCATGTGTGGCTCCTGTCCCTGATCACCAGACTCAGCTGGGAAGGACAGGATATTGGTTTTGCAGGAGCCAGGCCACCCCCAGAGTATAGTAGAGCATGACCAGAGCTTCCAGGATTCCCCTTCTCTCCTTGTCTGAGGCCGTCTTTCTCTTCCAGGTCAGCAGCGTGTTCTTGGCAGATTCAGCATGCTTCTTGGCCTGAGCTGGGAGGCCTGGAGAAATTTGAGGGTGGGTGGCAAGACAAAAACCGTTAAAAAATTCAAGGACTTTCCTGGGAGAGGATAGGTGAGCAGCATGGTTGTCATATGGTCTGTAGTATTAGTTTCCAAAACTAGAGGTGCTCAGAATGATCCTGAATTCTTGTAAAGAATATAGATTCCTGGGACCCACCCTGGACACACTGAGTTGGAATCTCCAGAAGAATGGGGTCCAGAAATCTTTATTTTTAATTAACTCCACAAGTGCTTCTTAGGCGACCATCCCAGCATTAGTCTGAGGACTTCTGTTTGGAAATCACTGATAGAGACAGGAGTAGAAGCTGAGTACCCCATTCCCAATATGGTCACCAACGCCAGTTGCCCCTTTCAACCCACAAAGCTTCTCCATCCTCCAATTGTAAAATGACAACAATAACTACAGAAGCTGCTCCTTTACAGAACACATGGAGATAGTCCAGGAACCAACTAGGTTATGCCACAGAATGCTATGTTTTGAGCTTTCTGCAAAAGGCATTCTATAAATACAAATGCTTATGAATGCAATTACTTCCATCTGGGGATATTTTCAATCCAAAATGAAGCTGGTGATACTGAGTGGTCACACACATGCATACACACACACACACATAGAAAATCTAATTTCTAAACGCAGTGAGTCCCCTTGGTAAGAGGACAAAGGAAATGCCAAACCCTAGCTCGACAGAACTTGTGGCCTGTGTCCCCTTTTTTAACTAAAGGTTGGTGTTCTGAGCATTCACTTGAATTGCTGTTTGTCCAGTTAACAAAGCAGACTTGGGAATGTTCAGTTTACAGAACTATTCCCTCATCCTCCAGCTAGGCGATCCCTGATGGGAAACGGGAGGCCCTGGAGAAAAGAGAAAGGCCAGCAGAGGCCATATTATCCTAAGAGTTCTCCATCCCACTGAACACAGTCATGGCAGATGTTCACTTCCAGCTCTCCTCTCTGAAGCACCTAGAGGCTGCTAAACATATTCACCCTTGCCAAGTAGGCCCACTGTGCCCCAAATTCTCACTTCACACCTCTAGCCTTCAGTTTGCTGTCCCTTTGGCCTTTGGAGCCTGGTTTCACAGTATATGGGTATATTCAATGGCAGGAGGGATGATTTGAAAGGACTTGCATTTGATGCCTGCAGGCCTCTTATGTTCCAGATGTGCAGGCCCTCCTTGATGAATTGCAACCATGAGAACAAAGCTTCTCCGGAAGAACCCTAAAAGTGACCCAGAAGCTGAGAAGTCTCTGCCAAACATTCAAAAGATGCCTGTTCTATAGATCATGACTAGAGAGAAAAATGGACTCCAGGGTGAAAAAGAGGGCTGTGTCTTAAGTTACCAGGCAACAGTGGTCCTCAGATTGCACTGTATATCACAAACACGCTGTTAAAATGCAGATTCTTGGGCCTCACTTGCAGTAGTTGGTTCACAAGTTCTAAGCGTTCACACTTTGAACAACCATCCTAGGTGATACTGATGCAGGCATTCTGAGGACCACACATGGACAAACACTGAGTTAGTAAAATCTTTATACAGGAAGTGAGAGTCACCTAATTTCTGAAGAGTAAGGTTTTGACTTATAGAGAAGAATGAGGACGGCTTACCACTTGGAGTACACAGCCTGAGGCCATAGAGACAGAATAAACGTGTGTGTGTGTGTGTGTGTGTGTGTGTGTGTGTGTGTCTGCGTTGTGGGGTTGGGGGAAGGCAGTCATGTGACCAGTCTGACTGAAGGGGAGGGTTAAATTTAAAGACATATAAGGTATAACGTGGATAGGGAAAATGGAGTCTTGGAGGCCAAGATGAAGAGGTTAGATTTGATCTGTTAGGTAGAAGGGAGTCTTTTTAAGTCCTGAAGAAGGTAGCAACAACAGAAAGCAGCAGACCAAGACAATAAAGTAGGAAACTGAGTCTTTTTATCAAACAGGTTGTTTTCCACAATTGGCTGGGTCCCTGGGAGTTTATCAATAAGGAACACAGGAATGAAATTTAGATGCCTCCCTGTGTCTGTGGGAGGAGAAAAGTGAAACCGGACAAGCTATTGAAAACCATCCCAACTGGCACAACTGAATAGAAAACAAATGAGAAGGTTACCCAGAGGCTTTGCACACCTGCCTCTTCTCCGCCCCCAAGTGCCCAGAGCTGGGTGTGAAATCCCTAGGAGGAATACTTTTCCTCTAAGCTCAGCAGCTAATTAATTATATGGTTCCTTGTCTGCACCTGACCATGCCCCACACTACGGTCCTTCTAATAAAAAAGCGGAGCTGGTGACCAATGGGGCTTAAGCAAACTGTCTGAACTAGGATCTTGATCTAAAGCAGCTCATTAAACTTTAAAGTCAGCCCTAAAGGGAAAAACCCTTCCTTTCCCTTCCCAGAATCTACCCTGGTCCCCAAAGTGAGGAGCAAGATGCTACAGGGCAAAGGGAAAAAAGAATCAAAACTTCTCTGTTACTTTTTTTATCTTACCATTTTTGTTTCCCATTTTTATGAATATTATTTTACACAATATATTAGTACCCTTGTACATAATTTATAATAAATATACACAGAGAGTTTGCTCAAAATTTCTTTTTTAGTAATAAGCGAGCTAATTCTCAAGAATTTGGAGACCACATTTTTTCCAACTTTTTCAAGTATGAAAGAGCACTTTATATGCTTACACACACAAAAAAATCTCACTTTCTGATAACATTTTCATAGCATTTCCTGTATGAGAAATTCATGATGACAAAAGTACCATGAATCAGTGTTAGTAATACTTTGAAATGAACTTGCTGTTTATTAATTTCCTTTTTATTAATATCCTTAATATTTTTACATAAAATGTAAAAATAACACTCTACATCTGTGTATGTGTATGAGACTTATTTTCTCTCTCTGGAGGACGCTCTTGTTCCCTAACTCCAAGCCCCACCTCCCCAATTCCACTGTCTGCTCCAAACCAAGTCACTTTCCTTTACTCGCCCTCCGATGCCAAAGACACCACCCTTCTCCCTGCATCAACAGTGTAGCAATTACCGAGGTAAAAATCAGGGTGATGACAAGTCCTGCTTCTGGTGCCTGATCTTCAGAAATTACAAGGACATGTCAATGAATGAGAAAAAGAGTCCACCGAACATGCCACTCGGCTTCAGTTTGGGATGTGATCCCACCACTGACGTCTGTCACTGACTCAGGCCAGACAATCTGCTCGAAGCTACCCCGTCGTTCCAGGCTGCCACCTTCACCTTTGATCATCATCTATATGTAAGAAGTTAGCATGGCAGGGATTAAGACAGCAGGGTCTAGAGTCAGAATTCCCAGGTACAGATCCTGGCTCAGCCACTTATTACTACCCTGTTCCCTTGAACAAGTTACTTAATCTATCTGTGCCTCAGTTTAGTCACCTATAAAATGGTAGTGAAAATACCATCTACCTTGTAGGGTTGTTGCAAGAATTAATTCAAGAAAAAGAATTAAATAGTGCCTAGTACATAGAAATGAAATGAGTTTGAATAAATATTAGCTGTTATTATTATTACCATTATCACCACCACCACCACCACGGCTACCAGGGTCCATTTCTCTGAAACAATTTATTATTTGTCTTCACTTTGGACATTTTTCATTGAGTTGCTTATAAAAGCTCTATAAAAGGCTGCATTCTCAAGTGCAAACTCATTTCAGATATGTATTAAGCTTCCTGCAGGTCAGATAGCCTGGTTTTTATCATTCCCTGTTGTTTCTATACATTTTTTTTTGTACCAACTAGACAGAAAAGTCAGGTTTCCTAGCTTATGCTTCTTTTTCTTTATTTTGCAACACTTGTAACAGAGCCCTGAATACCTGGAAGGTCCCCAGCAATAAAAGGCTGACTAATTCATTGCTTCACTAATAATAAGCAAAATCTCAGGAAACTGTCCACGTTGTTGTATTCTCCTTCCTGGACACTTGAAAACAGTTCACCACTAGGTGACAAGCCACCTTGTTCTGTACCTGCCCTTTTCTTAGCTGGTAAAGCACTGGGATCATTCGGATTATCTCCAGGTCAGCTGGCAACAGAGTTCCACTTTTATTGTCCCTTACTTTAGGTCACCAAACGACAGCCTTTTACACTCTCTTTTGCAAAAGCCCCCACGTTCTCTCCTGTTACTGACTTCTGAACCCCATTCCATCAATTGCTCCACTTCCAAAACCTTCCAAATCTCTAACTGGCTCCTTCCACACTGCCTAAAATTCTTCTGGGTCTCCTTCTCTTATAGAATTATCTTCACGTGACTTTTCTGCGTTCTTTAGCTACCCTCCTATGTTCCCTCATCCTTCTGATATGTGGTATGTGGCTTCCATAGTCCCGTCTCCTTCCCCCCACCCCTGGAATCTGGCTTCTGCTTTACCATTCAACAGAAACTGCTCTCGTAAGGGCCCCAAAGACCCTACTGCATAAATCTGATCACTGCACCAACCCAATCCTCTTTCATAAACCTTCTCTAATTGACTCTTTGCTAACTCTTTGCTCCCTTCCACGAATGCATCCATCTCCAAGGGTCTGTCTCTTGCTTTCTTCCTTTTCTTCTCTTACCCTCTCAGACGTTTAACAACTCCTGTAACTTCAGCGTTGCCTCCATGCGTGTGGTTTCCCATCTCCCTTCCCTAGCTGGGGTCTCCAATATTCCTCCTTGTTTCTGATTCTTCTTTTTTTTCTTCCCAAGTTCTGGTCCCAAGTTCAGTGCCAAGGAAACATGTACTAGTGGAGTTCTCTATTGCAGTTCAAAACCAATACAGCAAGAACTGGCCCACCATTCCTCTCCTTGGTCCGCTTCTTTTCCGGACCCACTTTTCTCTGAAAATGGCACATTCAGGGGCTTGGATCATCACAGTCATCTTTGCACCTCACTTTTCCTCAATCCCAAATCAGACACCATATTCTGCCAATTTCTCCTTAACAGTCTTTTTAAAATAATTTTTAAATAGATAATACATTCCCATGGTTCCAAAGTTATAATTATACAAAAAGGTAAACGTTAAGAGGTCTCACCTCCAATCCTTTTACCACCTGTACCAACTTTTATTGGTTTCCTTCTTATGCATCTTTCAGTGTTCCTTTCTATGCATACAAGTATTTATGCTCATTTTTCTCCCCCTCTTTCTTACACACAAAGAGGATTACCATCCTGCACTGTTGTGGGCATTCTCTTTTGCCTAAAGAGGTATCCAGCAGATCTTTCCCCAGTGGTGGATGGTGCTTCCCTGCACTCTTTTTAAAGCTCCATACACCCCCACTGTGTGTATAAGTCTTCTGGTGGTGGGTACACTTGGTTGTTTCTAATCTTTTACTGTCAGAAATAATGCTGCAAAAAAATAATCTTATCCATATGTTACGTTGTAAGTGTGTATTTAGAAAAGAGTCCCAGAAGCGGGATTTCTGGTTTAAGAGATAAATGTATCTGCCCATAATAGACTCTTAAATCCTTACCCTCCCACTCTTTCCCATCGCTAGCCTAGTTTTATACCTAAATGACTGAGATAGCTTCCCTTCTAGCTATCATTGCTAGCTTGACCTTTCCAAAACACACTTTGAGTTATTCATTCCCCTCCTGGAAAATCTTCAGCAGTCCTCCTTGCCTATCAAATAAATTCCAAATTCCTTAGCCCGTGTTTATAACCCACTGTGTTCTGCCCAGTGCACCCTCCTTCCCAGGTTCACCTTACCAGTCCCAGCCTTGGTGGGACAGGACTGAGGGCTGCCTTCTAAACACATGTTGCACTTTCCCACCCCCATGCCTTTGCCCAGGCCTTGTTCATCAGAAATACCCACCTCTTCTTCTGCCCACCCAGACCCTACTCATTCTGTAAGGGCCTTCTTAAACAGCACCTCCCCCGAATCCATTACTTATCACCTCAGCCAGAAATGACTTCACCCAGCTTCCTCATTTAAATCAATTACATGGCATTTATTTAAATCAATTACATGGCACTTGTCTGCCTTATGGTACCTTCTATCATAGTTGTCTGTATGTAGGTCACCTTCCACATGAGGTTGTAAGCTCTTTGAAGGCACAGACTGTGCCTTCTGTACTTTATACTGTATTTCCCAAAGTGCTCTTCATGGAATTTTACATATATAAGTCTCTCACTAGATACTCACTGGAAGACTGTTTATTGAGAAAAATCAGCCTTTTGGCTTGACCCCCAACCCCCAGTGCTGGAAAAGTCTCTTGGGAAAATGAAGCAAGCAGGTCTGATGGCTGTAAAACACGCACGTGTGCAGCAAGGCATGAACACACAGAGACGCACACATCCTGCCTACACAGAAGGCCGGCTCATAAATTCTGTCCATTCTGAAGCACTTGCAGGATTAATGACAACAAAACTAAGTGGAGCTCAGCAAGCACTTCATCCCTCTTGAAGGTTTGCAATTTTTCAAAGCTTTAGTTGTGTTAGTCCATGGACCACAGATTTCAAAAAAAAAAAAAAGTTAAAGTGAAGAGACTAGGTAAGGACTAAAACTGAAATAAGAGGCACTGGGCTATTCTCTCAGACCGTAATCTATTCTAAAACACTCTAGGCTTGGCTTGAGAAAGTTGGGGTTCAAGGCTGGGCACTGTTATGTTACATGAGCACTTTGTCTAATCAGGAAGTTGTTATTCCCATCCAGAAAAAACAAATACACAAAAACCTTCCTTTATAGGAAAACTTTCTTTTCCCTCCAACCTACCTCCCAAAAGTGGTTCTCCATTCCTGTGGCAGGGAGAACTATGAAATAGGGGGGAAAAGATGATGTTCTCACCGTGTTTGGGGACATGAACTGTTTACCTTTCTCAGCTCAGCCTGGAATCTAACAGGCAAAGTAAAACTCAAAGCCAGTCTGTGACCACACACGGAAAGGGCTGACTTCAGAAGATGAGGGCCAACCTCCCTCCGCAACCTCCCCAACAAAGGGAGGCGGCCTCCAGCCTGCACAAGGCACTCGCAAACGTTCCCCTCAAATGCTTCTGGTACCTTCCTCTCCAGTTCAAGGTGCCGCTGCCTCAAGGCTGAATTTCAGCAAAAGTCTCACAATCTCCCTGAATCTAGGCTCTCCCAAGACCCAGGGAGTGAGTATACCTGCTGGTGCCAAACCACCTGCCAGTGACTTGCCAACTGCCGAATCCATGGGTCTGTCTTTGGCCTTCACCTCATCTGACCTCCCTCGCCCTGCACTTCTTTTTGAAACCCTTTCTCCTTCCTTCCCTCTGACCCGGCCCCTCCTGATCCTTCTATTTCCTTTGCGGGCTCTACTTCTGCCGACCATGACCAACACTCCCATTCTCCAGTCTTCTTTCCTCTGCCCTCTTTTTCTCTCTTTTTACAAATTTTTTTTATGATCAGGCTCATTCATTCCTATGGCCTCAACCTCCTATAAGCTAATCCCTCTCAAACTGAAATCTTTTCTGAGCTCTAGATCCACTTTTTGGTTGTCTACAGAACACCCCACCACAGACGTTCCAGGAGCGCTTTGCACTGGCTGTGACCCAGCCAGTCAGAAACCAAACTCAGCAGCTTCTTTCCGCTGCATCCATCAACTTGCTCTTCCTCTTAGGCTTCTATTTCAGCTAAGTGTCCAGGTCATTCTCCCTTCAACTTCAGCTCTTCCATTAATGTCACCAATTCCACATATTATTTTTCCTGCATTCCGACTGCCATGACCTCATCGATTTTTATCTGGCTGGGATAATGGCCTAACTGGTCTTCACCTCTGCTTTGCCTACCAGTTCAAACCATCCTCTGTTTTTTTTTTATTTTTCTTTTAAAATTTTACAACATAAGCGTGATTATGTCACCAACTCACTTCAAACCTTTTAATAATTCCCCAAACTCCTTGATACCTGGGCCCAAGTTAACTTTCCAGTTCCATTACCAGGCATAACCTGTCTGTCTTAAGGTGTCTTCTGTTCTGCCCTAACCTCTTGGGTCCAGAGTACACCTACAATGTTCTATGTGAGGAGTTTCATATAGAATGCCCTCTTCTTACCTCCCACTCCTCAGATCAACACACAAAGGGACATCTTTGTACTCTATACCACTTTCCTCAAAATCTAGGTAAATTTATACTCATCCTTCAAAGACAGGACAAATGCCACCTTCTCTCTGTAGCCTCACCTGACTTCCGCCCCCAATGGCAGAACCACTGATCTGCCTCATTTGTCTTCCAGAACTTTGTCCCTGCCTCTATTATGGTGCTCTCATAAGAATCCTGTATAGCCTCAGAGGGCAGGGACCACTACTGTTCATGTATGTATCCTCAGTGCCTAGCACAGTGTCACCAGACTTATAACAGGAACTCTCTAAGTATTGAAATGGCATATTGATAAATTTGACACTTATCATGAAGACAGTGAGCTTATGAGATCTGCCTGACTGAAATAGAGAGATTCCAAATGAGGGACAATGTAGCTCCATTAGGGGAAGATTTTGCTTTGTTAAAGACCTTCCTGGTGTCCCTTAAACCTCACGGACAGGTAACTGCCTGCTCTGCCAATAGGTGAGGATTCTCTACTCTCCTTAGCCATGTCGGCCTTCTCTCAGAACACAAAGACATGTTCTTAAGGCCTGAAAGGGCCTCACTGTGACCTCACTGCGACTCACAGCATCACTGTACCCAATGTCAACCACTCTTGGTCTTGCCACATTGAATAGCCAATGAATCTAAAGATACATTAACAATGTGAGCTCAAAAGGACCCAAGGGGCCCTAAGAAGGAAGATACATTCTGAGGTTAAAAATTGAAAAGTGAATCCAATTTTAACTTTTTCAAAAGTTCTGATTTGTGATATCTATGACACTGATATATTGGTTCACTTCCCCTGCAACCCTTAAATCTCTTAAGCCCTTAAATCACTTAAGCTCTCAGGTCCAAGGGGTGCTTGAAAAAGCCCTCGGCCACTGGCTCAGATTTATCAAGCAGTAACATTTGCTGATCCACACTGTGTACCAGGGATGTGCATGATCAAATGAGACTTAGCCCTGCCCTAAGGGAGCTTCTCTTCCAGAGGCAGAGACATTTAAACCGAGTTCATGTGAGTACAGTATGATGAGTTCCACCGCAGAAGTGGATGCAGTTCATGCAGGGGGACGTGGCTGGCTGAAGCGCAGAGAGCCCTGAGTGGGCCATGTCCTTGGTTCCAGAAATGCCTCAATTAGCCTGTCAACTAATAGTTATTGAGCCTCTACTAAAAAGCTCCTGACCTCATGGAACTTACGTTTGGGTTTCGGTTTTAGAAAATGCCTTCCTACCCTGTTCTTCTGTCCCAGAGCACCTTCCAGAAGCACCATTTTCTCTAGAATGAGGGCTTTGCCTTTTCCTTTAGCCAAACCTCCTAGGAACTCGAGTTCTGTCCTTGGAATTCAAGTCCCATTACTGGGTCCAGCTCCCTGTTGCTGAATGTATGTACCTGCCTATCCTCCCCCTATTGACCTGTGGCTTGAAACTCTGATACTGTCTTTTGCCCACTGTGTCTCGGTGTCCCATTCTATAAACTACAGATAATAACAGTATCTAACAGAGCTAAATGAGACTAGCTTGTCACATGCTAAGTTAATAAATTAACTATCATCATTGTTACTACCTTTAATTCTAAGATCCCTGCCACATTGCCTGCCTCCTCCTTGGACTTGCCCTCCTCTTGATGAGGTGGGAGTTGCGGACAGGAAGGGCCCCCTCGCAGTCATCCCCACCCCCACTGTGGTTCTGTGTGGGCTCAGTTCAGCCCACTCAGACCCAGCTGGGGAAACCAAGTACCTCTGAGTGTCAGGTAGCCATAAGCCAGGCTGGCCAAAGCCTGTGCACATTTCCAGTGTTCTTCCCCAAAAGTAATCTGAGAAAGGATGACACAGCGAATCAGCTCCTTGTTTGCCTGGGTATTCTGCAGAGAGCAAATAAGTCATTATGCTTTCTAGAAAAGAGAAAAAATGCCAGCCCGCCAGCCCATGCTCTTATCACTGAAATGGAGGACTGAATTCATCTGTCATCTTTTTCTCTTCTCTTTCATTCCCATCCCTCATCAATCCAGCAAGTCCTGTTGTCTCCACCTAATTCCTAAGTCCTGAAAACTAAGCTTTTGTATTCATTCCTGCCATGAGTACCTAATTTAAGGCACCTTCATCTTTTACCTGGCTGACCACAGCAGCCCGTTCTAACTGATTCCACTTTTGCCTCCCATAGTCTACTCTCTACTTCATAGCCAGAGTGACGACTTCTTTTAGTCTTTTATTGTGAAAAACAATATACAACAAAAATAGCACAGAGAAGGACTCACCTAGCTTCATATTTCCTCATGGTCAATTTTATTTCATATCTATGCTCCTCATTCACCCACCCTCTTCCTTTATTATTTCAAAGCAAATCAAAGATACTAAATCATTTCATATTTCATAAGTTGTCTCCAAAAAATATAGACTTAGAAATATAACCACAAAATCATTATCTCACCAAAATACTAACAATAATTCCTTAATATCAAATACCTAGTCTCATAGATCTAATTACTGTATAAATCCAACATTTGTTTTACTGTTTGACTGTTCATACATTGAGGTCAGTCTCCTGAGACTCTCATCTATAAGTTCCACTTCCATTTCTAATTATTTTTATTGACAATTACTTGTCAAAGAAACTGGGTCATTTCATCTATAGGGTTTCTCAAAGATGTAAATTTTGTTGACTGCATCCTATGGTGTCATTTATTGCGTCCCTCCATTCTCCACTCTGCCTTTATTGGTCATTGGAAGTTTGGTTAGCTTTTTTTTTTTTTTTAAGCATAACTACTTCATAGGTTCTCATATGTTCTTCCATCAGAAGACATCGAATATCTAGCTGTTTTTCTGCTTAATGGCATAATTACATGGATTAATTCATAAAAGTTTATAAAATGCTGGTATTCTTTCTTCATATATTAGCTGGAATAATTCTATAAAGAGAAATCTCCCCTCATCTCCTCTTTGGTAACTCAAAAGTATAGTTCACATCAGAAGAAGATACATGAATTATTCTTTCACTTTACTAGCTTTAAAAATAATGAGTTTGTTCACTAGCATCCTCCAATGGTGACCAAATAGTTTGATGATGATGATGATGATCTTATGGATTTTTAAATATATTTGATTTTCCAAACTAATTTCTTAGGAGGGCTTTGAACCTCCTATTCCCCTGGCTTGGGACTCATATGTCATTTACTCTTACATTTCATTTTCATTTTGTTCACCTCAGAGAGACCATTCTTTGCCACCTCATCTAAAACAGACTCTTGCTCCATCACTTACTATCCCATTACCTATTTGATTTTTTTTCTTCATGGCACTTACTCTCTGATATTATATTAACTATTATTTTTTGTTTGTCTATGATCTGTCTCCCCAAATAAAAGTTTCCCAAGGACATAAGTTTATTCCATGTGTTCACTACTGTATGTCCAATGCACAGAGGAGATACTCATTTAATATTTGCCAAATAAATCATCTCTCTATTAGCAAGGATAGGGATGGGGTGGAGAAGGAGCCCCCTGCCCCTGTAGAATGGATAGGCAGAGCTCTCTACAAAATCACAGAATTGTTATCTTCAAGTCACAGGTTTCAATGACATTAGTCATTCATTAGCTGCACTAATAAAGTCAGGCATTTATTTCCTGAGAAGGTGAAAAAAGCACTTCAAAGTCTCAGAGCCTGGAGTTTCAGCCCTGGCTGGAATGTTTCCTGACTGTTGCTTTGAGTAAGATCACCCTGGGTCCCAGTTTCTTTTTCTATTTGAAAACCTATACCATCTACCTCATAGACTTACAGGGTAATACACAGGAACAGAACCCCAAGGACTGCTGTCTCCCGATTCCTGTCTTCTCCCTAACCTGACACTTCCCCTACCTCCAGCTCAAATACACAGATGCAAGCAACATTAGAGGGGCATTTCCCCTCTTGCTTGAAAAACATCCATTCGATGAGAATTTTTGAGAGTTCTCCATGGGCTGATTACACTAAATACTAAGTTCTATTTTGAGGAAGAAGCGTAATACCATGAAAAATGACTGGAATGGAAGTTCAAAGCTTTGAGTTTTGTCCTGGCTCTGGACATTCTGTAGTCATCCATCCCCAAACTTCCTGCCCTGGAGACACTGAGACAATGACCGTGGTCTTTAGAGGAAAATGCAGCATTGCTGCTGCTGGCAATCCTCCTGCCCCTCAGGGCCACAAGTACTGGGCTGGGTCTGATTTACTCCTGCATCTAAATCTGTCATTACCTAAACTAGCCAAGGAGCCATGAGCCTCCATAGCAAACAGTATGAAACAAAATTGTCTTTCTACAAATGATCCTTCTAGCCTGGATTTATGAAATACTGATGAGTCCAGACCAGGATGAATGTCCTTTACAACTTCTCTGGACACATACAGAGGTAAATTTAAGATATATCCATCTGGAAGGTATCAGCTTCTATTAACTGCCTCTGAAGTGCCTCTCAGCCTTTCCTAAGCCATCGGCAGAGCATTTTTTCATGCATGTAGTTCAAGATCACTTTTTCGTCATCCTGGAATGGCCAGGAAGTCCTCTGTTGAAAAATCATGCTGTGGGAGCAGGCCAGCACCAGTGTTCTCTTAATGAAAGTCATTGCCATGCTATCTCGGGCTTCTGGATTTTTAACACTCCTGCTAAACACTTGCCCTGAGGTCCCAGCTCAAGTCCTTGCCTCACTCTTAGAAGTACACGTGAGGACTTACAGAACCCTTCCATTTCTGGTGCTTTAGTTCACTTATGATTCCACTGTAACGAAAGGCACAGACCCTGGCTAGGCCTGAGCCTAGAATGCCTGCCTACCCTCGTTCTCCACCTTCTACCTCACTATCCTGACCTCCTTGTTATCCAAGAAGTATCCTGAAGCCTTCCAGGATAAATAAAAAAAAATGTTTTTAATTAAAGGGAATCAAACAGCAACAGGAAGAAGCAAGCATTAATCTTTAGTTTAAAGCTTGGAGCACATATACTCCAGGGGGACAGGTACAGTGACCCATATGTGGAACCCAAAGGTGGGCTGGCTCCCCGGCTTTGCTCTGCCCTATTTTCCCCTACTTATAAAGAAATACAGCACTTTCTACTTCATGTGCTTCAAGCTTAAGTTAAGGCAGAACTTCTCTAATCACGGTGGTATTTTTAAATGGAAACTAGAACCAAGTGAGTTTTGTATTTTTACCATTTTCTCCTTAATCAGCTGAGCTATTTTCTCCTTAGACTGGGCTAACTTCTCCCAGGGAAGAGACATGCAGTCTGTGGCCTTCTCCTTGGCCTTAGTGTCGTCTTCGCTCTCCTCAGACCCACTAGTGGGATACGACTCCTCTGTTGGCTGCTGTGCTGGGATCTTGGTTTGCTGTGACCTGTGGGACCAGAGGGGGCCATGGAGTCAGAGCTGACCTTTGTGTATCTCCAACAAGGTAAAACTGAAGGACAAAGCCAGCCCTCCCAACTGGGGGTAGGGATACGATTTCTAAATAAACTCGAAGTAATAAAACTAGGTCACAAACTCATGTGACCCTCCAAGCCCCGCACTGGGACAGCAATGTGGTGGTTCAGACAGAACAGAGGTGGTGAATCACACACCTCTACCAGAGTCACAGCTCTGCTGCCTAGTGCTTACTCACCACATGGCTCTAAGCAAGTTATTACTTAATTTGCTTCTCTATAAATGAGGTCAATACGAATACCTTCCTAATGAGGTTACGGGATTAAACCAGATAATACTCATAAATCACTTGGCGTAGTACCTGCTATTTTGTAAGTGCTCTTTCAACAGTAGCTATTATTATTTTTATTAGCTCCATGACTTGAGAGTGTTACTGGAAGATCTCAAAGGCCTTTATGTTCCAAAATTCTGATCTGAACCAGGAAATAAAATGAATATACTGAAATAATAATTAACTGAGGTAAAAGGAACTAATGTTTTGAGGCTACATGTCACATCTCCTCTTCCATGTTTCTTAAAAGCTTCAATATATATGGGCCACTAACTGAAGAGGATGTTGCCCCATGGAGGAGAGAGGAGGGCACCCACACTGGCGCAAATGCACATGGAGAAGAGAAACGGCCTACTCAATTGTTAGGAATAAATAAACTGAGAAAGAGTTGCAAGGTTTGAGAATCTTCCCCTCTCTCCCCTCGCATTGCATGCGCGCGCTCTCTCTCTCTCTCTCTCTCTCTCTCTCTCTCTCTCTCTCTCTCTCTCTCTCACACACACACACACACATACACATACACACACACAAACAACATAAACCTCTGACTTCAATTTTGGAAATAATTATGAATGAGTAGTTGAAATGGTAAAGATAAAAGTCAAAAGAAGTAATCTTACACAATAAAAGAGATAACCATATCCTAAAATTACCAGAAAAAGCTATTGCTGGTGATCCAGAATAGAATTCTGAGATCTTAAGAGGAACAACAAAACATTTAATTAATTATAATTAAGCCCCCCAAAAGGAATCATCTTTGTATTCACAATAGCTTTTAAAGGTTCAACCACTGCATAGTTTTAAAAATAAAATTTATCTTCATTTTCCACTGATTAAATAATAATTGTTCACTAAAAAAGGAAATTCAGAAAGGAAAATAATTTTAAGTCCAATCTTTTACCTCAGGTTTGAAAAATGACATGTTAATATCCACCCAGCGTCCTGTTCTAAATAACCTATCCAGAGACATTCTGGCAAAGGGGGTTTGCCTGAAGTGGGAGATCCCAGTGTCTCAAGCCACTGAGTGTGATGTCAGGTTTTTTGGTACTTACTCAAGGAAGCAGTAGTCCCAGTCAATATCACTACTGACAGTTGGGATTCGGATGGGACTAGCTGGCCTCTTCTTCCTACCAAGAATCACATGTGAAGTCAGCTTTGGAAGAAAAGGTTTAGAAACCTGTTCTATTTTCCCTCTGGTCAATGCTATTAACATTCAACCGAAACTGCCCATTTATATAAGCCATACTAAATCCACAAGTAGTCTACACATACTCATGTATGGAGACCCCTAGAAAGCAGAAATGAAAAACATTTGTCGAATTAAATCTCTAAATTATATTTCTTTCCTGATACCTACCCATTATTTCCAAAATCCTAACCCCCTTTTACCTCTTTTAAAGTCAGCACCTTTACAGCTCCTGAATTATCAAAACTATGGTCTCCTATTCAGTCAAGTCAGGTATTGGTTTTGCAGATATGAGAGCAAGATGGATCCAATCGAAGCAACTAATTCTTGGTACTAAACGAAACATGGCTCGTGACTTGGTTAATTCTCCATGTCCATAGGGCCATCCTATTGTTTAACAGGAAATCCTAGTTAAGGAGCTAAAACATGGGTCTATTTGGGTTGCCATCTGATGGGCAAAATGGCTGGAACTCATGACATAATATTTGATTTATAATTATTTTTGAAATTCAACTCTCATGGCTATCCCTACCGCTTAAATCAAATTCAAGTCGAATGCACAGTTATTTATTGAACGTTAACAGCCACCAAGTCGTTCACTTCACGGGACATGTCACTCACTCCCACCTGAGCCCTGAATAGTTCTGACTCAGGCTCCATAACACCTACAATCCAAAAGCCATGAGGGAAGATTCAGTAATTTCTCTTGCTAATCTCTACTTTCAAAACTATGGCCAGAGAGAGGGGTTTTGACTTCTCAAACTCCTAAATTCTGTTCTTATGAGGTTCCACATGACCCTGAATTATAACATCAAACTTTGGTCCGTCTCTCAAGGGCAAGTCGTTTCCTTCTTTTCCTCAGTTTTGCTGTTAACTTTGAAAACCCTTACGCCATATCCTGAGCATACTACGTGGATCCCCAAGGCTCTTTTCCTGCGGGTACCGCCGCAGAGACTCCAGGCAGAAGACTCTAGCGGGCGCGGAGGATGCTGGCGAGCGGGGCGCTGAGTGCCTGGCGGAGGGCGGAGGAAGCCACGCCGCCGAACCGCCCTCCTGGCTCCCTCCGCCCGGCAGCTCGGCTCGCTGCCGCGACGTCAGCGTCCAGGTTTGGGCCGACCGCGTTCAAGGGCGCTTTGCGGAAGGAGACGGTCTACGACGTCTTCCCCTCCCGCCGGCCGCAGACGTTGCGGCTCCGGAGACAAAGAGGTTGCCATGGGGACGGAACGCTGAGAGCGGAGCCGGGAGCGTCGGCGCCTGTAACCATGGCGACGCGGGGTCCTTTCGGACCCGTAGAATCTCGGGCGGCGCTGGCTCAGCTCACTCTCGGCTTTCCGGTCCTCGCAAGCATGAAGCACGCGAACTCAGGCTTGGCTCCAAATTTCTTTCTGCTGCGACTGAGTCGTCTACTATTCTTTTTCTCAAAGGGATTTTACTTCTCAGATAAAACGCAGGAAGAGGAGGTAAATCCACCTAAGGATGGAAAGGAGCGCCGGGCTCCATGACTTTATTTGAAGCTGCGACGTATTGGACTGTATCCTACTGTATCTTGCGACATCCTGCGCCGCCCGCGCGCCCCTCCGCGCACCCTGCACCCCCTCCTCAAAGTTCCCCCGGGCATTCTGGCTCTCCGGACCCGGGAGGAAGTGCCCAGACTGTTGACAGTCCTGGCATCGTCTGAGTTGCCTCTGCCGGTAAAGTTGGAGCTATGCATAGTTAGGAAAGTGGAATGTAAGAAGTTAATAGCTTTAAAATAATGGGCCAACCACTGGTTCTGCTAATGGTTCAGGAACTATTTTAGAGGGGAGAGGTCACACTGGGCAAACACCACGTAGCCAAAGTTATGCAGCCGTGGATTCTTGCACAACCCCTCTTCAGTGGCCCTAAACACACCCAGTGGTAACAATAACTTAGATCTGACAGATGCAAGGGCAATTCTAGTCAATACTCAAACGAACACCACTGGCTCCATCAGCCTAGTGTTTAAGAGTGTTCTCCTGAACACTACCGTGAATTAGGGTAGGGGCACGTGACAAGTGAAGTTGGGGCTGGTATGTATCACCCATTTTCGAAAAAGAGCAGGCTCTGTTGAGAAAGAAAGAAAATATTTACTGGGAACTTGAAAGGTGGTGTTTACATTTGGTGTTTGTTCTTTACAGCTCTAATAGGGTTGAAGTTTAATTTCTATTGATCCGAGACTGTCAAGATATCTAGCCCTTTTGTAGTTAAGTTGGAGGAGCTATTTCAGTGAGTTGCTTAAATATATTTTAAGTAAAACTCGAACGGCCTATTAAAATTTAAATCTGTACCCTCAAGTTCCTGAGCCAAAATTTTAGAAAAGGCCCACGCCCTTTATTTTCTGTTTTCAAAGAGAATTCTCAGCAAGGAACAATGTTCTGGTTTGACTCTGTTGCCTGGGGCAAGTTCCAGCCCATGGGTCCCAATTTTCTTGCCTGTAAAATGACAGTATTTGTACCGCTTGCTTGCTATAACCTTCCCCAGGTCCAAGATTCTGTGAGGGGAAACTGCAGATTTTTGTGACACTGTGAACAATAATTTACAAATATGGTGACAAAAAAGGAAGAATAGTTTCCATTCTCTAACACTTACTTCCTTAACCTCTTGTTAAGTTGATCTTCATCAAATTGAACAGTTCTAATGTTCTATCATTCTGAGAAATGGCTATGAGGCTGTTTCTAGGTGTATTAAATGTAACTTCTCTTTCCTGAACACTTGCTTGTGCCTGTCACTGTGAAGGGAAGTTTGGTACCAAGACAAGCACTGAATTCCCAGTCCTAAAGTGCTGTTCTGATTCCACCTCCATTTAGTTAACTCTGACCAGAAGCATGTTGTCCTCATATGTAAAAATTAGAAATCAAATTAAAAGAACTTTAAAGACTCCTGGAGTGTCAAACTTCTGTGATATTGTTTCTTTCCTTGCCGTCTTCACCTTGTTCCCAAATGTAAACCTTAGTTATAGTAAATGTGCTTTAGGTGTATTTATTCACTGACTCTGGAACAGAATGCTAGCAATCTGGGTAGATAGACAGCATTTTTGCAGCATGTTCCACTCTCTCCCTTAATCCTGAAGAAGGAAAGGCAAACATTGCTGTTGTGGAAATCACAGAGGAAGCATGCATGGGGGAGTACTTCCAGACTCTTCAAACCCCAAAGCAAATATGATAATCTCCAGATTATTCCAACCCCAGGAACTGTGAAATTTAATAACAAGAAAATCCCAATAAACTTTCTCTTAGACTGTGTTATTTCTTAAAACACAATTTCTGGCCTCTCAAGACACGTTTTGCGAGGTTTCCTGGGTGTACTCTGAAACTGACCCCATACTTGGAAGGTAGGAGACCACAGAAAAAGGCAGACCATTCCAGATTGGTAGGTGGCATGTTTAATAAGCAAGGGAACTTATGAGGCTTGTTTTGGGCAACTGCAAGATGAGTTGATTTCTACACTCACCTACCAAATCTTGAAAGTTTATGTAGAGGTCTTACCTGGTTTCAGTAACAGGAGGCCTTAACAGGGTTTAGTCATGTACCCAGTTCAGATAGTCTTATCATCACATTTCTATCTCAAGGCTGTATCCTTGGAGCAGCTTCTGGGAGTAGGGAAGGCAAGTGGAGTACACATTCTAAAGCACAGAGTATGGGATAAGGAAGCTTCCGATTGCCCAAGTCCAGCTCAAGGGCCACACTGGACCATCTGAATGACTTCTTTCAACAGCCAGATGCTTTATTTTTGAGCTCCCACAGTATCCTCTCCACAACCTCATGACATTCACAACTATATTGGCACTCTGCTTAGTTGTGAGTTTTTCACACCCCATGCATCTGTTCACCCACCCACAAATACCTATTGAATACCTACTATGGGCCTGATACTGTTCTAAGCATTTGGGAAGCAACAGTGAACAAATAGACTAAGATTCTCTTGGAGCTTTTTTTCTACTAGGTGAAGAAAAACAATAAATGGGGCTAATACAAACCAATATCTCTGCAAGTTAGAAAAAGGAACATTCTTTAGGGAATAGGCAGCAGCTAATGTGAATTAGGAAAAAGCCTCTTCCTTCAGTCAGACTTAGGCACCTACTAAGGGATACAGCTTTGGGAACAGGAGTAAGCTGGATTTCAGGGCTCTCTCTCCCCTTCAGTTGGGTGAACCACCTTACATTAAGTAACAAATTATATGGAGAAAAATAAAGCCAGATAATAGATATAGAAAGTGATATGGGGTGGTGGGAGGGGGGTGCTAGCTTACATGGTGTAGTTAAGGAAGGCCTCTCTGAAAAGGTGGCATTGAACAGAGACCTCAGAGAAATAAGGGAGCAATTCATGAAAATGTCTAGAAGAGCATTAACAGCAAATGCAAAAGCCCTAAGGCAGGAGCAGTTTAATGGATTCAAGGAACAGCAAAAGGACAATTAAGAATGAGGAGACAGGAGAATAGGTCAGCAGGGCAACAGGTAAGTGGAAGAGCAGGACATACAAGGCCTTATAGTCAATCCATCCATCTAAACACCCACCCACCCACCCACCCAGTGAATACCTGAATGCCTCTTAGGTGGCAGGCCCTGTTTGATCAGCTGTGAGCACTTCGTGAGCAAGAGCGTTGTGTTCACATTGAGCTGTTAGCATTCAGCACAGTGCCCAGCTCACTATCAGTGTTCAGTAACATTTAATGAACTGAGTTGTCTTCAGAAATCTCCCTTAGTAGAGATGCTGGCCCCTCGGTGTGTATATCAGTTTCCTACTGCTGCTTTAATAAGTCACCACAAATTTAGTGGCTTAGAATAACACAAATTTATTGTTTCATGGTCCCAGAGTTCAGAAGTCTGCAATGGCTGTCACTGGGCTAGAGACAAAGTGTCAGCAAGGCCGGTTCTTTGTAGAGAATCTCAGGGAGAACTGTGCTTTCTTGCCTTTGCCAGCTTCTACACTCCACCTGCATTCCTTGGTTCATGGCCTCTTCTATCTTAAGAACCAGCAGTGTATCATTTTAAAAATTAACTCTTTCCACTTTGAAACACCCTTTGGAATGATTATATCAGGCCTGTCTGCATAACTTAATTCCCCTCTGCCATATAACAAGAATCATTCATAGATTCTCAGAATTAAGAAATGGACCTTGGGGGTCTGGTATTCTGCCTACCAGTGTTTAACATGACTTAAATGCATAAGTTTAAAAACATCTGGAGGTGACACATAGGGAGCCCTTACTACCTATCTCTTCTCCTGGCTGTTAAAATCTTACATTATTAGGCTCTGTGTTGCTCCTTTCTCCTTTTGACAGATCCTCCATTTATAATCAAGTATATCCAGTCACAGTTATTTCCATTTTAGGGTCTAATTTATAATAAATGAGCATAAATATCTCTTTTCTTCTCTTTCACTCATCTCCATTTCTTGGGGATATACACCTCTAAGGAGCATTTCCATCTGCTGGAACCCACACTGATTGCTCTTTCAACCAGCTCCTATGGCCCAGTTGTGGCAACCATCGTAGTGGAGCTCTTATCCTTTGTTTCACAAATATACTATACACTCCCATAATGCTTGACAATCCTCGGCCCTGAGCTGGTGAACAGAAACTGCTACTCTGCAAATGCCTGAGTCTGTTGCTTTTTCCAGCTCACTCTTTTCCCAGCAGTCTGCCTGTTAACTTTGCTCAAAAAGCATCACCCCCATCTCTGATGAATAGTTTCTGCTGCTGTCAGCGCCCAACATTCCACAGTTGTGTCCCATTGCAAAAGGCTATGCTTCAACATGTTCTGGGAGCATTTTCCCCACACAGCATATCATGTGTTTATCTTAAGATGGGTGGATTTAATTATTAAAAGCTTTAGAGTCTGTCTTAGGTTAATGTAAGAAAAACAAATTGATGACTCTCAACCAATGTGAAAAGGCCATTCTTTCTCACCATACACTATTCTACTTTTTTCTCTGCATTTTTGTATCACATAATGGAAGCTAGTGTGAGAATGGGAAATTTTAAAATTATCCAAACAATCCTCACATATATGCATAAAGACATTTACAGATAGGACAGTCATCACATCATTGTTAGGGCTGTAAAATACTAGATGCAGATTAAATGCCTATTGATGAGGAACGAATTAAGTAAAATATAGAACAATCATACTATGAAATATTATGCAACACTTAAAAATAATGAGATGTGTTTGCTGACAAAGAACAATCTTTAAGATATTTTTAGTGGAAAAGTATGGTCCAGAAGAGTATATAAAATATACTTCTATATTTAAAGGGGAAAATAAAATACATAGGCACAGGCTATCTCAGGTCACCCAAGAAACTTAACAGCTGTTGCCTGTGGGGAGTCAAACTAAGAGTTGGGAGTAGCACCAAAAAATCAACAACAGTGATGCAAAATGAAACAAAAGTTTATTTTTTTGCAATACCTTCTGTAAATTACAAAGGCAAAATGCTAAACTACAGCATATAACTTTTCAATATTTAACCGGAGTACTTATAATAAATATGCATCCTGAAACAAGATAAAAGGCTACAATTTGTCAAGCATCCTACAAAATTTCTCAAGTTTTATACTCTGCAGCATTTCTGTGTGGGAGCAGGAGGGGGTTGTTTTGTATTTTCTTAAGTGCTGTGACAAAAGGTCCTTTCACATTTCTTTGGAGCATTTTCAAATTACTTAACTATAAACAACTTAAGAAAAGTAACACCAAGCTTGAGAGCCATTTTTGCTTTGCTGTCCCTGGTCCTCATCCAATACAGATGAACATGTCATCCAATACAGCCAAGCACCCTCTGAGCCCAGGCAGCCCTGTGGTACATGGGCCCTGTCAGAGCAGGCTGATACTCAATTATATACCTTGGAGATTTCTGTATTCTGTTTAAATCCCTCAATAAGATCAATGCTGTGAGGGAAGCTGCAAGCAAGTTAGAAACATTTTTACCCTAAAAGAAAGTGAACAGAAATATTTTCCCCCCAAGACCTTTGCTATGCACCATAATGTTTACCATATCAGGATTTTTTTGTTTCAAAATTTTTAGTTTGAAAAATGGTTGGTATTAACAGTCCTTCCAGAGATAATTTACAATAAGAGCTGGTAGAGAGCCAGGGCACTCAAAATGATTCAATGGGTAAATAAGAGTATTTACTATATTAAGAAATGTGCTAACTTCTGAGGACAAAATGGCAGAAATATAGGGGTACTGGTGGCAGCTCATACTGAATTTGGAATACATAACTACCTTTTGCTATAGCTGGAAACTTTAAGGAAAAAGTTATATTTTTAAAAAGTCTTAAGCATGGTTACCTAAAATATTCTGTTAATATAGTCTAATGTGAATTTCACTTATTTAGGAGTTTAGATATGAAAACATCTTTAAGAGCCAATAAAAATATTGTAGAAAAAAAACACTTTTAAAAAATTGAGGTTAAGAACTATGAGGCATTTCTTTTGGCTGTAAACATGCAGTTTACTGTCCCTTGTTGAAACACAAATGTTTGGATTTCCTGAGCTTCATAGATAACAGCAGGAGGCAAGTTTGCATAGAAAATTTGCAATACATCAATGATTTACTTAAAAACTTTTAAGGACAATTTGATTTTGCTTTTAAGCTTCATATTTTAGTTAATAGTGCTCATCAAACAAAGACTGACAAGCAGGGTGATAAGATATTTAAGGCAGTTGGGGAAAAAAGATGGAATTAGTGTTTTCAAATCCACAGGATATCATGATAAAGAGCCTTAAGTATGCACCGCATAACTAGTGCCATACCAATTTGGTTAGAAGTCAAATCATGTTTTGGGATTGGAAACCAAAAGACAAAAAGAGCCCTCCTCTGCTGAACGGCACAGCCAGAGTGTAGGAACCAAAGCAGCATTTACTACATGGAGGTGTCAACATATCACTCAGTGATGACGAGGCCACACAGCTAGCCAGGTACCGAGGAGGGTGCCCACCCATGAGCACCAGAGCCAGACTCCTGGGCATGGCTGATCCCAGTTCTGGAATCCGAAGGGATGACAGCACTGATCACCTCTGCTGCTTTGAAGTCTCTAAGCAGTTCTGAAGAGGACAGTCTTCTCCTGGGACCAGTCCTCAGAAAGAGGCCTTTGGAAGGGGAAGAAGCTACGCTAGGTCACGGTGCATACCACAAGAACAATGGCAGTGGTTGCCAGCGACTCCAGATCTAACACAAAGATGGACAACAAGGGGCAGCGTCCTGCCAAAGAATCCACTCTACTTCTTCTGGGACTGGTTTTTACACATGGTAAGGATTTGCTTCAGTACTTTCTGGACATCTTCATCCATTTGGCCCTAGGAAATTCAAACAAAAGACACTCATTAGAATCTAAGTTTAGTCCTAGTACCATCTCCCCAAGGGAATGAGATGGCTGGCTGGGAAGAAGCCACTGGCTTTTTCCACCATCTTTCACAGGGATGTTAGCCCTATAGACTGCTACATTTCTATGAAGAACTGAGTCAAAGAGAGGGCTCTGCTTTTCCCTCTGGGGAATGAGGAGGCTTGGTCTACCAGAACTCCTAACAAAAGGTTTCTAGGGTCTTGGTTGCAAATATGAGCCCAGCTAGCCAAACCACCAACAGGAGTGACATAGCACTGATGGCTCTGAGAATATTCACATGCTTAGAAAAGAAAGCCTGGGCTCCTGCTTCTGATGGGGGGACAACAGCCACATCTTCCTTCATTTCTCAACAAATGATGAGGTGCTCTCAGTAAACAGCATAGGCCTTGTGACACAAAATCCAAAGCAAAGCAAAGGCTTTCCAATGTCAAGGATTCTCCTCAAATTCTCATTGGTTCTAGTGGTTTAATGATGGGAGTCTGGGTGACATCTGCTACAGGATTTCTTTAGGATACCCAGGTACTTTGCAGGGTGTGACCATACCTGCACAGCATATAGAAGATGCATCCTGTAAACTGATATGACCTCCTGGTGGTGTTTCTTGCATTCCTAGAAAGAGATCATTTGGCTTTGTTAGAGCTTTAAAAAGAAACAAAAAACTACAAGAAAGCTGTAGTCAAAATGATACCCAAGTGATTGCCTCCAAATGCTAGCATATAAAACTTTAAAACTGCGCGCTAACTTAACGGGATTGTATATTTCTGATCACCTGTCAATATCTTTAGGGGAAAAAGAAAGTCTACCTATTTCATATTCTGGTATGTCAGCTCTCAAAAATTCATGTAAAGCCACTATGGAAAACAATATGGAGGTTCCTCAAAAAAGTAAGAATTGATCTATCATATGATCCAGCAATCCCTCTACTGGGTATTTACCCCAAAGACTTGAAAACCCATAACCGAAAAGATATTTGCACACCGAAGTTCACAGCGGCATTATTCACAGTGGCCAGGACACAGAAGCAACGGAATATTACTCAGCCAGAAGAAGAGATGAAATACTGCCATTTGTGACAACATGGATAGACCTCAAGGTAATCATGCTAAGTGAAATAAGCCAGACAGAAAAGCTGAAAATCGCATGATATCACTTATATGTAGGATGTAGACCTAAAAACAACAAATGAGCAGGACAAACAGAGTCTCATGGACATGGACTATAGGCTAGTGGTTACCAGAGGACTATAGACAAGTGGTTACTAATGCGATGGGGGAGGTGGGAGTAGGTAGACGGGGTAAAGGGGGTCAAATATTGGGGGGTAGGGGGAAAGTGAAGCGAGTAAAGGGGATCAAATATATGAAGGAAACTGGACTTCGGATGGTAAACACACAGTAGAATACACAGATGTCAAATGACAATGTACACCTAAAAATTACATAATTGTATTAATCAATGGTATCCCAATAAACTCAATAAAAATAAAAAAATTTAAAAATCGTAAAAAGTAATTATAATCCTAAATTTATTGCAAAAAAATGTTTACATACTTATGCAAATACATAGATACCTTCACACAATGTAAATAGAAAATACATGCAAAAAGTGATTGTCTCTGAGTGGCTGAATTATAGGCAATTTTTATTTATAGGGACTTTGTCAAAGTTTTCTTTATTTTCTAACTTTCTACAATGGCCAAATACTTATTAATTTAATTTTGAAAAATCTACTTTTTTAGGGGGTTATTGATCACCCACTATATAGTCCATTGTATAATACCCAGAGAATTTATTTATTTAGCTGTCAGTGTACCAGGAAGGCGAGCGCCAATCTCAGTTACTCCTAAGTACAGTTGTTAATGATTCTATTTCTCCTTGTTGAGCTATTTATTCTAATTAATCTCAATCTTCACTTAGCTCTTAGTTTCCCAGGAAGAGCCCCTTCCTCCTGCATCATGATGAAAATGACTATCATGTATGGATAACTTCAAAAACCTACAGAAATCCATCGACACCCATTCTCACCTCCTTCCTATCAGTGTCACAATATGAGCTGTTCTTCTATTCAAGGACAACCTTGGAAACCTCAAGCTTTTGAAGTTCATGCCATCAGAAGGTATGCTTGGTACCTTTCTCAGTGTTGTTTCCTCCCACCTTTTGGTTACTGCCACTCAATCCTTTATACCTTTTCATCACTGCCCTCCTTTCTATCCCCGCTTCTGTCAACACTGGGTTGACTACAACATCCATACGGATGAGCCATCTACACCTTCGCCTCTGAGTTCTTTGACTTCAATGACTTGTTCCTCTTCCTTCCAGCCACTGACTGTCATGCCATTGGCCCTGCTTCTGTCATTATCTCTGAAATCTCAACCAGAAGCATCCTGCTTTCTGACCGCCATCTCCTATCCTTCTGGCAAACCTGGTTGAGGCTTCCTCCGCCTCCTGTTGTCATTCTTCAGACCCATCGGACACCTTGCTCCCCGTTCACTTCTCTAGCAGGCAGCCTACTGCAGCCCAGGTTCAGCTCTGCCACTCCACTGCAACTGTTCTCCTCAAGGCTGAAAAGAGCCATCTAAATGCCACATCTCAGTCCTTGCTGCCTCCTCCTCATCCCTGTGAGACTCGGTACAAGCATCACATCCCGCAGGGAGCCTCTCAAGACTCACCCAGACTGAGCACATGGGGCATCTCTCTATCAATGGATGCTGACCACATCAAGAATAAGGCAAGCCATTATATTACACACAAATTCCGTGAGGGCAGGGACTGTGTCTTAGTCATTTTTACATCATCAACACCTTGTACAAAACTGATACAGAGGAACTCATTAAACATACGTTGAATACTGCAAGAATGACTTATAAACCATTAGTACTTTATCTGCAAATCTGTGATATCTACTTCATCAGAGAAAGTGACCTGTAGAACCCAGGAAGGAGCATCTTCTTCTCCCCTGATTATCCTCCACTGCTAGAGCTGGGAACAAAACAAAGCTAGTACATTGTGGCCAGCCAGAGTTGGGACTGTAGAAACCTGAATTCGTGAGTTTTGAAGAAATCATAAAATCCAGGTCTTGTGTGTACATGAAGCTAGAGAAAGCCCAGGACAGATTAACCCTTGACTTCATGTGGAAAATGTAACATACCCTCGTCAACTAAACCCTTAACAGAGATCATGGGAGGCTAGATGAGGGCCCTCCGAAGATGTCCCCATCCTAACCCTCAGAACTTGTGAATGTTATCTACATGGCAAAGGGACCTTGCAGGTGTGATTACGAATTTTGAGATTGAGAGAAAGATGATTCTGATCATCTAAGTGTGCCTTAAATGTAAGCACAGGGTCCTTAAAAGAGAGAAGTAAGGTCAAAGGTGAGAGGAGATAGGAGGACAAAAATGGAGGTTGGAGTGACGTGCTTTGAAGATGAAGGCAGGGGCCATGAGCCAAGGGATTCAGGTGGCCTCTAAAAGCAAGAAAAGGCAAGAAAACAGATTCTCCCCCAGAGCTCTAGAGGGAACCAGTCCTGACATCTTGCCTTTAGCAAAGATGTTTGGATTTACAATCTCCAGATCTTTAAGATAATAAATTTGCGTTACTTTAAACCAAGTTTGTGCCGATCTGTTAAAACATTCATAGGAAACTAATACAGATATGAAAGGACTTTCCTGGATGAAATACTGAGAGGGGCCAAGAATTCGCTTGTTATAGAGACAAAACTACCAGAGATCCTGGCCCCCTCATAAGAAAAAGTTCTTGCCACTGTCAGAGACAGTGACGACTGTTGCAGAAACATGGAGGAGGCGTAAAAAGTTAGTGGATGAGTGAACAGGACAGCTCCACTGTCCTGCCCAATCCTCCATCTCAGAGAGACATCTAATCCAACTCATGGCAGATAACGACTGGAAATTACACCAGTTCCTTCTGCTGAGAAGAAGTTTTCAGTTGCTCACTGAAGTACAACAGTCCTTTAGGCTGAGAATCTGTCTGTTCACTCCTGCATGCCCTACCAGTGGAGCGGGCATATAACCTGCCTCCCCGTCTGCCCCAACCCAGGCCCCAGAAACAAGTCCACTCACAGCCAGCTGGTTCTGCAGCTGTCGGACCTGCTGCTGCAGCGCTTCCAGCTGCTGACTCTGCCTCTTGGAGGAGCTCGCCGAGTAGGAGAGCTGCGAGAGGCTGTTCAGGGCCTCCTTCAGCTTGGTGACTTCCTTCGACATCTCATTTATCTAGAGAGAGAGGGAAACCGTATCAATAGGCAAGAACGTGCCTGCGGAAGCGAAAGTCCGGGTATCTCTAAGCTTTGAACATGGCTTCTGTTGGCCTCTGAAACTGGAGACTTTGGAACAATTCCGTTTTATATTTTAGGAAAACCCATAAAATGAAACAGATAAAATCAGATACACCAACAAAGCCTTCTAGGGCCACTATACTCAAACAAGGGCCCCTGATTAAACATTGTGCTTTGATGCATGAAGGTAACAGCAGCTATGACACTGATTTCCCTTTTCACCCTTAAAAGGGGGTACTGTTGAAAGAATGAATCAGAAATAGGATTTTAGGCATTCTTTTTAGGAGGCAGCTATATCTTATTCAACATTGTTGACATAGGCGATTGGAATAAATTCTACGAATCCTGATCTCTCTGGACATCTTGCTTTTAAAGTAAACATGACTCCCCCCTCCACCTCCCAAAGCCTGCCCCTTTGGCTTCAGAAGCTCTTATGAAAGATTCATCATAATAAAGGATAAATAGTGCTCTAGTTGATGCCGTTCAGAACATAAGACCCAGGGGACCCGGAGGCAGAGCAGATTTGGGCATAGAACTATCCCCCACTCCTTTTTTAGCCTTCCCCCTTCCTCCACACCACACCCAGCCCACCTCTAATCACCGGCAGCCCACATTCCTCCCTTCCCCTCCTATACACCTTTGACAACGAGGGCCAAGGAGAGCAGTTTTTGTACTGACTCAAGGAAAAGCTCACGGAGCTTAGGGAAGCAGATTAAGTCTGGGAGTCCTTGGGTTTACATATGACAGAGGAATCTGTCTGGATTCCAAAAGAGCTGAAGTTCAAGACTGGCCACAAACACTTTTCACTTTGTGGGTTTACTTCTGATCCCTGACATTTGGCAGGCTTCCGTGAAATAATTTTTAAAGAAAAAATATGCACAACATATGTGAAAATGCTTGAGGATAAGGGAAATGGTAGATTAGTGTTTTGTTTTGTTTTTTAAATAAATGTCCAACCTATATTCTAATGTGGCTTTGGGGACAGATGGAGTCATGTATGAAGCTGCTGAGCATTCACAACAGGTTAGTGCTAACAAACGCTAAAAATACTAACTATACTGAAGGTTGAAAGGCCTGGGGCTTACTCGCTAGAAAATCAGCAGCTAGAGAATCTCACCAACCTTCTTGTCTTTATCCTCCTCCAGTTTTGAAGAGCTCTCTGAACATCTCTTCATCTCCGCAAGGTCTTCCTGAGCATGCTGGAATTTTTGCACAAGTTCATTTACTTCCTGCTCTTTGGATCTCAAGAGAGTCTGAACAGTTTCCCTTTCCCTTTTCATCTGCGAGGCTTCACTTCTAATCTGGGCAACCTCTGAATAGGCCTTCTCTTTCTCTTTTACGGAATCCTTTAATTTCGATGCCAACACACTCACTTCACTTTCTAAAGCCGACTGGAGCTTTTCATAGGCAGACCTGGGCACCATGGCCTCGGTCATCGCGGCCTTCTCTTCGACAAGCTGTTTCTCTAGTTTGGCCACTTCCACCTCCTTGCTGGCAAGGTGCTCTTTAAGACCGCTGATTTTTTCCTCCATCTCTTTGGCGGTCGTCCGCAGCGTGGTTATCACCTGCAAATGTTCTGTGATGGAGACAGAGTTCTCTTTCTGGGCATCTACAAGTTGTTTGAGGTGAGTCAACTCATTTAACACTTTGGAGTACTGAGACTTCATTTCGGACAGTGCCTCTTCTGCCTTAGCCCTGGATACGTTCGTCACTTGCATCAGTTTTTCATGCTCTGCTTTATGGATATATTCAGCAGTTATGTCTTCTAGAGATTTCCTCTTCCTATAATCCTCCAGTTCCGCCTGGGCTTCTTTGTACAGCTGGGACAGCTCGCTCACCTGTTTGTTGAGTTCATCTATCATCCTGTTCATGGCCTCTTTCATGTCCCCAGCTTCATCACCAGCTTCCTGTGTCATCTCACTTTTTAGTGTGTCTTTTAATTTCATGATTTCTTCTTGGGCCTCTTGGTATTTCTCGAACAAAAATGCTTTCTCCTTATTCATATTCTCAATAACAGAGCAATACGAACTTTTCATTTCCTCATACTCTTCCACAGGTGGCTTGATCACCACACCTGTCTCCCTCTCTATAAGCTTTTCCTCTAACTCTCTCACTTTCTCTTTATTCCTTTCGCTTTCTTCTAATGCATTCTGGAGATCCTGCTTGAGCACACCTACTTCCTCCTCCGTGATCCTTAGCTCACGGAGGTGTGAATAACTATCCACGCTCTCAGGTGACACGAGGCCCAGTTTCATCTGCTTCTGCACACTAAGCACTTCTTTCATTGCCTCCTCATACTTGCTCTGAGTTTCTTTAAGCTTCTGGCTGAGGTCGGAGCCATTCTCAGAAATCTCGGCATTGTTTAATAAGCACACCGACTCTTTCCTCCTGGACTGGAGCTCAGCCTGCAGCTGTTTCCTCTCTGCCTCAGAGCTCTCCAGTTTCTTCTGCACGTCTTGCAAAATCTCTTGTAGTTGCTGAATTCTGACATCACCGTCAATCGTGGAATGTGTTAAGACAGATGGAGAGGGCTTGGAGTCTGGGGGAGAGGTGTCAGTAGGTCTGCCCAGGGCTGGGGCCACGTCAGTGTGAGTAGTATGGTAAGAGTCGAAGCTCAGGTCAGCTTCTGCCTCCCTGGGTGTTTTGGCCTGGGAAAAAAGCAAGAACGAATGGCACCAAAGGTGTGGTTAGGTGACCGCGCAACTGCAATGCGAACAAATCCAAACTTTACGGGTGGGAGAGCAGTGTGATCGTTTTGCACAGGTACTTTTGCCTCATGAAAAAATGGGACATGAGAATCGGATTAATGACACTAAGCCTATTCTGTTCTCTATTCGAACAGATTTTTTTGTGCCACTTAAAAAATACTAGATTTGTATTGGCCATAAAGCCTCTGACTCAAATTTCTCCTTTATACCTCATATTATTCTAGTTGCTGAGAGGGACAATGGGCTTAATACAGCTATTTCTTATCAATTTCTTAAATTTTCTAAATGATCAACTTTACTAAATGAATGGCTAATCACATCTATAAATATACATACACATATAATTTGTTATATTACATACATATACTATGTATATAATTATATATAATTTACCAATTTATCAACTTACAGAAATAGGGCTAACAAATAACTCAAGAAACAAATAATGTGAAACTATAAAATGTTTAAGGCTAACTATATTAAAAAAGAAGAAGAAACTAATGTAGATGTTTAAAACAAAATATCATCTGACTAACCCTGGAAAACCCAGTAGCTCGACTCTACAGAATAGTCCTTGGCAGCAGTCTATTTACCTACCTGTAATTTATCTTGTAATTCCTTATTGTGTAAGGTAAGAGAAGCAACTTTTGCTTGCAATAGGACAAGAATATCTTGTTGGTCAGCTTCAGAACTTATATCCAATAAGCTATCAGCACCTTGGAAAAGAGAAAGGCAATTTAAAATAATACTTAAAAATTAAACTGTTTCTCTGTCCTCTAACGAATTCCCTTTCTGCCCCATCCAGTTCTTCGGAGTCATGACTGCGAATGAAAGCCCCCACCGGGTGGATAAGTGAACAGCAACGCTCAGGTGCTGGGGTTTCCTTACAGGGATATTCATTCCTAGAACAAAATCTAGATGCCTAGATGCTCAGAAGCGCATCTAAAAAATGATGGATTTGGTCATACATTTTTCCATTCACTTGATTAAGTGTCATACCTTGTTTGTTTTTTTTTATTCCTCCCATGCCTAATTAGTCCCATTCTGTGACTCTTTTTAGAAATATCTCCAGAATTTGGTTCACTTCTTATCCCCACCACCATTACACTAGTTCAAACTTTATCCCCAAACTGCAAAAGGCTTCCTAACAAATCTCTCTCTTTCTCCTCTCCCTGGTAAAAATGTAGCCTACACAACACTGTCAGACTAATCTTCCTAAAACATGCTTTGATAGGGTCATTCCTTTGGTTCAAGTACTTTAATTGCTCTCTCTACAAAAATATTCTCCAAATTCCTTTATCTGGCCTCTATGATCTGGCCCTAATCTACTGTTTCAGGTTTATGACTCATGGGATCTTTCTCTAGTATCCCATATTCCTCAGATTCAATGTGTCTATCATACCCTCCATAGTCTCAACACAAAGTTGTCTTTAATTCTTCACCATTCAACTGCCCTCACAGCATTTCTTTGGCTACCTAACTCTCAGGCATCTTGCAAGACCCACATCAAACTTGACCATCTCCTTATAGCATTTGCTGACCACCCTGGTATGCAGTGGTCTGCTCTGAATCCCACGGTAAACACTGTTGGTAAACCACAACTTTTTAACATCCTACTGATTATCATGCTGAAATAGCATCCAAAGCAATGCTACTCAAAGGGCTCACTGATCAAGACAAGAAACTTGCTCCAGAATGTAATTCAGGGTACTGCTCCTTTCATCCAGAAAGTCTTCCTATGAAAAAAACCAAATGTCATCTGGACAAAACCATGTGCTTAGTGATACAGCAGGATGACCTTCTGGTACAAGCTCCTTACTGACAACAGTTTACAGACTACATTCTGAAAAGAACGTCTCTAAATTTTATTTTCTCACAGCCATTTAATGCAAAAATAAAAGCTTTAATCTTAATTTAAAAGGATGCAAAATGACATTTCTTCATAGAAACGCTTTCTCCTGATGCCTTGTGCCTAAGCTACAGGTTTATGTCATTTAAGTTGTGCAAGTACGGAATCCATCAGGTAATTGGGAGCATGACTATCATTGCACCAGAAATTACTTCTAAGGTACATCGGATGGACTTTTAAGTAGCTAATGTAACAACTAACTGTCCAGTTATATTGACATCAATCTATGCCAGGAATTAGAAAGTTTAATATTTCTAAATTCTCTATGTTAAAGGCTCCAAACACATGTGAAATGCTAAGACCAAGAAACTGAACTGGACCTTTGAAATAATCTACTCTGCAGTTTAAATTGATTCTTAGAGGGCAAATCCGCAGGCTGGATTCTTAATACAAGGACTTAAACCCTGTCTTGGTGAAGATGACCCGATGGTGTGTGATTTCGTTAATACTCTATCTTTACCTGTGTCTATTTACATTCCAAAGTAGAAAAGTTAGATCGTGGCTGCCAGGGACATGCTCAGTCAGCTCTCCCTGTAGGAAGCAAGCTGCTGCTCACCTTGAAGGACTGCTGCCAGCTGAGCACCTGACAGCCTGGAGACCCCGTCTTAAAATTTTAAGAACTGTAATTTAAGAACTTATTTTGTAAGAGAACAAATAACAAGATCTGGCAGCAGGTCTAATGACTGCCAAAACGTCTGGTAGAAATAGCGTGAATGATATTTCAAGATACCTGCAATAACGGTAAGGTGATATGACATTACCTGTGAATTCCCTTGGTGTCAAAGTCACCGATCAGACCGCTTAGACCACTGGGGTTTATTGCCTATATTCATAACTGAACAAGGTGCTAACATTTAGTGAGGGACAACGAAAACAGAGATATGTTTTTTTCACGTCCAGGCTCCAAAACTCCTTCAAATCCGGGTGATGGCCCTTGAAGGGCAGAGAGCGTCAGCCTGTGTGGTACGGAAGCTCTGGGGCAGGCTCTCTGGCCTCCCTACATGGGTGGCCCCGCTTAACCTTCTCTCTAAGTGGATCTGGAATAGAGACTGTTCAAAGGAACAAAAGCAAATGCCCTTTCACTTACCTGCAGTACTGTCACTCCGTCTGTCTTTGTTTTCCCGTATAGAACTGATCTCAGCCTGCCGGAACACAAAAATGACTTAACGGGATATTCCCGAATGTACCATTTCACAAGAGAATCAAGCAAATTTTCCTCCTTTCTGCAATCTTACTAGAAAAACAGTTACAAAACCTCAAGGAAAGAAGATATTTTAAAATATAAGTGAATAAAAGTGACAATATTGTCTAAGGCATAATTTCTAAAACGTTAGACATTCCAGAGGGTATATATTCATGATATTTTTTGGAAATTTCATTTAGTAAGTATAATACAAATTTCTTTTAAGATGATAATAATGTTATGTCATAGCTAACTTAGTGGCTATGTCTTAAAACTTGAGATGGTAAATACTTACTTTCATAATGAAGTGTTAAATAGAAGTTTTACCTAACTGGGCAATACATTAATTAAAATAAATGAGAAGTACTTTTAGATTTATCATTTTCTAAATTAACTGCTATTAATAATTATTTGTATTTCTAAGAGAAATAGTAGTTGAAAAGACTTGTCAGAAAAGATAAAGGTAGTTTGATAAGGGAATAAAAATTCTTTTGGTCTTGGATTGAAAATCTAAAGATTTCCTCTAAACCTTTGCTCCTGAATATCTGTTATTATATTGCAAAATTTCTTGCAACTTCAAAGCCAGAGTCTTATTTCGAAAGGAAATACAGTCCAGTCGCTGGCCAGAAATTGCTACATTTCGTCTAGATGAGCCACAAACCATGATAAGGGAGATAATTTTTCAGCAAAGGAACGTTTGTAAAGGCCCAGATGCTAAAAATAAAGTGGCTCATTTTTGGCAAGCGCTTATCTTTACAAAAAGCTGTATTTTCACTTTTAAAAATATATGCTTATTTTTATTTTTCAGCTGTATTAAGGTATAATAAACCACATCCATATAAAGTTTATCATGTGAGGAGTTTTGACAGCTCTATGTCCATGGAACCATCACTATAATATTTCCGTTGCCACGAAGACTTTCCTTGTGCCTCATCATAGTCCAGCCCTGTCTGCCCTAGTCCCAGGCAATCACTATTCTTCCTTTTTTGCATTTTCTAGAATTCATACGAATGAAATGTCATGGGGTACGAAGTTCTTTGTGTATGGCTTCTTTCACTCAGCACAATAATTTTCAGACATCTATAATGCTGCTTTACCCATTATTTGGACAAATCTTGTTTTCTTTATCCATTCACTTCATGAAGAACATCTGCATTGCTTTCTAATTTGGGGATATTTGAATAAATCGGCTATAAACATTTGTGTAGAAGATATTTTGGAGATATTTATTTTGATTTCTCTTGGGTAAACATCTATGAGTGGATGGAGTTTTTCAAAGGACTTATATCATTTTTACATCACCAAGAATATGAAACTTCTAGTTCTTCCATCTCAACAATTGGTATTTTTAATCTTTTTAAACCTTAACCATTCTAAATGGGGTCACTTTATCTTTCTATATTTTTTAAGGAAATAAATGTCATTATACACTCTATTTCTGAAAATCACAATCTGTTGTTTGCCTCTTTTAAGCCACAATCATATTAGAAGATATTAGGGTACCTATTGTAAAAGCATAGCTTCCTTTCCTTGCCTTGCTTGCCCTGTATAGGTATTCATTTTAATAGTTTATTAATAAAATCTAGTTTTTAAAGTGAAGAAAATGATAGGTTGATAGAATCTTTTTCAAATCAATGTTAAATCCAACTTAAAAGAAAATGTATCTTTTCTTAGATGGAAAAGATAAATATATAATTATACCATAAAATTTCACTTCAGCATAAATTTTACTTTCATCCCAAGGGCAATTTTTTAGTGACTATCAGGTAAAGAGATATTGAATTGAAATATCTTCCCATTCTTTAAAATATTTTCCAACCACAAATCCACAGAATCAGATGGAATAAGACCTAATGCATTTTTAAAATTTTTAAAATAAATACATGTTACTTTAATAGTCAGGAAAAATTTAATTAAAATATGCAATTACTTCTCAGTAAATCAGAGAATAATAAGAATTTCCATTTGACTGGCATTATATCAAGAAGATTGGTTATCAAGTTAAGTTCTTATCTTTGTCCTTTTTATTAAATGAAGAAATTATTAGTTAATGAACGTAATTTATTTACCCTATTCTTTTGTATGGGGTCCATGCCAGGAAAAAATAATCAAGAGATGCCTCTTGATAAAAAGTTGTAAATCAATCATTGAGAAGTATATTCTGTTTTCCCCAGCATTACATAACTTAAACTAAGTTTATTATGTATCATACAATTCAACAGCAAAACTGAACACAACCCCCCTACCTTGAAGGGTGGTTCAGCAAAAAATATCGATTCCTTTCCTGAAAGTGGTGTTGAAGTTATTGATCTTGGGGAAGACACATCACTCAACTAAAGACAAAACAGAAACCACCAATAAGTAATCCTTCTTCAAGGTCTTTTCTCTCCAGTGCCAAAGAATGTAACCAATGCAAATAAATCTACTGTAATTATCCTTAAATTATTTCAGAGGTAACATATTTTCAAATCATCTACTTTGAATAATTTTTGAAAGTGTGCAGAATGTAAGTAACTTTGCTCTTATAATTTTAAGACTAGAATCAATTTTAAAAAATCTATAAAACTTCTATTGCAGGTTGAGATTATAAATGAATATGCTTACTTAAAACTGTCAGAGGAGACAGTCTCTCAACTACTGAATATGCATTATTCTTTTTAAGGCCTCTAATTCTTTTAATAACAAACCCCAGCCTGTTTTTATTTGCTATTTCATAGATATCTGCACTTCCTCCTCAATTTAGTAATCACTATAACCTGAAATAAAAACTGCTTTTAATATTAGTCAACATTAAATGTAATTAGAAAGGCAAACATATTTTAAGTGTATTAAGAAACCAGCTAAAATTAATTTTTAACTAACTGCCTCACCAGCTATCCATTCTCCCTCCCTTTACAAGAATTGTTAATATGAGGAATTAAGAGGCTAAGTTTATTACTTTAAGGAAAGTTTCTGTCATTAAGATTGAGAAATTTCCTTGAGGCTTTGTAAAAAGATCCTGTTCAATTTTTCAGTTTTGAAATAAATGAGAATCAACCTTATTTCCATACTAATAATCAAAATCCTTCATACCATAATTTGTCATTTAAAACCACTAAAGAAAATTTTAAACGTTCATTTTAGGGTCAATTCAAAGCATTTCTTTTTGGCTTAAACACAAAATGACAAAATTATGACTTTGCTGTTGTGTGTTTGTTCATTGTTGGTTTGCTTTCGTTTTTACCTGGGTAGGACTGATAGGAGGTGGTGGAGCTTTGCGTTTTTTTGGAGTTCCACTTCTTTCTGAGCTTATTTTAGAGACTTGATCATGCTGAAAGTTATCACAGTCCAAAGAATGGAGGTGGGTTAGTTAGGTTAGTAAAGTCTGAGCAAATAGCTTCATCAAACAACGAGAAAAACCTCTACAGTCCATGCACTTCTAACTTTATCAAGATCTGAAATCTGCTACCAATGTAAATAAAAATAAGCATCATGCATGCTCCAAATTTTCTTCCAGTAGCCCATGCTTTAATAGCAAGAAAATAAAAAAAACTCAAGACAAAACCAGACTGAGTTGGTGTGGAAAACTGGGAAAGTAGAGGATGAGAGGTCTTCTGACACAATTTAGGACAGAGAATACATTCACAGTCTAGCTTTCATGTTAATGCAAAGCAGTGGTATTTTCCCCACTTTTGCATTACTTCCATTCCTTTCCTTAAAAAATATAAATATGGGGGAAGGAAGAATCTCATCTCTGAAGGTTATGAACAAATAAGTAACAGTTAGTATATAATAAATTCAGTACTGAACATTTGTGTTTATAATTTTTTTCAAAAACTCTAATGTAGAAATAAATATAACAGCCAAACATCTTATTAATAAAGTAAGCAATAGTGACTCTGTTTTTAGACAAAAACTCCAAGTATTGGGGCAAACTTCTCAATTTCTGTGTAGATACTAATGACATTTTAGAAAAGCCCTAATCAAAATAAAAGGAAAATCGAAATCTCTTATTTTTCACTAAATATCTAACAATGCCATGGATATAGGGTTATAATCCATGTGCTATTACAAGTATTTAAAATATTGTTATTCTCAGTTTAAACCATATTAAACGTTTTCATAACAATAGGAAATATTAGTACATTTCAGAAGATAGATGAATATATAGTAGCAAGTTTAAAGTTATAAGCTTTGGAAGTAGAGTAAACCATTTTGAAAACATTTACCACCTTATAACAATAAACCATTTGTTATAAAGATATTTCACTCCTTATGTATTTTCGGCATTGTCTTTATCACTTTTCTAGTGGACCACAGAGTAATAGGAATATTTTCAAATTCCCACAAGCAAAGATTAAAAAAAAAAAAACAAACAACTCTCTCCCAAAGATAAATACCTGCTTTGGTTTTGTTGGTGTCTTTAAATCTATAGAGGAAAAAGTGGGGGAGAAAAAAAGAACTATAAGAACCATAATAACTCATACCCAGTTTGGGGGAGGGGGATACACACACAACATATACAATATTTAACACTTTGTTTTCCTTCAAGAATATGTTTAAAAGAATAATAAATATATCATATTGCACAAATTCCTTTACCCTTTGGGGAAAATGGAGTGGATAAACTTAAAACAACACTGGCTATTTTCTTTCACATACCAGCATCCTGAGAGATTTTTGATAATAGAAGGCTTTGAATTCCTGCATTTTCTGAGAGTTTGGAATAATGTAAGGCATTGTGTCCAAGGGAATCTACAAGGGTTAGGTCTGCACCCTTTTTAATTAAGGCTTCCGCAATGTTAGAGCTGCCGATCTCACAAGCCACCATGAGAGCAGTTCTACAGAAAAAAGGAGATACCAAATTAGTACTAATAAATTGGAGAACGCTTTCCTGGGAAATCATTTCATTCGTCTTAAACACAGGAAAAAAAAGAGTTAAGTGCTGTTAAAACTGTATGGCAATCTAGGGAATTCACAATGGAATGCTATCTGCTATCGAGATGAAATTAGGTAGTTGCTTTGTTTTTTAAAACCTCAGATTAATTCAAAACATTTAACCATATTAGGTCAAATAACATAGACATAATCTTGTAAACATAATCTTCTAAATATGATCAAATTTAATGATTGGCACAAATCTTATCCTCCTTTCGCCTCAAGCATTTTATACTACCTATGCTTTGTTAAGACTATTTTTAAAAAGAAACCAATATGTTCGCTTTCATTTAATTTTACATGAAAAGTCATAGGAATTGGCCTATGTACTTTAGTATTTAAGAATCTCACCACAGACTCAGTGATGTTCCCAAAAGTCTGAGGGAAAAAAATTATAAGTCAAAAGAGATTCCTGGTTATCAAAAAAAGGCAGAAAATTTAAAAAGCAAAAGTTAAAAAAATTCAAAACACTTTATAACAAATGATCCAAAATACAGCTGTGATATTTTCAGAGACTCTCAGAATGTGGGTATCACTGAAATCACATGATTTCTAACTCTGTGGTACCTTCCATTTTTGTCCCTGGAATTTACATCTGCTCCATGATCTAGAAGAAAGCGACAGACTTCGCTGTGGCCACTTTGTACTGCAAGAAGCAGTGGTATGTTCCCATCCTAGGAGGCAAATTCAGATTAAGATTTTAACTCAGACACCAGCTGTCAGAATTGCAAAGATCCTTGTTCTTTCTACATTTATTCCTGAATTGTCCTGCTGGTTTTACACTTGACCTCCCCGGCCATGGTAGTCTATGCCCAGTCGAGCAGCCACTACATCTTAGCGCATCTTTTCTTTCGGAATTACACTGATTGTTAGCTTTTCCTCAGGAGCCTCAGCCTCTTGGGCTGCTTGTTCCCTCCGCCATCACTCAGTCTGGGGAAGACGTGAGAGAGAGTGCAACACCAAGTATGGAAAGGCTCAGGGCACAGGTACCATGTTAGGTGATGGATGGTCCTAGAGAAATGAAGGACTTGTTTCACATGGCATCAGTAGGTCCTGCTGTCCTTTAAGTTTGTTCCGAGTGAATTATGTGCATCATGTACCCTACCATGTCTTCTTGTAAAGCATACCCTTTCATAATCTTACTAGGTATCAAAACACCACATAAATTAAGAGTTTCTCTATTATGACACTTGACTAGATAAAGAGATGGATGGAAGGAATGACTGGTTTAATAAGTTACACTATGACAATTGGCAATTCCTTTGCAACAAAAGAAAATTAGATCCCTAGTTCATTTACATAGGTAGATGAAGAATTTAAGCATTACACTATAAACAAATGAAAAAATACTAGATTATATAGGTAACTATTTCTACAATCCTAGGATGGGGGAGGTGAGGGGACCTGACTCCAATGACACATAAACAGAAGTTTGTATTCTGCTTTCTCCCTGAACACACCCTAGAAATGGGGTGGACAGTAATATTTAAGGTAGATGTATTCAAATAGGCAAAGGAAAAAGACGTTAAAATATATCCAATTATTTTAACATGGGGTCTTTTAAAAATACAATTTCTACATAAGGACAAAGTGTCCTTTTAAAGTAGAATTTCAGACACAATTCTAAAAAATGATCTCTGCAAAGTTATGATACTTTCTGGCTACAAAGTACTGAAATTCAGGGGGTATGAATTTATTTACAGATTCTATATTCTCTTGTCACATATCCCCCCATCAGGTTTAAGTGTGTGCACATCAATGCCCATACAACCTTGGGAAATTTAACCCTATACCCGAGCAATAGGCATGTAAATTTATTCTCCAAACAGTCCAGGGAGGTTACAATACCCTCGGGGTGGTCTTACAGCTGGAAAACCCTAACTGGGAGTCCCCAAGGGGACACATAGGGTGCTGAAAGAAAATAACACCACTTCAACTTAGACTTATTTTTTTAAAATTAAGAAATTAAATCTCCTGAATATTTAGGTTGATATTAGACCCCATATATATTTTAGATACAAATATATATGGAAAATATAATCTGTGAAATGTTTTATTAATGATTTGGGGACCAATAGGGAATAATGCTTAAATCTATTTTGCAGAAAAAGATCTAGATTGAAAAGCCACAGGATGTGCCAAACCCTTAGGTCTCTAAAGTCCTAGTGACTCTCAGAAGTGGCCCACAGCGCTCTAGAAACCAGAGTCCACGTCCACCTGGGCGGTGGTACTTACCACATCCTTGAGGTTTATGGGGCTTTTGTGTTCGCAAAGAGCCTGCACGGCTTGAAGGCAGCCCTGTGCAGCTGAGGAAAGGAAACACAAACTCAGTGGATCACGAAGCCACTTTCACAATAGGGGCCTTAAGCACTGCTGTGAAGCAGAAGTTAGATCTATCCAGTTTGCACCTGTTCACTCTGGTTGCATTAAAGAGAAATGGCGTCAGGGACATTAAGTAAGAGGTGTCTTCAATTACCATTTAATTTCAGTATTGGCCAGACCAAAAGCCAGCAACCGCCAGTTGCCCCTAAGCTATCATTTGATTTAGCTTTTTCACAACTAGCACTAAAAGATATTTGTAAATCTAATCATCCCAGAGTTCAGTGTCAACATGTTGTCACCTGAGGAGGTGTGACAGATAGTACAGCAAAACTTTGATAGATTAACTAATGAGCTCCAAGTCTGAAAAATCTGTATCACATGTTACCTGGAATCTACAAATACTTATGGATATCTTAGTTTAAACAGAACCTTAAGTTAATTAAACTATAATACTCATGATAATTTTTACTAGTTGTTATATGGGCAGTTGATGAATTCTAGATTTATTCCTCGGTAACCCTAGATGCTTTGCAAACTAGAAAAAAAAAAAAGTGAAAGTATAGGACTTATGACAGAAAACAGTACCAGGAAAATATGGTAACTTTCATGGCTTGAATCAGGAAAATGAAAAGTTACCGTGTCTTACGGCAGAAGAAGACAAGTAAGAGAATGAAAGTTACCTGCATAATGTAAAGCTGTTTTCCCAGAGCTGTCAACACTTTCGGCTGGGCATTTAGACTATAAGACAAAAATAAACAAATCCATATAACAAAGTTCTGTTTTATTCAGTATGAGGGGCCTTATGAGGAAGCGTATACACATGAATGAGCCCCAGGTGCACACTCCAGAGGCCGACAGTCTCTTAGGAGGAGGGAGACTCATCTCCAAGTAATTGTCAAGCAAACTGTCACCCTTTTGACACTCCACCCGCTCGGCTCCTACAGCCCTGCCTGGCCCATCCTATCCTGGTTTCCTGTCCATTACTCTGGCTATTCCTCCTCCTTTGGCCAAACATAAAACCTGAAACCGTGGTACTCCCCAATTCTCTCTCTAAGCACTCTACCTGGTAATCTCGTCCACACCCAAAGTTTAAAATACCATGTAGAAGTGAATGACTCTCAAACGTTATCTTGATAACAACAACAATATTGTGTAAGTATCCAGTTATGATGTGCCAGGCACTGTTCAAAGAATTGTTTTAAGGCTCCTAACAACCCTCGTTAGATACTATCATTCAGCCCCATTTTCAGAGGAGGAAACTGAGGCACAAAAATGTTAATAATCTGCTCAAGTCAGTCAGTGGCAGAGCCAGGTTCTGAGCCTGGCCAGGCCGAGCTGGAGCCGGTGTTCGTATGTGTACAGAACAGAGCTTGTCTCTGACCACCAGGCTGAATGACGCCCTGCGTGTCTCCCACTTCCGTTCCGCAGTCTCACAGGCACCTGGAGCACAACACAGCCGAATCTTCTGGTTCCTGGCCCCTCTCGGCCCTCAGCCTGACCCTCCCTGTCAACAGCACCACGCCGATCGAGTCAATGAGCCAGAAACCACCGAGGCATCTCCGATTTCTTCTCCTCCTTCTACATCTAATTTTCCACTACATCCAGTCAACTTTGTCTCCGAAACATACCCTGGATCTTCTGTTTCTCTATTACGACTCAGTTTAAGCCAGTGGCCTCTCACCTGGACAGCTACAAGAGCGTCCCAGTGAGTCTCAACAGTTCTGCTTGTCCTTGCTTTAATCAATTCTGTAATCCAGCTAGAGCGATCTTGTAAAGCTGTGAATGTCACGCATTACTTAAAAGCTCCTCACAGTTCCACTGTGTACTAAGATGAATTACAGTCTCTCCCTCATGACATACAAGGCCTGAACCCCACACCTTTCTCTTCCTCCCCTGCTTTGCCCTAGGCCCACTCACGGGCTTTCTTTCCTCCATCTAGTTAGTACCTTTCCTGCCCTAGGCCTTTGTTCTTGCTGCTGTGTCAGCTTGGAATGCTTTCCCCTTAGCTCTTTGCACTGTTGCAGTCTCCTCTTAAATATCACCTCCTCCAGGAGGCCTTCCCTGAACACCGCCCCTCACTCCTCTCTCAGGTATGCCTTCAGTTACTTCTTAGTGTTGGGCAATTTGTAATGCATATTTGTGTACTGTTTACCAGATTGAAAGCTCCACCAAGACAGGGGGATGAGGGGGTGGGGAGGGGGGCTGCTGTTTGTATGCATGCAAATGCTCCATACAGTGCCTGGTGTCTGGGGAACACCTGCTAGAAGAAAGAGTGGAGGAAATAGCAGGCTGTGAGGGGAGGAAGGGAGTTCATTTGAATTTGAAGGACTTCACAAGGCTTTATTTGCGCTCCTTGACTTGAGGAGGCAGAACTCTGAAACGCTAGCCACTGGAGAGGGCAGGTATTTCCAGCAGACAGGTAGTAAGAGCAAAGGTCTAGCGAGTCCAGAGAGAGGAGCAAATGCTGAGGGCCCGGGGGTGGTAGATAAGAGGGGCCATGCCACAAATGGCATCCATCGTTCGCTAAGACAGGGGGTAGAGGAATGACTAAGGAAAGCAGCCCACGAGGAGGACATCGAAGCCTCAGGTTCTCACAACCATCCAGAGAGAACGGCATTCAGTTTATAAGTTCAGGGACACGGGAATAGGGAATAGGCAACATTAAAGGGAAATGTCTGCCTGCCCTTCCGTGGTGAGAAAGCGTGGGGATCAAGTTACAACTTACCTTGCTTCCGCCTAATTTTAGACCAGCACAAGGAACTGTTCAAAGGCTTCAAAGATTCCAGGGGAAAACCAATCCATTTGCATAGCCAGATACAAAATTACACTGGAGGCCAGACTATCTGGTCCTCGCCCATGAGGATTTCCAGCTTGTCAAGTTCATTCTCCCTTAAAATCAGAGCCAGATGCAAAGTCTGGATAGCCAAGCCAGGATGGGAATAGAGATTTAAAACACATCTAAGTTTAATAAACTGAGGTAAGACCAAGGGTGCGGAGTCGGGGCACCTACCTGGTCAAGTCAACGATTTTCATTTATTCAAAGTGTCCAGTCCCAGAGGAGGCGGATAAGAAAAGTTTTATTTCAATTGTTTTCAGGGAGAAGCCTCATAATAAAAATAATAATAATAATCACAGATGTTGATCTATTTATCTTGAATTTCACTTCAAAGACCTGTGAAGGCTAAGCATTCCTGGCACTGGCGGTAGCTTGCATCGTGTAATGCAAGACAAGAAGCTGTGTGATCAACAGAGCAAGACAAACTAAAGAATGTGACCACACTTCTGCATTAGAATTGCAAAGCCAAATTAAAGCAAGATGCTCGGGTCCCAACAGCTCCACAGAACAGACAGTCCTCCAAACACATATTTTATTGCTCTATGCTGTTCCTGAAAACAGCCAGCTTGCATTTTGACTGGCAACAGCTGGATGTTACGGTAAGGACTGTTACTGGGATTTCATTAAATATTCATCTTTAAAGATTTACTGAAGTCGTCACCCTAAATGATCATTATAAACTTCCTGGCAAGGTAATCGAACCAGAGAGTTAGCTTAAAATTATAAAGAATAAAACCAAGAACTTAAAAACTAAGAACTAGAAGCTCATCGAGTTGTATATAAGCAAATAATGGTTGAAATTTGGCTTTGCAATAAGAGATGAGTTCTACTAATTGAGAGAAAGAATACTAGGATAGTGGAGACCCTATATTGTAAGGATCTCTGAAAGCATGAAAAAATTTTTTTAAGCTGACTATTTAAAGGGCACAAGTCCCTTAGAAAAGAAAAGGAGGAGCTGAATAAAGGGGAGAAAAAGACTGGATTCCAGGAAGCGACTACAGTTTTGATTAGGACGCTCTTCCTTACCAGTGCAACTGCTATGGAAATAAATAATCTTCTCTTTAGCTGTCGCTTCAACAATGAAGCTTGTTAGGAAACCCAGGTTCTGAACTAGTGTTGAAAGGAAGAGAGAGAGAGAGAGAGAGAGAGAGAGAGAGAGAGAGAAAGAGAGAGAGAGAGAGAGAGAGAGAGAGAGTGTGTGTGTGTGTTCTTTCATAGATAAGTTTACTTCTTAATTTTAAAAACGACATGTTTATAATTTTAAGCTGTTGCCCTTTTTTACCTGAAGGAGCTTCTTGATGCATTCGTGGTGGCCATTCTTGGCTGCGAGGTGCAAAGCACTGTGTCCTAATGGATTCAAACAGAAAATGGAAAAAAAAAAAGCCACACATTTTAAATTTCTTATCTCCGTAATGAAAACAACTATGAGGAAATAAATTGTTCTACAACAAAGATGGGATTGTTACTGAGCGTAAGGCCTCAATTTCTTATCTCTAAAGTTCAGTGTGACAAAAGCGGGGAGAACGCAGAGCATCCTGCCCACTGGATCATATTCACAGTCCCCTCCAACTGCCATTCTCTTGGGGTACGATTAAGCTCTGGGCTAGAAGCTTGTGGTGGACTCAATACGAAGCTTGGAAGTTCACTGGCAGCTGCCATATGCACACCAAATGTCCTTGGTCCAGTCCCACCACACTGTGACTACCACAGACAGGCCTAGGGATGCAATAAAGGCAGCGGGGAACACACCTAACACCCACACACGTCCATCTCTATCTTTGATCTCTCATTTCTCCCTCCTTTAAATGTACCCCAGGCCCTGAATGAAAATTACATGGAATTCTCAGATATTCAAATGTCTTATGTAGAAGGAAAAGAGTTATAACCACACACTCTTAAAGTAGCATTTTTTTTTTTTTTTTGCATTTCCTTTGTAGAACACGACCCCAGCATGAGGCTCTCTGATGTGTCTGTGGACAGATGACTTTAGGAAATCCTAATGTTACACCCGACTCCCCCAATGGGCCTAAGGCGTCTATGGAGGAGGTGCTTGGGGCAGCCCTGGTTGGTTTAGGAACAGTGGGCCCCCACCCCAGGGCCTTCTCAGATTGCTCTCTGCTCAGCCTGGACTCTCTCCCTCTGGGATAACCAGCCAGCTTGCTCTCTCGCCTCCCTCCAATGCCACTGAACCACTGTCTTTGGAAAGAGGCCTTTCCTGACCTCCTCATTTGAAAGTCCAGTTCCTACCCAGCCCTTTCTATCCCCACTCCCTGCTTCACTTCTTCGTTCTTCATAGCACCGAACATTTTCTAACACTTCCTTCCCATCCACTCCATTTTTCTCTCTGCACTGCACAGACATGCATATTTATGTAGTTAACTGTTCTTCTTCCCTCCTAGGGAATGTTTGTCTTATTTCCTACTGCATCTCTAATGCCTATGACAATGCTGCCACACAGTAGGCCCTCAGTACATACTTGTTAATTTGAATTGGAAGGTATGCTCATTATAAATATCTGGGGAGGGGGTTGGAGAGGGAAAACCAAAGTTACACTGCCAGCCAACCCAATGCAACTAGTAAATGGAAATCCTGCATTTCCCAAGCTATTTGACTAAGATAGCCTCAACATAGCACCTGTAGACAACCCGTGCTTTGGAACACGCTCCAAGCATGATCTCTCAACTTTAATGCTATTGACATTTTAAGCTGGAGCGAGTTGTCCTGTGCATTGTAGGATGTTAAGCAACCTCTCTGCCTCTACCTACCAGATGTCTAGTTGGGACCATTAGAAATATCGTCAGATATTGCCAAATATCCCTGGGGTGAATGACAGAATTACCCCCAATTGAGAACCACTGACTTAGAGAAATAATTTATTTTATATATTGGTCCAGTTTCCAAATACCATTTCTCCTTTCTGAGTTAGTCATCACTCTGGAACACTGATCAGAAATCCACTAATTATTAGAGATTCATAGGTCTAAAAAACACCATATTTAAAAACTAGAAGGTTTAGCACCACAGCAAGCTGCACAAAAACATGTGTGAAGTCAAAAGATCAGATTCCTTCTTTTCTGAGATGAGCTGTACTGAGAAGTTTTCAGGGTATGCGGAGGGAAAGTTGTTTGGTGGGGGTGGGCTCTGAGAGGCAGGAATCCCTCCATCCCCTTCCAAAAAGAAGAGGATGAGGAAGATCAGGAAATGAGACCCTTAAAGTAGGAAAATAAAGTTCTTTCCTTCCCCTCCTCTTTTTACTGCGTGAGCCCGCCCCCTTCCTGGATGTATAATGCATGATAGTGTGAGCTCAGTCACATTATGCAGTAAATAGGCTTTGGTGGGCTAGCCTGGCTCCCAACCATCGTTTGTACCAGCGTTTCTAAGGGCACGCCCATTCTGAGTTTTAAACAAATGGCTTACAGATGAACTTTTGGAACCCATCCTGATTGTAAGCAGAAGACTGCTTATGCCATGTACACACACATTAGCTTTTGTCTATGCTGTGGACAAAAGCTGGTCTTCGTAAATAGCACCCACTGTGAAAAGGCATGGCTCCCCCAAGACAAGACAGTAGGGAGGTTTAAACAACATCATCATAAAATGAACAACAGGCTTTCATTTCACTCCAAGTGTTCTAATCATACCTGAAAGTAAGGCTGGTATTTCTAGAGAAACAAAATTCTTGTATTCTTTGGCCCTGTGATATGTTTTCCAAACCAGGAGCACTAAAGTATTTTTCACTTAAATAGTCTCAAAATCTGAATGATATATAATTCCCTGGACAACATTACACTGAAGTGAGATGCCACTCACTGCGAACGTTGCAACAAAATTCTCTTTCCAAATGCAAAATTCTCTGGAGAGAATATATTACGTTAGTGACAGAATCTCACTGTAACGAGACAGTGCAAACGTCTGACCCCCATTCAGCTGTGGATCTGTCTGGAATATCAGGAAGCCATTTCCCCACAGACAAATAACAGGGCAAGACTAACTCATGTGCACCACAGCTGAACTTGGCCTGTAAGTAGAAAGACTGGCGTCATTTAAAGGCAAGAGTTGCGGGCTATTACAGGTGGTTTAAGAACCTTATGATTGAAACACAGTCTTAAGGAGAAAGGCTCAGCCATTCTAGCTATGGAACACCTTCTCCCAAACTGCTTCAGACAATAAAAACTTATTCAATTCTTTAAGATCACTGGAGAAAACACAGCAGAATTAACTAATGTAATACAGGAATTATTGGTGGCCCCAAGAATATAATATTAAAGGGCATTTGAAAAAATTTTTAAACCAATGAAATCACAGGGTACAGAGATAGTGCTAACACATATCAAAAAGCCAAAGTTTAAAAAATGATAGTTAGAAACAGTTAGAAAAATAAAAAAAAAAATGATACTCAACTAGATAAGATTTAAAATATCTTCTTAAAAACAGGAGTTTCAGAATGCTGAATATATTTAAACAATAAAAGTATAATTTGTTTCTTATTTATAATTTTAAACATATTTAAACCTTATTCTTAGAAAAATCTCATCTTTACATCAGATTTTTATGACTGAGCCACAAGTCCATTCACCTTGCTATATTCCCAGAAGAGATACTATTAGAGTATAAAAGACTTATTTATAATAACCAGTCTTATTATTGAATATTTATCCCTTAGCCTTCCTAGTATAGATATACATAGTGTTTTATATAGAATCAAAAGATTTTTTTTGTTGCATGTGTATTATCTGAAGTATTTCCATGGCCGAATTATGCTGATCATTGTATATGGCCCTGCTGACCTCTCATAAATGAATAGATAGCAAGTAAAGCACTGTAAATCATATAATCATTTTTGGTTTTCCTTTATTCCAAACTAAAATATCAAATAAACTGGTTAAAATTTCCAGTTACATTTTAAATGATCCATCCTCCAAAGTGCCTCAGTTTTAGAATGGATATTACCTTTCATATGTTATCAAATTTGAATGGGATTAGGGGCATAATGGAATAGAAGTCCACCCAAAAATTGAAGCAAAATCTAAAGCAGCCTCTGGAGATCCTAGGGAAGACTAAGGGTTCTCAAGTTTCCCCGCTTCTGAGGGCTCTCTGTAATATATTTTCATACCTCACCTCTCACTTTGTTAAATTTATCTTCTTCTATGAGAAAAGAAGTGTACACACACACACACACACAGAGCCTGATAAAGCAAATGTAGTAATGTTAACATTCAGAGAATATGCTTAAAGGGTATATGGGAATTAATTCTTTCTACTACCTTTGAAACCTTTTTGTAAGTCTGGAATTATTTCAAACTTTAAATTTAAATGTAAAAGAGTTTTATTATAAAAGTAAAGCATACAAAGGAATTAGAGAGAAAATTTAAGACATAGGAGCATGACAGAAACTGCATATCATCTTTCAATCTCTGTTTCTACCTCCTTCTACAGCAAAGTCTTCTATATTTTATTGGACAAATGGCTGTCCAGAATTTCCCAGCTTCCCATAAAGCCAGGCGTGCCTACAGATCACGCTTCTACCCCCCAAAATCTGAGTGTAGCCTTTTGGGGGCTGTGTTTGCTTTCCCCCTTATTGCTACTGTGTTGCAGACTAAGAGGGAGCTATCTTGGGCCACAGAACCACAGTAACACCCCGGATAGTGGAGCAACAGGAGTGCAGAGCAGAGCTGCCATACCACTTTTGGGATTTCAACTGAGAGAGAGAAAATTCCATGTTGTTTATGCCACTCTGTTACAATGTGTCAAGTCAAATATATTTTGCTCGGCTAATAAAGGGAGTCTGAAAGCCAATGCTTCAGAGAAGCGCTGATGACAAACAGAAGATGCTTTGGGCTTTCTCAGTCTGTTAATGCTTCCGTTTAATCCTATCTCACACTCCAGGGTGCTAAATGCAGGCATTTCCCACCTCCCTACCCCCCAAAAAGCCCAGAAGTCAATTTTGCTATTTTTCTGGCAGAAGTGTTTTTAAAAGAAACAGAGAGAAATGCCAATTCTTACGTCCTTGAAGAACAGGAGCAAACAAAGCAATGAAAGGTAATGGACAAATGACATAGGTCCAGTTCGAAGATGGTGCAGTGGGCTCAGGAACCGACTTATCCAGCTGATACTATGTACCTGCGATGCTGTTTGGCAAATGGGCAATTAAGAAATGGGGGGAAAGTCCCAAAACCAAAAATGTAAGTCATGAACTTCAGCAAGCCTTTGGGTTTTCTTTTTCTGATTTGTACAATGAGAGCAGTTGGCTTGGTGATTCTCAAATACTTTTTTTTTTTTAAAGATGTGAAACCTTTTCAAAAGCCTCAGGCATAAAAGAGAATAAAGGTGACCTGGGTGAAGAAGCAATAGTCATAATGGGAACATTCCCTGTGTGCTGGGCACTGCTGAGATGCCCATGTGTGTCATCGCATCTAAGCCTCAAAGGCCATTTACAATGACCTGATTGTTGATGCTGCATGGTAATCAAACCCAAGGCCCTATTTTCTGACAGTGCTTTGCTTATGATTGTTTATAAAGCATCTATAAAAATTATCTGGTCAGACTTCTGAGCATTTCATGTGGAAGGATAGTTGTTTAAAAACAGATGCTAAAAACCTTTGCTCTACAACTTAAATCTAGACACCAAGGTAAAAAGTAGGGCATGTACCAATTTGATGATCTATAGACTTTGTGGATAAAAAGAAAAAAAAAAGGTCAGTGTAATATATTTTAAAAGCAGGCTTTTTCAGAAACTCTATGGGGCAGTACGGTGTATGGTAACAGATTTTTGTACCAGTTCTCAGCGGGCATTGGGGTTGACAATGACTATATCTCAGTAATAATATGACAATACTTAAGGTAGGCTTACTGAAAGGCCAACCCCTATAAGAGCTGAGCCATTAATTCATCCCTTAACTATCAGAAAATGTTTTGGACTAATGATAATCACTATGGCACAGTGACTAATGTCCTCATCCTTCCCTTAGACTCCGATATGCTCTCTCGAGAGGGAGAGATGGGGATAGTGATTAGCCAACGGGAAGGACACAGACATGACATTTATCTTGTTTGTTGTGACAGAAAAAAGTTTGAGAAGTGTTATTCTAGATAACACAACAGACATGTACATTTTTTTGCACACAGCTTTTTCCTTCTTTTGTTCCAACGTTCTCTTTGCATGCTTTCAAGAATTCATGAGAAGTTAGTGCCTCATTCAGACCAAAGCAAGACAATAAGCCAAGAACCAACATGCTGACCTCATTGCTAAAACTGTTAGGTGAGAGGGAAGTGATGGGCAACTCTGAGACATTTTCCACTCATGAGATGTCTTGACAGTGTGCTGAGGCCACAAAGTGCTGTGGATTCCACCAGTTTCAATCGGAGTTGACAAAAATGGACTCCGGAAGTTCCCACTGACCAGAGAGGCATCCAGGATGGGTCTTGCAGTCTCCCCTGCAGTGTTGCTTTCTGGAGGGCAATGTCACCTCAGTTGGCAGGAAGTACACATTGCACTGGGGTGTCCAGGTCTCACTGCCCAGCCAGGCTTTTAAAAACTGAGTTAGAGCTCTGGTAGTAAATATAAACTCTACCTACATGGCGTTACATGGCCACAAAGTACTATGCTTCTTTAGTGCAGAAAATAATACTGGTGAAATATATATATACACACACACACACACACACACACACACACACACACACACACACATATATGCATATATACATATATGCATATATATGTGTGTGTGTGTATATATATATATATATATATATATATATATATTTTTTTTTTTTTAGAAAGGCAGAATGTAGAGTTTATTATATAATGTCATCTCAGCTATGTAAAAATGTGCCAGGAAAACTCTGAAAGGAAATATTGCAAAATAGTACAATTTGTTTCTTCTTTGTAGGAGTAGAAGCACTGGTTATCTTCTTTATAATTGTCTGTATTTCTTCAATTTTTTATAATGAGCACATAATAGAGAAACATATTTTCCTTATAATCAAAAGACAGGAAGAGAAGATGTTTGGATATGATAGAAATAACTAGACTCCTGTCTAAAACCTATTTCTAAACGTCAAATGCAATAAAATGAAACTGTATCACAGCTCTAATTTATTTGCTTTAAGCTAATTCTTTTGGACTATGATTTTCTTAGAGGAAGCTCTTTCTACTTAAGAGGGCATGCATCCCATCAAGGGTACTTCAGCCAAACACACTGCTCGATGTATATGTGGTAGGACTTTAAAAGTGTCAACAACGAACTTTAAAAACAAAGCAACTGAGCTTGGAATTTGAGATGACTTAATTAGTACAATGTAAATTAGTATTTCCTTCAAAGCAGTCACTTAAGGAAACCATTCATTCTGTGGGTATTGCCAATTCTCAAAATATTTTTGGAGCTTTTTGTGGTGCTCCTCAGGAAAATCATTCTGTTACTTCAGTTACTCCCTATTTTTGACCAAAAATGTTTTACCAGTGACACCTCATTTGCCTGACTTGACTTCAAGTGGTTCTTGGCCTATCCTTAAAAAAACAAAAAAATAAATAAAGATTCCCAACCTCTAAAGATATTTAAATTTTTTTTAAAAAGTGCTACAGACTTTATGAAAACAATTCTGAAATACAAGGTTTCCAACTATGTTTTGAGTAATAATTCTCACAATACCTGACTGACCTATGTCCCACTCCACCCCAAAGATAATTATTCTTAAGGGGACATTGCTTTAGGGGTAAGAAAAAGGGATCCATTATGGATTAATGAAAAGCCTAGATAAAGACTATAGAGTTAGACTGATTTCCTATTCTAGTAAACACTAGCAAAAGCCAAAGATTTTCAAGTACAATAGAGAAACAAGAAACCCCCAGTAGTTGCTCTGATGCTTTGGCGTGGCCAGCAGGGGCAGAATCCCAGACTGGACACCCCAGAGGCTCTTTCCACGTAGAACAATGTTCATAAAAGTCAAGGCTCCACTAACTTTTCTCTCTGGTTGCTTTGTTCATCATTTGTCAACATTGGCTTCACAATGTAATCATTTAAGAGCTTTAAAAATAATACCAGTTGTCTGGCAACCTTCATACAATGGAATCTGAATCTCGGAGGGTAGAGCCTGGGTATATATGTGAGAGATGTGTGTGTACTGTTTATTCCTTCTCTGCCCTCCTCCCTTCCTGCCTTTCAAGTTCCCAGGTGATGCGGATGCACTGAGACACAGTAAGGGTGAGAACCAAGGGCAGCTGGTCCAGATGAGGACCATGGCTCATCCCAGCTAGCTCACAAAATGAGCTTCTAAATGACTCACTTCATTTATCACCTCATGCAATGATTCATAAAGAGGAAAAGTAGAAAATATTGCTTGGTCCATACATATAATTTTAGAAAAAAAAATTTTTTTAGATGAGGGATTAGATACATAGTCTCTAGTTGACTAACCACATATAAAATGAAAATACTTGCAAAGGCACAAATGATGAAACTGCATTAGAGCCTAGTCACTGGAGGTTTCATTTTTTTCTAATGTGCTTCTTTTCCACAATGAATCATCTTTGTGATACCTACTCTTGTTTGGCCTATTGACTTAAGAGATAAAGACCACATACCAGCAGCATCTTGGGCTGTCACATCCACGCCATGTGTAACCATGACTCTGAGACAGTCCACGTGTCCTTTTGCAGCAGCAAGATGGAAACTGGAAAATAAGTAAACACAATATCCTTAGGATTACCACTCATTAAAGTTCATCATTGCCTCCTCAATTACACTTACTTTCTCTCGCTTGAGCTCCATAAGCACCCAGTTGGTAGGTAGTATTATCGACCTCATATTAACAATGAGGAAACTGAGACTCAAAGTGGTCTGATAATTTGCTCATTCACACTTTTATTAAGTAATGGAGCAGGAGCTTGGCCTCAGGTCTTCTGACCCAAAGGCTGGGCTTGGAAAAAAAGTAAGATTCAATTATATCTTTATCTCTTCACAAAACAATGCTCAAAGAGTACCAACTAGATTCAATTCCTAAATAATAAGTACTTATCAACATTTTTTGTTGCCTAGTGTTGTTACTAAAGCCAATATTTTTTTGAAATATGCTATAAAGAGAAACTTATCTAGGTCAAATAATGGTCAAGCTTCCTGAATATTATCAATGTCAAATTCATTGTTGTGTTGTAGCTGAGTAACGATCATCGTACACAACTTTTGTAGTATGTGCCAGGCATCTTGCCTCCCACTTTAATGCATTACCTCTTTTCATTCACATCACAGCTTTTTGAGGTAAAGTGCTATTACTATATTCATAGATGGTACGTGTATTCACACAGGTACAGACAACATTAACAAAAGCCCACAATTAGGTTCCAGAACTCAATGACAGTTGGGGGTTACAAACCATACTCAGCATGTTTAGACTTGTCATTAAAGGAACAGATAACATCCAAATGCCACACCAATCATCCCCGCAGGTCCCAAGCGTGAAGGGCACAGTTCCACTGGGCATTTGGCCCAGAGGCTGGGAAAGCTAAAACCCTTAGGAAGGTTTCTACACCTTCCAGTCTCCTCCTGCCTCAGTTCTGTTTCAGGGAGCTGCCGTCCCAGGATATTTGCCACACAGCACTTGAATGTCTGTGCCTCTGAATTAAGGCCCAGGTAATATTTTTTCATAGGGTAAAACTGTCACTGGGGCCCAGGGTCACACCTAACTAGCAAATCTAAGAGGTAAACCGATTCAAACCCAAGTCAGCTTGGTCCTACACCTCTGTTCTGGAGAACTAGGCTGAGTAAAGGAGCACAAATCAACAAACGGAGATATTTCAGTTCTGGTTGCAATCAACCATAAGTTAACTATGTACTTTTGGGAAGTCAGTTCAACCTGAGCCTAAAGCTCCTGCACTGTAAAGTGTGGGGCTTGAATCAGGTGATACTGATGCTTCCTGTGGCTCTAACAGCCTATCATTTTAGCCTACCTGGCTGATGACATCAACTATTTCTGCATTTGTGCAGCCATTTATGTACAATGTTTCTTTACAAAGTCCAGATCATCATTTCACATTACAGTGAAACTTTGATCATATGGAATGACTTGGGAATGTGGTGACCTATTTAAATGGAATTCCTGATTAAACACAGCTTAACCCAAAGAACTTCCCTAAAGGGCAATACAATTATACCTCTGTTTCTCATCATTGTTGGAGTAATGCAATTTTACAATAAGCAAAGTTCACCTTTCAGCAGTGAATTGTTTAACTAGTGATCTTGGTGGAAGGTTTCTAAAATGTCCCCAACCTTAGTAACAGTATACATTACATCATTTAATTGCTCATGAGGACATGAAGTCACCGCTCAGAACCTCAATTACTGAACTAGGCTATGAATCTAAATGTCCCAGATTATTAAACTCTATTTTTAATAAAATTTTCTTCTTTTCTTCATGTTTATATGTTTGCTTCGCAACTGTTCATTCTGCTACTTCCTATGACCAAGGGAGAAACCAAAACTATCTGGACAAGGGCAGCCATATCCTACGCTGTAAGTAAGAGTACCAGGATTACTGATTAGCATATGCACACTCACGTGTGCACACATATTTGACATATAACACATGAAAAGAAAAATACACATATCATAATTGTATAGCCTTCTAGATTTTCACAAATAGAACATGCTCATTTTACCTTCATACTAATAAAAAATCAGTGTAGCCAGGGACCAAAATGCCCTTCTAGTATCTACTGCTAGTGCCCAGAACCTCTCCATGTGGCCCTTTTAGTTACCAGCCACCCTCTCCATGTGATATTTATATTTTTTCCTACGTGGAGCCTTCGCAGATTACTGATGGACTGTACTCTATATAGGGTGGTGAAACTGCAGACACAGGTGACAACGAAGCATTATTGTATGCCATTTCCGTACATTGATAAATGTAGTCTGATGAATGTGATATGGTATTTTATGGGTGATTTGGGCGCTGTAGGGTTTCAAGATTATTATTTAGAGGGTCAATGGTGATTACAAGAAAGAAGGGGGACTCTATATCCAATCCTACCATAGAAACTTTCTTAGACAATGCTTTTTAAATGAAATCCTTGTTATCGACCTAAATCAACCTGTCTTTGACAGCTGTAACACGTTTTATTGAGGGATCCAATTAAAGATTTCATGGCATATGCGTTAATATTGTGTGTGTGTGTGTGTGTGAGAGAGAGATTTTGTTTTGTCCTGCCTCTCTCATTAGAATTTGGGTCAGAAAATGACTTTTCCCCCTATTCTGGGAACTCTCCAACTATTCTCCTGTAGAATATTGTGTCCTGCTGAGAAAATAGAATAATATTAGTCTTTTCCAGATTAATAATTTTCTTCTCATATAGTTCTACCTAAAGCTTCAGCATTCACTGTTCTTATAGATAAACAAAGTACCAATAAATATAATTAGAAACAGGTTATGTAAGGACAGATAATCGTGCTTGCAATTTTACATTGCTTACTTTAATACTTTTAGCTAGTAAAATCATTCTTAGTTGATGGCTGATGTGATTCAATTAAATATGCCATTATTTGAAGATGTCTGTCAAATAAGACTACGTTCCAGGTGTTTGCTGTGTTCTCTTGTCACATAAAAGCTGCTGCTCTACTTTCTAAAATACACAGGCATGGGGATAAGCATGAAAAGCAGGAAAAGGAAGAGACAGTCATTTTAGCCAGAAGTTTCGGATTCATTTTTCCAGATAAACAAAGAACTCCACTATGTATCATCATTCCTTCTCTCTGAGCATGCATTTCTGGAAAATGGGAGGAAAACTAATAAACACAATATTTAGGTTTGCTCTTGGGGAATATTCACCAACGCTGTGCATTCTGTTTTACCTTCCAGATCTGCTCTCCTTCATCCCCTGGGTCTGCGGCCCAAGAGGCAGACCTCTAATGAACTCTACCCAATCAGCTTCTTTGTCCTTCAATGGGAGACACTTGCAAGACACAAGAAGTTAAAAGATTTCAGGCCATTATGCCCTCCACTATTTCCCTGGCAGGCCACATGTTAGCCGTGAGAGTCCTCTACAAAGCCCACGCTCTGTGGGCCAGCTCTCCCAAAGCTACAGTTGCAGCTCTCCTTGGGTTCTGGCAACTGCCCTCTCCCCCGGCACCTTCAAGTGGGAATAGATTCTCACTGTTACTACCCAGAGCTACTTTCCCAACCTTGCTGATTTAATCTGGACAAGGGTTTGTAAATAGTTCCTTTTCTTAAACTCTTATCAATTATCTTATTTGAAAGTGCTACCTATTTCCTGCTGGGATTCTGAATGACACAAGCATTGGGTGTTTTGTGTGTGACCATACATAGGCTAAACTTTTAGGTTCCTGTGGATACTAGTTAATTATACATAAGTACAAATTAAGGCTTTTAAAAAATGTCTTAACCCCATCTATAACTGAATTGATTATTTAAGATATTTGGACATTTTGGCGAAAATGTGTTGATGAGAGAATGTGCCATATCACTTTAGTTATATGGAATATGGTCTGAGATATGTTGTACTTTCTTTCAGTGTTCTAGCAGAAGTTGAATCAGAACCACCACTGCTTAAGAAATGAAGAAGAAACGAAGGAAGGAAATAAAGAGGGAGGGAAGGAAGGAAGGAGAGGGAATAAAAACTATGTGCATTTCCATTGAATGGAAACTCAGGAACAAAGTTGTAGACAGTTGCAAATGACAAAAAGCCAAGGCTTGTCTAAAGCTCACACTTCAGGTGCTAACATTCTGGCACCTTTCACTGAAGTGATAATCCCCAAAGCAGGGTTTGGCTGCACCAAGTCATTAGCATTTTGCCTCTGAAGGTGAAAAAGAAACAGGGCCAACTTTTAATAAGATACTCAAGTGGAAAGTTGGATGGAAACATGATTAGTCAGTGACAGCACCTGGATTTGCAGATGACAGTGAGTAGGTTTCCTTTCTAAGGCAGTGACTGATAAATGTAGGCATCCTCAATGGTGGCAGTCCAGGTGACTGATGGGCTGGGGGTCACTCCCTGTGTGGATGGCAGATGCGTATCTGTAGGGTTACCTCAGGCTTAGGGAGCAGATGGTGTCCCAAGTCAGCACACAACTAATAAGTAGCATGGTTGGTGGCCTCTAATGGCCTGTCTCGGATAAGTGGTGAAATAACATACCTCTATATAAATAGAGTTTGCAGACTGGGGTGATTTGCGGTGGGCAAAGCAGTAGGTTGCTGAATGTCCCTCACTCCCTAAAACAAAGACCATATTCTCAATGATGTTAATTCCAGGGCATTGGAATTAACCCAAGTATGGGATTGTTTTGATATTTCTATAGTTGTATATTTTTGTAAGTACTGCTATAGCTAAATATATTCATTCACTCATATATTCACTGTGATACTGGGGTATTTATATGCTAGACACTGTCTTAAGCACAGAGAAACATGTGGTGAATAAAACAAGGTCCCTGCCCTCTTGGATCTCAACTTTTAGAAGGAAGACTAAAGATAAGCCAGTAGAGTTCTCCACTGCGGGTGGTTTTGCTGCCTGCCCTCCCAGACATTTGGCAATGTCTGGAGATATTTTTATTAGTCAAGGGGTGGGGGTAAGGGGATTCTACTGGCATCTAATGTGTAGAGGCCAGAGATGCTGCCAAAATCCCATCATGCACAGGGCAGCTCCCCACCAACAATTATCTATCTAGTCCAAAATGTCAATCATGCTCATGCTGAGACACTCTGATTGTCCAATAAAAACAAATGTAAAATGCTGAAATATAATCTATTAAAACAAATTAAACAAAGACTGAAGAAACAACACAAGCAGATTTCAGTCTTTTTCTTGATAGCATTCATATACCATAAAATTCACCATTTTATCAGGTACAATTCAGTTATTTTTAGTATAATCACAGCTGTGCAACCAACACAACTGTATAGTTCCAGAACATGTTCATCACCATAAAAAAAAAAACAAAAAACCTGAACCATTAACAATAACTTTCTACTCCCATGTGCCCCAGCCCCTGATATTCACTAATCCACTTTCTGTCTCTATGGATTTGTGTATTCTGGACATTTCATAAAGATGGCATCCTCCAGATATGTGGTCTTTTGTGTCTAGCTTCTTTCACTTGGTGGGCTTTCAAGGTTCATCTGTGGTAGCATGTAGCAGTACTTCTTTAAACTGTTACACTATGGATATACCAGTTTTATTTATCCATTCATTGGTTCTGGACATTTGGGTTGCTTTTACTTTTTGGTTATTATAAATAATGCTAAAACATTCATGTACTAGTGTTTGTGTTTTCAGTTCTAATGAGTATATACACCTAGGAGTGATTGCTGCATCACATGGTAGCCATGTTTAACTGCTAAACTGGTTTCTAAAGCCGCTGCACCATTTTACACCCCCAGCAACAATGTAGGATGGCTTCAGTTTCTCCACATCCTAGCCAAAACTTGTTACTGTCTGGCAAATTTTAATTTAAAAGATGAGAATTTTAATTACAACTTGAATTTTCCAGAGGGGAAATGTTTAAGTCTTCCTTAATGAGGTTATTCGGTTAATTATCAGCTAAAATTTCCTCTTAGAAAAACATAAAGGAGAGAAAGCAAAACCAACCTGGACTATCTCTGGCTTTGTCTCTATGTGGGCTTTTACTTCTAATTTAAAAGTGTGACCTTTCCTTTTAAAGACAAGAAATGTTAATTCAAGAGTCTATAAAGCAGTATGTCTTATGAGAGATTTTGTTGGTTTACCTCTACATATAGACAGGTCAAGAATTCAGTGGAAGAGGGAGGGGTATAAAAACCTTTTATCTACTCCTCTAACCCCAAGCCCAGACAGGGTCATTATCACTGCCCGGGGATAGAGCAGGGTGGCTCTCCGGATTCTAGTGTATGTGAAGTGACAGCACTCCAATAGCCTACGTCTTGCCTACTCAAAGGGTGGTCCTTGGACCAGGAGCTTGTAAGAAACACAGGCTGTCAGTCCCAACCGCACAGTTACTGAATCAAAAGCTGCATTTCACAAGTTTCCCAGTTGATTCATGTGGACATGAAAGTGTGAGAAGCACAGCTCTAATCTAAGTGGAGGACAAGTTAAGAACCTCGCACCATCATTATTATTACCGATGCACCCATTGTTTCAAAGTTCTTTTGAAAACATAATCCCCTTAGCCTTAAAAACAATCTCACGGATATGTTCCACAAAAAGAGGAATCTATGCTGTTTTAAGGTTCATTATAATAGGGAATGTTTAGCTTTGCTTCTAAAGCTCAGCTGGGCCCTTCAACAGAGATGTAACTAAAAGGCACAAACAGAGCAGCCCGAAGATTTACATAATATGACTTTGATCTCTTTGCTGCTTATTGATATTTGGAATTTCTCTGCTTCTGTCATTTGAAACATTCCAAAGGTTTCTGTGCTTAGGAGTTTTGTGGTTCCCAATCTTTTCCCCCACAACCCTCTCTCTTTCTTCCCCTTTTTCCCTTCTCCCCTCTCTCCCACCCCTAAGAGAAGGTCAACCCACTGATGTCCCCAGCAGTCTGAAACAGCAGGTGGGTGGCCGTCTGAAGGGCAGTGGGAGAAACGGCAGAGGGAGAGTGAGTGGCCTGGGAAACCAGGGTACCAGCGCTGGGTTTCCTGTCTCGTTGCTATGTCACTGTGGTCGAGATGCTTAACTTCAGTTCCCTCTCTTCTAAACTATGGTGAAGGCAATTAAATAACAGCATCCTAAGTAATGAAAGCAGCTTATCTATTGAAACACAATGCACTAGTTATGTTTTAACTCATTACAACCTCAACAAACCTACGGATAGGGTAACTATTATCATCCCCATTTTACAGAGGAGGAAACTGAGGCACGGAAAAGCTTACCAACTTGTCCAAAGTCCCAGAACTAATAAGTAGCAGAGCCTGAATTCTATAACCTAGGCATTCTGCCTGGACAGCTGGCCCTTCACCATCATGCTAAGAAACTGCACTGCTTGTTAAATCACTCACAAACTGTGAAACACTATATCACTAACTGGCTGTGCTGCTCTTTAAAAAACAAAGTTTAAACTGGAAAAAAAATGAAAGTATTTGGTCAAAAAAGCAAACGCTGGCTTCTCACTGGGGCAGATGAGGGTTGCCAGGGCTCTCAAATAGACAGGAACACAATCCAAGCACGGAAGCAAGCGGCCTGCAACTGAGGCTTCGTTTCCTACAAAACCACTCAGCGCGTTGTGTAAACCTTCCCGAAATAAACACTTCAGGACAAGGCTGGGACAGTTCTCAAAGCTCTTAACCCGAAGGGGACCGGAACTGTTGCTTTTTGAAAGCCCGTGAGTGACAACCTGGAAAGTTCCTTCTATCTCTCAGAGTGATAAGAAACAATTCTTCTGCTTTCTGATTGCCAGCTGAAACGAGTTGGAGGAATTGCAAACTCGCAAGGTTTTGAATTTTAGAAGACTTTGAATTTTGTTAGGCATATTCATTCACGGAAAATGGCACTCAAACCAAACTCTTTCTGTCCCCTTCAGGACTACTCCAGCTCCTGATTCCAAAAGAGCTGGCACAATTAAGGCAAGAGGGCAATGGCTGGGTTCAACGGTTTCGTTTCCAGTTCCTTCCCTCGCCTCTGCAACCAATTTTCACTCCCCAAATCAAGCAAATCACCAAGCCCACACCAAGAAATGACCATACCCCAAAAGCTACCAAGACTATCCACGCCCAGATTCCCAGAGTATTAGAAGGTTCCAGAAAGATAAGCTAGTCTAACGTTCTCATGTCACAGATGAAGACACTGAGGCTCACAGAGGTCAGGAATGTGTAAAACATCAGGACTTGAACTCACTGCTCTGACTCTAAGAGCAGCTCATCTTGAATGTACCCACATCTCCCGTCTTCCTTTTTATAAAAGTCCTTTTGTTCCAAGAGAGGGATCTCTAGGGTCTGTAAGACTCAGAAATACTTCATGGCAATACCAGCTTTCTCCATAATCCCCACGGAGGTTCAGCATCTCCCCAACACGTATCATCGCCTAGACTTTAATTGCATTCCTTTTGTAAGACATCTTTCTCGAGGGGGAAAACATGACGTTAAAATCACATTAAAATAAATCAGGGAAATTAAGAATTTAATTCTAATTTTAAATACTTAATTTCTCTGATTTGTTTCCCTGGGGGGGAGGGCGGGGGAAGAAAAGAAAAAAGAAAAAAAAAATTTTTTTAAATCATTTCTTCAATTAAAAAATAATAATAATAAATAAATAAAATTAGAATTTAACTTAAAAAAGTCTTCCCCATGGTGACGGGCTCTCCACAAGGAGATCCTGGCTCCCATTCGACCTCACATTCTAGCTTCTCCATTCACTGGGCACATCCAGCACCCTCCCTTCTCAGGCCTCTGCCTCACTGTTGCCTCCACCAGGACAGCAGTCCCAGCACGGTGCATAGCTAGGCCCCTCACTCCATTCAGGAGTCTGCTCAAAAGCAGGAGTCTGCTCAGAGAGGCCTTGCTTGCCCAGGTTTATTCTTTGTGGCCCTGGCCTTGTCATTTTCTTCGATGCACCTGACGTTACATGAAAAGGCCATGTGTTTATCGGGTCTGCTCCGTTAGACTGTACGTTCCATGAGGTCAGAGACTTTGTCTTGCATACTGCAATTTCCCTAGCACACGGGAGCAGTAAGATCTCCTGGGGATAGGGGACAGGAGACAAAGATGAAGGATCACATCCTCAGAGCTAGGAAACCCTGCGACGTTTAAGCTGAGCATTAGGCTTGTCTAGGTTTGTAAATGGGGTCTGGAAATAGCACTTGGGCATTAGGAAATCACTAGGGCAAATGATTTGTCTCTTTTAGTCATGATAAACCCCCAGATTTTAGCACCTTGAGTGGAGAACAGGTGGTTTGTACTCGTTCCAGAACCTTTCTAATCCACATTTCCCTCTTCATAAATACTCCAGGGTGACTGAGAGCATCAGGGAGAAAAAACTAAGGGAAATTGACAAGGCCTTTAAATTGCATGAAAAGAATGATATATGGTGTTTATTGAATGAACGACACATAGGAAAGCACTGAGCCTGGTGTTGGGGCATTTACTATTATTAACATGATGTATAACAACTCCTTTTTTATTAATTGGGTAAGATGGAGCTCTAATCCTGATAGTCTATTAACAGCGATAGGATAGGTAACTAAGACCCATCAAATCCCACATGACTGAAGAGGCGGTGGCAAGAGTGAGCTCAATCACTTTGAAAATTAGACAAGTCTTCATAAAAGAGAAGGCAAACTGGGCCTTGAATGATACGTAAGACTCAGCGGGATGGGTGGTGGTGGTATCATCTTGGAGGACGTGAATTTCAGGGGCCCTGGTGAGGAAGCAGGACTGTTTCTAGAGGCCAGGGATGTGTGAAGTGATCTCTGTGCCTCGACCCTTGAACTGTCTGGTTGCTGTCAGCATGAGAACCTCCCGCTCCAGGTGCCCTCTCTTGTGGGGTTAGCTCGAGTGGCAGTCACTGCCTGTGTGTGATGAGACCCACACCCATCCGCTCCTGCTCTGCTTTGGATCACAGCGAACTGTGACATTTCCCAGGCTCTCCTGACCTCTGCATGCGGACGTCGGTCCAGCCAGGGGAGGGCACGGCCAGAAGACCAGAGGGAGGGGCAAAGCCAGACTGCTTCGGCCCTGAGCAACAATGAGCCACTTGAGTGTCTAAAACTCATCATGCTCAATATATTTAATCTAGTTTCCAAATAAAATATCCTGTGATCCTACCAATATTTTATCATATTGTAGTTCATAATTTCAAAGTTCAATGTAGCTCATAATTTCTAAATCAATTCTCATCAATTTGTACCACTTCTGCGATTACAAGTCTTCTCTTTAAGGTGCAATTTTACAACAAGATCCGTTCAGCTTAACATACAATACTATTTCCCTTTTTAAAAACCTTGTGAACATACCTTACCGTAAGCCCAACTTTACCTTTCATTTTCATTTTATTTTGTGCATAAGCATTATATGCACACATATGCATGTGTGTGTGTGCTAGAAAAAAAATTCACCTGGGCTCCCTGGGCCCTGGCCTCAGCCCACCTATATGCTATCATCGAGTCATACCTGTTGGGAAGCTCTGGGCTAAGAAACCTGGGGTCTCACTGTGGAGTGTCTAGGGCAGCGGTTCTCAGTTTGGGCTGACCATTCAGATCACCTGGGTGCTTAAAAACCCCATGCCCAGACGGCACCCCATGCTTATTACATAGGAATCTCTGAGGGTGACACCCAGCATTTTGCAAAGCTGTCTAGGTAATTCTAATGGCAGTCAAGTTGAGAACTACTGATCTGGTGTCAAGTGTGGCCTTGAACTTGAACTGCTCTGATAAGCTCTTGAAGAAGGAAAGGAAACAATGACCATGGCATCATCATTTTTCTTTTCCATTTGGGATGGCCTCTATTTATGTTTTTACTAACACCTACACTGTCCTCCTTCCCCTGCACCCACCCAAATCCTCTCAAGCCATTCTTCAAAACCACCTAAAATCACACTTCCTCAGGCAGGAAGCTTCTCTTTGCTATTCCAGTGCTTCGCCATCTCCATCTCGAACCCCTCGCAATTAGTACTTCATAGTTTAGCACATCATAATTCTCCAGTACTTTCATTGGTCTTGTCTTCTCAGCTAGACGCTATGCATCTAGTAGGCAGGGACCACATTTTCTCCTTCTTTCGTATGTGCTCACAATAGACTTTGGAATATTTTAGTTGCAGGGAGGACTTCCCAACTCACAGATTAATAAAACAAACATTTGGGCACATTGAGAAGGTAGGAACATAGGTTATATCACCTTCAAAAATCTATGTGACCAAAAGCAGAGTGACTATGCTATAACAGCAATTCTATCCTTCAGTTTATCAGTAGGTTTTAGAAAAGATAGGGTGATTTTGCTTGGAAGGGGATTTTGCCAAAAAGGAGGCTGCAATTACACATAAAGTATGTAGTAGTTTTAGGTAAACTAATCTGGCAGCCAAACAGACTTGATTTCTAAGACTGAACTGCTGGTATAAAATATATAATACATCCCTATTCTGAGAAAATAGGAAGAGACAAAATGCAACGGGCCACCAGCCAGAGAAACCCGTTGTGCAGAATTTAAGGACTACCTCCCCTATTTTATATTTAAGCTCCACAGAGTCACCTAAAAATACTTGCGCAAGATCTTGCTTTGAAAGCCAAAGAGATCAGGTTTCTGAAATGAGGGCTACGTATGCAGAATATGTCTATCTCTACATATATTCCTGGCAAGGATTTCTTCAAATACGACAGTCCCAGCAGTGATTTTTATTTAGTCTGGTTGTTCCTAAGACAAACACATGTAACTTTAATTAAACGCACACAAAATGGAGGGGAAAGCATCTTGAAACAATTAGACTGCTCTCTGATAAGAGGTTTAGGGCAATGGCCCCCTCCCGCCTCCTCACCTCCACCTCGAAAAAGAGAACAGATGGGTGGAGGGAAGCCCAGCCTGACTCCAGAAACACAGCTTGAAGCTATAACTCTCTGTCCTGCTCCGTTTTGCTCTCTTCTGACCCAAGACACCACCCTTCTTTTACTCTTTCCTAAGTGAATTCCAGTCATTCAATCGCTTTCACTTTTCTTTTTTTAACCCCTCTTTGGTCAGTTTTAGAGGGAGAAAATTTTCAAGCAAGGTTTCTTATCTTTCCCTAAAGGAAATATTACAGGAATACATTGAAAAGTCTGAACAATTACCAAACCACCCAGCTGGTTATTGTCCTTGAGTTGTGAGGCTTCTGGAGAATGTGTGCTGAGATGGCTGCCTTTGCCGCCGCACGCGTGAGACTTTCTGGGTCATCCCGTATCTAGCTTAAATTGCAGAGGAAGCTGGGAAAGCAAAGTGTCAGGTTGTGACATTCTCCAGGATAGCTCTTTCCCTCTTGAACCCCAAGTTAATTCATCCTTAGTTAATTTACTCATGAGATTTTACCAGCAAAAAAGAGTATTTTCTCCATGAGAACCATCCTGAAAAGTCACTCCCACAGATGCTGACTGGATGCTTCTTCTGTGCTTGAAAGAGAGGAAAAGATCAGCCCAACATCACTGATCACATAATCCCTGTCCTCAGGGGGCTTACTGTGCCCTGCGGAATTCAAGTCTTTTAGAGAATGAAGATTTTTCTGAAGCTGTTGAGTTTTTTCTCCGGTTGGTGCTCCTGTTTTTTTGACATAAGAAAATACATCATCTTCTAAACTAAGATTGTAGTAGTTCAAAGGGAAGAAAAAATCACAAAAGGACTAAGAACATCAGAGAGGAAGGCACTCTGGACTGGACATAGGACCTGTGCAAACATCTGCACCTTCTTACACAATGGGTGGGCAGGAAGCACACAGCCCCACCTCCGGGAGAAGGCAGTGTGAGGACACGGAACTCAGTACGTGCAGGGCCAGTGGGGAGACCCTTGAAAGTCAAAATCAGGACTCCAGGTTGTAAAGTAATCCGGGGACACTGTGTACTACTGAGCAGAATAATGAAATGGGTTATTACGAAAGCTAACTAGAACATAGGCCTCCGGCCTGTTTTTGATATGGAAGTGGATAAATCAAAGGGTAAGCCCATCCAGCAGGCAGAGAATGAGGTCAAGTATTGCCAAGAGCCTACCTTTCAAGTGTGTGATCTGGCCTTACCCTTTGGAGACAAATACAAAACACTGCATGTATGTCCACAATCAAAGGCTGGCCCTGCAAGCCCCACAGGACTGCTGGGGCCAAGGGCTCTAGCGGAGGGGACATGCTGGGTTGGTCTGTCATGGATTCAGAACCACTCCTAGGAAGTCACCAGTTCACGTGCTACCAAACCAAACGCACATGGAAAGAACAGGAGCAAAAACAGAAAAGTCCACACAGCTTGAGAAAAATCTTCAAGTGTGAGGGAGACACACGTACACTCAGCAGGCACGCACAGATGGAACTAACTCAAATGTACATGTGCAGACTTGCACAGTTGAGAAGGCTGAAGCCAGAGAACTCACACTGCTTGGGGCTCATTGTGATAACAGAACCCCCAGCCTTGCATTGCTTCATGACACCAGAAGGACAGGAAAAATAGTTTTCAACCCACAGACCCCTTAGTTATGCATACTAAGACCATCAGATTTGGATTAAAATATGAAGCCGGACAGATTTAAGTCTATGTTACCTTTGAAAATTAAATTATTGTAGTTATCAGTTAATAACTTTAATCGTCAAAAGGAATATTCCAAGCAGAAAAAATAAATGTTAACAGATGGTTACTTATGGAAAATCCTGCACTGAAAAAATGATTATCTTCTTTCTTCCTTTTATATACAGTTCTCCTTTCTATGTAAGTGTAACTGAAGGAAAAAATGGTGGACTTGTAAGTGCAAAGGTAGACGTGTTAGAACTGCTTCTAGAGTTAATGCAGGAAAAGCTGTATCACGTGGGCCTAAGTTTTATTATTTGCAAAATGAAGGTGGTGATGTTTATATAACTACTGTGTGCATTTCTACTGTTAAAAGAGAATAAGATAAACTGAGATTCATGCTACTAGGATGAACTTTAAAACCATTATGCCAAGTAAAAGAAGCCAGAGACAAAGGACCCCATATTGTATGATTCTACTTATATTAAATATCTGGAATAGCAAATTCATAAGAGACAAAAAGCAGATTAGTAACTGCCAGGGGAAGGGGAAGGAGGGAGGTTGGGAAGTATCACTGCTTGAGGGGTACCGGGTTTCATTTGGGATGACGAAACATTTCTGGAAATATAAAATAATGATGATTGCACAACATTGTGAATGTGCTTAATGCCACTGAAATGTATACTTTGCTATGGTTTAAATGATAACTTTTATGTTATGTCTATTTAACCTAATAAAAAAGGAGTAAGAATAGAAAATAACATTCTGACCATGTACTCTATACATAATAAATATCTTGTTAACAAGTTATAAATTTTTAAGCTGATCATAACTATGGCTAAGCTGCTAATCTACATTTTCTATTTTCATTTTAGTGGGTACGTCTTAGACAAAACTATCATAAACCATTCTGTCTTCTTTCTCTAGCCTGGCTATAAAAGGTTGTTTTGTGCAGACACCTACATAGCTGTACTGGGAGGAGCAGGAGCCAAGAAAGCTGTAGTGTGGTATAAGAAGTAGTCCAAAAGCACCATATCTACCACCAAAAAACTCAAGACAGGACTGTGGCCTCTGCCACCAATCTGACAGCACTGACTTCACCCGTGACATCATGGGAAAAGGTTAATTCACTCACTCATGAAATGCTTTTTGAGTATCTACTACAAGCCAAGCAGTGGGCTAGATGATGTAATTATAACACTGTGAAATCACAATCCCTTCGATCAAGGAAATTTCAATGTAGAAGGCAAGAGGGATAAGAACTAAAAATTACAAAAGTTTGAGAAGGCAATTGACCCAACATAGTATCAGCCAATAACCAAAGCCTGCCTACTATTGGGAGTCCTGGCTATAAGTTACCATTTTAACTGTAGTAGAATATACATTTCAGTGGCATTAAGTACATTCACAATGTTGTGCGAGAGTTCACTAGATTTTGACCCTGTGCCTCACTCCTGAGAGATGGGCCTTTGCAAAGGTAAGTCAAACTGGGGCTGATGGGGAGAGTTCAACCTGAGGGCTTTGGCAGAGGGCCAGCCCAGCCCCTAGAGGACCAGACTCTGATCTGAGAGAGAGCACCTCCCTCTGCCTTCTGTGTACCAGCTAGCCTGGTCCCTAGACAAGCTCAGCCCCTTAAGCTATCTTATGGTTCCCACAACAACAGGGTTGGTGTCTATGCTATGGGATCCAATGAGTGCAGAAAGAGGGTTTAACTAGCATAATCTGTTAAAATGTGATGCCCAATCTTCTGAAAGTTTGCCCTTTATCCTCACTATCTATCCTTCACTCCAGAGTCAATCTAGTTTCTAGATGATAGTTCTCTGGTGGAACCTACATGGGACACTAAAAAGTACTGGTTCCTGGGCCTCCCCACAGACCTAATGATACAGAACATCTGGGGTGGGCATGGCATCAATACTTTCTTAAAGCACCCCTGGTGATTTTTATGCTGGCAGGACTGAGAACCACTCATCTGGGAGAAAAAAGGGAAGGGACCTGGCTTTACCAAGTGCCTACTGTGGGCTGGGTACTGTGCTAGCTCCGAACATACAGTATCTATATCTATAGCTGTAGGTGTCCCTCCCATACCCTCTTGGACTTGTTCTGGCCATAAGGATATGGCTCCTCTGAGAAACACTCAACCTTAGAGGGACAAGAGATCAAGAATAGATACCTCAGTTACCTTACCGCTCGGGTGAAATAACTCTGAGACATACTTTAAACTTGGGGTAAGCAAATTAGTCCTGCAAGGGACCAGACAGTTAATATGTTAGGCATTATGGACCACACAGTCTTTCTCTTGACCACTCAAATCTGCCTTTGCAGTGCAGAAGCAGCTATGGGACAAGGCTGGTCAACTCCTGCTGCAATTCCCAGAGGTTCTCAGTGGGAATGAGTTCCATCCAGCTGACCACAGCAGTAACCTGTCAATAACACACTGTATAGACTTCATTCCTTTACTATGTGTACTTCCTGGGATTCCTGGCTAGAGAAACTTGCACTCAAATCCTTGCCTCTTGGAGTGCTTCTAGGGCCACCCCACCTACATCCGTATCGTGTTTTAAACTCGTAACTGCTTCAGCAGTTGAATATTACCATCTCCATTTTACAGTGAAGAAATTGAGATTCAAGGACTATAAAACTCCTAAGTGAGAGAGTCCAGATTAGAAGCCTATTTGCCTCCAAAGTCCATGATCCCTCTACACAACCAGAGGAGGGACGGACACAAATAAACCACACACGCACATACACATCAACACTTAATCAAATATATAGTTTTAATTATGCAAGCAAGAGAACCACATATGGTGAATCATAAGGCAAAATTTATACGACTCATGTAATTACTGAGCTATGTTAAGGGAGGGGTTTAAAAAGAAATAATAATATAAATAGTAAGGTTTGAGGGTTATGAAAAGGTTACTCTTATTTTTTATGTTTCTAATCTGGGATAGAATTCATATCCTGCCTATCTATGGGCTGTGATCCTGGTGCTACGTCTTCTCTGCTGAAATCCTCGGTTATGCCTGGAAACAAACAGAGCCACTCAAGGGAAAGCCCGAAGTATAATTTGAAACTTGAATAGAAAGGAACTAGATTAGAATGTCCTCTTACCTATTTTAACATAGGGGAGGATAGTAATTTGAGTCCCCTGAAAGGCACTTGTGAGGGTCCCCTTTGGACCCTAAGGAGTCCAGAGAACCCAGAGCTGGCACAGTTAGAAACCAATCTTTTTAGCTTACGCGGTCTTGCCCTCATTGTCCTGTTTGGTGGCACTGGCCCCCTTCTTGCCCAGCAGTGAGGCCACCTTCTCCACGTCTCCATTCTCCACGGCCTGCAGCAGCCGGTCATCATTCTTGTTCCACTCATTGGTCTGTGGAGCAAAGGGGAGACACAGAGTCAGTGGACGACAGCAGTGGCCACGGCCAGACTGACCAGCAGGCCCTCGTTTTCCCAGCTCCCCACCCTCCCCTACCGTCGCTCAAATCAAAATCTTCCCTCAGATGGGCACTTTAAAAATACCTCCCCTTTCACCGTCGTGGCACTCAAGAAGGCCGGTTTCCCAAAAGGAAACATCAGCAGTTCAATGAAATAGCGCTGGTCACCAAACTCGGAAATAAAGTCACTTCTTTTAACAGAAGTTGGGAAGATGAGGTAACTTACTTACCTTAAAAACCTCGAGGCCAGTTTACATATTAGCTTACTTCTAGCTAAACTCAACAGCTGGCTTCTCAGGACACCGGCCTTTGACCTGTTCCACAGCTCACTGGGCCCACAGTGTTACAGAATCAAACTGGCCAATGGCTCAAGGTTACCTGAGAGTTTATACACACTCAATTCTCTGCCTGCTTTTATTGCTACTCTCTCTGGCCTGCTTACTGGGCTCTGATTTTTGAGCTGCACACTGGTTTTAAGTCGTTGTCCAGGCTACCGATTCAACAAAATATATCACCAGACACAAAACTGCTTCCTGAGCAAGCCAGCAAACATTAAAGGGCTTTGAGCAAAGCCTCCACCACTGCCAACTCCCAGCCCCAACAGAGCACTTATGCAAACCACAGTAACAGTAAAGCTTTCATGTGCACAAAAACTAGTTTTTCCTCTTATAAAGGGAATAGAGGATCTCTATATAAGAGGAAATGGGCTTTGAGTACAAGACTAGAAAGTTTCCAATGGGAAATGGCAGCAGTAAGCCATAGAAGGTTTTGGAGCAGAGGAGAGAATGAAGTCAGTGAGTGAAGAAGGGTCATTAGGAGGTATATGAGGTGGATTAACAGGGAGAGAAAAGCCCCTGGGTCACCTCCAGACCATCCCTAACTAAGCCTACCTTCTGGACCCTCTAGTTGTGGATAACACCATCCTGCAGAGTCTCCTTCCCTCCCTAAGCTTTCTACACACGTCTCCAGGACTCTCTGCTTCCTGTGAGCTCTGATAAAGCAAGAGAGTGTCTACCAGACGTCCTAGGCCTCCAACTCCTGCCTATTGGCGGGGCCTTAAAGAAAGCCACAGGCCATGAAGGAGTGAAGTAAGTGTGCTCGGGGTTCAAGTCAGGAATTTGCTTCTCTGCGAGGCTCAGGATTGGATCACTCCCATTTCCCAGGACTCTCTCTTCTTGCATGGTCATCACTGAGTACGAAAGCACAGAATGAATGAGGTAGGTCTGAGTAAAAATGAGAAACGCGTCTTCTAGGCCACATGAACTTGAAGTTCAGAACTCTAGATTGACACATGTTATGAACTTTAAGTCACCCACCCACACACACACACACAAAAATACTTTCTCTGTGCCTCAGTTCCCCAAGATGTTAGACTGGGTGACTACTGTGATTCCTCTAAAGCTCAAAAAACTTAATCTGTAAAATGCTCCAGGTCAGACTTTGCTAGGGATTATTCTAGAACAGTACTGTCTGTGATGATGGAAATGTTCTGTATCTGCGATATCCAAACCTGTGGCCACTGGGCAGTGATTCTCAACCAGAGGTGATTCTGCCCCCAGGGGACACACACCAATCTCCATAGACATTGTTGATTGTCAAGACTAGGGAATGCTACTGGATTCTCCCAGGTGGAGGCCGGGGTGCTGCTAAACATCCTACGATGCACAGAACAGACCCTTCCCCACAACAAACAATTACCTGGCCCAAAATAGCGAGATCGCATTAGCCACATGTGGCTACTGAGCACTGGACATGTGTGTTACTAGTGTCACTGAGGAACTAACTTTTAACTTTAATTTTAGACTTCAGTGCAGCAATACATGACAACTCTCTAAGTTGTCACTCTCCTATAACAATCAATTTAATCACCAAGAAGACAGTAAGTTTTCAATTATAAATCAGGCTTCCTCTTGAAGGGGAATATGATAAATAGACTGCCCCAGGAAGAAGCATTTGTTTAGTAGAGTAGGAAGCTTTACTTAAAAACAAAATGTAGAATAACCAAGAGATGGACTGCAGCTTGGAAATTTCCCTGATTGCATTTTTACAAGCCAAAACAAAACCAAAAAAGTTTATTGAAGTACATGTAAAACTCATGATTCCTATCTGCATTATCCCAATGCTACACTATTAGTGTTGTCTTTTAAATCCTTCCCCGACTTAAACGGACCAAATTAAAACTGGATTGGGAAGATCAAAAGGATATAAAATCTCAGGGGACATGATTGAAAGTACTTAAGCAAAGAAAGACCACATGAAAGGATTTTCCTTTCCAGTGCTGCTAAGACACTCAGCTCTTCAGTAGAGAGAAATCTGATTGCAGGGGTTCCCTAAAATTAGTTACATGTGGATATTTAGGGAATTCTGTTTCTAAAGGACATAACAAGAAAGGTTCCCCCTCACTTACTCTTTGGAAGACAAGGTCAAAGGCACATCCCTTGAGGTCTAAAATTCTTCTCTTTCATCTAGTCTCTTCTCAATGTACATCAGAAGTTACTTTTCTCATAGAGCAGATGAGGGGAGGAGAACATGGCTACCCACACAAAGGTTTAACAAATATTATTAGCAACACCATTCAACCTGTGTGTGCTGCAGATGGAGTACAAGTAAGCACCAAGAAGAAAAAGGATGGGCTCTGTACATCTAAGCCTTAGAATCAGAGCCAAGAGAACATTCAGAACAAACTGGGGAAACAGGGGCAAATCTAAAGAAGGACCTGCGGGAGAAGGTAGACCATCAGCTGGGAAATGAGGAGAGAAGGTAAGAGTTTTCGTCCTAAAATTCTCACACTGAAATTCTCACAAGTATGCTACAAGTAGAGGCCAAGAAGAATCCCAAGTAGACCTCTAACTCAGGAATCCAGATTCTGAACAGTGAGTCTTTCAAGGTGAAATGGCATTACCCAGACCACGAGCCAGCATAGCAGGGAGCCAGAGCTGACGTAACAGAGTGCTCTAGTCGGGCCAGGCTGATGGTTCTGCTCTACACAGCTGACTGTACCATGTTTCTTCCAGAAGCGTGGCTTTCAAGATGCCATCACTTTCCTCAACTAAACCCGTCCATGGAGATAATCCTTAGATTTTCTCCAATATATTCACTATCAAATCTTCCCTGGCCAAGCATAAGATGGGACAAAATAGATGTTTAATAAACACCTTTAATGTCATTTCTCTTGAGAATCTGGAAGCATATTCCACTCCTCACCTAAATCTTCTGCTGAGTGGTACTAAATTGAAATCAAGCATCAAAAGGAATCTTAAAGAGCTATCTTGTCCAACCTACAGTTCAAAGGTAGTGTTGGTCAGATAAATAGGTTGCGATATTGTGATATAATAAGAAATACACGTTTGGTCTTTGTCCCAGTTTCTAGCACAGAGCTCTTAAAAATCATGGAATTTCCTGAGTTATAGGGGTAGAAGGAACATCATTTTCTTTTTTTATTCATAATAAGCCTCTTTCAGCTTTACCTGAGTTTATGTTAATGAGGTGACTGATAGCTTCAGGATGGGGGCTGGTTGTCAGAGGAGCCAACCTTGGGATTACAACTTGCAGGTCCTGACTCAGACCTTCAGGGAGGGGAGAGGGGCTAGAGAGTGAGTCACTCACCAATGGCCAATGATTTAATCAACCATGGCTTTGTACTGGTCTCCACAAAAACTGCTCGACCACTCCTAAACCATGGGATTCAGACAGCTGCTGGGTTGGTGAATACATCGAGGTGCCGGGAAAGTGATGCTGAGAGAGCAAGGACAGACACACACACACACACACACACACACACACACACACACACACACACACACACACACACACCATACCTCGCCTTGTGCATTTCTTCCATTTGGCTGATCCCAAGTTGTACCCTTTATAATAAACTAGTAATAATAAGTAAAGTGCCTTCCTGAGTTCTATGAGCTGTTCTGGCAAATTACTGAAACTTAGGAGGGGATGGTGGGAGCCCCCCCAACTTTATAACTGATTGGTCAGAAGTGAGGTTGGCCTAGGACTTGAAACTGGCATCTGAAGAGGGGGCAGTCTTGTAGGACTGAGCCTTTAACCTGCAGGGTCTGATGTTAACTCCGGGTCATTGGTGTTAAATTTGAATTAAATCGCTGGGTACCCTGTTGGTGGTAGGAGGCTGGAGAATTGGCGGTTGCCATGAAGAAAACCCCCCACACGTTTGCTGTCAGAAGTGCTCTAAGAAGCAGACCATATGAAAAGTCGAGTCTGAAATGTTGTCATGACATCCCAAAGTAATTCACTTACCATCACATAAACAACAAACATCCCCTCTCCCCACTTCCTGTGGAAATCCTCTCCTGTAACTGGCACTTTCTCCATGGGGCAGGCTTAGCTTTGCCTCCACACAAGGCTCCTGGTCCCCTATTAGTGGGTTAATCTAACATTTTTTTTTTAATGAAACAGAAAAAAACACACTATCTATATCATTTAATAAGGTTAAACGTTTTCGTATATGTGTCCTGGGCGATGATACAAAACATCTATTTCTAATGGGAAATCACAAGAGAAAACATTGGATGCCTCTGCTTTAGAATACTCTGTCATCCCATCTACCTACGAAAGGCTTTCTTCTAAAGCCTAGCTCAAGCCCTGCAGGCTAAAGCCTTTCCTGGATACCTCCCTTTGCTTCTCTCCTCCATCGTATCAGTGTCCCGAAGGAGCCATCTACTCATCTGACCGAAGCCCACAGTCCAGACCCGATGAAGTACTGCATCCTGGCTTTTGTCCCTGAGCTCCCTGTGTGTGCTTGGTTTGTTCATGGACAACAGCCTTCATTTCTTACCTGTGAGATGCCTAAAATACTCAGTATTTGTTTCTTATTTGAGCAGAAGTTTCTTCCTCTTGGTTAACCTAAATCTTCCCCAACTTAGCAAATATTTAGTCTTATTCATTTATAAAACTCTCATTCTTTTTTACAATCAACTATTCAATCATCTCTCCAATTTTTTTATAGGCTAAATAAATCCAATTTTCTTAACTTTTCTACTCTCTTCACTTTTCTAAGGCCAGTTTTCCACATTATTGATCATGGGTACACTTTCTCCTAATCACTTCACAACTAAGGAGCCAGCCAAGCTTCAGCAATTCATCAGGGTGACCCAGTGTCTCCCAGTCACCAGGCTCACCTGAGTACTTGCTAAATATGCAGACTCGCAGGCCACCTC